>OZ010591.1:100878827-101188827 GCA_963932145.1 Acanthosepion lycidas
ATAATTAATTAATTGATCGAGTCTGATAGAAACCTCAACAGAATGCAGAAAATGAGTCTGATTTGCAATCTCTTCGTAACCAAGGCCCATTATAACAGTTTGTATGATGATTGCTTGACAACCTATCATGGTTTCAATTCTCAGTAGTGGATGCGCACTGCTGATGAGTCCCAAATATAGGACGAAACGGCTGTCCTGTGCTTTCTGCATTCTGTTGAGATTTCTATCAGACTCGATCCATTAATTAAATATAATTATCAAATCCTCCTCATAATTACTATATATATATATATATATATATATATATATATATATATATATATATATATATATATATATATATATATATATATTTATTTATTTACCAACAAAATGTCACTTATACCTACTCTCTTTAGCCAGTAGTTCTCTGGAGATCCGTTAGGTGAAACCCTGGTAGTTAGGTTCTGGCTCCCTAGGTTTTTTAGATATTGCTCTACTTACTTTTTCGTTTTTACTTAATTTACTCTGTTGGTGTTTTTATTCTTTTGACGAGGCATTTCGGTGATGATTGTTTTTTTCACACCGCCTGAGTATAGTTATTAAAATAATGCATAATAATATTAATATATGTGTGTATATATATATATATATATATATATAACATATTCTATATTTACAATATATATATATATATATATATATATATATATAACATATTCTATATTTACAATATATATATATATATATATATATATATATATATATATATATATATATATATATATATATATATATATATATGGCGTTTGTTTACATACGTAAAAACAATACGCTAAAATTCGTTTCCCTCTTTGCCAAAGCTCCGATGGGTAGGGGGTCGAATCTCCAATTGATCCCAGATCGGTCGGGTTTCGTTCCTGGCTTGAAGTCGCACTGGTGACCTGTGTACAGCGAGATAGGCCTCTAAGCGAATAGCACTGTATATATATATATATATATATATATATATATATATATATATATATATATATATATATATATATATATATATATATATATATATATATATATATAGGACACATATTAACATTTTTCGTGTGACGCGTTTCATCCTTTAAGATTTCATCATACTAAAGTGCTGTATACATTTTGATGGGATTACATATATACCTGAAGGAGAGCGGCGCTGAAATTTTTTTTTATCACGGGTGCAAAATTAAATTGAAAGAAAATCAGTGATAGCATATTCAGAAAACAATCATCAAAATAAAGGGAAACCAACCAAATCATCGTTACTAATATCGTTCAAAATTGCATAGATATTCACTCCATGAACTTCCTTGCTCAAAATAACCTCGACGAAATACCAGCACCTTACAAGAGGCGACTTCACTGCTAGTATTTCTAAAATTTATACTCGGTCTTGTTGATTGACATTTTTACTCTGTTGGGGAATTAGATTCATGCCTTTTTCTACGGTATTATTGCGAAGTCAAAAGCAAACTTCTCTCTCTAGAGTTTGGAGATTTTGCTATATTCCCTTCCACTTGGAATTTAGAACCGCGCGCGCCCATTTTAAATTCATGGCAATCGCCATGTTGATATTAGCGCTTTAAGTTCAATTTGATTATTTAATCGCCAAATTTGGACAACATTCCCATGGCGCATTTAGCATATGAGCAGATATAGCGAATAAAATATTCCTAATTGGAAATGTTGAATATTTATGTTTTAATCAGAGATTCCTTAAATTTGGATTCTTGGATTCTCTATATTTGGGGTGATGTGCAGTGATATAATGGCGAACCGACTCGGAAGGAGAAACCTGAGAAGCCAAGTTCGAATTCCACTCGATTCCGTTGCATTCACTTACGTGCAAAAAGGCATGAAGCTATTTCTTCTCCAATCCCATAAATAGAAACGAGAAACCGATAGCCTTGGTTGGCAACCAGTCTAGAAGGAAAACTCTGAATTTAAACTAGCCTGGGCTCAGTAGGACTATCTAAACGGAAAACAGTTGCTACAGCTTCAGTACACGTAGTGCCTCTAAGACATAGGTTACTAGACTCTTGACGTCATGGCAATGTTTTAAATAGCAAGGTAAACAGGTATCTATAGCCTTGAGTGGTTTTCAGTTTAGGAAAAGGTCTAATCTAGTGGCTCCCAACCAATTTTGGGCCGTGCCCCGCTTTGGTATTTCTAAAATGCTAATGCCCCTGTAATATTTTATTCTTACATATACAAAATGTTACTGCAATTCACGTGAAGGAAGCTTAAAAGGCCATTAATTTGATCTCTAAACAAGGCTTCAAAGACCATGACGTCCATGAAAGAGAAAATTAAAAAAAAACAAAAAGGCAGTTAAATATATATAGTTTCAAAACATATAATAGAGAATTGAAAGGCAGAAATATAAAATATTTGAATGAAAGATTATTCTGTAATATACTTTGATCATTTTTATCATGAAATAATAATGTAAAATGAAATTTGAGCTCACTAGAAAAAATTCACTGTTAATAACTCATTCTCGAACTGTCCCTTATTCTGTTTGTATAGTAAGCCGAAGGGTGCGCATCCTATACATGCCCCACCAAAATATTACCATGCCCCACCGGTGGGACATACATCCCACGTTGGAAATCATAATCAAAACTGAATAAGTCAACAACTTCATTATCTTTCCCAAGCTGTCATAACAATTCACAGATAATAAAAGGAATCTGTGGAGAGCCATGATTGCCTACGCTCGGAAGGGACATGTAATTGACAAAATATTAGATATAAAAAATATTATTATAATGTAATTCTATTTGGGGGACTTGATGTAGTGTAGGTAGGCACAGTGGATCGTTACTTCTATGTCGTCAATTCGAGCTTCATTGATTAAAGTGACACGGGGAGGATTATTCCCATAAAAGATCGTAACTTTTGAATTTCTCAAGAAAGTAGTCTACGAGATTCTTATTATGCTTAGGTCTTTGGCAAATCTATCCCTCTTGAACATTTTAATACCGCACATTAGTTTGCTAGTAAGACCGATATTAAAAAAAATATATTAAAAAACACAAAATCTGTAAGACTTGCGAAAAGTTAGAGAAAATCTACCGTTGCTTAGAACTAGGTCGGTGCCTTTCACATACAAAGAGCTCGTATGAAAAGAAAAATGATTGCCATTGTTGTTCAGCTTCCAGATAAGACACTCCTCGATACGACATCTTTCACCAAAGCAAACGCAACAATTCCCAAATTTAAGTACCGTTACGTGAAACGGAATAAAGTTGTACAGGGTGACGCAAAAGTCGCACACCGTAGGGATAATTTATTAAAAGTATAATGTCACATGAATATTTTATTTACTAGTTATTTAATTGTCCAAAATGATCCTCTTCTTTTTCAAAACAGATTTCAATTTTGTACCTGCCTGATTCATCAACATGTCAGAGAATTTCCTCAGTCATTTTCCTGCGTACATATTTCATTCTTTCTTTAAGTTGCTCCATATTTCTTCGACGCGTCTGATAAACTGATTTAAAATGGCTCCACAAAATAAAAAAATATCAAAACAAATTAAACATTTAAAATATGATTAATTAATTAACCACTATGTTGCGCGAATTTTGCGTCACCCTGTAAAATACTCCGACCATTAATATTTTATTTTTCATATTACTAAGTATTTACTGTGTCTCCCCACTAAGACTAGTTTTGACACAAGGTCATTTTTAAGGTGATGATCCGAGCGCCTACAACCGAAGAAGGAACAAAAATCGCCCGCAGCCCCCACCCCCCGCAACTGTCGATTGTACTGGCCTCGGTGCGAGCACCGATCCCTCTCTATAGTGTAATGAGAGGATGCGGCCTCAGGTAGCTGTTCCCCAGGGCTGGGCACCTCTCAGTATAATTTTCCTCAGTTACGAGTCTGTTATTTGACGGAGTCGCCCCTGAGTGCACTCTGCCCAAAGACAGAGACGCAACTGAGAGATAAGTAGAGTGTTACAAACTCCTCGAGAGTAGTTTACACGCTAACCGTTTTCATATTACTATAGATAAAGCACTTCAGATCACAAATAACAGAAGGAATTTTATTAAATTTTATAAAAAGTGGGGGTCCAGTTTGCTATGTAGATTCATTGTAAATTGACCCCCACCCCACATATGCCCAAACAAAATATGTTCGTAGCACATGATTTCTGGAAAAATCAGGGAAAAATGTGGTGGAGAGATAAAGAAAAAGAATACAGTTGATTTCGGCTAGATTGAGAAAAAAACTTCTTTCAGAAAATATTCTTTCAAAAGATTTTGAAACTACCAGCGTCTCCCGTTTCGTGCCCATGTGCAGACGTGCCCGATGAAATCTTAACGGATGAAACGCGTCACAAAAATGCCTTTCCAGTTTGTCATATTTTTCTAAAGATATATATATATATATATATATATATATATATATATATATATATATATATATATATATATATATGATGGACTCTCCCGTCCTTTTCGACGTATGAGTGTCTTTCAATTCGGTTTTTAATCCTGTTCCTGTCCCCGTCGCCTTAACTCTCTCGCCAGTGGACTTGTTGCTCAAGTGGAATAGCAAAGAAGAAACACAGAACTGAACTGCACACTATCCTCACAAAGATTTGATTAAAGTGCTGAAGGCTTGTATAGAACCTGCGACACTTATTACAAGGAGTTGGTGCAAATATTTGCCACGAGCACAATGAACACCTCTCAAGTTTTATTATCACGGTGCTGTATCTCTCCGGTACTAGCAGTGCACAGAAGAGTGCAGCGCCTTTCGATGGTAATTTCACCTGATTTAGGATTTGGCGCATGAAGATTTAGAAGATGGGTTAAGACCAGTGTTTCCAGCCCATCTTGATAATAAGGTCAGCAACCGAGTAACAAATTATATATTATTATATATACATTAAGAAGCACTTTTGCGCTTTAACCCAGTCTTCGATTGATTGATTTGTTTTACGGTTTATCAACCGGTTGAGCGTTATTAGAACATATTTCAGATTGTGTGAATACCCGATGTTCTCAAGCGGTTCCCCATCTAAATATTGATAGATCTCGATACTGCTTAACTTTAGTAATCAAACGAGAACTGATGTTTGTGGGTTGACTTGACTCCAAATAACGAATTTCTAAATTATTTTTGTAATTTTTTAAAAAATCGCATCGTATGTGCATAATTGTTTTGGCTTCCGTAGGTGAATCATTTTTATAATGGATTTACGTAGCAAACTAGATTCCCCCAACCTAATTAAGTCTTATAGAATTCAATTTCTTTTTAATTATTCATTACCTGAAATGCTTAATCTATTGTAATATGAAAACATATTTGAAACAAATGATAATGTCTAGTCGCTGTGTCTACTTGTAACTTCACATATACATTAAGACACATAAAAAAGCAGATGTTCTCAAGCGGTTCGCGATCGAAGTACTGATCGAACGCGACACTGATTACATTTGATGATCAAATGAGAACCAATGTTTTCGGCTTGACTTGACCATTAAGCCACAGTTTTCGAATATTGCTTTAAAATTTTTATGCGTATCTCTTAATTCTAAAAAATTGAAATCCATAATGTTTAACTCACTAACATGACGTAATCATCACAGTTTCTCTAAACTGAACTTGAGCTATTCTCCATTTTAGCAAATTGCTTACATTTAATCACTACAGAGAACCTTTTCAGCCTACCATCAACATGGCTGAGGCTAAACTCCAGGAAAGCAACACACTACGCCTTCTTAGCTTTACGTTTTCCACTGACATGGAGCGACTATATCGAATCAGTCTATATTTCTGAGATGAGGTATTATGTACATTATTTACATTATTCGGACTATTGAGCACTGGTAAAAATGGTTGCTGAAACATTAGGTTTATAATACCCAGAAATTCATACACAGGTGTCCTCAAGACACAGTGGATAAAGGCGTTGGTTAGATCCAGTGACATGACCCAAAGAGTGTGAGTTCAATACCTGGTTATGGCACTGGAGAACTTTCAAATTAAACAAGAGATAACTAAAACATCGCACGTGGAACTAGAACAGTCTACCCCAGTGAGCGAAATGGGTTCAGTTCGGAGTGTACAACGGCCGAAACGTTGTAATAAATATGGCGACAAAGATGAGGACAATAGACCGAATAATGTAAATAGTGTACATAATACCTCATCACAGAAATATAGACAGATACTGAAGGGCCAAAACGTTGTAATAAATATGGTGACAAAGATGAGGACAATAGTCCGAATAATGAAAATAATGTATATCGAATCAATTGCTTCATCTTCATTCATAAAGCTGAGTCGTGCCGAAAAATTTTTCTCTCCAATATTCATCTTGCCCAATTTTATATTTACCATTCGTCCGTACATTGAATACTGTTGTCATATCTAGTTAGGTGCTCCTGCTGTACATCTCAAGATTCTTGACAAAATCAAAATGATCTGTAATGTAATCAGGGCCGGATTAAAAGCCCTAGCGACCCTAAGCTCTTAAAAGATTTTCGGGCCCTCATTCATCTAAGACTTAAATATGGAGTGTTGGTGAGTAGTGCAAATAAAGGATACCAACCGAGAACATAAAACGTGGAAACACTAGCTGAAAATAAATATAGAAGGAACTGAAGGCACATATGACCATCGAGAGAAGCTGATCATCAATTCCAACCCTGAACAACATTAACCAAGAAAGAACCAATCACAGCTGTGTAGCTACTGTCACATGAACCACAACCAGATTCTAACAGAACTGTGACCAGAAGTGGTCGTGTAATCAATAAACCAGTGTGTCACATAAAAATACGGTTAGCATAATGTCAAGTGAACATGAAGGTAATCTCATTAATTAGTAATACTAACTTATTCAAGAGAGCTTATATGAGGTATTGAGTAAATAAAAACCTCATTATCTCACTTAGCTCATTCCTTTATTGACCAATCAGAATGGCAATACAGATTCACTGCGGGTTAGGTGTCTAGTCGTAAATAATGGCACCCCTTTGATTCAAATGTTAATCATGTTTGACTTCTTTCTTTAGACATATGCAACAATATTGTATCATTACAATTTCAGTGCGGTCCTCTTCCCTTGATGCCCTAAGTACGTGCTTATTTTGATTAATGGTTAACCCAGCCCCAAATTTAATCGATCTTAACAAGGCATTTAGACATTACTCACTTTCTCAACGATGTGATGTGACTTACCTCAGTCTTTTCTACAAATATTTTAATGGTAATTGCTCTGGTGCCGCAACTACATGAATTTAAGCTTGCTACTAGACTGACATCTAGGCCCCACCGATTTTCTGTTGAAATAGCTAAATGCAACCGTTGCTTCTACGCTAACAGTTTCTTATCTCGCACTCCCCACCTGTAGTACTCCCTTCCGATTTCTTGCTTCCCTGATAACGACAATCTTCAACAATTTAAATGCAATGTCAATCGTCATATTCCGACTTCTTAAACCCGTTTTTTTTTTTTTTTTTTGGTGAGGGGGGAGTGTCCTTTCCTCAAACCTCCCCACTTCCTTAATATTTGTCACAGGAAATGAACTGTGATATTTGATAAATTATTGTTTGTCTTGTTTAATTCAAATCGACTTCTATTATGTATTCTGTTGGGATTTCTTGTCGAGGTTGACAAACGGTGTAAGAGAATGACAACTCAAAATGAATTCAAAAACTGGCTGGACGTGAGGCTACAAACTGTACCTCTTAAAAATTTACTTTCTACCAAAACTACAGCGGATATAATGATTTTCCAAGCGTAGCTTAGATGTTGCACAAGGCCGAAAGTATGGGGCACCCAGTGGGGATCGAACTCACTACTAAACGGTAATTGTTCTAGTGAGACAAGCTTGATAGCCATTACAAGGCCCCGAGGTATCCAACTAATAGCGATTTTCTAAGCCCGGATTAGATGTGGCACAAGGGCGAAAGTAGGGGGCACCCAGTGAGGATCGAACTCACTACTCAGTCGTAATTGATCTAGCAAAACTAGCTTTCTAGCCATTACACCACGTTGAGGTGCCCTTGATTTTCTAAGCCCGGATTAGATGTGGCACAAGACCGAAAATATGGGACACCCAGTGAGGATCGAACTCACTACTCAATCGTAACTGATCTAGCGAGACAAGCTTTCTAACCATTACACCACGTCGAGATGCCCAACTGCTGCAGATATAGTTAACCTAGCCTTTTGTGGTCGTGTCCATATTCTCTGCACGGCATTATGGAGGAGGAGGGAATGAATGAGACACCTGAAAATATTCAAACATAAAAACACAACAAAACATTGAACTTTGGACAGTTTATGAACATTTTTTTTTAATTTGATGTGCAACAAGTTAGTTTAAAATTGGAATAATAAAATAAAACAATGCAACAGACAGACTTTGTCGGTTAATTTCAAATATGTATGTATAAACCGCTACATAAAAGCACTCATGTTTCGATGTGTACCCAGTCAATTACTAATGCCTGATGAGATGTGATAATAGACAACGAAATATGATTGCATTTATGTAACGGTTTATACTTGTTTGAATGTAATATACTATAATAAAGAATATTGCTCTACTATTGAATTGTATTGGGCCCTATTTTAAATTAATGTTATGAACGTTTGAACTTATATTTGATTCGTTCTCATTTTATATATATATATATATATATATATATATATATATATATATATATATATATATATATATATATTGTGTGTGTGTGTGTGCATTTAGGCAGCATTTTTTCATTGATGCATGTTTCATTCAATAATATAGACAAGTTTTGTCTATTTTATCTAAATTCTTTTCATAACGTCTGATAAGCTTAATATAATTATCATTGAAAGAAAATCACAATATTGATACATATTTTTTAATCCTATCTAAGCTTTCGGATTACATAAGCCATTATCAAAGATGACAACTACATTACAATATATTAACCAATACACGGACAAAACAATGATGATAGTCAGTTTATGTTTACATGAAAGATTTCCAAGCAACGACATATCGTGCATACGAGATGGTGGAAGCGAAAATCGCACCGCAGCTCATGACACATGGCCACGCGAGTGTGAAAACGGGAAGTATTAAGTATGGGAAGCCATGGTATAAACCAATGGCTTCTGTTATAAATTATAGACATTTAAGAATATTTATGGAGATTTCGTAGTTTATTTTGTTCAAGTTAGGTTTCATCTATTTTATGTATATAGCTTCAAGAATTTTTAGTTTTAGCTTATTGTTTTCATGTTTAAGTATAGTTGTGTTTTCAACGAGGATGTATTGGGAACGAAAAGAATATAGATTCAAACGTTCATAGCAGTAATTTAAAAGAGGGCTTAATACCAAGAGGAGAGCAGTAGTTATTTATTATAAAAAGGTTGCATACGGACATACTTTTTTTCTTTTTATTTTCTTATCTCCTATCTGCTTTTTCTTCTTTTCTTTGTTCTTCTTCTTCTTCTTCTTCTTATTATTATTATTATTATTATTATTATTATTATTATTATTATTATTATTATTTCCTTTCATGGAATACTTTATATATTTCTTTTCCTTTTATGGTGTTTTCTTCTTGTCTTAAAAAAACTGAATAATGAAAACAAGAAGGTGATTTTCATAGCATTTTTAAATAAAATAGTTTGTAACAATCTTTGTTCTTCACCTGTCGAGATGCGCTTGCAATGAAACAAAAAGGCATCTTGTCGTATGTTTGTCCGTATGTAAAATCTTTATATTATATATATATATATATATATATATATATATATATATATATATATATATATATAATAGTATAATAATAGAGTCTTCTTCGAATTCAAGATATTACGTCACTCTCGACTTGAAGTGGTAAGCAACGCTCTTTCGTTTCACTGAGACATAAATACATTCATAGATGCATGCATAGACACACACATACATATGTAAAATCGACTCTACTCATTGAGAATTACTCTCTGTGTATGTTTTATTCATGGGGCATATATATATATATATATATATATATATATATATATATATATATATATATACTGTAAACGTAGATATATGTGTAATTATTAATATATACACATATATATATACATACATATATATATATGTATATATATATATATATATATATATATATATATATACTGTAAACGTAGATATATGTGTAATTATTAACATATTTATATACATATATATGTATATATATATATATATTATAAACGTAGGTATATGTGCAATTATTAATATATACACAAACATATATATATATATATATATATATATATATATATACATATATACTGTAAACGTAGGTATATATGCAATATATTATTAATATATATATATATATATATATATGTATGTATATATATATATATATATATATATATATAGAGAGAGAGAGAGAGAGAGAGAGGGAGAGAGAGAAACTGGATCAGGAAGTCACAATAGCAAGAGGGCTCATCATTTCGACTTAGAGCTAAATACATTGTTCATGTTCAAAGTGGTGTCCAATAGTGTTATAAAAAACCTCGGAGAATTCCAGTAAGATATCTTTAATCATTTCTAAGATACAACAGTTCAAAGTTTAATCTAACAATTGGATAATTTTAATGTTACACGATTTGGACAATTTTGCTCTATATTTGAACAGCAACCTTTCTTTCAACATTCTTTCGTTGAATATGATAGGCAAGGAAATTTTGATAAATTTTTTTATTGAGTTTTTCTAGTATTCCTAATTTTTTTTCCGTTTGGTGGAACGAAAGGAATTTTAAAAAATATCCGTAGCGCTTTTGGCCAACTCGATGGGCCGTTTTCAATGGTTCTGTTGTTAATCGTTCATAATATTCAATCCACACACACACACACATACACACTAATAAACACGCATACACACAGAGAGACACAAACACACACAGAGACACAAACACACACAGACACACAAACACACAAGACGAGCTCAAATTTGAACTCGTCCCATCGATTCCACCTTCCGCTCTGATAACGGTTACCATTGGTGTAGATCCATCGATATATAAATAGATAACGGGCAAATTGAGATAGATAGATAGATAGATAGATAGATAGATAGATAGATAGATAGATTTCAGGCAAATATGTAAATGAGCAAATAACTAAATGTGTAAGAAAGAAAGAAAGAAAGAAAGAAAGAATAAACGAAATCTAGTGAAAGAGAGCGAGAGGATGAGAGAAAATGAAGCATACAGAACAACAAAATGAGATAGATAGATAGATAGATAGATAGATAGATAGATAGATAGATAGATAGATAGATGCATTTAATTCTACATCAGGAGAAACTAACTATAAGGTTTAATGGACATTCATTGTTCTATTCAAAACATGTTCAAATGAATTATTGCCGCCTAAGTAGGCTTTGTTCAGATTATTTGATCCTAGAGCACACAAAGTTATCAGTACGAGATATTTCCGACGTAACCTCAGCAAAAGACAGGTTAACTATGCAAGCGATGAGATTAAACACCTCATCGTCGAAATAGACCAATTGATGGAGGCTCAAAGTCCTCCGCTGCCGCTCCTTGATAACGACTAGTGATTGACGAAAGTAATCGTCTTTCTACCTCTAAATTCGATAACAAAAGACATTTACTAAAAGTCTTATTATATATCCTTTGTATTTTGCATTCAACAAAACAAATAGTCAAAATAGAAAAAGTTCAAAAGACTTATCTTAGGACCGACTTCAAGTTTTTTCAGATATACCATTCACATGGAACAGATCTGCAAAACTTAAAGTCGTTTCTAAGATAAGTCTTTTGAATGCGTCATTGCCTTTGAATAGTGTGGTTCTAATTTTTATATTGATCACATTTTTTTTTTTTTTGAAAAATTAAAAAGTTTTATTATTTAACATATAAAATACTCCGATTAATTTAAAACAATTTAATAATTAAAATGACATATACTTCTTTAATAAAAATGATTTTTTTTGTATATCTTTTCTTTAAGTTTTTATATATACAAGAATCCATTTTCTAATTCGCCCTGCGTTTGTGAGAACTATAAACAAATCACAAGGTCAAACGCTTAAAATTTTGGAATTTGTCTCCAGAAAGAAATATTTACACATGGCCAGTTGTTTGTTGAATGCTCAAGAGTAAGAAATCCTAAGAATTTATTCTTTGCTGTTAAAAAGGCAAAATGAAAAAAAAGAAATTTTCTTAAAAAATATTATCTACCATGAAATCCTATAAAATGAAATTAAATTAAAGAAATTATTAAACGATGAAGTAGAGTTTTTGTCAAATTATTTTCTCAAACAAATCAGATGCTTCAAATTTCATCGATTGGTATGCAAAATTGAACGAAACGTAGAGTTTATATATCGCCACAAAAATGTTAGCGATAACTTCAACACAAAAGAAATTCTCGTATATGTAAAATAAAATAAAATAAACACATAAATGCATATATATTAGTTACACTATTTATATGCGGATGATTGTCCTCGTCATTGTTGTTTTTATCCCAACGGCCATTTCGCCCTCCTACATTCATGAAGTGTATGTCGATCCATATAACCCGCAGGAAATTTCGAACTGAACTATTTATTTTATCTGCGGGAGGGGAAGTTTGTTCTCTTTACGCCGTTTTTCAGTTCGAAATTCCCTGTGGGTTACGCGGATCGACATATGCCTGATGAAAGCCAGAGAGCACAACTGTCGAAACGTTTTGATAACAGCAACTAAGAAGAGGCCACATGTAGATAGTGTAAATAATAACTTCTCTTGTAAATAAGATTTTATGCACATCTGCAAATAAAAATGTCTGTTTTAAAAACGAACAAGGACAAAATGAATGTACTACGAGTTTTATGTTTCATCAAAATGAAAATCTTTTTTCTAATTATGGCATTCATTGAAAAGGTTGCTGTCTGAGTCATTGTATAAAAGTTTTCATCGAGAAAGGTTTTTCTTTTTTCTTTTTAATCAGTTCACCCCAACCAAAGCAAGAATGCCACCATTGAGCAGAGGGTTACAGGGAGTGAAAATGAAAGAGAAGACTGCGAATAGGGACGATTGAGAGAAGAATAAAAGATGAACGGGATTCAAGAAGACAGAAGATGGCAATTGATGTTGCATTTAAATTTTTTGAAAACTGTAGTTATCAGGGAAATAAGTAAACGGAAGTGAGTTCCAAAGGTGGGAAGTGCGAGAAAAGAGACTGTTGGAGTAGAAGTGGTGGTTGCATTTAGCTATTTCAACAGTAGTGGGGGGCTAGATGTCAATGCACGCTTAATTCAGGTATTCAGTGCACCAGATAAAAAAGATTGTTAGACGCGACACCATGAAAATATTTTTAGAAAAGACAGAGGGAAGCCATGCCATGACGGGGAGAAAGTGACTGAAGTCGATATTCTTGGCCAGGATTGATTACATTATAGATCCTTCTTTGGATTTTGTCAAGAATCTCAGGATGTACAGCAGGATCACAAGACTAAATATGGCAGCAGTAGTCACTGCACGGACAAATGTTAGATTTATAAATGTGCAAGATGGATTCTGATGTTCTGGTACGACACAGTGAACCGACTTTCCTTGCAATAGATGCAGATATTGACTCGATGTAGTTGGTCCACTTCAAGCCAGTGGAAAACGTGAGGCGGAAAAGGCGCAATGTGTTGCTCTGCTGGGGTCTAGTGTCAGCCATTTTGATGACAGACAGCAAAGATTCTCGATGGTAGTCAAATGAAAGCAGTTTTGTTTTGAAGGCGTTAATGTTTACAAACCATTATATGGCCCAGTTAACGACTGATTGGAGGTAATTGGATTTGTTATTAAGAGAGAAATAAATGGTAGTGTCATCGACTTAAATACCTACTTTGTGACTGATGATATCGAGGAGATTATTGATGATGATCAGAAACAGATCTATCAGGATAGAGCCTTGGGGGACACCCGTTTTCATGAGAAATGCTCTAGAAGTGAGCCCGTTCAAAACGACCTTCATTTCACGATTTTATAGGAATCAAGTATTCGTCATTTGTGATACCCTAGCCCTGGGGCTTGCGTAGATGGCCAGCATGCCAAAACCTGTCGAACACCTTCGAGATATCTAGAGCTGCAGCTCGAACTTCACCGTTCTTACCCAGAGCTTGATAGAGAAATTCAATGATGTCCGTTAACCCATCAGTTGTAGATCTGGTAAAACCGAAGCCATATTGTTTGTTCGAGAGGAGGCTACTTCAGCATTGATTAGAGCCTCGAATACTTTAACAAAATGTAGTAAGAGACTAACAGGGGATAATTTGAGGGATCAGAGTGTTCTTCAGACTAAAGAAATCAGTCACTGCAGTCGGGAGTGATAATGAGGATTTTACAAATTCAAGTCACCGAAGGTTATTTGAATATTTTAGGTGAACAGTAGGAATAAGAGAATTGTAACCATCTCCTTGTGATATACCTGCTTCAGAAGAAATTATCTCGAATATCTTTATCAGCTCATATATTTTGGGATCAGCTTAGATCCGAAAATTGTGAAGTTTATTGTGTTCTTATTGTGTTCTTATTGTTTTTTTGTTTTTTTTTTGTTTCGTTTTTTTCTCATGCGGCATGCTTGCACCTGGGTCCACGCAACTTGAAGTGCGATTTTGCGGAAGATATAAAAAATAAGGAGATGGCTGCAAGATTTGAATTTTGCGAGAAAAAGTGTGATTGGACGATAAATATGACTCCTAATATGTTTTTAACTCTCAGATGAAATTGAAAGTACGCCATATATATATATATATATATATATATATATATATATATATATATATATATATATATATATACAAAAGAAAAATATAACCGGAGTTGATAAGACAGACAGACATCTGTCGAAATAAACTTATTCTCTATATGGGATGATTTTGGATTTTATTGTGTATTAACTGTTGCTCTGTAATAATAAATACATGGAGCTCTTTTTGTGTATCAGTTTTAATATTTTATATCACTAGGATCCACTTGGATTATATACCAACTGATTTGTTACCTTTACTATATATATATATATATATATATATATATATATATATATATATATATATATATATATATATATATATAAGGAAAACGTTTAACAGTAAGGACAAAAGATGTTCAACAGATCAGCGCTGAGATGACTCACTGCTGTTGTTATCATGTAACAATAGAGGATCATTAAGACATACACACACAATAGACGATCTTTAAGATTAGATCGTCTATTGTGTGTGTATGTCACCACAAAATGTATCCTGTCCGGTTACATCTTTAATGTATTAGACATCCGACAACATTCATATTTCTCTCATTTAAACTGTCTTTAGCTCACCTCTTTAAAACTTCTCTGTTAAGTTACTTCTCTCGTCTGTTACCTCTCTCTATAGCTCTAACATTCATCCCACACTCTCATACTTACGCTCTCTCTAAATTCTATTTTTTTATTTCCGGAGTTGTTTTTTCTGTTTTCTTTTTGAATTTGTAGGTCTGATGAATTGGATCGTATTTACGATTCCAATGGAATAAATTATGACCATGGAATATCAGTGTTTAAGCCTTTTTATTATATTTTATTTTATATATATATATATATATATATATATGATCGTCTTCGTTATACCTTAATAGTCACATGCAGTACAAATGTCTTTCCGATATTCTTACATGACGACTATGATTGTAACATTTACTGTCATATACACGTTATTATATCTCTACATCTTCTATCTGACCTTTTTCCTGTTGTGATCAAGCAACCTTTAGCTCCATCCGTTATCTTTTCTTCTGATGATATGTCCCGCTCGCCCATTTTTTTTTTAAATCAATGCTATTTCTTTCCTTGATCTATTCACAGATCTATGTTAAACATTTTGTTTCCATCGCTGGTTACATTCAATGGCTCAAAAACCAAACTGGTAACATTCCAACATCGCCGATCAAACCCAGAACTTTCAGGGATACCCTGTGCCTTGAGCGTCTATTGGGGCTTAAACTGAACCCATACCTCAACTGGAACTCGAACACAAGATCCATCTTAGTCTTTGCTTTGTGTAGTAAAGTTCCCCCACCACCACCACAGTCTTGACTGGAGACTTCCATTGCTAAGGATGCAGGAAAAATGATCGGTTCCTTGTACCATTCCAGTAAGTACCTGACACCTCCTGTTATCCTCTACATTTACAAGAGCCAGATATGCCCGAAATCGAAGTACTGCTCCTATATATGAACAGGAGCTACATAGTGTTCACTTTCCAGTCTCGATAGAGTACAAAACATTTCCACTTCTTTGTGGGTGATGAATTGTTTCCCACCTTACAACTCCTTTCCCACTGACAAAAAGTCACAAGCCTCTCGCTAGCCTCTATCGCTATTTTCATGAAAAGGGTTTAGATGAAGTACATTCCACTAGTTCTAACTTTCACGGCTAAGATCCCGCCCACCCGATGCCACGCCTATTGTAGCAAACTATCTTCACTCTCTTCCTATTCCATTGGTGAGATGTAAGTTCCACTCGAGCAGCTTCTTTCCGGATACTGCTGCTATATGGAAACGACTCCCAAGAGAATGCTTCCTCGATCACTACAATTGTAACCTGTTCAAGTTTAACCGTTATCTTCCTCACATATAGACTGTGCCTCTTGCTCAGTAAACTTTTAGCTCGAGTGGCTCTCAGGATTTGTACAAGGTGAAGATATTGGGGAAATATGTGTTACCATTGATTTTAATATCTTTTTTTTACTTGGTTGTCGAGCTATTTTGTTAATTTCTATATTTTGAACTTGTACATTAGCTTCAATCTATGCCAGGTTTTAAGCCTTTAAGAAAAGTGATTTTTGATTCTCTATTTTTATTAAATGCTTGCCTACTTTACCTTTGTAAGTTGCTTAATTTCATTTCCTTGATTTTTATTTTATTTTATCATCTTTCATTTATGTCACCTTAATGTTATCACCAGTCCAATTTGATATATTCCTGTACTCCTTCCAGT
The DNA here is from genome assembly GCA_963932145.1 of Acanthosepion lycidas. Classification (NCBI taxonomy): domain Eukaryota; kingdom Metazoa; phylum Mollusca; class Cephalopoda; order Sepiida; family Sepiidae; genus Acanthosepion; species Acanthosepion lycidas. The sequence continues at coordinate 100,895,846 of OZ010591.1, forward strand.
TCTTCATTCACTATCCAGAGGCTTCTCTTTTTTAGGTAATTTACATTTGAATATTACTTTTGTTTTATTTCTATTCATTTTTTAAATGCTTTGAAACTTTGTTATTCAGGTCATTAAGCGTGTTTTGTAATCAGCCATAAATTCTGAATATTAATCAAATGTCGTCAGCAAATCGTTGACCGTTTCATTATTCTCAGTCTATATTTACTCCCACCTTTTCACCATTTTCATTTTCCGGAACATACTTTCAAGACCTGCTGTAAATAGTTTAAGCGAAATCATATCTCTTTGCCGCTCTCCTTTTCTAATCTTTATTTTATCTGTGTCTTTGTGGAGTCAAATGATTGCAGTAATGTTTATCTCAATAACATTTACATCGCTTCTCATTAATATCCTGCTAACGTAACGTGTAAAATCTTCCCGATTGATCTGTCGAGTCAAAAGCACTTCATCGTCAACGCAGACTAATTCATTTGGTTTGTCATATTCGGTTATCTTTCCGATCAATTGATCTATTCTTTATAAATGGTCAATTGTTGAATAGTCACCACTATATCCTGTTTTCATCTCCAGTATTGGTAATTTTGAGAATACATTTCTCGATATTCATATGAGGGCGATAGTTGGTAAAGTTTTATCGCCTTATACACATCTTTTTTTTATATTCAAACAGGTTTTATCGGAATCTTCGTAAGTCTTTTAATTATATTTCCGTCGTTTCTTTTAAAAGCATCAGTAAGTCAGTAAAGTGCCATACATGATACACACTTAGGTGATCATGTATCTTCTGATGCATGACTGACGAGGCAGATCCCTCCCCCAGTAGATTGCCATTTCTTTCTGCGGTAGACTGTTTTCCAACCAATCCTAAAGAACCCAGTCTGTCCTGCTATTTAACCCATAGCTGGGGGAGAAGATATGGATCCATACCTTTCCCCAGGTTATTTGTAACTGAATCTAATGAGCTTGACACCTGTCCTAAATAAATGTATTCCTGATTTATTCTAGTCCCTCATTTAATATACTTATGCTTTTTATTGAAATATTTCAATATATATATATATATATATATATATATATATATATATATATATATATACGCATACATACATACATATATATATACACATATATACATATATATATATATACACACACACGTATATATATATATATATATATATATATATATATATATATATATATATATATATATAACAGTTTGAGAATTAAAAAGAGAACGGTGAAACCCATGACATTCAAAATAGTTTGGTCTGGTTTGCTTTGGTTTGTTTTACGGCAAGTCAACCTCAGTGGGTTATTTAATGCTGACAAATTTTTTATTGCTGGTAATATTTTACTCCAAAAATGTATCGCTGGTAATATTTTTTTTTCAAAAATGTATTGCTAGATAGTTTTTTACAAGTTATTTCTGGTATAAAATCCTATTTGTACACTTTCATAGTGTTTTGACCCCAGTTTGTGGGTTAACTATTTGCCCTTATCTGGGGATCTAACAGGTGCTACCAACCCGGGTCAGGGTGTACGCGAGAACACCCGCAATTAAGAGGTGGTTCCAAGCTCATTAAAACCTCCCGACCAGAGGCCATGCTGTTGGACGTAGTTTATCGTCTTACCCAGGGCGCGGATGTAGTTTATCATCATACCCAGGACGGTTTAAAATAGATAACACATAAATACTAATTTGTGGAAAATAGCTCAAAAGAAAAAAAAACTTGTTTCAAAAACATCACCTATTTGTTTTCATTTATTAGACATTGAATTGTATCACTGTGCTTCATCCATAGATGGCTTGACATTTCCAGCTAACCTGATGAATTCCTAACTCAAGAATTTCGTAAAAACAATTTGTTCTTGCTACAAAATAAAATTCTTGCATTTGCTTTGATAATATTCCAGAGGACAAACCGCGTCGGCTAAAATGTTTTCCTTTTGTCTTTATTATTCATATATATATATATATATATATTGTCAAACCTAGAGAACCAGACAAACCTACCAAAGTTTCGCCTAAGCGGATCGTCACGAAAGACCGGCCTTCCCTGACGATCCGCTTAGGTGAAACTTTGGTAGGTTTGTCTGTCTCTCTAGGTTTAACTAGGTCTGCTCTACTCATTGTATTGAGCCCTTTATTTAGTTGTTTTGGGTACTCGAATCGGGTTTTTTTTCTTTGGGCCTTGAACTCGTATTGCTGGACGATTATTTTCAGTTAACGTACATGTTCTTGGTTCTTTCTTTTTTATACCTCTTTTGCCCTTTGGCTTGTATATTTGCAAATTAATACGCCGAAGGTTTTCCGAGCGAGTATAGTTTCTTATAATTATAAGATTTCTATTAATAATAATAATGATGATAATATATATATATATATATATATATATATATATATATATATATATATATATATATATATATATATAGGGGCAGCAGATCATTATTTAGATGTATATTATTAACATAATAGAAAACCAATGTCTATTATGTTTGATGATGAGCCGTTCTAAGATTCGCATCGTGGCTTTAGTTTCGAGAGAAAAAAACTGTCAAACATTTAGATATATATTTTTAGTATGCTGTTCGTCGATCTAAGCTTTCGGCTCACATGAGTAATCATCAGAGTGGTTATATGGACATTACAACAGAGATATTCACTATCAAAGATGACATTCTGTTATGTTTACATAGAAGTTTGCTATGCGACGATAAGGGTCGCGGAATAGCAGAGGTAGGTTGTAAATTTGTAATACGGTTTTATGACGTCGTACATGACCATGTGAGAGAAAAAAATTTAACAACAGAAACATGTGTTTAAATGTATTTTAATGTGTTGTGACTTGTTTGAAATGTAATTTTGTTGAGTGTGGTTTGCTTTGTTTTAATGTAGATGGCCTCCAATATCTTAAGGTTATTTTTACTGTGTGTATGCGTGAGTATTATTGTCTTATCAACTAATATCTATCTAATATTATGTACATGCCTATGTTTTTCTAAGAAATGTTGTTTAATTAAACTAATATCAGAAAGGTGACAGGTAAGTCAACAGGAGAGTGTCTAGAGATTATATGCAAAAGAGGTATTGTCAAATATTTTATGTAAAATTCATAGATATGTGTTATCCAATGAAGTAATTATTACTATTATGTATAGCGAGTAAACATGAAAGCAATTAAGTCCCAATTTTCAATTTCAGATTGATATTTAATATTTTTTTCAGTAATTATAGCAATTTGCAGTGTCAAGAGATTATTTGCAAGAATGTAGTATTATTTCTCGTAAAAAAGAACTAGCAGTGAATGAAAAGAACTATATAATCAAAGAAATTAGCAAAGGAAAGTCTTCGCTTCAAATTTCTAAGGATTTGAAAGGGATCATCGAAAAATCAAGAAAATATGTCAAATGGGAATTCAACCAAGATAATAAAAAAAAGTCTCAGGCTGAATTCATGAATTTAACAAAGCGAGATCTATCACATATCCGAAGAGAATAAGAAATTCAAATGTGTCAAGTGCGTTCATATTTGAGGCCGCTGGAGCTTCTATGGTGTCAAGGGAAACAAGGTGTAAAGCATTAAGGAAGTTTGCTGATGTAAAAAAAAACAAATAAAGAAACCCATTTTAACAAAAAAACTTAAGGAAAGAAGATTGCAGTGGGCAACAAAAATATACATGAAAACTGATTTCAGTAAAGTGCTTTTTACAGACGAATCAAGGATCACCCTTGATGGACCCGATGGATGGGCCCGAGGATGGGTTTGCAAGCAACATGACTCAAGAAAATTTTTAAACGCCAACAAGGCGGCGGTGGGATCATGATATGGGCTGGGATTATTGGTAATGAGCTCGTTGGTCCATTTAAACTGAAAGACGGGGTTAAAATGAATTCCAAAAGTTACTGTGATTTTCTAGAGCAATATTTCTTTGAATGGCTTGATAACCAGTCTTTAGCCAAGCGTAGATCTATGATCTTTATGCAAGACAATGCACCAAGTCATGCATCAAAGTTTACTAAATCGTGGTTGAAAGAAAAGGGATTTGTTGAAGATTTTCTTATGGACTGGCCTTCAAATAGCTGTGACTAGAATCCCATTGAGAACCTATGGAGCATCCTCAAGAGAAATATTTATTCTAATGGAAGGCAATTCAACAGCAAAGGTGACCTCTGGGAGGCAGTTAAAGTTGCTGCAAACAACTTACCAGCCACTAAAATTGCAAATCTAACATCAGATGTTGACAATATGCTGCTAAGAGTTATTGAAAAAAAAGGAGTATTTGTGCAATATCTTTTATTTTTAAAATAAAATGCTTTTTATGTTTTTCCTTTAAGAAATTGACGAATTTGTTCTAAAATCTTGTCATATTATTTTTTACATTAGTTTTACAAGGTATAATAATGTAAAAGTATCAAAATAAATAGTTGCAAATAAACTACTGACAGTCAAATTAGTCTGTTTTGTTAACTTAGTAAAAATTTTTCCAACCAAAAACAATAGTTTTCTCTATCACTATATATCTAAGTTAATAATATTGAGTAGAATCTAAACAACATCATAATAGGACTTTTAACATTAAAGACGCAACTCTTTATACCAATTCATAACTTGCATATAATCTCTAGACGCAGTTTATGTAGTAGGTTTATTATTAGTATCAGAGATACAATCTCTGAACGGTCATGTAAATTGATACACAATTTACCTGTGAGCCGAAAGCTTAGATCGATGAACAGCAGAATAAAAAATATACAAATGTTGGACAGTTTTTGCCTTTATTTTCTCCCGTAATTAAAGCATTACAGCATTACACGGAGCTTAGAACGGCTTATTAAACAGTCGTTGTCTGTTATATTTAATAATATATGTGTGTGTGTGTGTGTGTGTGTGTGTGTGTGTGTGTGTGTGTGTGTAAATGAAATAAATCCTGAAGAGCCAGGAACAACTTACCTAGGTTTCACCTAAACGGATCTTCAGGGTAACTTGAAACTTAGGTAGGTTGTTCCTGGCTCTTTAGGATTTATTTCATTTATCGCTGCTCTACTTAGCGTATTGAGCACACTACGTTTTAGTCTTACTACTCGCTTGGTTTTTTTTTCTTTGGACTAAAAACTTAAGGTACTGGACGATTTATTTTGTCCTGTTCGGATGTTTTTAGTTCTTTCTTTTTTCTTCCATTTTTTTTTCTTAGGGTACCAATTTGTTTTGATGGGCTTACAAGTTGTGCTATCCGAGTTTTTTTTTTAAACCGAGTATTACTACTATAATAATAATAATAATAATAATAATAATAATAATAATAATATACCGTCATTCCTTACTTTACTACTTAGCTTTCTTGTGACCTCTGAACTTACGACCAGCTATAAAATATCGTAACATGAAATAAAAATAACAAGTCAGTCTATTCAGAATTTCATTTTGTAACTTTGGTCATATTTTATATATTAGGTTGGTGCAAAAATAATTTCGTTTACTAACATATGTTACTATGTGAGAAAACGAAATTATTTTTGCACCAACCTAATATATTGTATATTTTATACCGGGGTATTATTCCTGAAATAGCAATCAGGTACAACTCCTTACTTCGCGACCTGTTCTTTTGGTGACGATGCCTTTGGAGTAGATTCCGGTCATTAAGTGAAGAGTGATCAATATTGGAAATATAGCGTGTATAGATATCTATATATAATGCAAAGGTCGATATACATACTATCAGATTACTGAATTTTAACGCAAACATTGGCACATATCACTAAGTATAAAATATCCGTGGAAGTTGACGCCTATTTTAAGCAATATAATACACATATACATTATGCAAAATCGATATATCGATAGATAGATGTGCTACGTTCACAGCAGCATGGTATCTTTTATATTGATTTTTCATTACAAATATTTCTAATTACGATTATTATTATTGCGTTTTGCCTTTGCTTTGTGCAGTACGATTTTCCCCCCAAGTCTGAACTAGAGGAACATCAGGAGACAACAAGTTCTGCTATCAGAAAATGCAAACAGGTGAGTTGCGATGCAATCAGAGTAAACAAAAACCTGTCATTGTAATTAATGTTTGGATAGAAATCGTGATGATGACACGTGAGAACTTATGAGAATGATTCATGGCAATTTACATGTTTTAGAACTTCCAGGAATTTGGTTCACATATGTTTGCTCCTTTTGGTATCATTTCAAAAGCATTACTGAAAATTGGTAATGTTGTTGTCTTGAGATGACACATTATACTGATTTCGAGGTCCTTGCATTTATATACTTTCTCGAACGTTTTCAAAGATGTTCTTTTTGCCGTCTGGGTCCGAAGCAGCTAACAGATTATTATTATTATTATTATTTCCTTGGATTTCTGTTGCATACACATTTCCTTCCGGATCCCAACCAGAGACATAAAGTCAGAAAAGGCTTGTAAAAAAACAAAGACAAAAGAACACACAAATTTTACATAGATAATGCCCTTCGTAAAGTGTGAGCTGTTACTTGTGAGTACAATCTTTTGTATTTCTTCAACACATGGGCTAACAGGAATCCCTTCTGTGAGTTTTTCTTTTCTTTTTTTTAAGGGAATTGACCACGAGCAAGACGGAAGTGCCACTAGCACGCAAGGGGTTACAGAGGATTAAGAACAAAAGTAAAGAGGAGTTTTTTAAAATATATATACAGAGAAGGACGGGGAACAAGTTCAGGGTGTCAGATGTCGATTGATATTACATTTGAATATTTGAAGATTATAGACATCGGGGTAGTAAGAAAGGGGAAGGGATTTCCATAGATGCGAAGTGTGGGAGAGGAAGCTGTTTGAGAAGAAGAGACGGTTACATTTAACCGTTTTGGGAATTAAATTGTGGGACCGAGATGCCAGCCTGGTAGCTCGTTTGAATTCATGTAGTCCGGGAAACAGCGAAAGTATTTCATCGGACCAGTTGCCGTGAAAATATTTGTAGAACAGACACAGGGAGGCGACGACACGTCTGTGGGATAGCGATTATAGACTAGATGCCAGATCAGGACCTATCATCTTGCATAATTTGAATTTATCGGAACCTTTCCAATCAAACTGAGGGTTCTAACAACAACTGGAATTATTGATGTCCTCATGTGCCACATTTTTGAAATGTCCAATTCAAGATTATTATTATTATTATTATCATCATCATCAACATTATATTTTGTTTTCTGCTACGACCGCACTACCTACAAAGTCTGCAGGTAGACCTAAGACAGGTAGTGGTGTGTTGTTATGGCTTCATTTCATCATTTGTTTTTCTAACTCCCATAACATCACTAGCGTTACATGGGCAGTTATTCTTAGTGTGTGAACTGTAATTTATCAACACAATTTTTTGTACTTCTCTTAAGCTGGAATTTCCAGAGATTTGTTTTCAATGTGTTGTTGTGTTCCTTTTTATCATTCCAAGCGCACCTACTATAACTTTTACTATTCTTGTTTTCAATTTCCACATTTTTTCTATTTCGATTTCCACATTTTTATACTTTTCAAATTCGTTGCGATGTTACAGTCCGCTGGGCGCGCCATATCAATTCGTAGGCAATTTTTTTTTTCTTTTCGGTTTTTGACAATCATAGCTGACCTATTTGATTGAGTCTTCTGCTCTATAAAGATGGTGTAATGCCCTAGAATTGGCATGTCTTCTGTTTCTGTAACCGGTGCTGGGTAATGTTCCTATCAGTGTTTATTAATATCATTTCCAAAGTGTTTGTACTTTGTCCAGTGTAAGTACAGCCCACCGACTCTATCGTGACGATATTTATATTTATTTGACGCAAGTAAAAAACATCCTGAGATTAGATCGGCTATGGTTTCCTGATATTTGTCACACAACCTGCATTTTGGATCGACACTATTATGTATTATATTTGCCTGAAAGTTTCTAGTGAAAAGACTCTGGTCTTGTGCTGAAAAGACTCTGGTCTTGTGCTGAAAAGACTCTGGTCTTGTGCTGAAAAGACTCTGGTCTTGTGCTTCTTCCGTTTCTTTAATCCAGATGCTTGATGAGTGTTAACGTTATCAACTTCGGCTTTACATTATTATTATTATTATTATTATTATTATTATTATTATTGATTTCCTCATGTGCTACATTTTGGGGATTTCAACTTCAAGATTATTATTATCATTATTATTATTATTATTGCTTTGCCTTTGCTTTGTGCAAGTTCCCAACTACCATCACCACCACAGTCTTGACTAGAGACTTCCATTGCTAAGGATGCACGGCTCCAGTAAGTACCTCACACCTCCTGATGCATTTACAAGAGCCAAATATGCGCAAAAACAGAGTACTGCTGCCATATATGGACAGGAGCTGCCCAGTCTTCACTTTCCAGTCTCAATAAAGTACAAAAGCATTTCCACGTCCTTGTGGGTGATGAATCATTTTCCACCCTACAACCCCTTTCTCACAGACGAAAAGTCACAAGCCTCTCACTAGCCTATATCGCTATTTTCATGAAAAGTGTATAGATGAACTACATTCTACGAGTTCTAACTTTCACGGCTAAGATCCCCCACCCGATGCCACGCCCATTGTAACAAACTATCTTCACTCTCTTCCTATTCCATTGGTGAGATGTAAGTTCCACTCGACCAGCTTCTTCCCGAAGACCGCTGCTATATAGAAACGACTCCCAAGAGAATCCTTTCTCGAACACTATAATCATAACCTTTTCAAGTCTAGCGTTAACCGTCATCTTTCTCAAATATAAAATATTATCATTATTATTATTATTATTATTATTATTATTATTATTTCCACTAGTAGAATTTTTTGTTGGCTGCAACTGCAAGCACATTTATTATCATTATTATTATTGTTCTTTTGCCTTTGCTTTGTTTGATACAAGTTCCTCGCCTCCAGTCCTGACTGGAAACTTCAAGAGACAACATTATTTTTTATTCAGCAGATGTAAACAGACTAGGTGCCATATAATCAGAGAAAAGAAAAATCCGTTATTCTGGTCATAGTATGGCGAGAAATCGACGCAAGATGTGAGAAGTCCCCATGAGTATGATTTTTAGCAATTCCCATATTTTAGGACTTCCAGGAATTTGATCCACGTATACTTTTGATATAATTCTCAAATCCTCAACAACAAGAAATAGTGCTGTTGTCCCCTAGAGTAGGGGTAAGCAACATTTTGCTAATTATGTGCCGAGTTAGGGTTTTAAAATCATTCAATGTGCCAACAGCATACGTATTTTTATACAAGTCATGGCCAATATACCCTGTTCTACAATATATTTTATATAGCAATATATAATATATTTACTTAAGTATATATTAAAGTTGAAACAGCTAAATATCTTCTTTGCGTTGTAGTAGTTATTGCTTCTGACTTGGTGATGTCATTTGCGGCTGCGTGCCATTGGAAATTGTTTGGCGGGCCATGTATAGCATCATTAGGTTACTTACTAAGTGGACCTTTGAGTAGTAAACTTGATTTATCATTTTTACCTACGAGTTTATCTTCCTTATTTATTTCTCCCTGTTATCTCGAAAAGACGAGATACAACACTATCCTACATACCCACATAATCCTCAATTGCTACTCTTGCATTCATATCAGAAATTTAATTAAGTAACCCTCTACTTTGAGTGACTCTTGAGCCTTGTATTGGTGAGGACTAGTAGAGAAATTTATCTTTTTGATGGTATATAAACCCTACTAGAATTTCACATATTTGCAATACACAAAAATAAACTTCTTTTGAACTTTGCCAAGAAATGAGACATGTATGAAGTTTTAATATTCATTGTGTCAGCCCACAGATTTTTAATATTCCCTGTTAATAAAAAAAATGGACGATTTTATATTCCTGTATCAATATGCCATCAAATGATCTATTCCGTTTTCCTTCTTACTGTTCGTGTTGTTATTGTCTGTTAAATCTCCAACACGTCGACATCAGAGACGTGATCTCAGCAGTCAGATTCGTTTGTGAAATTTCTAATTTCTCCTGAGTCAGCCCTATCTAAAACCTTTGCCGATTTTCTTTCTTTCATCTTCACCCAATTGTCTTCAGGGACACCCACGTCTATAAATCTACTAACTTTTTATCCTTGTTCACATTACCATCTTCACAGCAACCAAACCCAATCACATTTCATAAATGAGATTATCTCTTTCGATTTCAAATTTCTCGAGTATTTTTCTTTTTGTTTTTAGAAAAGCTGCTGAACCCAAATCATTTGCATAGTTCCTAATGTATTACTGTTCCTAACCTACTCTGTTTTATATTTACTTTGAGCCAATTTATTGCCTTCCCTTTTGATGGAGAGTGTTGTAGTCTTATCCCTTTCTCAGTTTGCTATTCACATCTTTTAAAGCCGTTGATTCCTGTGGATCGTAACTTTCATCATCATCGGTATATTATTAGAATTATTATTACTTATAAGGGAAAAGTTTATTAGAATTCTCTGGGGATGAAATGATATTAATTTTCCTCAAGTGTTTTATTTTTAATTTCCTCGTCGACTTCAAAGATTTGAATTCACTCACTTTTTCCTTGAATTTCTTCACATATCTTTGCAAAGGTTTTAGGGACTATTCCCAGTGCGCCAGTTATTATGGGCATTTATGCCGTCATCATATGACTCGCTGTGTCACTCGAATCGATTCATTATATAAATTCATCTTCACTTCTTGCACACACACACACACATACACGTTGGCATGAAATCGTATATGGAACTGTATTTTGTCTAATTTCTATAAAATTTCTATCCATGGTCGGTTATATAATTTCAAATGGAGGGAAAAATCAGGTTTAACCTGTTATGGTAAACCCTCCTACAGTAGTATGAACTCTTCCTCCTCTCATAAATACTAACCTGCGAGACTTCCTAGAGCAGAGTCATAGAGCAGTCTCTGACTGTGTGTGACTTCTGTCGAACTCTTTGCATTGGCAGAGAGGAACCCGGACCAGGCTTTGCCGAAGAGCAAAGTTTCGTCCGGGGAGGTAGACAGATCCCGAACCTGCTTATGCGGGTTCTAAGGGAATATTTTTGGCCGAGCCTACGGGTTCGGAGAAACCCACTTTAAACTCGGCCTTGTGCCACATAAATTCGTCGTGTGTGGACTGTTAAATATAGATTCGTAGGGCAGCGGAGACGTAGTGTTAACCTACCGTTCGGACATACACCTCTATCTGCTTATTACTAACACTCTTGCTTTGTATATATCTGTTATTTCAATACACTTATTCAACCTACCTTGTCTTTCTTTCTGGCCTCTAAACAGGTCACAACATAACCAAACCCTGGTTAGATGGGGTTTTGAATTGTCCTATGTCATTCTTCTTCTTAAATCTTCAAACTGTGTGTGGAGCGTAGGGCCTCAGACAAACTACAATAGACATTGTTAATGCAGTTTTACTAGGAAGTACGTTTTACGGTATCAAGTAGCTATCACGCCAAACCGCTTTTGAATTGAGTATTGTCCAATTCCTAAATTAGTAACCAAAGCTAAAGATCCCAACTTGCTCTGTTATTTAATGTATAGTTGTGAAAAGAAAATGGATATTTTTCCCGAGAGTATTTGTTAAAAAACTGGACGCCACCGACTTGGCTGGGATTGGAACCCGGAACGGTAATCCCACTCAATAACCATTATACTATAGCATCATCTGTTACGTATTTACCACGTTATTTTTTGACTCACTCAGAGCAACTTGGTACGCGATCTTTTTTCATAGAAATTCAACAAAGTAATGTAATTATTTTTCATTTACTCAGTTTTTTGGTAACGAATATATGAGCATACACAGTCCACGATAAATCTCTAAATGCGCAAGAATAACATCTATAATTAGAAAATGTTTCATAGGAAGAAAATTTTTGGGAATCAGGTTATCAACACTCAGCAAAGTGGCCAGTTGCTCAGAGAAATACCTATCGCTAACAAGCAGTACAGTAGGTGAAAGATAGATAATTTGAAACATATGCAATCAACAGCTAAAATAAACTGTTTTTGTGAAATCTTGTTAAGGCATTCCTCTCTGTTATTAATCCAAAATTTCGATCATTCTCAGGAATCCGTTAACTTCACTTTTTGGCGGTAAATGGTTGAATCGATTTGTGTTTTTTCATCAGTTAGTTTGGGATTTTTTCAGTAAAATTAATCTGTAGTCTCGCAGGAAATAAATCGCTTTTCCCTTAAGAATTTTAGAATTTGTTTCTTGACGTCAACCGTCTTTGTGCATGCAGAAGGAATTCCTCTACTGCTTGGAATTATCCGATGTAACCTAAGTTGGCCAAATATCTGTCTGTCATTATTTTCTCTCTGATAAAGTCTACTTTTTCTTTACAGTTCTTTTTTATGGTTTAATATTATTCTAAATTTATCAGTGATCCCCTTTTATGAATTGATCGAAACGCTGGCCGATTCCGAGGAACAATAGCTTAATCCGAAAGGTAATTTCACTGTCTTCAAGCTATATTTAGTATGATTATTTGAAGGTTTCTTCACAGGAACTTGACAACACGTGGTTTCTTGACCGGATTAATGAAGCGCCGATGAAAAAGGGTAAATTCTTTTACTATTATCACCAATTGCCGCATCTATCAAAGAGTTTACACGAATTAAAACCTCAGTTCAGTTGCACTTGGTAATTGAATTTTAACTATGTCTTCTCACACGCGTTATAAACTAAATAGATCGTGGAAAAACTAAATTGACTTGAACATAAAGAAAATACAAGTAATCAATTAGAAAACACGTTCCCGTATTATCGATTTTTCTTAGTCTAAATCGATATCGAGATGTTTTACTTGCAGAAAATTTGAAATCTATCATTTCTAACAACCCCGGAAAAATAATCAAATATACAGAGTCATTGAAAAGTAACTCTCCATCTTAAGATACTTATAATTTATTTATTAACTATAATTTTTATAAGAAACTGATATGAGAGGAAAACATTTAGAATGAGGTTTTATTTAAAATTCGATATGGGCATCAGATTTCGCTACCATCTTCTAGAGCCGACTAGGAATCGCGTCAAATAATTTCACCAAGAACTCTTGTGGCATGGAAGACATAACTTCTTGTACTTGCTCTTCAAGTTCTTCCAAAGTCTTGGTTTGGTATAGTAGACTTCTGGTTTTAACCAACGTCCAAAGAAAAACACACTGGGTGTTAAGTCAGGACTCCTGGCTGACTACTCATACATAAAATAGGGAGTTACTTTTCAATCACACTGTTTATTTATTTATTTATAAGAAATGTTTATGAAACTAGTGAACACCATACTGCCAATGGCTTGTAAGATCCGTTTGTTAATCATTGCAATCTAATGATTTATTATTCAAACACAGAAAAGAAGATTTATATACGAGGTCATCAATATCATCTGGCTCATAACCCGGTCGTGGTCGCCGTACAGTTGAGCAAATGACCAGTTTCCTTTATATGTCTCGGTTGCGTGCCAATGTCTGAACCTCCTTGAATGATCTTCCAACCCACTCAGCGACATTATCAGATCATTTTTCCTCTTTCGACTTCTTTTTATGTCTAAGGAGGTGCCTTGTAAGACGATGATAGAATAGTTATTAAAAATTATGATCTGTCCATACAATTTGAATTTAAAGCTATATGCCTATAACATTTTAATTCAAGGTCTGTTTATTAAGAAAATATCCAACTAAGTTGGTTAACTAAATTGCTTATTTCACTATGTAGATAGATATAGACTTTCAATAGATAGATAGATAGATAGATAGATAGATAGATAGATAGATATTTTCACTCGATAGATATATAGATATTTACAACATAGATATTTTTCTAGATTTAGATAGATAGATATAGATTTTTACTAGATAGATATATAGATACTGATTTTCTCTATGTAGATAAATTGATATATAGAGATTTTTACTGTATCGATAGATAGATAAATATAGATTTTCATTAGATAGATAGATAGATAGATAGATAGATAGATAGATAGATAGATAGATAGAAATAGAGAAAAAAAAAGGGAATAGACAGCAATAGTTTTTTCTTTCTCTGTATTGGTATTAGGAATAAAGTTCATAAGAATTAGGTTATGGAATTTTATTTCGTAATTTTTGCTATAATGTGGTTGTAGGTAGCGCTGAATGAATGTTTTCGTGTCTGGATTTGAAGTTCTAATCTTTTCTTTCTAGAACAAGCTAAACTTCTAAAAATGAGATCACATGAAAATAATCATGCAGTGTTGAGTCCAATGTCTCACCTCTCTCTGTGTCTCTCTATTTCTCTCTCTCTCTCTCTCTCTCTCTCTCTCTATATATATATATATATATATATATATATATATATATATTGTGTGTGTGTTCCTAATATATATATATATATATATATATATATATATATATATATATATGATTATTCTCAGGTTCCAGTGAGTCTGACAGCATTTTGATGCAATTGTTTGGGCTAAGAATTCTCCATCAACGATGACAGCAGAGATGGTGTAATATCGCATGAGGAGGTAAACATGACTTCCAGGGGCTTCACTGGAAATGGATCTAAGAACCTTATCTGAAATTTGAACAAGATTAAATGATGGAAACCTTAACTCGAAATAAATTCCCATCCTAACAGATTAAAAGCAATATGAGGATCGCTTTGCGCTTTTATTTAAACATAAAAACATAAACCAATGGAAAATGCAAAAGCAAAATTCAGTTGATTTAATGTCGTTAGTAATAAAGACATAAAAGAAACTTCTACTCATCTATTAATGAGCATACACAAAACAACGCATTGAACTTAGCCAAACAATACATTACTATACCCAACTGTGGTATAAATAGAATTAAACACTTCCGAAAATCAATATTATACTACAAAATATATGAACAACAAAGGACCATTATAATAACAACAATAAAAATGATAACAATAGTAATAATAACTTTGACGTAATAATGAGTAGCTCTCATGGTGCACACCAAACTCCTAAGTATATGCATAAGCAATAAATTAACAAATATTATTAACAAAAGGATATAGGTCTATACAGGGATGACTGTCTATTAATATTAAGAAACTGCAATGGCAGAACTAGAGAAAAATAAGGCAAGAAATAATAAGAAAAGAGATCAAAACCCTAAGATTTGAATAGATATAAAATCCAATCAAAAAATAGTAAATTTCTTAGATATATCCATCAACCTAAACAGTGTAACCTCCAAACCATACAGAAAACCATGCAACAACCCAATATAAATTAAGAAAAATCCCAACTACCCACTAATGTATTAAATCATATCTACAAGTAAAAGAATTTCAACAAATTCTATTAGCCTAACAATATTCAATGGAAATAAAAAGCATACAAATCATACAGAAGAAACCGCTGATATTCAAACAAACTAGAATACAAAAACGAAAACAATTCAAACAAAAATAACAGAAAAAAAAATATAGTTTGGTTCAACCCCACCAACAACAATGCAATAAAAACAAAAATGGGGAAACATTCTTCAAAATAATTGACAATCACTTACCTAAAAACAGTAAATTATCAAAACTTATCAACAAAAATAAAATTAAAATTAGTTGCAGCTGCATGGATAACATGGAAATAATAGTAACTAAGCATAATAAAAAATACTCAACAACACCAATAACAATTACAACAATAAAAATACCATGCATCAAAATAACACCATTAAATGTAGCTGCTGAAACAAAGAATATTCCCTACTTAACAATAAATGTTTAAGCAATAACATAACATACAAGGCTACTGTAACTAAAAACATTAGCACAGACTAAAAAATTACATAGGAGCCACAATAAAACTTTTAAAGAAAGATATTATAGCCATAAAATGTCATTCAAAGGAAAAAATACACAAACAATACAACCCTATCAAAATACATATGGAAACAAAAAGGAAAACAATATCCTCACCAAAATCAAATGGGAAATTATAAAGAGAGCTGCCCCATACACTATTAACAGTAAAATTGTAAATTATGCTTACAAAAAAGTTAGGTATAATTATTTTTAAAAACCAAAATAAAGTCTTAAATAAGAAATCTGAACTAATGGGTAAATGTTGGCATATAAATAAATAAATACTTTGCCATTTAAGAACTCATTTAAAATAAACAAATGAATATATATGAAATAAATATAATGTAAACTTTAAATAAATAAATAACTGAAATAATATAAACTTAATTTATTAATAAATAAATAAACGAACAAATATTAAACATACACACCTATACGCGCGTGTGTGTATGTATATTTAAATATATACATGCACACAAACAAACAGTAAAATACTAACAAACATACACCCCATAATTAATACCTCAATATATGACACCAGGGTAAAAATAAATAAACTACTAACTATTAAAAAAAAATGAAACATTAAACAAACGATAAGCGATAACATAGAACAAACACTTACTTTAATACATTTACACTTATTAATAATTACATATATTTGCGTGTGTGGATTTTTTTTTTTTTTAAGCGTTTCACCCCAAGCAAGGCGGGAAGCCACTAGGACACAAGGGATTACATAAAAATTTGGAGCAAGATCAGATGGGAGTGACAGAAGAAAGGATGAGGAAAAAGGTAGTGGATAGATAAAGGCAACAGGAGATACAGAGGCCAGAGAGAGAGAGAGAGAGAGAGTACCGGGAACCCCTTCCTAAACAAGAAACAAGGCGTAAGCCTCTACTCATGTCCAAGAGAAGTGGGAGGAGTGTTGACCGGGCGGTAGGAAAGCCTACCTACTCCTGTGTGCGGAGCATCCGTAAATGCATAAATAAATTAAATCTTTATTAAAAAGAAAAACTATTATGTAAATTTTTGTAACTTTGTATAATATTTATGCATTACACCCTAATCTTTATTCAGTAAAAATTTCATTGCTAATCATGCATTACTTTTTAAGTAATACATATATTTATGTCTTTGTTGTTTCCGTTCCTTATATTATGGCCACTACTGTAAATATATATATATATATTTGGTTGGTGCAAAAATAATGTCGTTTTCTCACATAGTAACATATGTGAGAAAACGACATTATTTTTGCACCAACCTAACATATATATATATATATATATATATATATATATATATATATATATATGAAATATTTATCATTTAAGCATTAATATCACTTATTTATGTAAAAGCCAAAGTACAAATTCCATAACAAAAAGAAAGAAAGAAAATTAGAATGCCCCAAAATTAAAATCGGTAGCATGTCTAGAAAATTGAAACAATTCACGACAAACCGCAACTGTTAAAAGGAAATAAGAAAAATAGAAAGAAAAAAGAGAAAAAAGTTAAAGAGTGAGTGTAAGGCGAAAAAAAAAATAAACGAAGGTCAAATGGTCACGAATCCCTACACGTGCACACGAAAGCACATTCGTACAGACGGGGTCAACCCGAGTGAGTCAAAATTCAAGTATATCTGTTTCAAAGCAAAAAAAAAATCTTTCGTAGTTCTTCGTTTTCATTCTTGACTTCAGACGTATCCAAAATTATTTTACAACGACGACGTTAACGAGACGGTTTACGTTTCACTTGAATGAGCCTAGTTTAATCTCAGAACGTTTCATGTCCACATTCACAGTTTAGACAGCTATTAGTCTAAAATACATTATTACTTCATCAAAAATAATAATAAGCAAGAACTTAAAATTCTGGAGGCCTTTTATATAAGAGAATTGCGACCAAAAATAAAGTCAACTAGGAGTATAGCAACAAAATTCTTAAATGTTTGCTGTATCAATGTGTTATCAATGTTTTATCAATGTTTTATATAAAATACTAAATTAGAATATTATAACTAAATAATTAAAAGTCTTTTTTTTTCATTTTTTTAAATATTAAAATAAAAATTAGAAATGTTACCGCTCTTGCATAGCTAAAAATTTTCTAATTCGAATTTGGAACGCTATAAACGTATAATTTGGTAGCATGTTTTCATGACGACATGCTAATGTAGCAACCATATCAGCATGAATGTCTTTGGAAGCTAAACCCTTTTTCTGCAGACATTATGCTAAATTTTGTCAAGAAAAATCTCTACTAGTTACTTTCGAAGTCTTCTCTCGACAGTCAGATGTCTGGAAATAAACAATTCCGTTATTAATAAGAAGAGTTCAAATTAATTCATGCAAAATTTCACAGCTCTAGCATGACTCCTTCATAATCAGCCAATGAACTTTTCAGACAACTTTTGTATGCCTGTGTCCGCCATTGAGGTGTGAGGGGGTGATGTTTCATATTCAATTACTTATTTCTATGTTTAGTTTCATGTGCTCGTGAATATGTTTATACATTTATTTATGTGCACGTGTGAATTTGCCTGTATTTATTTGTGATTACGTGCGCATGCGCGTGCATCTGCATGTGTGTATGTTTATCGGATACGCTTCTCAGTATCTGACCAAAGATCAGAGTTTATTTCTGGCTGAATTTCTGGAATGAGGAATTAACGATTATTTTACATTATTTACACGCGAACTATTTTCCCCATATTTGCTGTTGTTATCACGTTTCGGCCATTATGCCCTCCGACCTTCATCAGATGCTTGTCGATTCGTGTAAATTTAACGCTATTTCGAACTAGACCGTTTATTTAATCTACGGAGGTAGATTGTTCTCGTTCCACTGCCCATATCCTGCAATGTCTCGTGTATCAGAATTTATTTTAGAAACCCTTCTTGGTCGGGCCGAGAACTTTTCAGCTCTCATTTCGTTTTGCGTGAACGCTTTTTCCTGTATATGTTTGCGTGTATGCGTTTTGTATACGTTTTTCTGTATATGTTTGCGTATATGCGTATATGTATACGTTTTTCTGTATATGTTTGCGTGTATGCGTATATGTATACGTTTTTCTGTATATGATTGCGTGTATGCGTATATGTAAACGTTTTTCTGTATATGTTTGCGCGTATGCGTATATGTATACGTTTTTCTGTATATGTTTGCGTGTATGCGTATATGTATACGTTTTTTCTGTATATGTTTGCGTGTATGCGTATATGTATATTTTTTCTGTGTCTGTTTGGATGTGTGCGTATATGTAAAAGTGTGTGCATGTGTGTGTGTAATCGGGAATACGTCTTCTTATTCGCGTGCCTTTTATAATTCGTCATAGAAGCAGCATTTATTTCTGTCGAAAATAATCCCAATGCTATTTGCTTCGTCTTCAAAAGCTTAATTCGATTCTGAACATCTGCCAAGCTAAGAACGTCAGCTGTTGCATTAATCCCGTTGAGGAGGGCGTGGCGTTTCGCGTCCAATCACAGATTCAATCATACGACTATCTTCGAACAGATTGAATAGAATTAAAATTAACTTTGATTGAATTAGAAATCTCCACTTCGGTCTTCTGAGGCTTTGGAGAAAAGCTTTGGAAAACATAGACTTCAATCAGAAGATGAATAGAAATTCGCTAAGAAATGAGCAGACGATAAATTAATCTCAACGGGATTTGCTTAATTTAGGAATTTATTGGCCGAAATATATTGGAACGGCTTAAGACTTGAACATTCCTTAGTGTAAACTACGATTTTTATAGCGAGAAATATGACATTCATTTATGTCTGAAATATGCTTGATTAAATCCGGTTAAAAGCTTTAAGAATCAATCCTTTTTTCAAGACTATAGAATAGAGCTTAATATAACTGACCAGCGAATAGTTACGTTTTTGTAAAAATGTCGTAAGGTTTTGTAACTGAATAAAATCAATGAATATCAGAGTTCGAGTTTTATTAAAACTGCAACATGAAACGTATATCGAAACTGTTTGCGTTTTTTTTTTTTTTTTTTTCACAAACTTTATTCTTTAAGCTCATGCAATTCCCTGTTAATGATATCGTTTGGAGAATGTATCAATTCTTAAAGATTCTCTAAGGCTAACGATCAGTTTTTCCTCTACATTGTGCTTTAAAGCAGTAGTCGCAAACCGGTGGTCCACGGACCATTGGTGGTCCGTGCAAAATTTTATTCAGTGGAAAATGTGATGATGCCATTCTTGACCTTAGGTCCGACTTCTACAGAGTGTGGCAATTGTACTAATTCCCATTTAATACAGTCCGCCCAATTTACCAAATATGACTTGATTTGTGCAGATTGCCCAACGGAAAAATGAAATAAAAGATTCAATGGAGACACGTATGGTGTCAGACACAGCATTGTGACATCAACGGAGCTTGCAGAACATTTTATTATTAACGACTGTAATTTCGGCAAACATCTTAAGGTACACATTCTGAAAAACATTCATAATCTACCGACCTTTCGACCCTTAAAATACACAACGATTGTTACGTATGCAAATTTCTAACTTCCTACCTCGGGGGAATAAACAGAATGACAGGAGAGTTCCATAAGATTTATACTCAGCTGTTTGATTAATTCATTTTAATTAACGGTAAATTCCATGATGAGCAAGATCGACATCATATTAAGCACGTTTCAGTTTTATGCCTTCACGTTGGCGGCGTTCCATACATTTTAACGCGTTCATTACAAGTGTTTTCATTACAAGTCAAGCAAAAGCAATCTTTGTACAAAGACTTCTTTTTTAGATTTATATGTTTTTACATTTGAAATTTTAAAAAATATAACTTGAAAAGAGAAACATGCAGTCGAAATATTGTTTAAAATTGTCAATATCTGTCTATAAACTCTAAAATAAAGGGTTCGGTTCGAAATTCCAATCAACGGAAAAGGACGGAGCGTATAATGGCCGAAACGTTGTGAATATGGCAATGATGATGAAGATAACAGTCCGAATAATGTAAATAATGCAAGTAATCATAATACCTCATCTCAGGGATATAGACTGTTCCTGGAGAAGGCCGTGCGTACAATGGCCGAAACGTTGTGTATATGGCAATGAAGATGAGGATAATAATCGAAATAATGTAAATAATGCAAGTAGCATTATCAAATACTATGTCTTTTCTTCTTTTCTTTTTTTTTCTTTTTTAAACAGTGCTCTTCACTTAAGTATTATTATTATTATTTCCTTTGATTTTTTTCATATACTCATTTCTATCCGGGTTCCAATCAGAGATCAAAGGTCAGAAATAGCATCATGACATTTTCACTAAATATTTTTTAACCTCAGAGCACACACATTTTACATTGATAAAGCCCTTCGTACGGTGTAAGCTGTACATATGAGAAAAATATTTTTGTAAGCAGGGACTACTAGAGATCCCGTCAATGAGTTTGTCAGAACCTTTTCCAATCAAACCAAGGCTTCTAACCACAACAGGGTTCAAACCAAGTGTTCTAACCACAACAGGGTTCAAACTAAGTGTTCTAACCACAACAGGGTTCAAACCAAGGCTTTCTAACTACAGTAGGGTTCAAACCACAACAGGGTTCAAACCAAGGTTTCTAACCACAACAGGGCTCAAACCAAGACTTCTAACCACAACAGGGTTCAAACCAAGGGTTCTAACCTCAACAGGGTTCTAACCTCAACAGTATTCAAAGCAAGGCTTCTAACCACAACAGGGTTCAAACCAAGGATCATTGATGCCTTCATGCATCACATATTGGAGATTTTCCCTTTCCAAAGTGTTGTGAGTACAATACCTGGCCACAGCAGAGGTGAACAAAAACTTAGAGAGTTGAGTTAAAGGCAATTAACTGAAACTGAGATATCAAAAGATATGACACGTGGAACTAGAAGAATCTACCCCGGTGGATGAAATAAAGAGTTCGGTTCGAAATTCGAATCACTTAAAGAAGGCCAAGTTGAGCAAAACACTCCGAACAATGTAAATAATTACAATACCTGATCTCAGAAATATAGACAGATGAAAATGTAATTTTATCTAATTTTTTTTTTTTTTTTTGTAATTTTATTTTTAATTTTATGCTAAAACACTGTGTTGGTGATGTTTTTTTAATACTATTATCCACTCAATACAAGTCACAAGAGCCCCTCAAGGTCAAGGGTTAATGAATGCCCTCGTTGTAAAGGAAGGAAGGAAGGGAAGAAGGAAGGAGTGCATATTATGAGATGTAAACTTGAAGAGATTAAGATGCTAGATAAGACATCAACTCGGGAGTCTGTTACACAAAGTAACAGCTCTTGGAAAGAAACTGTCTCAGTGAAGCTTCCTCTTTACCAATGGAATATGAAAGTAATGAGGATGAGAGAACCCTTGCAAAGGAAGGAATTTATTGTGCGAGTGGAAGAGATTAGAAGTGCATTTTATGAGGATATGTAGAAAAGATAACGGTTAATCTTAAACTTGAACAGATTCCTCAAGGGGCATTTGAATTCATAAACAGTATTGGTCCTCTGTCATTTATATCTTGCAAGTTAGTTTTTGATGCTGCTGACCGTGATATTAGTTGTTTGTTTTTTTATATAATTGATAATTAATTTAATTTTCTTGTTCTTGGGCTCAACGTTCAATAATATCGACTATGAACACTGCCACAGTCTGCTGACCGTAGTTGAAAAATTAAAAAAAAAAACATTCCCATTACTATACACACGCATACATAAAAATATAAATATCCAGTTAAAAATAAAAATAAAAAATGAACTATTTGCTAATGGCTAATAAAACAATCGAAAGTGCTCGGATATGCAGAATATTTGGACAGTTTTATCCACTTTATGTCCCAAAAGGAAAACCCTTACACTCACACAAGAAAATTGAATACAAATCTTAATCGCAAGTAAATTATCAGTCGCCTTTAATACAATACACAAATATCATTATTGAGGTTTTTATATTACTAAACTGGGCTTATCAAATATTATCAATAAAAGAATTAACTTTAACTAGTAGCGATACCCAGCTGGTCGATCAGAAAATGCGTTCAGTTAGAATGGAGCAAAAATAGCATCATGGTTAGATGTAACAGAGTCTATCTTCTTCAATTTCTTTAAAGTATTTTTATTTAAAAACATTTTGAATTAATGAAGTTAAATTGATATAACAGAAGTAGTGTGTATTTATTCAATGGAAGTTAGCCGAGGACATGAAGGGTTAAAACAGGCAACATGAAGACACACTTCAAACCACAGTTATGATGGAGTTTTTGAAATTCAATTCGTTAGTGTGCTACAAGGGATGTAAAAAAGGATACATTTATAATGCAATCGTTAAATTTAAAGGAAATTGGTTGAAAGATCAAGGAAAATAAGAAACCAGTAAAAATCGCCATTTTTCGTTATTTTAGTTATCAAGTTACATGTTGGTTAGTCAATCAACTTGGCTACAATTGAGTACAGTTTGTATTAGATTGATTGAAAATTGAGGGACTTTTTAGTTTAAAATTTGTGTTGAAATCGATTTTTTTTCACTTAAAAATAAAAATGATGTATCGTTGAGCTCGTCATGATATAAGTAACCTACATGCTGTGTTTGAACGAAATCGAATGAAAAAAGTTGAATTTATCGGTTTTTGATCGGTTTTATCGATTAATGATTTTTTTAAACTTATCGATTTTTTTACGCTAAGAACCTATCTCTTGCATTTTAGAAAGTACATGCCAAGTTTGGTCAAAATCGGTTAGATGGATCTCGAGCGAAAAGGTATCACCCAGACAAACATCCTCTGTTTTATGTATATAAACAGAGATGTTACAGTTATGTCTTCAACAGACAGACTGTCTCGCTTTATCACAGCTCATCAGTGTGGCAAGACGTTCGGTTGCCTCTAGCTAGTATCGAAACCCGACTGAAATGGCGTAGTTTGGGGATTCTACACCTAAGCCGTTGCCGCACGGCAGGGATAAAAGTGAATTTAAGCGTATTTATTTTTAGATAAACACACAATGACTGAGAGAACTCGATTCGATTTACCGAAGAATCTTACATTATTACTGATAAATATATTTGCGCACAATAAATATTTCAGATAAACACTATCTGAAATGGACAAGAAGTTGCGATAAGATAAAACAAAGCCGATTATCTTGGTTGGAAAGCGTTTAGTTGTTTGTTTTTGTTTCTTGTTTTCTTTGTTTGTTTGCTTATTTTTTGTTTTTTGTTTTTTTCTTATTTGTTTTTTACTCATGAAGCGGTGGGGAGGGTGTGTCAAGATTTCATGTCAGTTTTATCTGTTTTCTCAGCCATGTTTCTTTCAATGTGAGATTTGATAATTACAACTTAGATAAAGGAAACGTTGCTTTCACGACAGCCTATCATTTAACGGAACGAGAGAAACATGGACACATGGCACAGTGGATAAAGGCGTTGGTTAGATCCAGTGACAGAACGCAAAGAGTGTGAGTTCAATACCCGGTTAAGGCAG
Organism: Acanthosepion lycidas; assembly: GCA_963932145.1. NCBI lineage: Eukaryota > Metazoa > Mollusca > Cephalopoda > Sepiida > Sepiidae > Acanthosepion > Acanthosepion lycidas. The sequence continues at coordinate 100,920,172 of OZ010591.1, forward strand.
TGGAGAACATTCAGAGGGAAATTAGCAGGAGATAACTGATAACTGACATTCATTAAAAACATGGCACATGGTAGAACATTCTACCGCAGTGAGCGAAATAAAGGGTTCAGTTCGAAATTCCAACCACCTGAAGAAGGCCGGAGCGTACAACGGCCGAAACGTTGTAATAAATATGGCGACTAAGATGAGGTCAATAGTCCGAATAATGTAATTAGTGTGCATAATAACTCATCTCAGAAATATAGACAGATACTGAAAGGCCGAAACATTGTAATAATTATAGCGATAAAGATGAGGACAATAGTCCGAATAATGTAAATAATGTACATAATACCTCATCTCAGAAATATAGAGAGACTCTGAAAGAAAATAAATAATTAAAAATAACGGGTGGGGGTGGAGAACTAAAGTACAAGACTATCAACAATGGACACTACGAAGCGTTTTCATTAACCAGAAGCTGTGATCCCTGTGTTTTCAGGATCCAGATGAGAACGCATAAATAGCCTACACCACCACCACATCTCTCTCTCTCTGTCTCTATCTCTATATCTGCATCTCTCTATATCTATCTATATCTATATTTATATCTATCTCTATACATATTAATCTATATCTATCTATATTTATATCGATATCTATCTATATATCTATCTCTATCTATATCCTTCTCTATCTATATCTATCTATATTTATATTTATATATCTCTATATATCTATCTCTATACCTATCTCTCTCTCTCTCTCTATATATATATATATATATATATATATATATATATATATATATATATATATTTATCTCTATATCTATCTATCTCCATGTTGTTTCAAGCTGGTGGCGTTCACTTTTCTCTACATTTTCCTCTCTTTTGTTTCTCGAAATTACCTGGATGTTATCTGAATCGACAAGCACCTGATGAAGGCCGGCGTGCGTAACGTTCAAAACGTCAGTATGATAACATAAACGATAATAAAGTATTTTTTAACCGAGTTCGCCCTCAAGAAAGGCAGTAAAACCCCTAAGATGGAAGAAGTTACTTGTCATGAAAGTATTTGAAAACAGAAACATTACTAAAGAGCGAGAGCAAAGAAGAGTAATCAGGAAAACAGTAAAAAACCTATTGGCATTGCACTTAACTTTCTGAAGATTAAAGTTAACCGGAAAGCACGAAACCGGAAGAGATTGTTTCACAAGAGAGAAGTACGAGAAAAGAAACTGTTAGCATAGAACTTACGGTTACTTCTACCCATTTCCACTGTTAAATGATGAGACCAAGCCGCCTGTCTAGTACTGCGCTTAAATTCAAAAAGTCTAGGAACCATAGCGAAAAGCTCATTCGAATAATTACCATGAAAGTATTTGTAGAAAAGTCACATGAAAGCAATAATAGGCGATGGGAAAATGATGCCAGATCAGGATCAATAATATTGCTGATTCTTCTTTGGATTTTTTCAAGTATCTATATAGAAAGATCAGGAACACTGGGCCATATGTGGCAGCAATATTCTAAGCAGAGACGAATGCTAGGCTTATAAATATGTAAGATAGATTCTTGAGAGTCTAGTACGCGATAGTGAAAACATTTTCTTAGCAGTCGACCTGGCAATGGTTTCAATAAAATTGTTTCACTTCATGTCAGCCAAGAACGTTTGCCCGAGAAGGCGCAACGTGTCTCTCTGCGGGAGTTTAGCATCAGCCATACTGATGAAAGGCAGAAAGTGGTCTCTCAGATGACTTTATAAACTTCCAAAACCCAGATACTTAGAAAATTTTGCTGTTTAAGTGTTTCAGACAATATATTTGAGAGGGGGTCTGCTTAATTTATACTTAACTATTGCTTTCGTAATAATATGGTTCATAATTTTTTCCAGACGTTTACTATGTGTTAATGTCTTGTATTTTTGTTTTTAATGTTGCTTTTAAGCAATTAAGTCGTCTGTACATGGCATTAGTATAGAAAAAGATGGCATTATGAAGTGTCAATATAAGTCTTCAGTACAAGTTATCAGTATAAAACAGTGCCAGTATAAGGTGTCAGCATAAGACATCTGTACAAGGTGTCGGTATAAAACAGGATGTCAGTATAAGGTGACAGTATTAGTCATCTGTACAAGGTGTCAACATATAACAGGGTGTCAGTATAAGGTGTGAGTATAAGTCACCTGTACAAGGTTTCAATATAAAACAAGTTGTCAGTATAAAACAGGAGTCAGTATAAGGTGTCAGTATAAGTCGTCTGTACAAGGTGTCAGCATATAACAAGGTGTCAGTATAAAACAAGTTGTCATTATAAAACAGGTGTCAGTATAAGGTGTCAGTATAAGTTGCCTGTACAAGGTTTCAATATAAAACAAGTTGTCATTATAAAACAGGTGTCAGTATAAGGTGCCAGTATAAGTCGTCTGTACAAGGTGTCAGCATACAACAAGGTTTCAGTATAAAACAAGTTGTCATTATAAAACAGGTGTCAGTATAAGGTGTCAGTATAAGTTGCCTGTACAAGGTTTCAATATAAAACAAGTTGTCATTATAAAACAGGTGTCAGTATAAGGTGTCAGTATAAGTCGTCTGTACAAGGTGTCAGCATATAACAAGGTTTCAATATAAAACAAGTTGTCATTATAAAACAGGTGTCAGTATAAGGTGCCAGTATAAGTCGTCTGTACAAGGTGTCAGCATATAACAAGGTTTCAATATAAAACAAGTTGTCATTATAAAACAGGTGTCAGTATAAGGTGTCAGTATAAGTCGTCTGTACAAGGTGTCAGCATATAACAAGGTTTCAATATAAAACAAGTTGTCATTATAAAACAGGTGTCAGTATAAGGTGCCAGTATAAGTCGTCTGTACAAGGTGTCAGCATATAACAAGGTTTCAATATAAAACAAGTTGTCATTATAAAACAGGTGTCAGTATAAGGTGTCAGTATAAGTCGTCTGTACAAGGTGTCAGCATATAACAAGGTTTCAATATAAAACAAGTTGTCATTATAAAACAGGTGTCAGTATAAGGTGCCAGTATAAGTCGTCTGTACAAGGTGTCAGCATATAACAAGGTTTCAATATAAAACAAGTTGTCATTATAAAACAGGTGTCAGTATAAGGTGTCAGTATAAGTCGTCTGTACAAGGTGTCAGCATATAACAAGGTTTCAATATAAAACAAGTTGTCATTATAAAACAGGTGTCAGTATAAGGTGCCAGTATAAGTCGTCTGTACAAGGTGTCAGCATATAACAAGGTTTCAATATAAAACAAGTTGTCATTATAAAACAGGTGTCAGTATAAGGTGTCAGTATAAGTTGCCTGTACAAGGTTTCAATATAAAACAAGTTGTCATTATAAAACAGGTGTCAGTATAAGGTGCCAGTATAAGTCGTCTGTACAAGGTGTCAGCATATAACAAGGTTTCAATATAAAACAAGTTGTCATTATAAAACAGGTGTCAGTATAAGGTGTCAGTATAAGTTGCCTGTACAAGGTTTCAATATAAAACAAGTTGTCATTATAAAACAGGTGTCAGTATAAGGTGCCAGTATAAGTCGTCTGTACAAGGTGTCAGCATATAACAAGGTTTCAATATAAAACAAGTTGTCATTATAAAACAGGTGTCAGTATAAGGTGTCAGTATAAGTTGCCTGTACAAGGTTTCAATATAAAACAAGTTGTCATTATAAAACAGGTGTCAGTATAAGGTGCCAGTATAAGTCGTCTGTACAAGGTGTCAGCATATAACAAGGTTTCAATATAAAACAAGTTGTCATTATAGAACAGGTGTCAGTATAAGTTGCCTGTACAAGGTTTCAATATAAAACAAGTTGTCATTATAAAACAGGTGTCAGTATAAGGTGCCAGTATAAGTCGTCTGTACAAGGTGTCAGCATATAACAAGGTTTCAATATAAAACAAGTTGTCATTATAAAACAGGTGTCAGTATAAGGTGTCAGTATAAGTTGCCTGTACAAGGTTTCAATATAAAACAAGTTGTCATTATAAAACAGGTGTCAGTATAAGGTGCCAGTATAAGTCGTCTGTACAAGGTGTCAGCATATAACAAGGTTTCAATATAAAACAAGTTGTCATTATAAAACAGGTGTCAGTATAAGGTGTCAGTATAAGTTGCCTGTACAAGGTTTCAATATAAAACAAGTTGTCATTATAAAACAGGTGTCAGTATAAGGTGCCAGTATAAGTCGTCTGTACAAGGTGTCAGCATATAACAAGGTTTCAATATAAAACAAGTTGTCATTATAAAACAGGTGTCAGTATAAGGTGTCAGTATAAGTTGCCTGTACAAGGTTTCAATATAAAACAAGTTGTCATTATAAAACAGGTGTCAGTATAAGGTGTCAGTATAAGTTGCCTGTACAAGGTTTCAATATAAAACAAGTTGTCATTATAAAACAGGTGTCAGTATAAGGTGCCAGTATAAGTCGTCTGTACAAGGTGTCAGCATATAACAAGGTTTCAATATAAAACAAGTTGTCATTATAAAACAGGTGTCAGTATAAGGTGTCAGTATAAGTTGCCTGTACAAGGTTTCAATATAAAACAAGTTGTCATTATAAAACAGGTGTCAGTATAAGGTGCCAGTATAAGTCGTCTGTACAAGGTGTCAGCATATAACAAGGTTTCAATATAAAACAAGTTGTCATTATAAAACAGGTGTCAGTATAAGGTGTCAGTATAAGTTGCCTGTACAAGGTTTCAATATAAAACAAGTTGTCATTATAAAACAGGTGTCAGTATAAGGTGCCAGTATAAGTCGTCTGTACAAGGTGTCAGCATATAACAAGGTTTCAATATAAAACAAGTTGTCATTATAAAACAGGTGTCAGTATAAGGTGTCAGTATAAGTTGCCTGTACAAGGTTTCAATATAAAACAAGTTGTCATTATAAAACAGGTGTCAGTATAAGGTGCCAGTATAAGTCGTCTGTACAAGGTGTCAGCATATAACAAGGTTTCAATATAAAACAAGTTGTCATTATAAAACAGGTGTCAGTATAAGGTGTCAGTATAAGTTGCCTGTACAAGGTTTCAATATAAAACAAGTTGTCATTATAAAACAGGTGTCAGTATAAGGTGCCAGTATAAGTCGTCTGTACAAGGTGTCAGCATATAACAAGGTTTCAATATAAAACAAGTTGTCATTATAAAACAGGTGTCAGTATAAGGTGTCAGTATAAGTTGCCTGTACAAGGTGTCAGCATATAACAAGGTTTCAATATAAAACAAGTTGTCATTATAAAACAGGTGTCAGTATAAGGTGTCAGTATAAGTTGCCTGTACAAGGTTTCAATATAAAACAAGTTGTCATTATAAAACAGGTGTCAGTATAAGGTGCCAGTATAAGTCGTCTGTACAAGGTGTCAGCATATAACAAGGTTTCAATATAAAACAAGTTGTCATTATAAAACAGGTGTCAGTATAAGGTGTCAGTATAAGTTGCCTGTACAAGGTTTCAATATAAAACAAATTGTCATTATAAAACAGGTGTCAGTATAAGGTGCCAGTATAAGTCGTCTGTACAAGGTGTCAGCATATAACAAGGTTTCAATATAAAACAAGTTGTCATTATAAAACAGGTGTCAGTATAAGGTGTCAGTATAAGTTGCCTGTACAAGGTTTCAATATAAAACAAGTTGTCATTATAAAACAGGTGTCAGTATAAGGTGCCAGTATAAGTCGTCTGTACAAGGTGTCAGCATATAACAAGGTTTCAATATAAAACAAGTTGTCATTATAAAACAGGTGTCAGTATAAGGTGTCAGTATAAGTTGCCTGTACAAGGTTTCAATATAAAACAAGTTGTCATTATAAAACAGGTGTCAGTATAAGGTGTCAGTATAAGTTGCCTGTACAAGGTTTCAATATAAAACAAGTTGTCATTATAAAACAGGTGTCAGTATAAGGTGCCAGTATAAGTCGTCTGTACAAGGTGTCAGCATATAACAAGGTTTCAATATAAAACAAGTTGTCATTATAAAACAGGTGTCAGTATAAGGTGTCAGTATAAGTTGCCTGTACAAGGTTTCAATATAAAACAAGTTGTCATTATAAAACAGGTGTCAGTATAAGGTGCCAGTATAAGTCGTCTGTACAAGGTGTCAGCATATAACAAGGTTTCAATATAAAACAAGTTGTCATTATAAAACAGGTGTCAGTATAAGGTGTCAGTATAAGTTGCCTGTACAAGGTTTCAATATAAAACAAGTTGTCATTATAAAACAGGTGTCAGTATAAGGTGCCAGTATAAGTCGTCTGTACAAGGTGTCAGCATATAACAAGGTTTCAATATAAAACAAGTTGTCATTATAAAACAGGTGTCAGTATAAGGTGCCAGTATAAGTCGTCTGTACAAGGTGTCAGCATATAACAAGGTTTCAATATAAAACAAGTTGTCATTATAAAACAGGTGTCAGTATAAGGTGTCAGTATAAGTTGCCTGTACAAGGTTTCAATATAAAACAAGTTGTCATTATAAAACAGGTGTCAGTATAAGGTGTCAGTATAAGTTGCCTGTACAAGGTTTCAATATAAAACAAGTTGTCATTATAAAACAGGTGTCAGTATAAGGTGCCAGTATAAGTCGTCTGTACAAGGTGTCAGCATATAACAAGGTTTCAATATAAAACAAGTTGTCATTATAAAACAGGTGTCAGTATAAGGTGTCAGTATAAGTTGCCTGTACAAGGTTTCAATATAAAACAAGTTGTCATTATAAAACAGGTGTCAGTATAAGGTGCCAGTATAAGTCGTCTGTACAAGGTGTCAGCATATAACAAGGTTTCAATATAAAACAAGTTGTCATTATAAAACAGGTGTCAGTATAAGGTGTCAGTATAAGTTGCCTGTACAAGGTTTCAATATAAAACAAGTTGTCATTATAAAACAGGTGTCAGTATAAGGTGCCAGTATAAGTCGTCTGTACAAGGTGTCAGCATATAACAAGGTTTCAATATAAAACAAGTTGTCATTATAAAACAGGTGTCAGTATAAGGTGTCAGTATAAGTTGCCTGTACAAGGTTTCAATATAAAACAAGTTGTCATTATAAAACAGGTGTCAGTATAAGGTGCCAGTATAAGTCGTCTGTACAAGGTGTCAGCATATAACAAGGTTTCAATATAAAACAAGTTGTCATTATAAAACAGGTGTCAGTATAAGGTGTCAGTATAAGTTGTCTGTACAAGGTGTCAGCATATAACAAGGTTTCAATATAAAACAAGTTGTCATTATAAAACAGGTGTCAGTATAAGGTGTCAGTATAAGTTGCCTGTACAAGGTTTCAATATAAAACAAGTTGTCATTATAAAACAGGTGTCAGTATAAGGTGTCAGTATAAGTTGCCTGTACAAGGTTTCAATATAAAACAAGTTGTCATTATAAAACAGGTGTCAGTATAAGGTGCCAGTATAAGTCGTCTGTACAAGGTGTCAGCATATAACAAGGTTTCAATATAAAACAAGTTGTCATTATAAAACAGGTGTCAGTATAAGGTGTCAGTATAAGTTGCCTGTACAAGGTTTCAATATAAAACAAGTTGTCATTATAAAACAGGTGTCAGTATAAGGTGCCAGTATAAGTCGTCTGTACAAGGTGTCAGCATATAACAAGGTTTCAATATAAAACAAGTTGTCATTATAAAACAGGTGTCAGTATAAGGTGTCAGTATAAGTTGCCTGTACAAGGTTTCAATATAAAACAAGTTGTCATTATAAAACAGGTGTCAGTATAAGGTGCCAGTATAAGTCGTCTGTACAAGGTGTCAGCATATAACAAGGTTTCAATATAAAACAAGTTGTCATTATAAAACAGGTGTCAGTATAAGGTGTCAGTATAAGTTGCCTGTACAAGGTTTCAATATAAAACAAGTTGTCATTATAAAACAGGTGTCAGTATAAGGTGTCAGTATAAGTTGCCTGTACAAGGTTTCAATATAAAACAAGTTGTCATTATAAAACAGGTGTCAGTATAAGGTGCCAGTATAAGTCGTCTGTACAAGGTGTCAGCATATAACAAGGTTTCAATATAAAACAAGTTGTCATTATAAAACAGGTGTCAGTATAAGGTGTCAGTATAAGTTGCCTGTACAAGGTTTCAATATAAAACAAGTTGTCATTATAAAACAGGTGTCAGTATAAGGTGCCAGTATAAGTCGTCTGTACAAGGTGTCAGCATATAACAAGGTTTCAATATAAAACAAGTTGTCATTATAAAACAGGTGTCAGTATAAGGTGTCAGTATAAGTCGTCTGTACAAGGTGTCAGCATATAACAAGGTTTCAATATAAAACAAGTTGTCATTATAAAACAGGTGTCAGTATAAGGTGTCAGTATAAGTTGCCTGTACAAGGTTTCAATATAAAACAAGTTGTCATTATAAAACAGGTGTCAGTATAAGGTGCCAGTATAAGTCGTCTGTACAAGGTGTCAGCATATAACAAGGTTTCAATATAAAACAAGTTGTCATTATAAAACAGGTGTCAGTATAAGGTGTCAGTATAAGTTGCCTGTACAAGGTTTCAATATAAAACAAGTTGTCATTATAAAACAGGTGTCAGTATAAGGTGCCAGTATAAGTCGTCTGTACAAGGTGTCAGCATATAACAAGGTTTCAATATAAAACAAGTTGTCATTATAAAACAGGTGTCAGTATAAGGTGTCAGTATAAGTTGCCTGTACAAGGTTTCAATATAAAACAAGTTGTCATTATAAAACAGGTGTCAGTATAAGGTGCCAGTATAAGTCGTCTGTACAAGGTGTCAGCATATAACAAGGTTTCAATATAAAACAAGTTGTCATTATAGAACAGGTGTCAGTATAAGTTGCCTGTACAAGGTTTCAATATAAAACAAGTTGTCATTATAAAACAGGTGTCAGTATAAGGTGCCAGTATAAGTCGTCTGTACAAGGTGTCAGCATATAACAAGGTTTCAATATAAAACAAGTTGTCATTATAAAACAGGTGTCAGTATAAGGTGTCAGTATAAGTTGCCTGTACAAGGTTTCAATATAAAACAAGTTGTCATTATAAAACAGGTGTCAGTATAAGGTGCCAGTATAAGTCGTCTGTACAAGGTGTCAGCATATAACAAGGTTTCAATATAAAACAAGTTGTCATTATAAAACAGGTGTCAGTATAAGGTGTCAGTATAAGTTGCCTGTACAAGGTTTCAATATAAAACAAGTTGTCATTATAAAACAGGTGTCAGTATAAGGTGCCAGTATAAGTCGTCTGTACAAGGTGTCAGCATATAACAAGGTTTCAATATAAAACAAGTTGTCATTATAGAACAGGTGTCAGTATAAGTTGCCTGTACAAGGTTTCAATATAAAACAAGTTGTCATTATAAAACAGGTGTCAGTATAAGGTGCCAGTATAAGTCGTCTGTACAAGGTGTCAGCATATAACAAGGTTTCAATATAAAACAAGTTGTCATTATAAAACAGGTGTCAGTATAAGGTGTCAGTATAAGTTGCCTGTACAAGGTTTCAATATAAACCCATTCAAAGATCGTCAGCAATTTAATTCACTGGGCAACTGTTGTTGTAAGAACAAGATGAGGCTGTATCACATTGGTTCTCATTCGATCAACGAAGTTAATCTACGTTGAACCTAATCTGTACCTAGATAGGTGACCGCTTGAGTATACCAGAATGCTTGGGTGTGCGGGTGGTGTAATGGATAATGGCTCGAAATTGGAAATCGGAGAGCCGAGTTCCAATTTCCGTTGGGTTCGTTATATTCACTTACGTGCAAATGACATTGGGAAAGGTATGAATCCACTTCTTCTCCCCAGTAGCTATGGGTCAATTAGTACATCATTACAATCTCAAAAAAACATTTATAATCTTAAAATATTTTCTGGCTACAAGATGTTGATAAGCCATCAAATAACAAATCAATCACTAGAGATGAGGATATTAGTCCAACTGTAATTAATGTCAATAATGTTAACTTCTCATCACAGAAATTCAAACAGGAAAATAGATACCGAAAATTAAAATTCACATTGCCATCTTGTGGCGATGAAACTGGCATCTTCCCTCGTCAAAATAAGCAACAGTAAGCCATCTGTTTTATCTGCAAGCGAAAAAGAGAGGACAAACTTGACCTTATTACATAGAAACGTCATGCAAATTTTGGTTCCTCCTCAACCAATTACTGAACTCCCGACTTACATATAAGCCGAGTACTTCAAGTGACAAATCAACTGATTTTAGTTTAGTATTGTTGTTCTCTGCGGTGTGGGAAGGAGGGCTTTGACACATAGATTTGCGATCTGCGAACTGCGGATTTGCGACCTACGAAATGCGAATTTGTGGCCTAAGAACTGCGGATTTGTGAACTACGAAATGCGGATTTGTGATCTGATGGTTCCCACCGTTTAAGGGTTACCTTGATATCTTTGAAACTTTTTTATCAATGTTTATAATATTCAATACCAGACGCCTTCAAGTGTTAGTATATAGATAGGGGCGCGTCATAAAACGTTTCTTTTTTGATTGCCAACTTCTCTGGGACCAGAGAGTGAAATAAAAATTAAAAGACTTCATTTGTATTCCCAACGAAACAAGAAGAAAAATAGCGTCTATCTTGCTCTGCATCTGGAAGAGAAAGAAAAGGATTCCTTGTAATATCGCAAATGGTGAAGAGGAATGAAAAATAGAAAGCAATTATAAAAAAAACAAGTCTAAACGGATAATGAACTTGTCTTTGTAAAAGGCATTAAATCCCTTGAAACAAAACAACACGAATAATAAAATATGTTGACTGATTAGTTCGATTTTTATGGCATTGTTTTTTTTTTTTTGCATTTTATTTAAAGCCAGAAAATATTAAAATGTAAGAATATTATTAGATAATAATGGCCTTTAGTGATACAAGTCTTACTAATTAACCCATAACTGGGGAAAAGAGGTGAATTCATACCTTACTCAAGGGTATTTTTGCGTGTAAGTGATTATAACGAATCCAATTGGAAATGGAACTCGGCTCCCAGATTAACAATTTCGTGCCATTATCCATTACAACACACGCACAACCCAGCTCACGTACATGGTATTTCCAAGCGGTCACCCATCTAGGTACTGAAAAGGCTCGGCGTTGCTTAACTTCAGCGTTCGTACATGTTCCAATGCGATGTGGACGTATGCAAAAGAAGAAATGATAGAAAATGTCACAACCTAAAATGTACAGCAACAAAACATTTAAACTATTTTAGCCACACGAAAAAAGAAAAAAATACTGTATGAATTAACGCACTTGATCCCTACAGGTAAGAGTTTAAGTGGCTAAGCTATATCCTCCAGATTATTAGATTTCTATTTTGTCCCAATGAGACACGTTAAAAACATTACTTTAAAGGATTTGTCTCTTTTCCGTCTGCGGTTTGCTTGGTTTAGTTTGATTTGATTTACGGCACATCAACACCTCAAGGGGTCATTCAATGCCGACAAGATTTTTATTGCTAGTAATATTTTTTTCCAAAAATGAATTGTTGGTAATATTTTTTCTTCAAAAAAGTATTGTTGGTATTAAAACCTATTTTTACACATTCATAGTGTTTTGATCACAGTTTGGGGGTCAACCATTTGCCCATAGCTGTGACCCTACCTGTGCTACCACCCCTTCTCAGGGTGGATATGGGAACACCAGCAGTTAAGAGGTAGTTCCATACTCCTCAAAAACTCCTGATCAGAGGCCTTACAGTCGGATGTAGTTTATCGTCTTACCCAGGACGCGGATGTAGTTTATGGTCTTACCTAATATGGCTGCAGTGTGCTATTACTTTTTGTTTGCAACATATTTAAGGTTGTTCGATGCTAATGATCATAAACACTGAAACACACCTGGATGAATATATATATATATATATATATATATATATATATATAGCCATACTCGTGTATATATATATATATATATATATATATATATATATATATATACGAGTATATGATTTGTGTATACGGAATAAATTCCAATAACCAAAAATTACTATTCTTAAAAGAGTGCTCAATACAGAGTAGAGCGAATATAATTATTTATTTAAAAATTATTACATAAATATGTTATAAGATCACTACAAAAACTACCATTTTGTTTTAAACACCTCTGGCGTCTTATCAAGTGATGATGTTGAATGTAGATTGTAGAATAAATGTTTTAAAAGGTTCAAATTAATTAACCACCCCTCGTAAAGCGAAACGCTGTCACATGAGATGAAATGACCAATCAAAATACAAGTATACGAGAATTCAAAAAACTTGACAACAAAGTAAGGTTATAATAGCTATTAAATGCTTTAAAGTTAGGTTTATACTAAAATAGAATTTATTCTAACTAATAAGTATTAAATTGTACGATAAAATTTGCAATTAAAATCAAAAACTACCCATTTCAAAAATGTAAATTTAATCTATATTAAATTTAAAACTATAAAATTATTGAGGAAAAAAGAAAAATACAAATGTTATTCTATTCATTTTATTTCTATTGAAATTGCGTTGGAATAAACGTTAAGATCGACTGCCTTTAACTTAATGAGATACAAGTGTCTACATGGGATTATGACATCTTGCGAAAGACAATACAAACACACTCATATTATAATACATAATTATATTTAGATATATACACACTTTTGGTCGATTTGTCAGGAAAGAGACTTCCTGGTGTTGTGGACCTTTGGAAAGTGTCTGGAAACCATACCAAGGGTTGACCCAAGCCTTATGAGTGAAATTGGGCAGACGGAACCCTTGGGGTCCGTCGATAGCTGTTCTAGGACGAAATCAAATATCTTTGTGGCTGAAGGCTTGAGCTTGCTGGTCTTGTTCAAACTGTTGATCACGCTAGATAACAGGCTCTTTCCCAGAAACTGTAAGTAAGGTTTGCTCAACATAGTTGTAGTATGAACCACAGGTGACTCTGTGGGTGTTAAATAAACACAAGTGTGCCTGAGCAAGCGCCTGCAATAGGGATAGGCTAGTCTCCTTAGTAGACGGGTATTCTCGAATATGAATGACCAGCTACAACAGAAAAATTGCCCACTTCTTAGATTAGGCATTGAACCGTTGTATCTTATAAATGATCAAAGATATATTACTGGAATTCTCCGAGGTTTTTATAACGCTATTCGACTCTACTTTGAGCAATAATAATGTATAATTACTCTCCGAGCTTAACAGAAGAATCGTTATGCAATCGATCATAAACGAAAATGACATGTTCACCATTAATTGATCATAGCTAATGATCGGAAGCTTATTGAAGGATTGAAATAAAGTTCAAATATATATATATATATATATATATAATTCTAGGATCATTTTCCAACTTATTCAAGATGATCTTCGCCCTCCCTAACCTTCTAATTTTCTATCCTGGAGTAACAATGTGCCTCACAGGTTGCACGTACGATCTCATTTTCAAGTCATTTTCACTGTTCTTTTGTGACCTTCTGATCCAGTTTTCCTCTTTACTGTTCCCTCTTTTTTTAAACGTATTCACCGCTCTCTTGATGGCTCTTGAATAAACTTCAAAGATGGAAGCCAGAGAATGACTTTTGATAGCATTACTGAAGGCCTGAATGATCTTTTTTTTCCTCTCATCATTTCTTAGTTGAGAAGACAGTGAGGCTGACACAAAACGATTTTAACCCGTTCTCTTTCTAGGTGAATAGTTCATTAGTGTCAAGATGGCTAAACGTGTTATCTGGAAAACTGGGAAAGAAACTAAATTAGTTTACTGATTTGTTTTTAGATATTAAACATTTTGTTTGATGGACAATTTTGCTTTTACACACGATATATATATTTATTTCCACACCCTCTATCTCGAATATTGAGCACATTATCCCATAAATATAGCACACCTTAAGACTATATTTCTTCATATATATATATATATATATATATATATATATATATATATATATATATATATATATATATATATATATATAAAAGGCTCAAAAACTAATATTCCATGATTGTAATTTATTACATTGGAATCGTAATCACGAACCAAATCATCAGACTTACGAATTCCCCAGCTATGGGTTATTCTTACTCTGTCCTGGACATTGAGTTCTACCTGGATTCTATCCTCTTGGGAATATATATATATATATATATATATATATATATATATATATATATATATATATATAGTAGCATTTGCTCAATCAAACGATATCAAGCATGAATAAAATAGGACATTGAATGTGCGACAGATGGCGTTCACTATCCCATTTTATACTATGAAGCGAAGCGAGGCAAAAGTAGAACCGGTACATTTATATTTGGCACGATTTAGATTTTAACATCGGCCAAAGATGATGATGATTATTATTATTATTATTATTATTATTATTATTATTATTATTAAAAAGAAAATGTGAAGAGAATGGGTTATTTATCCTCAGATAAAAGTATGGGCAATTTCAGATTCAGCTGGTAAATTCCTAATTAATATCGATATCACTTTTTTGATTTGAAAAAATTCTCAAGAAGTAGATGTCGCTAGTATGTATAATTCGCTTGTAGTATCCAGTCTCATTGTAGAAATCATAGTGCTTGGTCGATACTTGAAACAACCTGTTATGCTACTTACACCCTTCACTTTAGTCTCGCTGTTTTACATGTATTCTGATAGCTCTTGTCTTTGCGCATCATCATCATCATCATCATCATCATCAGTTTCTTGACTACTTCAATCGTCGGGGGATGGGCGGCGCGTAAGGGCTGAAGAAACAGACAACCTCCTCCAGTCTGATCTGATGGCGTTGGCTCTTAGAATTTCGACATTGTCATGTCTGTCCACTCTTTCTCTAAAATGGGCACTTCGACGTAGAGCATCTTACATTGATCCTCACTGGGAGCCCCATACTTTCGGCCTTGTGCCACATCTAAGCTACGCTTAGAAAATCACCATTCTTTGCTGTAAAAGCATAAAAGGTGCGTACGTTCCACGTTCCGACGGTTGAACCCTGCGTTTTTAGCCTGACAATGGTGTTTGCCCCTCCAGTCATCCACTTGATACGCCCAGCCGGGAGTAAGTCAATGGGTAGAAAGGGCAGCCGTTGTTGATCCGGACCTCGCTAATAGTGTTACTTTGCTTCTTCTTCCTCACAATGTTTTTAGTGGTCTTTCAGGTAGCTTGGCGGCGCCCATCTCCTCTCCAGTTTTGGTGTATATTCGATGCTAAAGTGATGTTATTTCAAAAACTGTCTAATCTTTTCTCCGCGCATTACTTACAGAAATAAAATCCCCCACACTGAGGTTCTTCAACGTGCGGAGGTCGTCAGCATCGAGGCCATCATACGATAACGCCTTCTTCGTTGGGTTGGACATGTGTGGATGTCGAGCAGTAGCCTCCCAAAAATTGTATTCTACGGAGAACTCGAGATCGGCAGACGCCCACGTGGGGGCCCAAAGAAACGGTTTCGGGACTACCTTAAGCGTGTTCTTGTCTCCAGCAATATTGATCTAACACAATTGGAGAAACTTACGGGGGGATAGGGTCGGCTGGCGGTCTCTCTGTGCCACCGAGTGGCGCACTTTTAGGAGTAGAGACGAGGAGTGCTCGAGGGTATGCGACGCCAGCGTCATCTGTCGCCTGCCAATTCCGCACCGGGCATGTACCCCTGACACCTGTACCCGAGAGCATGTCATTCGTGGATCGGGCTGATGTCTCGTTTGGCAGCCCACAGAAGACGGACGAAGATGGATGGTCAGCGTCGTCATCAGAAATGACGGACAGCCTAAGAGAGAGAGAGAGAGAGAATATTTTCTCCAAGCAATCTAGTGCTTTCGTATTTGAAGCCTCGAAACTTGAATGTTTTTATTTGAGTGAAATGATCTCAATCAAGGTTGGCTATGAGGGTAACAGCTTTTTGCTGTTTTATCTTTGTCTGAGATCAGACAACATCCCGTCATGGTTTCCTGGTTAATATCCGCGGTTGTTCTTGAGTTTTTAAAAGAACTCGCAATCTACAGGGTGATTCACATGTCACTTTATAATTTCTGTTGCCTTAAAATTAAGAAAAGAAACGATATACATGATTTACTGTAATTTACACCATTTGCTGTTGCACTAGTATCCTTATCTTTGTTACTGCGATTACAACGTCTCTGTCGTTCTGCTCTCCGGTCTTTTTCAGGTGTCTGTCGATTTGCAAATAATGCAAATAATGATAATTCCTCATCCAAGTAATTCATTAAAAATGTTTTTAGTTGTTAGATTATACCCATAACGAAGTTCAGAATTTGTATTTTCATAAATTTCTTCTTTTCGCTTGAATAATGGCGGCTACGTAACACGGCATGGAGACTACAAGGTTTTTGAATAAACTGCGGAAGTATATCTATCCAGCTACCTTCCAGGACGGCCTATAATTGATTTATGTTTTCTAGATGTGGTTGCAGGGAATTTAGAAAGATCTACAATATATCTTTTATATGCTCAATGGGGTTTAAATAAAGCGAGCTCGAGGCCAAATGAAGTAAATGAAAGTCAGACGAGTGTTTCTGAAAAGAGTTTTGTATCACACGCAGTTGTGATGCTTTGTTCGCACAAACTATTCACCAGCAGTAACTTTGATTACCATAAATGAGTATAGACGGTCTAATATATGATCTGTGTATGTCGCGCCTGTCAAAACAGATTCCACTTTCACTAGTGATCTCCTAAATACACCCAAAATCATTATAGGGGTACTACCAACATATAATCATCGGCGTTTTTTTTTTAAATACTTTCTTGATTCCAAAGAATGGTATTTTTTCAGATTAATGACATCCTATTCATTATAAGAATACTTGATAGTTTCATGTTTATTATCTCAATCAGTTAATGAGTAAATTATGAAAACTTCACATATATATATATATGTGTGTGTGTGTGTGTGTGTGTGTGTGTGTGTGTGTGTGTGCGTATGTGTATGTGTGTGTGTCATCTACAGACAGACTGTCTGTATCACAGTTCATCAGTGTGGCTAGACATCCGTTTGGCTCAAGCTAGGATCGAAACCCAACAGTCGGAGATTTTTCCCTTTTTAGAGTAAACACGCCAGTGAATTAGTGCTCAATTCATAGAAGAGCTTTTGCATCAGCAGTAGCAGTCATATATATATATATATATATATATATATATATATATATATGTATGTATGTATGTATGTAAGTATATATAAAAGTAATGTATAAACAGAAAATAATTGTTGAACTTAGTCCATAATATTATTAAATATTATTAAATTATTATAGTATTATAATATTATAATAGATTAAAATATATATTATTATAGTATTATAATATTATAATAGATTAAAATAAAACATTTTGTATCGCTGCACAAAACCTTTCATGATTCGGAAATTTAATGTTTCCTCATCGGGCGATGGTAGATAAGATAATACAAATGATTTATTTGTGAAATCTGAAAAATTGTTACCTCTTTTGAAAGTTAAAAAGTACGGGAGAATCTTTCAAAAGAGGTAATGATTTGTTTTCAAATTTCCCAAATAAATTATTTGTATTATGTCATCTACCATCGCCCGATGAGGAAAGATTAAAGTTTCGAAACATGAAAGGTTTTGTGCAGCGATGTAAATTGAAACATGTATTCTAGACGCTGCAATATTTTATAGGAAATCTTGCTGCATTACAATTACATCTACCTCTACATCGGCAAATTAATAGAAGCCATAGAATTAGTTATACATCTCACATCGCAGTGGCTTCTTTCAGATAAGATTTATAGCTTTCGCTTCTCTAAATCAACTGCTCATTTATTGACTATTATTTTCCACAAGCTTTAGATAAGAATGGTGAAGCCCGGGCTCTTGCTTTGAACATCTCAAAAGTGTCTGACTGGGTTTGGCACACCGGTATTTTTCATAAGTTGAAATATTATGGTACTTCTGAACAAATGTTGAACTGGGTCAGCCTTATCAAATCGCGAAATGAAAGTTGCCTGAACGGCCACTGTTTTCGATCTTTCTGTATTAATGCCCTAGTCTCTCAGGGATCTATTCTAATATTCATCAGTGACCTTCCTGATGGCAACGGTTCTCAACTCTATGCTGATGACACAACTATTTACTCCTGTTTCAATAGATAAGATCAAATAGGCCGTTGATCTCAAACATGACTACCAATCAGTCGTTAACTGAGCCAATAAAATGGCTTGTTAATTTTAACGCCTTCAAAACAAAACTGCTCCCTATTAGTCATCTGAGAGACACTTTTCTGTCGCTCATCAGCATGGTTGATGCTAACCTCCAGGAGAGCGATTCATTGCTCCTTTTCTGGATAACTTTCTCTGCTGAGATAAAGTGGAAAGATCAGACTGAAACAAATGCTAGGTCTGCTGCTAGGAAAGTTGGTTCACTGTGTCATGCCAGACATTTTTCTCCAGAATCGATCTTATATTTTTATAAGTCTACCAATCGTCCCTGCTTGGAATATTGCTGCCACGTATGGCCTGGTGCACCTGCTATATATTTAGGGATTCGTGATAAAATCCAAAGAAATATTTGCAATATTATTGGTCTTGATCTGGCATCTTGACTTCAGTCACTTTCCCAGCGCCGTAATGTACTTACCCTGTGCATTTTCTACAAATACTTTCTTGGTAATTGTTCTGGTTAACTTTTTTCTATGTGACCAAGACTTCACGAACTGAAGCACAGTAATAGATTAGCAACAAGGTTTTATCAATTTACAGTCGACTAGATGTAAGCGTAAGCTCTACGCTAACAGTTTTCCAGCCGACATTGATCTTCAAAAATTCAAAGGCCAATTGTTATATACTGTCTTCTCGATTCCTCTTTTATTATTCTCACTTCATAATAATATTTTTCTTTCCTTATTCTTACATACTAAGTAATTCCGTGTGGCTTTACTGCGTTACTTTGTGGTGAAATAATTAATATATACATATATATATATATATAAGTCAACATTGCAGTCAACACTCAGAAGCGACAGGCAAAATCGTCAGGCTGCGAGTGTTGGGTTTTTCTCGACTATTTATATATATGGGTCAGTGGTGCATTGTGGATAATCCATTTTGGCAGTTATTTCCGCATGAGTGGTTTATTTATTTGTTTGGGTTAATTTGTTTTACTTGTTTTTATTTATTTTTATTTTTTGTTATATATATATATATTCTTTTAGGTTTTCGATATTTTATTAACGCAGTAAAAAAAATTTGAGATTTTTTTAGGTCGTTTATTTAATAATTTGTATAGTCTTGGGAGATATATATATTTGTTCTAACGGTTATTTTAGCGGGAGCGGTTCGTTAATTTATTTATTTGGATTAATTTATTTTACTTGTTTTTTTCTTACTTATTTATTATTTTGTATATTTTTATTTAGTCTTTTCGATTTTTATGTTGATCTTTTTTGTGCTCTGTGGTGAGTGAGTGAGTGAGTGAGTGAGTGTTGCCGGGAATCCACTATCTTTTAGGGCTGTTTGTAGTCTTTCTTGGCTTCGTTAAATATGGTTTCATTGGAAGAATTGTCGGAAAGCCTGCGGTTAATCGATTTTCGTATCTGATTATAAAAGACGGGTGATTGGAAGATGTGTATATAAACAGTGATTCATCATTGAGTTTTCTGTATGGTTTATATGTGCCTTTTCTTCGGTTAAAGGTAAAATTACTTCCCTTAGGATAGTTTTTATATCTATGTCGAATCCGTTGTTTTTGAAAATCTGTATTATTGCCTTTCTAGTTTTGCCTGTTTTGTTTGTTATAGTTTCTTAAGATTATGAGACCGTCGTCCCTGTAGAGTCCTGTATCATTTTTATCTATTGCTTAGTTCATTTAGTAAATATATAGTTATGATTTTGCATATCTTGGCACCGTCAAAGCTTCCCATTGTAGTGTCAAAGATCCCTTCTTTCTTTATCCATGCGTCTTCATTGTGGAATAGTAGTGATTTACTAATTAATGTTTAATGATATCGATTTCGTTTGTGTTTATTTTTATTTTTTCCTGGATTAAGGTGATGGCCTTAAGTAGCATAGCTTCTATTATAGATAGGTAAAATTCTTTTATGTCTAATTATGAATTGGCAATTATGTTTGTTATTTATGGGAACCAGTCAATTGTTGCTTTTGTGTATTTCCATTGGTTCACTCCTAACTTCTTCCTTAGTTCAGAATTAATTCTTTCTCGTATCGTTTTACTTATTTTTCCTAGTTCGCTTTTAGTTGAGTTTATGAATAAATAAAAATAAACAAAATAATAATAAAAAAGAAGTAAAATAAATTAACCCAAGCAAATAATAAACAAATTAACAAAATATTCCCGTTAGAATAGATGAAATAGAATAAATGAAAATGAGTAATAAATAAATAAAAAACATAATTTAATCTGTAATTAATTTTTAACTTATATAATTCTATCTAATGCTTTATATTTTATTCTATAAGTAACCTATAGAATCTTTAAATTTAATCTTAAGTTCTAGTTTTTACTTTTTATTAATCTTTTTATTATGGGACCTTACCCATAATAACATAATGGACTATTCCAGACGTAATAAATACTGTGCCTCAAAAATAAGCAGGGTGTTCAGACCGTAGTCAGGCGACCGGCTGATCGGCTGAACTCTCTGCCTTCGGGCGGGGAGGAACAGGAACGAGGCTACGCCGAAGGGCGGAGTCTATTTCGGGGAGGTAAACCGACCCTGAACCCGTTTATACGGGTTCAAAGGGCATATTTTTGGCCGAGCTCACGGGCTCGGATATCCCAAGTTAAACCGGCCTTGTGCCACATGATGCCCTCGTGAGGGGGGTGATTAAATACCGTTCAGTCCGAAGTCGGGCGACCGGCTGATCGGTTGAACTCTCTGCCTTCGGGCGGGGAGGAACACGAACGAGGCTACGCCGAAGGGGGGAGTCTCTTTCGGGGAGGTAAACCGACCCTGAACCCATTTATACGGGTTCAAAGGGCATATTTTTGGCCGAGCCCACGTTAAACCGGCCACATGATACCCTCGTGCGGGGTGAATAAATACCGTTCAGTCTGAAGTCTGGAGTGAAGCCCGTCAGGTGTTTGTCAGTCATTCAGAGCGAGCGAGTCAGTCAGTCGTGTGAGAGGGAGTTCAGACAATTACTACTAAACCTGATTGTTCGTACTAACACTTTCTACTTCTCTGTATATATTCCTGTGTGTAATATATCTGTGTTATTCCATATCCATGTTCGAGTTCTTCTATATTGGTTCTACCTTGGACCATCACCGTTGTACAAGGAACCGGACCATAACACTAACACTTTCTACTTCTCTGTATATATTCCTGTTTGTAATATATCTGTGTTATTCCATATCCGTGTTCGAGTTCTTCTTTATTGGTTCTACCTTGGACCATCACCGTTGTACAAGGAACCGGACCATAACTCTAACACTTTCTACTTCTCTGTATATATTCCTGTTTGTAATATATCTGTGTTATTCCATATCCGTGTTCGATTTCTTCTTTATTGGTTCTACCTTGGACCATCACCGTTGTACAAGGAACCGGACCATAACTCTAACACTTTCTACTTCTCTGTATATATTCCTGTTTGTAATATATCTGTGTTATCCATATTCATGTTCGAGTTCTTCTTTATTAGTTCTACTTTGGACCATCACCGTTGTACAAGGAACCGGACCATAACACTAACACTTTCTACTTTTCTGTATATATTCCTGTTTGTAATATATCTGTGTTATTCCATATCCGTGTTCGAGTTCTTCTTTATTGGTTCTACCTCGGACCATCACCGTTGTACAAGGAACCGGACCATAACACTAACACTTTCTACTTCTCTGTATATATTCCTGTTTGTAATATATCTGTGTTATTCCATATCCTTGTTCGAGTTCTTCTTTATTGGTTCTACCTTGGACCATCACCGTTGTACAAGGAACCGGACCATAACACTAAAACTTTCTACTTCTCTGTATGTATTCCTGTTTTTAATATATCTGTGTTATCCATATCCGTGTTCGAGTTCTTCTTTATTGGTTCTACCTTGGACCATCACCGTTGTACTAGGAACCGGACCATAACACTAACACTTTCTACTTCTCTGTATATATTCCTGTTTGTAATATATCTGTGTTATTCCATATCCGTATTCGAGTTCTTCTTTATTGGTTCTACCTTGGACCATCACCGTTGTACAAGGAACCGGACCATAACACTAACACTTTTTACTTCTCTGTATATATTCCTGTTTGTAATATATCTGTGTTATTCCATATCCGTGTTCGAGTTCTTCTTTATTGGGTCTACCTTGGACCATCACCGTTGTACAAGGAACCGGACCATAACACTAACACTTTCTACTTCTCTGTATATATTCCTGTTTGTAATATATCTGTGTTATGCATATTCGTGTTCGAGTTCTTCTTTATTGGTTCTACCTTGGATCATCACCGTTGTACAAGGAACCGGACCATAACACTAACACTTTCTACTTCTCTGTATATATTCCTGTTTGTAATATATCTGTGTTATTCCATATCCGTGTTCGAGTTCTTATTTATTGGTTCTACCTTGGACTATCACCGTTGTACAAGGAACCGGACCATAACACTAACACTTTCTACTTCTCTGTATATATTCCTGTTTGTAATATATCTGTGTTATGCATATTCGTGTTCGAGTTCTTCTTTATTGGTTCTACCTTGGATCATCACCGTTGTACAAGGAACCGGACCATAACACTAACACTTTCTACTTCTCTGTATATATTCCTGTTTGTAATATATCTGTGTTATTCCATATCCGTATTCGAGTTCTTCTTTATTGGTTCTACCTTGGATCATCACCGTTGTACAAGGAACCGGACCATAACACTAACACTTTCTACTTCTCTGTATATATTCCTGTTTGTAATATATCTGTGTTATTCCATATTCGTGTTCGAGTTCTTCTTTATTGGTTCTACCTTGGACCATCACCGTTGTACAAGGAACCGGACCATAACACTAACACTTTCTACTTCTCTGTATATATTACTGTTTGTAATATATCTGTGTTATTCCATATCCGTGTTCGAGTTCTTCTTTATTGGTTCTACCTTGGACCATCACAGTTGTACAAGGAAGCGGACCATAACACTAAAACTTTCTACTTTTCTGTATATATTCCTGTTTGTAATATATCTGTGTTATCCATATTCGTGTTCGAGTTCTTCTTTATTGGTTCTACCTTGGACCATCACCGTTGTACAAGGAACCGGACCATAACACTAACACTTTCTACTTCTCTGTATATATTACTGTTTGTAATATATCTGTGTTATTCCATATCCGTGTTCGAGTTCTTCTTTATTGGTTCTACCTTGGACCATCACCGATGTACAAGGAACCGGACCATAACACTAACACTTTCTACTTCTCTGTATATATTCCTGTTTGTAATATATCTGTGTTATTCCATATCCGTATTCGAGTTCTTCTTTATTGGTTCTACCTTGGACCATCACCGTTGTACAAGGAACCGGACCATAACACTAACACTTTCTACTTCTCTGTATATATTACTGTTTGTAATATATCTGTGTTATTCCATATCCGTGTTCGAGTTCTTCTTTATTGGTTCTACCTTGGACCATCACCGATGTACAAGGAACCGGACCATAACACTAACACTTTCTACTTCTCTGTATATATTCCTGTTTGTAATATATCTGCGTTATTCCATATCCGTGTTCGAGTTCTTCTTTATTGGTTCTACCTTGGACCATCACCGTTGAACAAGGAACCGGACCATAACACTAACACTTTCTACTTCTCTGTATATATTCCTGTTTGTAATATATCTGTGTTATTCCATATCCGTGTTCGAGTTCTTCTTTATTGGTTCTACCTTGGACCATCACCGTTGTACAAGGAACCGGACCATAACACTAACACTTTCTACTTCTCTGTATATATTCCTGTTTGTAATATATCTGTGTTATTCCATATCCGTGTTCGAGTTCTTCTTTATTGGTTCTACCTTGGACCATCACCGTTGTACAAGGAACCGGACCATAACACTAACACTTTCTACTTCTCTGTATATATTCCTGTTTGTAATATATCTGTGTTATTCCATATCCGTATTCGAGTTCTTCTTTATTGGTTCTACCTTGGACCATCACCGTTGTACAAGGAACCGGACCATAACACTAACACTTTCTACTTCTCTGTATATATTCCTGTTTGTAATATATCTGTGTTATTCCATATCCGTATTCGAGTTCTTCTTTATTGGTTCTACCTTGGACCATCACCGTTGTACAAGGAACCGGACCATTACACTTTTAAGTTTTTTTCCGTTATATTGTAAAATGTTCTTTGGGGTTATTACTTTATATTTATTTTCATTACTTCTTTTATTTTATTATTTTTAATATTCACGTTTTCATGTTTATATATAATAATGTCTTAATTATTTTTATTATAATATTATATTGCTTTGTTTAATATTAAAATTAAATAATAATTTTAATATTAAATTCTAATTTTTCCTTTATCTACAATCTTAAGATCTCCTCCTTTTCTTAACTTTAATGATTATATCTTCTTATGTAATTTTTTCTAGATTTAATTTTTCCTGTTTGAACAAATGTTAACTTTTTAAATATAGGTCATTGTTAATCTGCAACCGTTTTTCACTTCTGTCTAGACTTGTATGTGTTATATCTTCCTGTTTCCCCCATCTCTGCTAATATTTATTAATCCACCCACGAGGATTAAATGTGGCACAAGGCCGGTTTAATGTGGGTTGCCCGCGAGCCCGTAGGCTCGGCCAAATATATGACCTTTGAACCCGCCTGGACCGGTTCAGGTCCTGTCTACCTCCCCGAAGGAAACCTTGCCCTTCAGCAAAGCTTCCTCCGAGTTCCTCCCTGCATTAGGGAGTTCGACAGAAGCCAGCCCGCATGATCACAAAGCACAGATTCCCCCATCTCTGCTTGTGTGTTTCCTTTTCTTCTTTTTTCTATCTCCCTCTTAAATGTCTTTTCCATTATTTGTTGTTTGTTACTCTGTTTTCCTCTGTCTTTTATATTGGTATAATTATTCTTGTGTAAGTGGAAATCTGACTAGAGGCGCGCATACCAATCGTTATGTTGGAATTAAACGATACCCAACTACTCTCCGTCTTGACACTCCTGAGTCTATAAAACTGTTTTGTTCTGTGAATTCTGTGTGGCCTGTTCTTTGGTCTTGACGGGATGTCTGTAGTACGTGACTGTCCAGAACCGGATTTACGTAAGTAAGAATAGTTGTTACCCACTATTGGCAGCATCAGAAACACCACCAAGAGAGAGTTCCACAAGCGAGGAATGCGAGAAAAGTAACTGATAGCATAGAACTTAAGGGCACATCTCCTCAATTCAGTTGTAAATTGGCGTGACCCTGTCGGCAATCTATTATTGTGCTTAAATTTCCAAAGTTAAGGTATCATAGCGAAGAGCTCAAACGAACAATTACCATGAAAATATTTATAGAAAAGGTACAGGTTAACTATTTTACGTCACCTTTTTTAGCAGCAGACTTAGTAATGGAATCAATACATTCTTTCTACTTCATGTCAGACGCGACTTATCTCTACAGAATCAAAAATGAGCTAAACCAAATAATAGAAATTACATCACTTCATGACTATCAATAAAAACAAAAGCTAAAATGGATAGTAACTCGAGGAGAAAATAATGACAAACTCAAGATGTTGATATTCCACACATCTTCAAACAAAAGTTTAGGAAGGAAACTCTCATCAATACTGGAAAGTGTGATAACAGATATTGGGTTTATGAAGAGAAAATAATGACAAACTTAAGATGTTGACATTCCAGACTTCTTTAAACAAAAGGTTAGGAAGGAAACTCTTATCAATATTGGAAAGAGTGATAGTTACTGGGCTTGAGAAGAGAAAATAATGACAAACTCAAAATGTTGACATTCCACACTTCTTCATGCAAAATGTTAGGAAGGAAACCCTCATCAATATTGAAAAGAGTGAAAACAGCTATTGGGCTTAAAAAGAGAAAATAATGACGTAATCAAGATGTTAATATTCCACACTTCTTAAAACAAAAGGTTAGGAAGGAAAGCCTCACCAATACTGGAATGAATGATATAACAGTTGCAAATATGAGAAACCTATTTTCCTGAAAAATTTTAATGGAAATATTTTATGAATTTCAACCGACAGTAGCACTAGATGATCGGTCAACAAATGACGAATGTTTCCTTATAAGGAAACGGCTAATATTACCATTACTATTTAAATATCCGTCTTAAAATCGACATTGTTCTTAAGAATGCTGTAATTTTTCTTCTGTCGAAATATATTAAATACAGTGTGTCCCAAAAGTCATTATACTTTTTTTTCTGTTTCGTTTCAGGTATCATTCGGAGAGACGTGAGATCATCAGTATTTGACAGCTCAGGTTTTGCTGTTTTTGTGAATGGATCATTTCCATGCTCATGGCTCGCCAATTGACATTCAAGCAGCATTGCAAAATTACAATCTGGCCAGAAGTCTTTCAGTCTTAGACTGCAGTTCAGCCTGAGTTTATAACAGTCACACTGCTCCAATGCATAGCAAAATTTACGCTATCGATAACAACTTTTTCAAAACAGGATCTGTTCCTGACAAACCTCGCAGCTGAAGGCCTGCTACTACCAGCCCTGATGAAAACATCGAACTCCTGGAGAAGGCGTTCGCGCAAAGCCAGGCAAAATCCATCTGCACTTGATCTCAACGTCAGTAAAAGTACGATTCAACCGATTATTTGGAAAATTAAAATATTCTACTCGTACCGACTTCAGGTTGTTCAAATGCTTCAATCTAAAGATCATGATGCTCGCGTGAAAATGTGTGAATCACTCATCTACCATTACTGAAACAACCCTCAGCTCTTGAGAAACATATGGTTTACCGACGAGTTTATCTTTCATCTCTCTGTTTGGGTAAATCGACACAACTGTCGATTTGGGGGAAAATCAAACCCAGCAGAATTTCTCTAAAGCTGGCGGTTTGGTGTGCCATGTCTAGTACTGGGCTGATTGCACCATCTTTCTTGCGTGATGCATCAGGTAACACGACCACCGTTACAGGAGCAAATTACCTGAAGATACCTCAGGAGTTTTCTGTGTCTCAACTTCAGGCGAGGAGTGACTTTGCTAATGTTTTTTAAAGGATTTTCTGAACTTCAAGTTGAAGCGGTCCTCTCGAATGGGCGTCGCGCTCCCTTGATCTCAAACCTTGTGACTTTTTTCTGTGGGGCTATATCAAAAGCAAGATGTCACAGCTTGAGGAAAGAATCCGCACGGCCATCAGCGAGGTTTGGGAAGAGATGCTGCAAGAACTTCGGATAGACCTTGCGTCCGAAGTTGGCTGAAGGCTGTCGAAAATGGAGGCTCTCAAGTGGTGTGATACAGCTAGTCTTCAAGATGTCGTAACGTGATGGCCAGTCTAACAAGTAAAACTGCAATGAATTCGACAAAGATTATAAAAAAAATAGGCACCCTCTGACAGGATTCGGACATGCGTCCTCCTTGGCAGGATAAACCGTCGTTAGATCCGACGTGCTTATACTAACTCAACCGCAAAGGACATTGTCGATCAAACAAAGCTGAATAGTGCGTTTAAGGAAAAACTTTCTCGTCATAGATTCTCGAAACATTCATATCTGCTCATTTTCATATCCTAACGTAAACAAAGCAATTTGTAAAGAAAGGGATGAATTTGTATTTATTAAACCGACAGATTTTTATTACTTAAACGTTATTTTTACTGGATGCCCATATTTGAGTAGACGCTCCGTTTTTATTTTAAAACCGTATATTTATTATCGCCTACCGGTCTGGATATTCGAGTTTCAATTCGAGTTTAATTCAAGTCCTGTTTAAAGATAAAAGCGGAACGTCTGCTCAAATATAAGTATCCACTGAAAATAACGTTTAAATGATAAAAGTAATATAAACTCCAATGACTTATCTGTCGAGCAGACAGAGGTTTGATTTTGTTAAGAGTTCCAATATGTCTCAAATTTTAATTTTTTTTTTTTTACTATTTTGAAAAAAATGCACAAAAAATAAGTTAACGCATTAGAAACCTTCAAAACAAAAATCGTTTTCCATGGGGGAAAATTCCCAGCCTGTACAAAAATATGCCCTCTGCAATGGTTATGAAAATTACTTTGGTTTTTTTGTCAGAAAATAAAAACGATTACAGTTGCAAGATGAAAATCCATTTGGAACTGCATCTCTACAAAACTGTACAAATCAGATTTACAGCCGTTAAGAGCTGCTTCGGAGGGGATTTTCTTTTTTTTTCTTTTTTTTTTTTTTTTTGACAATAATGTTATTATGTTTTCCCAGAATCGGTTCAGACAGTTAACACGTTCCTTGTGTTACTGATATTGTAACGATAATGTTGCGGCCGATATATTCTCCGGCTTTCTTCGGGTATATAATCTGTAGGAAATAGGTTTCTCCCAAAAGTTATTAGGAAATGTGAACTGATTTTTCGTGTTGCTACAACTTTTCATTTGATTCATTCTACTGTGTTCATCATGATGTACAAGCCGTAGAATGGATTAAACAAAACATTGTCGTGCGAACAAAATCAAATTAAATGATAATGTATTCGATACTTGGAAATTGTACAGCTGAGGAAGGCAGTAGAAGTGTTCAGCCTAAATATTTTGACAACCCTAAAATCATAATAAACGATACTGTATTCAATACCTAGCATTAAAATTATTCTTTCTTTACAAATTGTAAACCTGAAAAAGGCAGGAGAATGGATCGGCCGAAGTGATTTGTGAACTACAAAAATATAAGATACTGTGTACAATATTAGGCATTAAAATTATTCTTTCTTTACAAATTGTACACCTGAAGAAAGAAGGAGAATAAATCGGCTGAAATGTTTTGATGAGAACAAAGGTAAAACAATAAATGAGTTAACTACTCCGAAAATCACTTCGGCCTTAGTTGTTGTTTTAGTCTGCTCGTGTGCCAAGTTAGATTTTTTTTCTTTTCTTTTTTTCTAATACATAATGTCATCTGATATTTCAAGAAGAAAAATAAGTTTAAATTTACAGTCAATTTTCTAGGTCTCTATTTAGTGTCAGAATGAGGTCATCTATCTTCTGGGCTTTAAAAAGTAATTTTATCGTCGAGGCAAAGTTTGGAAATAACAGAATATTTGGAGATTGCTTTTTTTTTTCAGGAGAAGTTTCACTATGCGCGTGGAACCTCTTGTAAATATTGATTCTTATCGATATGTGTATTTTAACTGTGTCGAAGATAAAGATTGGATAGAGAGACGTTTCTTTTGACATCTTCAGAAATAATAGTTACTGCAACTATTCTGGCTTATAAAAACAAACAGAATTGGCAAGTTGAATCATTTCGGTAGCAAGAAGCCATCTTATTAATAATACAAAAAATGTGATACACAGTGAAAGCTCTTTGGCACGATTCTGATATTTTCCGATAAAGAAAATTTCTGGATTTGGTCACGACTACAGTACCTTGCAAACGTCTTCAGGAACTGTGTTGTGCATTTCTAATAATTGCTAGTTAATAAGTGGATGTCTCGCGTCAAGTCTTTTACAGATAAAATATTAGCGTTATTGGTGTAATTTCACCATTAGCAGGTTACAGCCGATACATTCTTCG
The DNA here is from genome assembly GCA_963932145.1 of Acanthosepion lycidas. Classification (NCBI taxonomy): domain Eukaryota; kingdom Metazoa; phylum Mollusca; class Cephalopoda; order Sepiida; family Sepiidae; genus Acanthosepion; species Acanthosepion lycidas. The sequence goes on from OZ010591.1 coordinate 100,949,880, forward strand.
ACTTTCTTCATGTATACAATCTGTAGTAAATGAGAGATTAACCCAAGAATTGTTAGGCAAAGTGAACTGATATATTTTTGGTTTGTTTGACAACCCTTCCTGTTACCACGATCTTTGTTGTACATTTTTCTATATTTATTATGGTGCACGAGCCGGAAGGCTGTAGAATGGATCAGCCGATATATTATGGTGGAAATAATATCAAATAAAGTATAAAGTGCTCAATAGGTGTAATTAAAATGATACTTTCTTTACAAACTGCATATCTGATGAAGGTAAGAGAATAGATCGGCCGAAATGTTTTGACAGCAACCAAATCAAAATAAGTGATAATGTGTTCAATAATTGAAATTAAGATTAGTCTTTCTTTACAAATTGTATACATGAGAAAGGCTGCAGTTGATTCGGTCGAAATTTTTTGACAAAGTCAAAATCACAATAATATGCACAAAAACTGAAATGAAAATTATTCTTTCTTTACCAATTTTATATTTGAGGGCGGCTGGAGAATGGATCGGCTGAAATGATTTCATACGAACAAAAGTAAAACAATAAATGAGTTAACTACTCCGAAGAACACTGCTGCCTTAACTGTTGCTTTGTCTGCTCATGTGCCATGTTAGATTTTTTTCTAATACATAGTGTCATCTGATATTTCAAAAAGAAAAATAAGTTTAAATTTACAGTCAATTTTCTAGGTCTCTATTTAGTGTCAGAATGAGGTCATCTATCTTCTGGGCTTTAAAAAGTAATTTTATCGTCGAGACAAAGTTTGGAAATATCAGAACATTTGGAGATTGCTTTAATTTTTTCGGGAGAGGTTTCATTATGCGCGTGGAACCTCTTGTAAACATTGATTCTTATCGATATGTGTATTTTAACTGTGTCGAAGATAAAGATTGGATAGAGAGACGTTTCTTTTGACATCTTCAGAAATAATAGTTACTGCAACTATTCTGGCTTATAAAAACAAACAGAATTGGCAAGTTGAATCATTTCGGTAGCAAGAAGCCATCTTATTAATAATACAAAAAATGTGATACACAGTGAAAGCTCTTTGGCACGATTCTGATATTTTCCGATAAAGAAAATTTCTTGTTTACTCACAACTACAGTATTTTGAAAATGGTAATATCAAATATTTCTCTATAAGTTAACATTTGGCGTTCATTGATGGAGCAGCCAGTGCTGTTTTCGGTTTAGATTTATAAAACCTTTCTCTTAATACACTTTTTTTTAGGAAAACAGCTTTCTCCAATCCGCTCGCTGTTATCACTCTTTCCAGAATTAAACGTTCTGTTTAATATGATGCGGAATGTGGAAATTTCCCAGCTGCTTTAAGGTACCTGAGATTTACCTTAACCCCTAACTAAGTCTGGTTGTGACAGAAAGTCGGTTTTTTTTAACATGGAGACCAGATTTTTTCTACTCAGGCCGCTGGTCTAAGCTGGCCTTAGCTTGCCTAAGCTGGTTAAAGATTGTCTTAGTGGGTCATAACTTGTCTAAGCTAGTCATAGCAGATCATACCACCTCTATGAAACAGATTTTACGCAAATGTTGGGGGAGGGGGAAATGCAAGGTAAAAGAGAAGGCCTCCGGATACTTCAACCGCAGCATCTACTCCGACGAGAAAAAACTTCATTCCTTTTCTCTGCTAATCCCTTCGAAAGAATCCGGAAGGAAAGCCCCAGCAGTGTCCTACGTGGTCTGGGTGAGGTAGAAGAGGGAATGAACTTGTTAAGAGCTGCAAGGGATAAAGGGAGGTGGAGAGCCATGATCACCTACGTCCTGAAAGGATACGACACATAGAAAGAAGAAGAAATTTCTAGTATTAGGTTGGTGCAAAAGTAATGACGTAATAATGTCGTTTTTTTACGTTAAAAATACGTCAAAAAACGACATTATTACGTCATTATTTTTACACCAACCTAATAATTGCCAGCTAATAAATGGATGTCTCGCGTCACGTCTTTTACAGATAAAACATTAGCGCTATTTGAGTAAATTCACCTTTAGCACGTTGATAGCCACGTCACCATATATTGGTGACATGGCATTTTAGTTTACATCCACATACTGCTGACAGTTGATTTTTCATTTAGTTTAGCCTCAGAAGAAAAAAAAAATATTGTAAATTTATTGAATGTACGAAAATTTGAACAGAAAAACAATTTCAAAAACGAAACTAAAAATATTGGAAAGAACAAAAAAACTGTAGGCTTTAAGAATATCGGAAAAAAAGATTAAAAAACGGAATTCTTTTTGAAATATCAGATGACACTACGTATTAGAAAAAGAAAATCTAACATGGCACACGAGCAGACAAACCAACAGTTAAGGATCAAGTGTTCTTCGGAGTAGTTAACTCATTTATTGTTTTACCCTTTTTTCTTATCAAAACATTTCAGCCGATCAATTCTGCAGTCTCCCTCATGTATACAAATTTTAAAGAAAGACTAATCTTAATTTTAGTTATTGAATACATTATCACTTATTTTGCAAGGGAATTGCATTAACTAAGAAAAGTATTTAAAGAAGCTAGTGTTTCAAATGTAAGCAGAAAAAAAACTGATTATGAATATGAAAAACACTGGCCAAATTAGACTAGCCAATTTAAAGTAACCATCGCAAAGAGATATGTGTAAGTTTAACGAATAAGTACAAAAAAATTTAACAGTAATCTTTATTGATGAATGTAGAGCTATATTGGATTTACTTGAAGCCTAGACTAAATGATCAGTCAACATGATTTAGAAAACAAGATGGAGTTTTGTTTCGGAGTGGACAGAAAATTATACGATCTTTAAAATTTGATGATGGAATCAAGGTAACTGCAGAGAATAATTTGAAGATTCAGATTAGAGTTTTTAGGAGTTCATGCAACAATCAAGAAACCTTAAGGTAAAGTGAAGAGTAATTCGAGAAAATAATCTTTCGATGACTATTGCACACTATCCGAAAACGTTTCCAAGATACCAACTTAAAGGGATGTCTCTCAATCTCAACAGATATTAATCCAATAGAGATTATGTATATAAATGGGCCGCAACATTTAAAGAGGACTTTCGAGGACCTGTTGCTGGTAATGTTAAAGTCGAAACATTTACATGGCAAATATTCAGACGTTCTTTAGTTCCACTAGTTCACCGCTAGGGCCCGACCATGCTACGTCAAATCATCGTCGTTCTCTTCGTGTTGCACTGGTAAGAATGAAGTTCCACTCAGTCAGCTTCTTCTCAAGAACCGCTAATTTGTGGGACTAACTACCTAGAGGTTGCTTCTCTCGATTATAAACAGATTATTTACTTAAATGTTTGTATATATAAAAAAAAAGTGAAGAGAATAAGTATATTAAATAAATATCGGACTTCGTCCATTTCATAATATATTATGTCATTTGTTTACTTTTGTTTGTATAATAAAAACTAGCAGCTCAAAATCAAGTTATGATCAAGATGTTTAATAATTATAAATATTATAGATTGAACCTGAAAATGTGACTAGAATATTTTAGCCAATGTTTTTCAAATACGCATTTTATTTAGGAAACACTGTTTAGAGCAGTGTTTCTCAACCACTGTGACGCGGCACACTAGTGAGCCGCGCGATCCTCTTAAGTGCGCTGCGAAATATATATATGTGGGGGGGTGAAAGTAATAATGAATAAATGAATAACTATGAAACATTTTTTTCAAATAATTATCTATTAGGTTGGTGCAAAAATAATGACGTAATAATGTCGTTTTTGACGTATTTTTTAACGTCAAAAAACGACATTATTACGTCATTACTTTTGCACCAACCTAATAAAAAGGCTTTATGAGTTTTATTGCATTTTGTACTTCTTATTTATTTGGATTAGGCTTCTCTAGCCTAAATAACATCAAAATTAAGAAGCGACAAAACTACGGTCAACTGAAGATCTATCTCAGTTTATTTATATATATCTATCTATCTATCTATCTATCTATCTATCTATCTATCTATCTATCTATCTCAGTCTGTTCATATCTATATATCTATTTATCTCAATCTGTTCATATCCATCTATCTCAATCTGTTCCTATTTATGTCTCTAGCTAGCTAGCTCAGTTTGTTCATATCTGTCTATCTATCTAGCTGACTATTTATCTCAGTCTATTCATATCTGTATTTATGTCTCTAGCGAGCTAGCTAGCTGAGTTTGTTCATATCTATCTATGTAGCTAGCTAGCTACTAGCTGACTATTTATCTAAGTTTACGTAAGTATATCTACCTCAATCTGTTCATATCTATCTCTGTATCTCTGTATCTATCTATGTATCAAACTAGTTAGCTAGCTACATCAGACTGTTCATATCTATCTATCTATCTCAATCTCCTAATCTTTCTCTCAGTCTATTCATATCTATCTACCTGTTTGTCTATCTGCGCAATGTCCCTTCTGGGCCTGGGTGATCATGATTCTTAACAGCTTCCTCTCTTTTGAACCTGCACCTTGACGACTCTTCTTTGTGACACCCATACTTGTTCCTCTATTCATTTACTCCGACCTTGTCGAGTAGCTAACTGCCTCGTTTCATTAGCTCCTCTTTCCTTCAACGTGCCTTATTTCCACCTCATTACAACTCTCTCTCTCTCTATCTCTCGCTCCCTCTTTCTCTCTCTTCTTCTCTCTTACTCTCTCTATATATCTCTCACACTCTCTATCACTTTCCATCTATATCTCTCTCACTCTCTTTCCCACTATCTCTCACTCTCTCTTTCACTTACTCCCTTGCTTCCTCTCACTCTCTCTGTCTCTCTCACTCTCTCTCCCCTATTTTCTCACTCTCCCCTCACTCTCTCTTTATTTCTATCTATCTATATCTATCTCACTCTCTCTACCTCTCTCTGTCTCTCTGTCTCTCTGTCTCTGTCTCTCTCTTAACAACAGTTTCTTTGTAATTTATATTCTCTTTAAAATTTCTTCATTTGTCTCTTGCCATGCATATCATATTCTCACTAATTCTCATTAAAAGCACATCACGGTCGTTTCAAGTATTCTGTATTTGTGGAGAAATTGTCCAGTATTCAGTGCCAGAGATGAGATTAGCAGGAATACTCGGCGTTGCCCGTGTATTATATGAAAATATCACCAAATTTAACTATGAACAAATATTTCAATCATTAATTTTTACATTACTCTATGTTATCTTTATTATTATAAAAGTCTGTGAACGTTGCTTGCGTGTTTGCCAAAAGTCATACATAGAGAGTGGGTGAAAGAAAGAATATTTTAAAAATATTGTGTATTCGTCTCAGATGGTGACCTAATTTAATATTCAGATTGTGGACATAAATGTAACCATTTATGCCCTCTTTTCACGTCTCCCTCTTCCTAGCTCTATATCTCTCCTTCTCTCTCTCTCCTTCTCTCTCTCTCCTTCTCTCTCTCTTTCTCTCTCTCTCTTTCCCCCTCCCCGTGATTGCATGTGTGCTTATTTATATTTCAGCTTCCTTTAAACAAACAATATTTTAAATATTTTAAAAATATTTTGCCATATTTTTAAAAAATGTCTAGGTGAATATGATTTTAAAATATTTTTTGATATATTAAAAATATATTTTTACGTTAATATGATTTTTCAAAATATTTTAAGTGAATAAGATTTAATAATACAATTTTTTATACAGCAAGTATATTTTTTTTTATTTCAACTTTCTCCAAACATACATATTTTAATGTTGAAATGTTTTATACCCTGAACTGTCAGTGACCCAACGGGTCACGGATAGTAATGTAATGAATATGCATACACCTGGGTTCCACCTCACAGTAATATGATAGACTGGTGTCAGCCATAAATACAGACTGATGTGGAGGTACGACGACGCCTATTGCCTATGCCTATCGGACTGCCACTACGACGAGGACCAGTCCATTACGGTTACATGCTATATTGTCCTACCCGGTTACAGTAGTCCAAAACCACTTTGCTACTTCGAACAAATATATCCCGTTCGAAATTTTGCTTAAAAATCTTGTTTTTCTTGTGTCAGTTGTGGGTCAAAGATTACTATGGGAAATTTTGCGTCCTTTTTCTTTGCGGTAAATCGATTCCAATCAATATAATAACTGTTTGAAATACACCAGAGTATTTTGCTTACAGGAAATAGAAAATTTAGTCTTTTAGCTTTTAAGTAATGTAAATATTAAGCGGATCAAAATTTAACTTCTCGAAATTTCATCAAATTAAGTAAATGTGGGTAACAAATGTAAAAAAGATATATTTTTTCCAAGATATTCTAAAATAAAATATTTCAGAAATAATTTCCTTTATTTGTGAATAAGTACTTAAAATTTCATTAAAATCCGACAATGATTTGGTTTTTGCAGAGATTTCCAAAATAGTGTGTGTTTTTACTGCAAAAAGGCAGAAAGAGAGGAGTGATATATGAAGATTTCTTTAATCACTAGTATGAACAGAAGCATAAATATTTTCAAAGTTTCATCAAGACCGCTTGACCTTTCCCGACACAGATATGTATTTAAGTAGACATGGCATATTACAAGGAGATTTGGTTGTTTTAACGTTTAACATCACAAAAAATGAAATCGGCAAGCCAAGTTCGAATTCAGTTTAAGACGGTATATTTATTTTTAGAGTAAGATTGTTTTATTTCATGTTTTCGAGATAACAGAGGAAAATAAATAAGGAAGACAAACTCGTAGGTAAGTAACGAAATAGGTTTGCTACTCGAAGGTACAATTAGTAACTGACCTAATGCTAACTCAGTATTTACCCGAGCTCCCCACAGAGTGGGATGTGGCAGAAGGCCGATTTAACGTTGGTTTTTCCGATCCCATAAACCTGGGCAAAAATTCCCCGTAGACCACGTAATAACGTCGTCGGGTTTGTCAACCTCCCCAGACAAGGCTATTTCCTTCAGCATAACCTTGTCTGATTTCCTCTCTGCTTGAAAGCAGAGAGTTCGACAAGCACTAAGAGCGTATCACGCGTCGAAGACCTAATGCTGACTCTCCTCAACTCCGCTTAACTCAGCTTATTTATAGAAACGGACGATTCCATTCATTTGTGTTCTATATGACAAAGGTTCACCTTATACAAGGACCGAGGGCCACTATGCGTCCTCCGATACATTTGGATACGAATCGAGCAGATATGAATGTATGAGAAAAAATCATGGAGAATCGTAGTTTAAAAACAGTAAAATCGACCTTGCTAACCGAAACGCTCCTATGTGGCTCTATCGGTAAAAGCACGTCAGGCTCTATGACGGTTCCGTATAGGATACAGGTTCGATTCTTGTCGGAGGACGCATATTTTCTATAAAAATTTCTCGGACATTCAAGCCGGTAAATATTGCTAATACTGTTTATTATAAACAGAGCATTTACTTAAATATTTGTATCTATAAAAAGAACGTATAAACATAAGAAAATGTCTTTAAAATAATTGTTGGACTTTGTCCATTTCATAATAAGAATATATATAATTGAAAAAGAAAATCAATATATTTCTTACCCCTTAAAGTATATTGGCAGATCTTTAAGGATCAATACAACAAACATGAATATATTAACCCAAGTTTGCACACGATGTTAATGGCTATACTGTGAAGCGTTTACTTCATCACAGTAGATGCGATAAGCAACAATAAACTACAAAAGAACTCAAAATTAATCGCTGCATTTAAGTATCAATTAGCTTTAATCCAGCGGAGGGCTCTTGATTGGGTCTTCATCACAAAATGTAAGCAGGAGTAGATGCGATAGGCAACAATAAACTGCAGAAGATTTCAAAATTTATCGCTGCATTTAAGTATTGCATTAATAATTAAGTTTACCTTTTAAAACTTCAACAATAATTCTTCTGCCGCCAATTAATTTAAAGACAATTTGATGTACGTAGGTCCTTACTTTCTGTACAAACAATTATTTTTTTTTCTTGGGTGACTTTCTCTGGATTTCGCAATTAATTTCGATTATTTCCCAAATTTATTTCCAAGTTATAAAAATTGTTACCGTACAAAAACTTCATCGCAAAAAAAACACGTAAAAAATCACCGAAAACAATCGCAGTTCTGAAATCTTGGGAATACCAAATTTCAAGTTTGCGGGTTCGAATCCAGCCTGAAATGTTTTTAATTTGCTCACTGAGTCGGCCCGATTCCAAAAAGGTATGAGATAAGATAATAAGAAAATCTCTATACCTGTTACTTACTTCTTAAAGTACATTGACTGATATGTTAATGACTATATTATAAAACGTTTACAAGGATTAAGAAAAATGGACACGAAAAGGGTGCTTATATATGAAATCAGAAAAAGAACGTTTCTAGGATTCATAATGAGAGTCTGTCACTTACAGGATATTCTGAGGTTAAGAGGTAAAAAGAAAAGTACAGAATAACGTACCTAACGAGTTTGTATAAATGGATTCAAATAAGGGGAAACCACTCTACTATATTTTCGAGGAACAGCTATGTAGAGGTACTTTTTTTAAAGGAAGCTGTAGAGAGTCATATCCTGAAGGAACATGATACTTAAGGAAGATGAGGAGGAGGAGTAACATAATACTTGATCTACGAGAGTAAAGAAAACAAGAAGACATCTTTTCAGCTTATACTCGTAAAATTATATATAGATGAATTTTAGCAGAGGAAATAATGGTACGGAAATAAATAACAAAACCCGAAATTTTGGTTATCAGTGCATATGATGACGTCACGAAAAAATCAATAATATCTTTCTGTTAACTTCTATCTGAATAATTTTGCCTATAAAACAGAAAACATTTACAACATAATCCATAAGTAGAAATCCTGATCTCTCTGGAGGGAGAGAGAGATAAGCAATTTATCTTTGGGTTTATTCCTTTTTCATGGTTCTAATCAAAACACCAGGGAAAAATTTAATATCTTCCACGTAATCCTCTTTTCCATATGAAAATTTATGTCATTTTTCTTTGTTTTTTTTTATTTTTGCAAATAGTCTACAAGTTTATGTTTCTTTGAGATGAGAGGTTTTCTTTAATCCCTCTAATATATAAAAATCACAGTTTGTGTGTATGTTCTATCAAATCCCTAAAATCTTGTGTATATTTTGGTAGTAAACTTTCTTTCAAACATGTTTCGTTGAATATAACAAACAAGGAAAATCTCATGAATTTCTATTGAATTTATCTCGTATTAATTTCTTTTTTTCTTTTTGGTATGGGAACAAATTTCTACACTCCCATACCAAACGAGATAAAAAAAAGAATAATAGAAAAACATCAAATTTTTCTTGTCTGTCAAATCCAACGAAATATATATATATATATATATATATATATATATATATATATATATATATATATATATAGTTAGGTCATGAAATGTTTGATAATCCGTATAGATAGTTCCAAGGAGGATGTAATCTAGAGAGCTCAATGTAAAAACAGAGCGAATATTGGTTAAATAAAAAAAGACAGCCTTAAGGCTCCATAGATTATATTTCATTTCCCCAGAAAAAATATCGCACTCCTGGAGAAATAAAATATATTCTACTCCAACAGCTTCATCTATCGCACTTCCCGACAGTTAAACTCCCTTCCTCCTACTTACTTCCCTGATAGCTATAACCTTCAAGTATCCAAATGTAATATCAATCGATATTTTCTGATGTCTTGATTCTGACCCCCGCCCTTCTCTTTAGCATTTGCTCAACACCCCTCTTTATTTTTGCTCTCACTCTCTGTAATTCCCTGCGTGCTAGTGGCATTCCCACTTTGCTTGGGGTGAAATGCTTAAAAAAAAACAGGTATACTATATTTATGGGATAAAGTGCTCAATAGAGCGTATCTAAATATAAAAGTGAGCATTGAAGTCAACACTCAGGGGTGAGAGACAGTTTAGCATGAAACAGTCTCCCGCCCCTGAGTGTTGACTTCAATGTTCACTTTTATATATATATATATATATATATATATATATATATATATATCATAAGAATATAATTTTAAGGTATACTAAATTTTTGTGTAAAAGATCTCAATGCCAGAAATAAAGCGTATTACCTTAAAAAACGCGCTATCAATTAGCTTCAACTCCAGCGGAGGGCTCTTGATTGGGTCTTCATCACAAAATGTAAGCAGGAGTAGATGCGATAGGCAACAATAAACTGCAGAAGATTTCAAAATTTATCGCTGCATTTAAGTATTGCATTAATAATTAAGTTTACCTTTTAAAACTTCGACAATAATTCTTCTGCCGCCAATTAATTTAAAGACAATTTGATGTACGTAGGTCCTTACTTTCTGTACAAACAATTATTTTTATTTCTTGGGTGACTTTCGCTGGATTTCACAATTAGTTTCGATTATTGCCAAATTCATTTCTAAGTTATAAAATAAAAAACTTTGCAATCATAAAACCTTGGGAATCCAAAATTTCAGGATTACGGGTCCGGATCCTGCCCGGAATATTTTTAATTTGCTCTCAGAGTCTGCCAGATTCGAAAATGGTATGATATGTTGGGCTACAGCCTTTTGGAGAAAAATTGAAAAAGTGTGTCACACTGATACACTGACATTCGAATTTATTACATTAATGTAAAAGTGGACACATCGAGGGCTACAGTTTGTTTGCCTAGTTGAACGCAATCTTCATGAAACAGACTTGTCACTCAGTGTGTCGACTTATATATATATATATATATATATATATATATATATATATATATATATATATATATATATATATGTGTGTGTGTGTGTGTGTGTGTGTGTGTGTGTTCGTTGTCAATCCATGTGTAAGTATTAAGTAAAAATATTGAATCAAATCAATGTAATTTTGCAATTTAAAACTACGAGCATATATTTTTATATTTTGCCCTACTTAACGGATTTTGCTTAAGAGAAAGAAATATGTTGCATATTCAGCTTTAAAAATGAAATTAAAAAAGAATTGTTTTGTTATTCATTAACAGACTTTTGTGATCTTTTTAAATAAGTGATACTTTCTTGATGTTTTTCATAATTAAATTAAATTTTTATTAAATAATTTTTCATAATTAAAATAATTTTTAGAATTAAATTAAATTTCTCATAATTAAATCAATTCTTATAATTAAATTAATTTTTTAGAATTAAATCAAATTTAAGTAATTAAATTAAATTTCTTACAGTTAAATTAATTTTTTTATAATTAAATTCATTTTTTATAATTAAATTAAATTTATAATTAAATTATTTTTTATTATTGAATTAAATTTTTTATAATTAATTTCTTAGAACTATGAAAAATGTATAGAGGTAAAGAAGTGATGTTGTTATTTTAATATTATATCTATCTTTATGTTGTTTTTTTTCCTGAAAATTAAAAGTTCTAAAAAAAAGATTTTATAAATTTCAACCGATGGTAATGTGAACTGATCGGTCAATGAATGTCGAATGTTTTATTTATGAAAATAGCTATTCTCATTTGTTTAATTCAAATTTCGAATTAAGCATTCCGTGATCTTTTTGTTTAATTAAATAGAATTTTCTTTATTTAATTCAGTCACAAACCAAATCTGTTGATCAGAGCTTTTTAGGAACGAACTCTTAACTTATACATATATACTCTAATGATTACGATACCATATCTATCGACACCTTACGAACATGTTTTCCTTCTTGTCGTAAGAGGTTTAGATATTAAACGTCCACCTACAACAATAGTGCTGCAAAAACTACACTGATATTTATTAAAAAATATGATATGACAACAAGACAAAGTCAACGGACAGCTTATTGATTGAAGAAAGTCAACAAATTTCGGAGGATATATTCTCCTGGTGAAAACCGGAGAATTGACTGGCTGCAACATTATTAAGGGAAAATGGACAAAGATTAAACAACCTGTTTCGTTACCTCAACAAATAAAATAAAATTCAATATGAAAAAATTGATTTTAAAATGATTATGTCTTGCTAGTCGAACGAGCATCCTCATCTTTTTTATTATAATGACAACATTCCGACCGTTATAACCGGCGGTCTTCTTAAGTGGTCTGTCATCCTAAATGATAGCTTTTTTAGGAATTGTGAACAAGAATCTTTTTCAATCCACGAGGGCTGACTGTTATCATTTATCGTATCACTTAATAATTGCCAGAGACTTTATTCACCTACACATATCGATTGTCTACATTTCTTCCACTCAACAAGAATATGTGTGCCTTTTCATCATTATCAGACTTGGAATTTAAGCCTCAACTGTCCAGAAACCAGATATGGTTTAACGACTTTTTTAATCAAGAAATCTTAAACAATTCAGTGGTGTATGTTTGGACCCTTAAACATAATTGACGTATTCAGGTTGTAGAATTTTATGAGTCTTGTCTCAGGTGGTGGAATTAGTGTGTAAGGTAGGTGTCTCTATCTCTGTATCATTTCTTAAACAGTTCATCAACTCCGACCTAAATGATCTCAAAACATCTAACACGATATTTCGTATTCATATTTTAGTACAGAAAATATAACCTTTAGAACCCGCTGTTGGTTGAGGGTCAAGATTACGCCGACTGCATCCGTACACAGGAGTTAAATCCCCCCCCCCAAATGGGTTTGGTTTGAATGAGATTCAAATAGATAGACATGGGTTTGGTTTGAACGAGATTCAAATAGGCAGACATGGGTTTGGTTCGCTCGAGTTCCAAATAGGTAGACATGGGTTTGGTTTGAACGAGATCCAAATAGGTAGACATGTTTCTGGTTTGATATTCAAATAGTTTGATATTGTCTTTGCTTGCAGTTATTTATTGTGATTATATCTACCTTTTTGACTCTCGCGCACACCACATTCTTACCTATCATTTTTATTTATGGGCAACCTAAATCTGTCTACCTTTTGGCTCTTGTGCACACAAATGTTTACCTATTTTAATCCCGTGGAAGTCAAACTCATGCCTACCGATTGGAATCTCGGGTAAACTAAACTCATGTCTACCTAATTGAATCTCATTCAAACCAAACTATATTTAACTTTTTGACTTTCGTGCAAACCAAACCTGTGTCTACTATTTTGACTCTTATTGAAATCAAATTTATATAAACCTATTGTATATACCTATTTATTGTACAACAGCAACCTGTATTAAATATCCGAGCAATGGCTTATATACCGAAACGAATCCAATCCTTCACCTTCAATGGCTTGATTGTTTGTTGTGTTTTGTTTCATTTTTTCCTGAAATTTCCAGGCCAGGCTAAGAATATAATATGCCTATTTCCTAAAGACTAAATAACCTTGCTTTTATGTTTGTCACAGTAAACGAAAGAAAGACAATTTAAAAAAAAAAACAGTGTCTTTAACGTCATTTGATGCTTAAGAGTCAAACTACCAAAAGCTGTAACTGCTTTGGCATTAAAAGCGTTAACAATACTTATTATTCAAAATTCATTCAAATAATTTGCCTAAGATGCTAATCAGCAATAAGATTAGTTACGTGTCAAACATTCAAGCGCTTCCATTGTTTAATATTTCTATTTTCTAAAAGCAAGATAAAGTATTGTTATTTAACAAATACTAGAATCGAGCGATGGTTGACGTGCGAAGATTTCTCTTTAATCATGTAATTAAATTGTCACAAATGCTTATAAATATTAAATATTGTATAAGCTATTATACAAAAATATATTACATTTTGTTATTAAATATTATAGCTGTAAAATGTCATTAAATGTTATGCTTATAAATTTTTAAATGTTTTCATTAAATTAGATATAATTATAAAAAATACATCCTTAACTATTTTTCTGTGCATACATATGTGTATACATGATTGGATATATCGATGCAGAAAGTATTCATTCAAATAAGTTGCATTCAACTATCTACCTAATTTTTCATTATATTTTTACGCATTTTCGAATAAGATGTCTAACGGGATTGAAACTGTCGTTTAACAATTCAAAATGGAACCAAAATTTTGATCCTAATATACACCATCTTATTCGAACATTAGGAAAATACAAAAGATTAGACAGATCTTATCGGTTGAACTTAATAAAAATGTTCATATTTTGACGCACAAACACACACACACACATATATATATATATATATATATATATATATATATATATATATATATATATATATATATATATATAGTTTATGAAAAACTAGGTAATCCGTATGGGTAAACCTAAGGAGGATAAAATCCAGAGAGCTCAATGTAAATCCAGAGCAAATAATTTAAATAAATGTAAATTTTCTTTTCATTTTTTGTTTGGAACTAAAGTCTGATGATCCGCAGTCCTTTTAAAAGGGCTGTGGTGAAATAATTTATTACATGGAACCTTAAAGTGGTCTGTTTTTATTTAATATATATATATATATATATATATATATATATATATATATATATATGGTGGACTCTCCCGCCGTATTCTATCTATGAGGATCAAGCAGATCAGTTCCTAGTACCGACAGCCCAGATTATAGTGGTGATTGTTTTCTGCAGAACCAACCACACTTTTTGAATAGTCGAATACAGAGACCTGGTGCACCGTGTGCCACAAGGTCCCCAAACGACCCTCCGTATTTTTTGAATTCAGAGTTGTCCTTCTCCTAGACCAGTTGCCATCAGAGGCTCTAGAACCCAATCTGCCCTGCTATTTACCCATAGCTGAAGGGAGAAGAAGAGGATTCATACTTTTCCCAGGGGTATTACCTCGTAAGTGAATGTAATACTAAAAAGATACTACTAGAATGAATGTAATACTAAAAAAAGAAATACTAGAGTCAGAATATGGTTGAATATTTTTTCAAAGTGCTCAATACACAATTCAGAAAGACTGAATTTGTAGAACTGTTAAAAAATATAAGAGTAGGAAAAAATCTACGCACAACGTACTACTCGGGTTTCAACCTTACGGTCTCGTCAGGGCAATTACTTGAAACCCGGGTAGACGAATCTCTAACTAATTGCTGGGGTTAAAAACATAAAAGCTCAATATCCGTATTATATATTATCTACTTTTAGATGATATGGCTCTTCAGGATTAACTAATTTGCATATTGATTTTTAAAAAGTTTATTTCATTAATTAATTGTACTTTATAACTGTTCTTTTATTCAACGATTGTTTTGATTTTCATATAAAAATTGTTCTGTTTAGGAATAGTTTTACATAGTGCAGTAAAGTGTTTTAAATTTGCATTTTACTTGGCCTTCAACAAGTTGGCATCTATTTGTAAAACTTTCCTTAACTATAACAAGTCATTTTATGAATGAAATATTCATTTAAAGTTTTTTTTCAAAGATTTCAAGTAGTGGATATATCTTAGTTTGCGAAGCGATAGCGAGCGAGCGAAGCCTACTAGCACACACACAGACACACACAAATATATATATATATATATATATATATATATATATATATATATATATATATATATATATATATATATATATATATATATATTAATTGATTCATCGAGTCTGATAGAAACCTCAACAGAATGCAGAAAGCACTGGACGGCCGTTTCGTCCTATATTTGGGACTCATCAGCAGTGCGCATCCACTACCGAGGGAATCGAAACCCCGACGCCATACCAACTGCTCCACCCGGCCTCGGTGACGAAGAGATTGCAAATCAGACTCAATGTAGCGCCGCTCAATCCCATATTCCGTGGTGGAACTCAACTGAGATCCTCTCTAACCATAGGACTGAGCCCCCTGGAGCTACAACTACTATATATATATATATATATATATATATATTCATCAAGGTGAGCCCATTTTTGACGAATTTTCGGACATTCCAAAGAAGAAACTTTAAAAGTTTCAAAGTTACCTGTTGATTGTTTTTTCACGTTTTCTTTTATTTCCGTGGATTGCCGTTGAATTTGGCCGTGTGACTATTAGAATGTAGGTCAGCTCATCGGTTTCCCCTTCCCTCCCCCTACCCAGGCTTTCCTACCTGCATAATATAATTCCTGCAACGGTGCCTTCTTCTGCCATATCTCCCACCGTGTCCCTTTTAACGCCTTCCTTCTCTTTTCTTCCCCAATGTCGTATCCACTAAAATATCAAATACAATATTTATAAACCAATCACATTCAAGAAAACACTTACATCTTAAAACTCACCAATAAAATCATAGATTACAAATCAGAAAGTTTGTTGTATTAGTCATCATGATTTAGGTAGATACCACCGAAATATCGTGCGGACGTAGTAGAAGACATATCACGCGGCTTTTTAGGGCCAATTAGGAAGAAATAAATAACTTAATTCTGGAGCCGATTTTCATACGAAAAAGTGTATAAAAACATACGAAATCCGGCCCCAAAAAGGATACACACAGCTGTCACCAAACTCCACGCAACTCTCGCTTATGATCTTCACAACCTCGTGTAAAAGCAAAAGCGTTGACAAACTTCAGACTACGGCAATCCCGCCAACTGTAAAAAAAAAAAAAAAAAAAAAACAATTTCTATCTATCTCTCTCTTGTATCCTCTTTACTATGAATCATGCACACACGTGTTGACTTTTTCCTACAAACACACATATCACAACATTTCATTGTTTTTCACATACGTACACAAAGATTTATATTTTATTTCAGAACTTTATCAATCCAAACAAAAAGACATTACTTTCCAATCTATCATCAACTGCTTGTATTCTTGTCGTTAAATTAAATTAATGTTCATTTGTTGAAACTACGTTGTCATTTGTACGGAATTTTATTCCTTCAATAAAAATCGTGTGATAATTCTAGACAGCCAAATTACGAAGGACTCTGTAACGATATTTTGTTAATGTATCGAATGCCGACACCCCGAATTTTAACATTCAACGAAAAAACGAGTAGAAGGATTTCTACACCAATTAGCCAGTATCCCACTATAAACTGATACCGTAAATAATTTGAAAAATCCTGCGAATTTTAAAATTAAAATTCGTAGGTGAATAGTCATTAACTAAAGTTATCTTAATACCACTTGTAAAGAATATTTTCCTCTGTTTAATCAAAATAAATATTGAGCGCTCTTTGTGACTCAGTTTTAACAAATTTCAAATAATATATTGTGTTAATATGATTCACCTGGATTATACCAACGGAATACTACCTGTATATATATATATATATATATATATATATATATATATATAGATAGATAGATAGATAGATAGATATCGATATTATAATAATAATAGTAATAATAATAATAATAATAATAAAATATTCTCATATAATTGATAATAATTTTATACGTTATTATTATTTTAAAAGTATAGCAATATATTGACACATTGATGTCGATCTGTTTACTCCGACATCCAGTGTAAAATATATATATATATATATATATATATATATATATATATATATATATATATATATATCCTGCGGAGCTATGTAAATTACCAGGTTGAGAACTGGTGCGTGCTAGCTACCCATGTTGATGGTGAAAGTAGTTTGACTGAGCTTTGATAAGCAATCTTTTTAGTGTTGGTTTCACGATAAAAAGACTTCAGATGGGAAGGAAAACTCATGACACGTTAACCCTGTCATTATATTGCATGTGTGTGCCGAGAGGCGTGTACTGGCTGATATTCACTGTGATCCGAAGAGGACTGTCGTTCGGAGTTTCCGTGGCAAGTCTTTTGTACCCTTACTTTTTTATCGACAGATCCCAAAAGTGTAGATGGTCCCACACAAGCCTTCACCACTTGAAACAAATCATTGTGTTGGTTTTCTGACAACTACATCTAATTAGTTCCACAAATATCCGGCTACTGCGAAAAAGTCTACGAAACAACATCAACTTCATTTTGGCACTTGGAATGTACGAATTCTCCAGGATAGCAACTCAGCACTAGAAAGGAGAACAGCACTGGTCGCATTGGAGCTAAAGTAGTACAACATTGATATAGCTGCACTGAGAAGTAAGCATCAGTTGACTACATGAAACGAGAAAGCAAAATAAGGCATATTACAGTGTTCCTGCTGTACTTGGATAAAGTACCTTCTCCTGTACTGTTTGTGGTCTTTTGTGCAATTCTCGCGCCGGTCTCAAAAGTAACGCCCGTCATAGGCCTTGCTGTCAGACTTAGCTTATTGTCTTACCCAGGACTGCTGCATTCATTACGATTCCAAGAAAGTAGATTAGTACGATTTGCTCAGTTCGGATAGAGACACCATTTGGTAAAAAAATCAAGATAAAAAGACAAAATAGAACTTTTAAAATCTTTTCCTGTCTAGATGTGTTCTATGTGATTAAAACCAGTAGATGTGTAAATCGAGTTTAGTGTCCATCAGGAACCTTTGATCTAAGAAGAGTTCATTTGTGGTAACTGGGTTCACCCTAAGAGATACAAAAGTAAGTTTTGTACTCAACGTTACCTGAAAAAGTCAAAAAACCTAGGAGACCAGAGAGATGACGTAGAAGGTGGTCTCAACGCCACTAAGGGAAGAATCGGGCCTTGAATTATGTGTGCACCAACATCAACAAGAGAGTGAACCCAGCTGCTTAGGATACACACAAAAAAAGACAACCGGATAAGAAGTTATATAAGCACTCGACTTATAAGTGGAGAAAGTCTTCGCAAGATCGAACGTTTAAACAATGACCCGAAACCACATATCCTCGATTCAGCCGACGTAAGTTAATATGACGGAGTACAAAAGTAAATTAACATTATTTTTTTATGTATGAAAAATTCTCATCAGTCGTAACTAACGTTACCTTGATTTAGTTTCGTATTTCTTATCTGGTATTAGTAACGTAATCATGATTTACTCTCGCATCTTATCCAACTTTACTAAATCTACCATGATTACGTCTCATGTTCTTTTTTGTATTTCATGGACACCTGTGTTTTGAGTAAAAATCCTTGGGTCTTTTTAATGCTTTATTTATTTTTAACAGTGTAATTGATATCCTCCGGCTTGGGCATTGGGGTATCTTAATAAAGAAATTTTACCTTTCGAAATGATTCGAAAACTCCCAATCAGAGATGTGTATTACTTAAAGAGGTTAACTGAGCCTTACAATACTGTGAAGTATTTCGTGACTGAGCAGTCTAGAGCCCACCTTTCTCGAAGGTGATTTCTCAAATGTAAGGAGGAATCCGAATACTTGCCAAAGATAGTGTAAGTGTAAGCGGAGCTTACTATGTGCTCGTATCCAATATTGGTAGTCGTACGCGGCTGATACTACGGTATTAGATTACTCTCTCTCCGGCTCTTCTTCTTCTCTCTTTAGAGTGCTATGTCGCATACTTTATATCGTCCTGCAAGAGTCCATGTTGTAGGTATGTTACGGTCTCACAACACCCCCTTCCAAGAGTTTTTTCTTTAAAAAGGAGAAAAAAAAACATAAAACTGTTAATACTTTTTTCTCTTGGGATTTACGTCGAGCGGTTGAGTAAATTTCCTTTTCCTTCCTGAGCGTCGCACTTCAGGAGAGACTTGGGGCGTGTCGAGATCGAAGTGATCGAAAATTACATCGATCGGTTCTTCACAGCTATTTTGTAGTGATTCCTCCGATTCTTTCAAACGGCATTTTCTCAGCTGGTTCCAATGGCGTTTGTGAGTGATTTTCGGTCCTTGAACAATATAGACCAGTTCGCAAATTCTTTGTTTTATGGTGCCTACTTCCCAGAATGTTATGTTGTTTTTGTAAGGCTTGAAAAAGACTTTATCACCAGGATTGAAATATTTCTTATGAGGCGATACGGGTTTTTTGAACTTTGCTTGCCGTGGAATAAGTTTGTCGAAGACAGACTTGATTTTGCTTGCGAACATTGTTTCTGCAGGCGAGCTTCCCATAGGCGTGTTCGGATTATCCGATACACCTGCAGGAACTGTTGCAATGCTCTATCTGTCGGTGTGCCTAGTGCCTTTTTTAAAGCCCTTTTTAGAGTGTCCACGAACTTTTCGGCCTGGCCATTCGACCTAGGGTGGAACTTAGGCGTTGAAATGTGGTCCACCTGATATGACTTGAAGAAGTCTCTAAATTCACTTGATGTGAATTGAGTGCCATTATCTGTAACTACACAATCTACGACGCCAAAACGCGCGAATAGCTCGTGTAGAAATCCGATCGTGCAGTTTGTGGTTGGTCTTTTGCCTTGTAGGACCTCAGGCCATTTTGAGTGGCTATCCACAACAATGAGGTAGTACATGTTGTCTATAGGCCCTGCAAAATCGACATGAATTCTTTGCCATGCATGGTCTGTGTTTGGCCATGGTTTGCACGTTGTGGTTCGAGCTTTTGCTGCAAGCACGCATCCTTTTCATGATTCTATCATGTCTGCTATGTCCTTGTCCATGTTTGTCCAATAAACATAGCAACGCATGAGGCTTTTCGTACAGTTCTTCCCCGGATGTCCCATGTGAAAATCCCTGAGGATTTTTCTTTGTAGGCTGTTTGGAATCACTACGCGGTCATTGTATAGTAGGACATCATCGCAGAGGGAGAAAACTTCAGGCACATTGGGGTCTTTATTGCGAATTTTGCTTTTTATGGATTGAATGAATTCATCCTCTCGAGACTCCCTTTTTATGTCGGCCAAAGTAACTGGGAGCTGTTTTTGATTTCACAATTTGTCCTTAGAGTTGCAGTGATGGAGTCTTCAAAGACCTCTGTATTTTTTGGAATGAGTCGCTATAAACTGTCTGCATGGCAAATATTTTGGGGTGTTAGGAACTCTGTCTTGAAATTATAGTTTAAGAGAATTTTGCATCTTCTTAATGAACCCTTGGTAAAAGTTAGCTAGGCCGAGGAAGCTTTGTAACGCTTGAACGTTATCTGGGGCCGGCATATTTCTGATCGCGTTGGCTCTTTCTGGATCCGGCCGACGACCGTCTTTATTCATGATGTGACCTAATTATTTAATCTCTGGTAAGAAAAAGTCACACTTTGCCTTCTTAACCTTAAATCCGTATTCTTGTATCTTTTCGAATACGTTTATTATATGGTTCCGGTGCTCTGCCGTAGTTTTACTCGTAGCCAGAATATCATCCAAATAGGCTGTTGCGTAGTCAAGGTCGCCCAGCATGGCGTCCATGACCTGCTGGAAAATTGCAGGCGCAACCTTTACTCCAAAAGCCAGTCTGTTGTATTTGTACAACCCTCTATGGGTGTTTATGCAGAGCAATTTGGAACTTTCTTCTTCCACCTCTATCTGAAGGTATGCGTCCGAGAGGTCGATTTTAGAAAAAAATTTTCCACTATTGAGTTTATTGAAAATTTCTTCAGGGCTTGGGAGAGGATAATGGTGATCTTGCAAATCATCGTTTAACCCTGTGGAAAAATCTGCGCATACTCGTATTTGATTGGACTTCTTTTTTACGTAGACCGTAGGTGCTGCCCACTCGCTGAAATCTGTTTTTGACAGAATACCTGCTTTTAACTTTTTGTTGATTTGCTCTAGAGCAGCGAAAGGGACATTCCGTTTCTTTTTGAATACCGGTTGTGCACCGTCCTTCACCTTGAACTTAGCTTTCATTTTAGTACATTTCCCAAGTCCGCCAGAAAAAACCTGGGGAAATTGTTGTTTGAGTTCCTTTTTGAGATTTACCAAATTGGACGTTGTACTTTGTATCTTGCGACAAAATGTACTCATTGGGCAATCCCAAAGATTGAATTTTTTTTTTTTCTATCCAATCTGTTCCAAATATGTTGTCTGAAGTTTTTAATACGTAAGCTTTGAGATTTTTGGTAACTCCATTTAGTGTTACTGTAAGTATTACCTCGCTTAAAATGGTAATCTTTTCGCCAGTTACGGATTTTGCTGTTTTATCCGTTTTTAATAAGGTCGGCTTGTTTAATTTTCGCCAAGTACGCCAGTTAATGGTTGAAAGATTGGAACCCGAGTCAAGCTGGAATTTAATGGAATTATTGAAAATATCCACAGTTACATATTTCCTTAAATTCCTATCGACAATATTGTCAGATTTAGCTTGCCTAATTTTATTTTGGGGTTTTCTCGTTCTGTTGGCGTACCAGCACCGAGTTAAAGTATGCCCACTTTTATTGCAATTTTTGCAATATTTTTTGTTCTTAATTGGGCAGAATTTCATCCAGTGCCATTTACCACAATGGTAACATGGTCCGGGCGGTTTCTTTAACCTATTTGGGTTTTGGTTACTGCAGAATTTAGGACATGAGATTTGCCTTTTGTCTTTTTGAGGGGCGATTGAAGGTAGACTTGCTTCTGATTTTATTAATCTGAGTCCTCTGCCAGTTTTTGGAGAGTCAATCCTTGTTCGTTCTCAAGCTTGGTCAGTACCAGTCGTCTGACTTCGGCGTTTTCTGCTGATACTAGACATTGTGCGAAAATTAAGCACTTGAAATCATCGGCAGTCAGTTCGGCTAGTTTAAAATCATTACAGAGCTTGTTTACCGATGCTGCATACGTTAGAAAATCTTGCTGGTTGTCTTTGACTGTGTTCAGGCATTTCCAACGTTTGTGGAACAAGGTTGTGTTCGGCCTGAATAGTTCCGATAGGAGCTTAATAGTCTCTGAAAAATCCAAATCAGTGGTTTTCTTGGGTAGTATGAAGTCTACGAATCTACTATGTTCTGTAGTTCCCAGTTTTCTCAATAGTAGACGTACCTTTTTTTACTGGGCCATTGTTCACAGTCTACGTTGAAAATATCTTCGTAGCGCCTGTAAAAGCCTCGAACGTTTTGTCGTTCCCTGGTACGTATTCAAAGGTTTCCATTGAATTGTAGATTGTACTCTGGGAGAATATTGTATCTTTTTCAGAGTTTGAGCCTTCTAATGCATTTACGAGTAATTCTTTAAGTTGTTTCTGTTGTAGTTCAGCATTCTGAAGCGTAATTTGTTGGTATTCCATTTGTTGTTTATGTAATTCCAAAAATAGTTGTTGTCTTTCTTCTGATTTTTGTTGCTGATCCAAATTTACTTTTAGCATTTGGACGATTACTTTTTGAAAATCTTCCATATTTAGACAAACAAAAATGACAGCGATTTTTTTTTTTTGCTTTGAAACCCGTGTCCCAAGGGGATGTACACAAAAAAATCTTGATAGATTTTTTTTTTTTTTTTACAAAAAAAAAAATATGGACAGACAATTAGTTAAACTAAACTAATTATGTGTTTAGCTTTTTTGAGATTCCGTGGTTCCGTTAATTTTAACATAATTGTATAAATTTTCACCACACTTATTATGTTTTTTTTGTTTTGTTTTGTTTTTTTTTAGAGGTACAAAAAGGGAAAACTCGCCTCAGTGAATTTGAAAGGAGAATAATTTTATGCACGAGTTCAACATTTAGATAGTTTTTTTCGAAAACTTGAGTCGTAAATAGTACTTCGGCTCTTGTGTTTTTTTTTATGTAGACGCTGGGTGTTGCGTTTACTAGCTTAATTTCTCGTTCAACACTGCTGTGGGAAAGCGTGGAGTTTCTGGGTATTTTTCGAGTAATCTGTCGCTATTGATATGGTGAGAACGAAATTCTCGAATCTTTCTGTCGCCACTGATGTGGGACTTGCAAGGTATTGAGGTTTTCGACGTGAATACGTTTCTCGAATTCTTCGTCGCCACTGATGTGGGACTGGTAAGGTATTGAGGTTTTCGACGTGAATGCGTTTCTCGAATTCTCCGTCGCCACTGATGTGAGCCCAAAGTCGGGACCACGGAAGGAAAACACGGAACACGGATTAGAGGTAAGAAAGATATATTAATCCGAATACTTGCCAAAGATAGTGTAAGTGTAAGCGGAGCTTACTATGTGCTCGTGTCCAATATTGGTAGTCGTACGCGGCTGATACTACGGTATTAGAATACTCTCTCTCCTCCTCTTCTTCTTCTTCTCTCCTAGAGTGTTATGTCGCATACTTTATATAGTCCTGGAAGAGTCCATGTTGTAGGTATGTTATGGTCTCACAATAATAGTAATAAGTAATATTCATTTATGCCATTGTATTTATATGTATGCATGCTTGCGTATTAGTAAGTAAATATTTGTAAGCGTGTTTATATAGTGATTTTCCAAGCTTAGCTTGGATGTGCCACAAGGCCGAAGGTAAGGGGCACCCAATGAGGATTGAACTCACTACTCAGTCGTAATTGTTCTAGCGAGAGAAGCTTGCTAAACATTACACCACCTACCGAAGCGTGTTTATAGATGTGAGCTCATCACTGCAGTATTTATACGTGTGTAAAACATGCGTGTACATGAGATTTTACACGTTCCTTTGTGTGTGTTCAGGAAACATAGAAATTCCTTTGGGGCACTTACCGTAAAGCAAGGGTTAACAAACTGCATTCATAGGACTATTTTCTAGTTTTGTGAGCCCGATCCTTACTGGGTACTCTAATACTGTAGCCTTGTGCCAGATTAAACTAAGATTCTGTGTGAATTTCTGGAATGATGAGTTATTATTATCTACATTATTTACATGCTGAATATTGTCCTCATCTTTGTTGTTGTTAATAATTATGAGTTCAATCCCTGGGCCAGGCAGTGTGTACTTGGACTGAGTGGAAACAGGATGAGCAATAACTGAACAGTACTAAAATAAGAACTAAACGTGATATCCCTAGGCAGTGGAACGAGAATAACCTACCCTTGTAAATTAAATAAAGTGTTAACTTCGAATTTTCCTGAATGTTACCCGGATTGATAAACGCTTGATGGAGATCAGACGGCATAACAGCAAAGATGAGAATAGTCTGAATGTAAATATTGCAAACAATGATAACTTTTCATCGCAAAAATACCTGTGTTTTTGTTTTGCTTTTGTTTTTTTAAAAAAAAATCTTTTTTAAGCGTCAGATCTTCGTAAACACGTGATAACAGATTACTGGCACTGATAACGGATTCGATGAATCGAGTTCGAATTGCAACTAAGATTGTTAATGTTTACTTCACACTAAAAGGCCACATCCTTGCTCACTGTCCTATCCCCATATACAGGGTGTCCATAAAGTTCGTGTGCACTTTAAAAAATTTAAACTTTATTGGTATTTGCGATAGAAATAATTTGTAAAAAAGGATTAGAAAGAAGTAAATCTATATTTTTTAAGGTTTTATTGAAATTTTATTTAAGTTTCTACATGTCCTCCATCATTAGCAATACAAAGGGTTATACGATTTTGCAGTTCACGGAAAACATTTGCCAACTGATTTACAGTAATGCCTGAAATCACATTAGTTATTTTAGCTTTCAAATCTTCTAATGAACTAGGTTTGGTTGCATACATAATTGTCCCCATAAAAAATCTAATGGAGTCAAATCTGGTGAACGTGGAGGCAAATAAAATGGTCCAGCCTTCCGATCCATCTGTTAGGAAATTCCTGATTTAGAAACTCTCTAACTCGCAGAGCAAAGTGACAAGGAGCTCCATCTTGTTGAAACACTGTATTATAACATTTTTACAGATTATTTCTATCGCAAATACAAATAATTTTTTTTAAGTGCACACGAACTTTATGGACACCCTGTATTCGGACCAAAATTTATCTTGGTTCTAGTATGATACTATTGTTCTTGGAGATAAGAACTAAGTGAGCACTTTGGAAAACTGTTTTCCCACAACCAGAACCGGGCACTAATATCTGTGTATTAAATTCATTGTCAATCGTGATAGGGGTCATCTATACTTGTATGCAGATCCTCATTCAAATTGAAATCAATAACTTAACTTTAGAAGAGCGTGATTGCCTCCATGTTCATCCTGTAAACTCTTTTACCCGATAGGAATTGAATTTAGTCCATACTAGGTGCTCTCCAAACATAGCCTTGTCCCAGTCTAAATTAAGCCAAGTAAATGAATTTCCAGGAGAATATCAATTCTTAAGACATTTTACCTTTGAACTAAAGTTAACTAAATATGACCATTTTAAAATTAAATTTTTATATTTTTATATTATTTTTCCGTCTATGTGTTGTACCTATCATGATGTAAACGATCATGGATCTTCACAGCTTCCTGACTTTTCGTAATTTTTATGATTCTCGCCTTCTTCACTTGTTTTGATAAAACTTATGAAACCTAACATCTGTCTCTATTTCTGAGATGAGGTATTGTAATTGTTTACACTATATACATTGTTCGAAATGTTGTCCTCATCTTTGTTACAATATTCACAACGTTTCGGCCGTTGTACGCTCCGGCCTTCTTCATGTGACTGGAATTTCGAACGGAACCCCATCTTTCGTCCACCGTAGTAGATTATTATAGTTCCAGTAATATTTGCATGGCACGAGGGACTCTAACAATCGACACCAGTGGACGAAATAAAGGGTTCAGTTCGAAATTCCAATCACCTGAAAAAGGCCGGAGTGTACAACGGCTGAAACGTCGGGAATATGGCAACGAATATAAAGACAACACTCCTAACAATGTAAATAGTGCAAATAATTATTAAATCTATTTTAAAATTTAACGATAATGATATTATACAATAATCATATTATAAAAATATTGATATTACAGTAATAATATTCTAAAAATAACATGATAGATATAATATTATAGAAATATTTGTAGAAATATTGTAATTATTATCATTATAAATTATATACATAACATGATTCAAGGTGATTTGAACAATTTTTATTTTTTTTAAATAGTTGTTTTGGATTTTTATCTAATTTTTATTTAATAAAACTGACGATTTAGTGATGTTAGGTGACATAACCGAGTAGCCAATGCTATTTGTTATGTTCTTCTTTTTTTTTCAATCAAATGGGAATCAAACAGGGATCAAAATGTAGTATCTGTTCTCCTCTTCTCTAATGATAATAGTAATATTAGCTGTTTCATTATTAGCAAACATTCAGCATTCATTGGCCGAGCAGCCAGTGCTACGCGTTATGTTTTTTTTTTTGTTTTTTTTTTTCAATCACTGGGCATAGAACAGGGATCAAAATGTAGTATCTGTACTAACGATAATGGCAATATTAACAATTTCATTATTAGCAAACATTCAGCATTCACTGGCCGAGCAGCAACTGCAACGTTAGTTTAGCTGTTCTTCTCTCCCTGACCAAAAGCTGGAATCACAGTGTAGTATATATTTGTTCTTTTCGTCTTTAATGGTAATGTGAACCGTTTTCTTATGAGTATTGATAGGCGTGGTATTTATTTGAACAAAAAGTACAAATTGTGGCACAAGGCCAATAAAGGGGAGGGGTAGAGGGTGGTCAACACTAACTATCTTATACCTAGCTAATCAGATTCGCGACCCATTCGTACATTACATTTTACACATTCACCAAAAGAACTCGTCCATCACCAAACAATCCTTCAACCACCATAATACCACGTGCTCTCAAGGGAGACCTACCAAAATCGCGCCCCATACCATGAAAATTCTAATGATGATATATATATATACAATTCTAATAATGATAACATGAGAGGGGAGGAAAATGAACCCAATAATAAACTTAAAATAAACACAAATACAAACTAAACATAATTGATGTTAGTAGGGGCCGTCCAACCCATAAAACAGAGAGGCCGCTGTATTCTGCCCAGGGGACAAAATCAAGAGACGCTCTCGCTAAGGGTGTGGGAAAAAGTATAAAATATTAGGCTGGAATGGGAAAATATAAAACTGACCCAGTCGAGATGAAAATGGGGCGGGGGTCAAAACAAACTGGGGTGGATGGGAATCTCGACTTGGATCATAACCAAAGAACGGCGTTTCGTTCCCAACCGTTTTCGTTTGAAGTTTTGTGGAACGTCAACATCTTGATTATGTCATTATTTTACCTACAAGTTATATGTGTTATCAATTTCAGTTGCTTCTGCTACAGTTGAAAATCTTCAAGTTATGTGGCTTCTATTATATTATTACAGTTCTTTGGGATTCTGTAGCCCCAGTCCATGATATCCGAAAACAGGTGATCTTCACTCAGAGGGATGGTATAGAAATGGAGGTATGGCAATAATGCCAATTTTCTCTTTATGCCTTGAATATCCAGTTCCTATTTTTGTTGTTTTTGAACACCAAACACTGGACCTGGTATCAGATACACAAATTTCTAACGCATGAATCAGGCCCCTAATCTCTACAACATTTAACGTTTTCGATCACTGAGGTACAAGTTTGTAATGGCCGGTGGTAGATGTATTTATATTAACGATATTTCCAGCGTACAGGATTCATGTAAACAACAATAACTCCAAATTGTTAATCAACAAATATATATTGAAATAACATACAAGAACAAACATGCAATAAAATTGTTTTCATTATATAAATTAAGGGAAAGAAGTTGTTCCCCTTTAATTGTATTTTGATTTGTAATTAATTGTTCGAAGAAAGTTCTTTTTGAGAGAAAAATGTTCAGAAATCAATATTAGAGAAAAGTTTGCATGTTAAGAATAAATAACACAAGAATACAATTAATGAAAAATGTGTTGTGCTATAGAATGGTTTGAATCAACAAAGTTCTGGTTGATTGTCTTGGCAAAGTCACAGAGAGAAATGTAAGTTTATATTACGAAATTCTGTGTCTCTGTGTGTGTGTGCGTTGAGCAAGATCGTGGATTTGTGTTGACGGCTGGAATCTTACGGGATCTTACTGACGACTTGTGAAAAGTCGCCCCTTTTTAAGAAAAAAGGTTAGGCTCCCACGGAAACACGGGAAAATTTAATCTTGCATTAAAAATATGTGATTGGTTAAAAATTAACCATTCATTACACTCGTACTAACAGAACAGGCAAGCAAGCTCAAAAGCAAAGGATTCAAAGAAACAACTTTGATGGCTAAATTGTCCTATATAAAGGTCGTAATGATTTATTAGCCAATCGCAGGCGAATAAAATTTGGGCGTGGAAAAACATAGCAAACGCTACAAGTTGATATCAATGTGTAAAAATCAAACTCAAAACAACATCGAATGTTCCCAGACACTGGATCTTCCCTGCGCCAAAAACATTCGATTTTGGTTTATTTACTATACTTACTTTATTATTTACACTCTTTTCCTTATCTTTGTTTTTGTTTATCATAGCGTTTCGGCCGTTGTCTTCATCAGGTGTATATCGGTCCGGGTAACCTACAGGGAATCCCAAACTGAATCTTTATTCAATCTACGGAGGTAGATTGATCTCGTTCTACTGCCCATATCCAAGGATTGTTGCAGTTTTTTGTGTATGTTATGTAACTAGTGAGTTAGCCCAAATGACTTGACTCACTTTATAGCCCACCAATAGAAGGTTAACCAATCAGAAGACGTAGAACATTCAATCCGTCGTGTATAAAGGCGGCCATTTTGTCTACTCTACCCGAATGTCCAGTCCAGCTTGTCAGGCAAAGAGATAACAGAAGGACGAACTACGCTCTGCTACTTTTACCAAAATATCCACTGCTAACCTGAACAACGCTTTCCTACTGTCTACGAAATATTCACTGCTAACCTCTGGATTCTATACTCGAAGACGACCGTTATCATGAACAACAAGGATATCTCACCTGCTTCTTATTTTTAGTTCTGCTCAGTTATTGTTCGCCCCTTCTCCACTGAGTCCAAGTACACACTGACGATCCCAGAGATTGAACTCACAATTACTATGTCAGCAATTTCGAACTGAACCCTTTATTTAATCTACAAGAATAGACTGTTCTCGTTCCACTGTCCATGTTTAGGGATATCTCATCTAGTTTTTATTTTTGTACTGCTCCTGCCCAGTTACAGATCGCCCTGTTTCCACAGTGCCCAAGTATACACTGTCCGGCCCAAGGATTGAAATCACAATTACTACGTCACCAAATTCACGATCCAATGCTTTAATCCACTAGGCTATAATCCACTTTAATCCAATAGGCTATTGTCTCACGAGTTACCCGGATCGAAAAGCATCTGATGGCGGCACAAGTCGAAACATTGGGATGACATCAACAAAGATGAATAGTTCACATAATGTAAAAAATAATGTTCGAAAAATGTTTCTATAATATCTGCAAGAAAGAAACTGGTTTTCAATGTTTAAAATAAACAGGAATCGACCCTCTTAACATTCTGACCAAAAACATTACGCTTGATCTGAAGGTTTTGAGGGAGTCACTCCGAAATGATGTTTTTGTTGGCTCCAGGCCAAAATAAATCGTTACTTTGGCATCAAAGTGACTTATTGTTCACCAGTGAAGAGAGCGTGAAAAGTCGACAGAACAAGCAACACAAGCAACAGAATGAGCGAACAAACAAGGAAATCCATCGGATTATTTCGGACCGGAGAATGAAAGCCTGTCGACCAAACGACACATTGTCTCTACCTGTGAAATAGGTACTTAATAAATACGAAATGAAAAAGAATTCAAAGATCATCCGTCACGTGAACAACAACAACTCTAACCTGAAGCTGTTTTGAAAAATTCCATCAAGTCGCAGAACAACAGCTTCTTTATCTGAAAATGTTCCAAGAGCGTTGATATTCAATAAAGCTTTTCATGGTTCGTCATAGAAATAACGGAAATTAAAGAAGTCGCGTTGTGCTAATGTTTTAAGCGGAAACGACCTGAATACCTTAAAAAGTCAGCATTCCTGGCTTTTACACGGGCGTAAACGTCGACCATTGGTGCAACTAGTTAACCAGCCAAATAAAAAAAAAACAACTGACAATGAATCCCCAAATATATTCTGATATATGTTTATTTAGTGGGATTTGAGAAAGTGAATGAAGCCTAGAACGTTTTAGAAACATGTCTTATATATGACATCAAGCGTTATTATAGTGGATACTAGTATTTGAAATAGACGCCCTATTTTTATTTTTATACAGTGCTTATTACGACTCTCGGCCTGCGTAATGCACACTGTTTAAAACAAAAATAAATATGGGGGTCTATTTCAAATACGTGTATCTACTATAATATATATATACCAGTTTAGCTACAGAGGAGCGTCTGGTTAACAAAGTCGGTTTTACTGCTTTTAAACTACAATTTTCCATGATTTCCCTTAAACGATCATATCTGCTCGAAGCCTATCTAAATGTAAACAAATGTCACACACTACGAATCAAACCAGACACGCCTCTGTAGTTAAACCGGTACAGCACGTCAGGCCAAATGACGGTTCCGTGTAGGATACAGATTCGATTCCTGTCGGAGGACACATATTTTCTATAAAAATTTCTCGGACGTTCAGGCTGGTAAATGTTGTTAATACTGTTTATTATAAACAGAGCATAATAATTAATAAATAAATAAAAACAAACTATCTACTGAAATATCGTTTAAACAAGTAAATTAAACAAATCTGTCGGATTTAATTCATATATATATATATATATGTGTGTGTGTGTGTGTGTGTGTGTGTGTGTGTGTGTGTGTGTGTGTGTGTGTGTGTGTGTGTGTGTAAGTAACGAAAATCTTGGTAATCCGTATGGATAATCCCAAGGAGGATGAAATGCGGAGAGATTAATGTTAAATAGGTCAATGTCCTTACCCGCTCCTCCTCAATATTAAATATTATAATAAAAATAAAAATAAATTTTAAAACTCTCTCTTCCCTCTCTAAACTCGAACATGTCTCTCACACCATGCCTCACCACCCTCTATGTCATCTAATATGAGCTTAATACTGCCCTTCAAAAGTGTAAATTTTGAATTCATTTTTTGACACTTGAAAATGAAGTCTGAAAATCCAGAGAAAAATAAAATCTCTGGTGAAATAAATTATAACAATGGAACCTTAAAGTGGTCTGTCTTTTTCTTTAAATTATATACATATATATATATATATATATATATAATAAAGACTGTATTTTAACGGTTGACCACTGTATTTCTAGGAGATAACATTTTAAAGGCAAGCATTTTTGTAAATGAAGTACTTTGTAAGTAAAATGCAATAATAGGTTGAGAATTTATAGCAATTACTATAATAATAATAGTGCTTCTATATAGACTTATTAAAGGTATCATTCAACAAAAAGCATCAAGACATTGTGATAATAGACATCATAATATTCCATCAATAGACCACATTTTTCAAAGCCAAAATTTTTTACAGCCTTCGGCTTAACTGAGCTGTCTCAACTCATCTTCACAATTCGCTCGATCTCACACCTTCGGATTTCTATTTTTCTGGTCTTTACGTAATTATCTTAATGGGAACAATCATTTCCTTGAATTAGAGAAAATCATTTGTTGAGAAAGAAACGTCCTGAAAAAATAAGCAGAAGATAATGGGAAAAAAAACTGTAAATCCATTTTAGAAATAATATCGACATTTAAAATACTTTAATAAACTGAACAAACACTTAAGGTAACCTGCATATAAGAGGTGGCTTAAAGTTCTGAAATATAGAGTGACACAAAAACATGGGAAATTTTTAACAATCCAATAAAACCAAGAGTGATGGAAGAAAAATATTTTATTCATAGTAATTGAAACCTTAAAACATGCCATTTAAGAAACAATGATGGAATTTTAATTTTTTAAAATTACGTCCTGTAGATGGCGTCCTCCTGTACGAATGCATTCTTGAAATCCACTTGCTCATGTCTAGCAATACGTACTTCAAAAATTCCCATTTTTGTGGGGTCACCCTGTATTATCGACCCAACAACGAGGTCTTTCAAATCGTTCAGATTTGGAAAAATGAGTCGAATCCTGAACTTTTCCTTTATTCGATTCTACAAATGTAAGTATGAGTTTTGAATTATTTATAAGATATGAATGTGTCATTAGGTAGGTAGGTAGGTAGGTAGGTATTACGCTATCAGATAGTTGAAAAATGGCTATCAATAAATACTGACATTCTTCTAAGAACAATACTCTCTCTCTCTCTCTCTCTCTATCTCTCTATCTATCTATCTCTCTATCTATCTATCTAAGAAATATTTATATGCGCACGTCTTTTCTTTAAAAAGGTTCACTACCTCATAAACTCAAATGAAAGAAAGCTAGGGTAAAAGATTGGTCCAACCAAATCATAAAATACGGAAAGCCTTTCTATGTCTAAAATCAGTATTTGAAATGTTGGCTTTTCCCTTGTTTTGAATACTGACTTTTGGCATCGTTTAAAATAGGTGACTGATTCAATAATCAGTAAGCAGATGATTTTTCATTTTATTGTATATACCATCAAATGAAAACACAGTTTATTTAAGAGGAGATCATTCATGGATTTTTCTGCTTCAATAATTAAAGTTTAATACTTGCACGTGTATATGCCGTATTCTGTATTTTATGGGTCGGATTTACGAAGAATTCTAGAATGAATAGACTTTGTATAGAAGACTTGTCAGACTGAAGATTTGTTATCCAATGCCAATTTTTTTACAAAAGCCCATATTCATACTGCATTCACTGGTTACAAAACTATTTTTTCCGAAGTCAGCTATAGCAATACATTGGCTAATTGCAAAACGTTTTCGAAGCCATTTCTTCGCAATTCATTTAATGTTTGCAAGACAAGTTTTCTTTCCGAAAGTCATGATATTAGTTATTTTATTATATTTTTTTCGAAACCAGTTAAGACACAAAACTCTATTCATAATGCATTCAATGTTTTCAAGCCTGGTTATCTTTTCGAAGTCGACCATGTTAGCCTTGGCACATACCCATATCCATAGAGTATTAATTGAAAAGAAAAGGAAAATAACGTTGTGTCTGAATTTTTTAAGCACCTCTTAAAGAATTAAGAACAATGGTTGATGTAATTTATAAATATTTCAAAATTAATTCTGTCTTCTTTGTGTCTTCGAGAGATTTATCTTTAGTTGTTTTCATATTAATAAAAATAACTCATTTTTTCCAAACCATTTTACATTTTCCGATTATTTCAAATGAAATTGTTAAATGAAAAATTATTGGCTTAATTTCGTCTGGCATAAGATCAGAATAGCAGAGCACTAGGTGAGGATCAAACTTACACTGTTTAAAACAATGTTGATTTCAAGATTTGCTTGAACTATTGAAATAATGCATTATTTGTTTTGTTGCTATAACAACGTTTCAATAGATGCATTCTATAACCTTCTTCAAGTTGAAGAATCCCGCAGAAAGATGTGATACCAAACAAAACAAAATAATGATAAATATATCGATCCTATCAGCCTATTCCCACCGTAAGGCGTGTAAATTTGGAAAATAAAATAAAAAAAATAGTAAAAGGTCGTTGATTGCCAAATTCGAAGAACATAAAGCCAAAATCGAATTAGAAAATCTGGCATAGCAGATCATATCTGGAGAAATAAGTGATCGCATTACTCGTTCTGTGTTCAGATCCAAGAACGCAGGCAACCTCGCTGGGTAGGGAGCAAAAATCAAGGCAATTACATGTATGATAAACAAACATTTATTTCTATAGTATATCGTTTATACAATATGGAATCGCTTACGTTACGCGAGTTGATGAGAATGAGTTGGGCGCGTTGCTGGGTATGGAGTGGTCTGATATTTGTTAGTATTTCTGGTTCCAGTTTCCGGATGGATTGTATACAGGTTAAAAAATGATTGGCACAAACGTTATCGAAAGCAGGAACAACAAATTTATTCATTAATCTGTACAACATTTCGAATTATATTTAATCTTCTCAAAATTACAAAATTAACTGATAGGAGTATTCCCACAAAGAAATGTAGATAGAAACCTTTCTATTGAATGAGGAGACGGGCGCATGCGCCTAGACAAAAATTATATTGATGTGTGACAAGAACAAACAATGAAGGTTACGATGTTCTTAATTGCCATCATCCTTCAAAACAAAGGTGATTATAATTCGCCCCAAAAATTTTTATCTCAGAATCGCCATGCATTCTTGGAGACGATCGTTGGGTGTATCCCCGTTAGCTTCACCGCAGTTTAGAATTAATTTTTCCTGCCACTCAAAAGTAGAGAGCCAAGTTTATCTATTTAACCCATAGCCGAGCGAACAAGGGACGTGTTTCTTCTTTCCCAAGGTCCTTTTTGCGAAAATGAACGCAAAAGACTTCTCCATAATTTCAACCCTGATCGCTTAATTCATTTTCCTACGGCGATATAATAATAAACTCCTATTTCAACCTCATTAAGTTTTCAGTGAAAATAAAATAAAAAAAACATTGATATTCGCTTAAATTGTTTAAACTTTCGTGTACGTAAAAATACTCTAGAGAAATTGTTAAACGCTTTATACGAAAGTCAATTATTATTTTGACGAAACAAGTTACATTTCTTATCTTAAGTGCGATATCTTGCCAATTTTAATATTTATGCCCAATGTAACTGTTTAAGTGGACACGTTAACGCCCCGGGGTAGATTATAACCATTCTATTGTTGGCGTTTGGCCACAGGCAGTTTTCAATTGCTGCTACATTGAATACAATAATCACGTGCGTTATCTCGTTCTCATCACGTTTACTGCGAGATAAGATTTTCGAAAGTTTATGAAAACAGCCACAACAGCGTTGCAGATGCTGAAGACACCTGCCTTTATTTCGCATATGCTGAATGTTGACAGTTTGGAATATGACGATCTGGATTTGAAAGAATTTGACGGCACCACAAAGAAATGCTTGAAGTTATTAGAATTTAGGCTTAATTTGTCCCCAGAAACCTGAAAGATGTTTCTGAATTCAGCTGAAAAGGAAACGTGCAATTGTCAACATAACCCACTTACAGAAACATGAAATTATTTGCATTTGAGTGGAGCCATTGTTGCCAGGCATATTTAAATGTAGATAGATGGTTTGGTGAGTTAAGTCTGGTACAAGGTCAAAATGAAAATCGAATTGATTACCTTTAATGTAGTTTGTAAAATTCTGTCTCAATTTCTTGGATGAAAAGTTATTATTTATACTCGGACTATTTTTTCAATCACTTCATCCCAAACAAGGCAATAATGTCACTAAGATGCAATGAAAGTATTTATAGAAAAGGTACAGGGAAGCTACGTTACTTGACGGCGGCGGGAAATTGTCTGAAGCCGCGATGCCATGTCAGGACCTATAATAGTGCAGATTCTTATTTCGATTTTATCAATAATCTCTAAATACAGCACACTCTCTGACAACCGGACTAAGAAATCCTTCCAGATATGAGGAATTGGTTACAAAGTCCGGACATGAGGGGTTATATTTAAATTAAAATAAAAGAACTGAAATCAGGTAAACATTTATTTTCAATGTTTTATAGTAAACAATATCAACTAATGGTGAGTGAAATATAACGGAATTGATTTTAAGAAAAAAAGAAAGAAATTATGTAATTTTAATGAAAATTCATTAAATTATGCCACGTATGCAAAACAAATAATGTAACAAGGATTTTTTAATCGCTGTTGCATGATGATTCTTTCTCTTCTAATGTCATTCTCAATTTTTTCCGCATTTCGTTTGGCTTTTGTTCTTGAAATTTTTTAAACGAAAGACATTTTTTAACTCTGCGTGCATTATTGCAATCGTCATAGCTGAATTCTGGCTTTCTTTCCATAAAACTGACAACCTTTTCAATAGCTTTTTCAATTTCAGTTCAGGTTTCATCACAATCATGATTTTTATTTCCTTATTGTGGCAGTGTGAACACTGGAGGATAGTTTCTTTGGAAGATTTTATTCATACAATGTTGACTTTCCTATGTTGAATTCAGCGATTAGTTACAATAAACTTTCACCAGCGTCTAGTCTGTTTAAAATTTCCACTTTTTTGTGATAACTCCAAAGTTGTTCTTTTCCTCTTATTCCCATGATCTTTTGCACCAATACAAGTCATTAGGGTGAAATAAACATGAGCAATTATCCAAAGTAAATTTCCTGAAAAACAGAAATTTCAAATCAGTTACATATCACCTAAATAGTTTAAATATACACATGAAAATCATGTCCGGATATGCGAGATTCTGGGTATGAGACACTCTGAATATGAGGGATTCCGGATATGAGGGATTCTATTGTATATAGCAGGAGCACCAGAACAGATGTCAGCAATATTGAAAAAGACGAAGGGTAGACTTATAAATATGTAAGATAGATTCTGATGAGAAAAATTGTCTCGTTATAGTAAACCAACATTCTTAGCTGCAGATTTCTTTGAAAACAGTTGGAGGGTGTAATCTGTTCAACGAGAATCCTCTAACATATTTATTATGCAGAGTAAAGCCTGGTACAAGGTAAAAATACTAGAGCTCCCAGTGTACATCGAACTGTTTACTCATGTAACAGTTTATGACAGTATTATTTCGTAAACGTTCTATGACAATTTCCCTTTGAGATATACTAGGATTCTAGAGTGAAGTTACTAGTGACGATTGATATCCCTTTTTTACCTATCTTCAGATGATGGCTCTTCACAACTTCCTATACTTTGTCATCAATGTTTGTCATTCCCATTCTGTTATCTATTTACACAATCTCGTTAGGTTGGTTACACAATGTCCCTCCTGCTCTTGTCGTCAGTATTTCCTGTGGGTGTTAAATGTTCCAAGCACTCTTTCTTCATTATGTGTCCTAGAAATTTCATCTGTTTCTTTCTTATTGCATCTACAAGGATCCTTAATGTGCCTATTTTCCTTATAAGCTCTTAGTTGTTCACGTTTTCTTTCCCGTCCTGAGTATGATGATAAACTACATCCGGTGGCAAGGCCTCTGAACGGGAGGTTTTGAGGGGCGTGTAACCACTTTGCTGGTGTTCCCAGGTTCACCCTGACTCGAGGTAGAAGCGCAAATAGTTAACCCCTAAACTGGGTTCAAAACACGATAAAAATATAAACATATAATTAAAATACTAGCAATACATTTTCATAGGAAAAAAATTATCAGCAATACTTTTTTATAAAAGAAATTACTAATGCTGGCAAGAAAATTAAATTTCAGTACTAAATGACCAATAGCACCAACATTTTTTTCTATTCTTTTGTAGAATCATATTTTTATTGCTTCAAGACTACTTTTTATCTATGTGGCGAGTGTCCAGCATTCACGGCTATATACTAGGATTGATATTATATAGCAGTTCATCACACTTTTCTTTGTTTCTAACGAACTTTTCCAGTTTCTTAATACTTTGATTAGCTTTTGGCAAGCATCTTTCGCTACCCCAAAGCGACATCGGATTTCGGTGTCACATTTTCCGTCGTCTGTTATAATACTCTACAGATAGTTCAATTTTTGTGCTTGCTTCATTCTAACATATTTAATTCGTAGCTCGCACTTTGAACTATCTTTTTTACTGATGACAATACACTCTATCTTCTTATAGTAAATAGTCCTTCTTTCTCGCTTTCCTTTACAGTAGCAACAGTCTGAGACAGTTTGCTAATCATTGTTCTATGTCAAGATTCCATGATATTTATTAAATTTAGTTGCGTACGAGTTAAGGTCAAATTTAATTCTCGCTTATTCCACGATGTTAATGGCATTAGCGAGAATCAAATTTAATATAGAATTATAACGAAGTGCCGATACTTGGACCTTGCACTCTCCAACTGCGATGTGTGAGAGACTGCCAAATCATCTCGGTGGGGTATGTATATATCGTTCTATCCAACATTCTCATTCCGACGTTTGCATTGACGGCTACTGATGCCAGGTCACATCCTTTTGCATTTGGTGACGGGAAGTAACCTCAGATCAACCTTGCTTCCTTTGACAGTTTTTTTTTTTTTTTTTACTATCTTTCACCCGGTACAAGGTCCAAGGAATACTCACGGCATGAGATTCCTAAATGTGGTTGATGCCGAGGAATCAAAGCATCAAAACTCTTTGGGTCAGAAACATCATGCCTGAGATAAGGTCTTCCAATGGAAGGAGTGGTTTTAAATTTAAGTGCAATGTCTATTCAGACATATTACCATGTTGATTACTATAATGAGATGTTCTTTCATTGTATTGAACTACTTTGCCTTTTTGGAACTTGTTTCTACAAATAACTTGTCAATTACATCATCCATTGCTTTTCTTTGCTTCTCTTTCATTTGAGGTGCCTTGTGGATGTTAAATTCCCCGAGGCTTCTCTTCTCATTATCAGTGTTATCCAGTAAAGCCCGATCTCACAACCGCAGCGATGGTATTTTAAGCTATGCTTCTAAACATTACTCCGCGGCGAAATACCTAGATATTTATTGTTCTTGGTCTGGTCTTAGTTTTATCAGCTATAAGGCCACAATTGCATAACACCCTGTAAGTATTAAGTGCATTAACATAGTAAATGGCTGCAAGACTAAACGTTAGAAAATAGTTAGACTTGGTTATTTTCACATTAGTCGTTCTTAAAACACTGCATTTAAAATTTTTCGAAAATTGGTAATTAAATAGTATTTTCTAACTGAAAGACTTTTAATGAATTTAGAGGCGACATACCAACAACTTTCTGGTGTTGAGATATTTAATATGGTTGCTGTGTCGAATGTAAGCTGCTGTAATGAGTGTTGAAAGTTTTTTTTACCAGTTTGCAACAGCCTGCCTCTCGCTCCCTCTCCCTCTCTCTCATCCCCTTTCTTACTGTCATCACTCTTCTGAACGTAAACAATCATGACTCTTCACAGTTTCCTGTCTTTTTTTGCTTTCAGCAATACTAACATTTTGACGGTCTCTCTTTGCCTTGTGGAGTCATGTTTTTCAATCCAATTGTTTGATTTTTTCAACCGGGATATGTTTAATACTTTCTTTTTCTTCTCGTGTAACCCCATGCTTATTTTAACTTTTATATCTACGATGTCTTAAGGCTTACGGCCATATCACGTTGAAACATTGGTTCTCTTACAATCACCAAAATTAAGTAACGTCGAGACTGGTCAATACCTACATGGGTGACTGTTTGGGAATGCCACGTACTGTAAGTTTGTGTGTGCGGGTGTTGTAATAGATAATGGCTCAGAATTGCCAATCGGAGAGCTGATATGGGTTCGTTATCGTTACGTGCAATTAAATATATGAAGCCACCTCTTCTCCACCAAATATGGGTTCATTATTCTGTATCAGTAAATTATTATCTTCAAAAAATTATTACAAACTAAAAATATTTTGCTTTAAATAAGCTGTAAAGTGTTGATAGCTGTAAAAGATAAAAAAAAATAATCTGTGACACTATAAAGTGTCACTGGCTGTAATTGAAAGGAACACTCTTGTGAAACTCTGTATGAAATTAAGATTGAAAGAGTTCATATAAAAATCCCGTATAGAATTGGAGAATTGGAAGGGTTGAAAATGTTAAAAAAGAAAACGTCAAATTTAAAGCATGAATTGAAATATGAAGCGAAGGAAAAAAAAGAGAAATGCTTTTTTTTTCCTTTTTGATAACTGAAAAAGCGAATAAGAACTGTTATGAATACGAAAGTCGGAATGTAAAACAATCTGAAAATTCTTGCTGTTGAATGTTTTGGTATTTGAAGGTCATTGGCGACCGGGAAGCAAATTTGGATAAAGTTGAAAGAATTCGCAAAGCCGAGTTTTGTAAATATACAACAAAAACTTGTCTGGATCGTATTTGGAATTCGACAAAAAGAATTCTTTGCCATTTTGAAATAAATTATAAGCACACATGTTTGTTGACGAAAAATTATTGTTAGGGAAAAGGGAATGTTAAAACAAAGTTTATTGTTTTGGAATGGTCGGTAACATTTCTCCAGGATTGGAAAAATAACTAATTGATGAATACGTAATGAGATTTGATGGGCAGAAAGAGTTGCGCGAGATGCATATAAACCGAGCGTTTAGTTGGAGCGAGAAGCGATCAGAGGCCACGAGAAGCCAGTAGAGAGCGTCAGAGCTCGGCAATGGCCGGGAGAGACCGGAAGAAGCCATGTGACCTGCTGCTGAGAGAATTTCTGGTGTTGAGCCTTGACGACAGAATTCTCGACGACCTAACATCTCGTTCCAAGTTTAAGAAGCATGAGATACAGTGTCACGATAGAGAGTTTAACGGGAAGGGTTAATTTTGTTGTCTCAACGATTATATAAACCAATTGAAAATTAACTCAGCGGAATTCTTCGTTATTTGTTATGATATTTGTATTTTCATCGGCGGGAGCACTCCTGTCCTTTTTTATAGCACGGTTCGTCAAATCGATTGAGCACTTAAGTACGGACGAAAATTCAATCTTTACTGCTCTGTGAGGAGGAATCGAAGCGGTTAGAAGAT
This sequence comes from Acanthosepion lycidas, assembly GCA_963932145.1. Classification (NCBI taxonomy): domain Eukaryota; kingdom Metazoa; phylum Mollusca; class Cephalopoda; order Sepiida; family Sepiidae; genus Acanthosepion; species Acanthosepion lycidas. The sequence goes on from OZ010591.1 coordinate 100,990,908, forward strand.
TACCATCAGTTGACAGGCAGTAGTACTGACCGGCCGTCTTATAAATCAATTAATATGTGTGTTAAATTATCCAGTCCCTCTTTCCTCATTATGAGTGTCAAAATCTTCAACTTGTAGTTTCTATTTTCTTTTAAACTTCCTCGTTGGTCACATGCTATGACCATGGTATTCTTAGCCGAGGCACGGTGGAGTAAGGGATGCCGGTTCGGACTGAGGAATCGGGAAGCCGAGTTCGAATTCCAGTCGAGTCCATTACATTCACTTACGGGCTAATACCCTTGGAAAAGGTATGAATCCTTTTCTTCTTCCACCAGCTATGGATAAATAGCAGGACAGACCGGTTTCTATAGCCTTGGATGGCAACTGGTCTACCGCAGAAAGAAATGGCAACCTAATGCGGAAAGAATCTGCTTCGTCAGTCATGGATCGAAAGATACATGATCGCCTAAGCGTGTATCACTCATGGCTCATAACAGACTGATTCTTAGCATTTCTCAGTTGAATCACATCACTGTCGTTTCAATTTTATTCTCTGTTTATGAGGTGACTTACCAGTCTTCACTGCGATATATGAGTGGAAATAGTACATAGCAGTTTATCACTCATTTTTTTGTTTTTTGTTTCGAAAGAAAATTTCCTATCGCTTGAAACTACTTTTCTCGAAGTCTCTTTTTTGCTATTTCTGAGTACTTTCCAATTTCTATGTTATATATTTCCGTTATGCATACATACACATATATTTATATCGGTTTCAGGTTGTCGATCTATTGATCAACGTTGAAACTGGTCAGTACCTAGATGGGTGACCGCTTGCGAATGACAGGTGCTGTAGGCTTGGTGGGCTCGGAATTGGAAACTGAAGAGCCGAATTCCAAATCCAGTCAGGTTCGTTATATGCACTTACGCGAAACTATCATTGGGAAGTGTATGAATACACCTCTTCCCCCTAACTATGGGTTAAATAATAGCGCTTATATCAGTAAAAAGGTTCTTACAATCCAAAAAATATTTTCTCGCTTTAAATAACCGGAATAAGCCGCAAATCTATTAATATATCAATTTCAATTTTTAAAAAAAGCTAAAATAGACTAAAAATTGTTTATTACGCAAATTAATAAATATGATAAAACTAAAACTAAAAAATAATAAATATAATAAAACTAAGACTAAAAATTGTTTATTTCGCAAATTAATAATGAATATATGGGTGGTTTAATTATATAATGTCACAAAAGTAATTTTGATTTGGTTTTATCGTTAAATGGCATTAGCAGTGTTTAGTTTATATTTATTCAAAATGATCCTATTTGATTCTTTTGCGAAATTTTTAATATCGACGATCATCATTTTTTAATTGTTTAAATTAGTATATTTTTGCTTATTGATAAACAACCTATTTATAATATTATGCTTTTTTTTTGTTAAATAAAGTAGAAAGTGTGAAAATACACATCGTCTCTTCCCGATGTTTTATAAGCCGTGAGTTTTGTTAATTCATCTCTTATAGTTTCCTAAAAATGTACCTATATAAATAAAGACTTGTAACAAAGATAAACTGCGTGTCTTCCGATTCGACTAAAAATCGTTCCGTTGCAAAATGGGGAATTATAATTTATGAATTTCCAGGCGAGATTTCTCGTCCACGATCCGACTATTTGAGGGTTGACAATGAACAAATCACGATATTGAGAATAATCAACCTGATATGACGCATAGCCCATCTACTTAACATCTCTAAAGAGTTGAAAACAGTCTGCAAAGCAAAAATTCTATTACAATGTATTTTCGGTACAATTCGCTAATTAAATAAAAACCACAATAAAAACCAATTGTTCTGGGCGATAAAAAAAAATTGAACTTCGTAATAACGTGCAACAAAATCGATCATGAAACAAGTGAAATAACCACAATTAACACGACCAATGGTTAGTCTTCAAAAATGATTTCTTATACTAATTTCCATCCTATATAAGGCACAAGAGTAACTAAAGAAAGAGTAAATAAAATAGTAATGCTGAACTATTTGTGTGATATGAATAGAAAAGACAGTAGTGAGAAAGTAATATCATAAGCATGAGGAGGCGTAATAATTTGATCTTTGGCTTGAAGAGATGAAGACAGAAATGTTCGGGGTGGAGTACCTGATCCATAAATTGGCACTTCTTAGGTAAAAGATGTCTGAGTGGAACCTTCTTTTGCAAAAGAAATGATTCGTTTTAGTTAAAGTGGCGTGAGATCACCAAATTGTAAAGATCTGAATTGATTGAACTAGAGAAATAAAGTTGATCTGAATATTTGCTCTGAAAATGGCAATACAGTGGCCACAGACTTGTAACGTTCCGACTGTGGGGAAAGAGGTTGCAGAGCAGCAAATAAGTCATCACCCCCACAAGAGCACGTAAATTTTGAACTTTATCAAAGCTGGAAAATGAGCACTAAACTCCAGCCCAGATATACGATGAGATTAGAAAGGGATTTTCTACTATGAGCAAGAATTTAAGCAACAATTGACGATAAGTTTCAAAATGCTTTTTTGCCTTACATCAACATGGCTGATGCCAACCTGAAGGAGAGAGACTCCTTGAAACTTCTCAGATTAACATTTTCCGCTGACATGAAATGGAAAGATTATTATTGAATAAATTGTTAAGTATGCTGCTAAGAAACTTACATCAGTGTCGTGCAAGACAATTTTCTCAGTTTTACACATTTATAAGTCTACCATCAACCACGTTTTGAATATTGCTATCACATCAGGTATGATGTTTCTGTCATGTATTTAGGGAATCTTGATAAAATGCGCAGAAGAATCAGTAGTGTTACTGGTCTTGATATAGCATCTTGGCAATGTAGCTTCCCTGCGCCTTTTCTATAAATACTTTCATGGTAATTGTTCAGATGGCAACTAGACTTTATGAATTTTAGCGCAGTATCAGATTGGTGGAAAGGTCTCATCATTTTACAGTTGAAATGGCTAGATGGAATCGTAAGTTCTATGCTAATAATTTCTTCTATCGCACTTCTCACATGTGGAACTCTGTTCCAGCTTCTTGCTTCGTAGTCAACTTTGATCTTCAAAAATTTAAATGCAACGTCAATCGTTATATTGTTTTTTTACTTCTTGTTCTTTTATTAATCTCTTTCCTTAATAGTATGTTTCCTTGTTGCATATATATATATATATATATATATATATATATATATATTCTCTTTACACTCAGTAACCCCTTGCGTCTCATAGCTTTATTATCTTCCTTGGGGTAAAATGACTGGAAAAAATAGTTACAAGCAAAGGTGTAAAATTTAACCAAGATAACATTATAATGTGATTATTTGTGGAAAGATAAAATTGATGCCTGAAAAGTTTTCACTCAACCGCTATATTCACAAGGCAAAACACTTTTGGAAAATCATTTATTTAGGTTTTTACAGAATTCCTTTTATTAGCTAGCAGTATGACCCGTCTTCAACCGGGTGTTTCATTACTGAGAAGTTTTGCCGTTCAATTGAAGTAGTTTAAGTTTAAAGTCAGCCCACCCAAAAATCAACATTAGTAACAACAATTGGGTGCAACTGAGGACCATCCCCAAATGGTGGGGTTAACAATTTGAATGGGGTGGGGACCCTGAAAAGTCTGTTTTTGCGTTCTCAATCTTTCAGGGAAGGAACCTCTTCCATGGATCATCATAATAATAATATACGATAATTTTTATTTATAATATAATTTTTGTAATAATCTTTTACATTAGATTTCATCTCTCCAAATTGATTGTACGCTGTTTTTTACAGACATTAAATTCTGCCTTTGATTTTTGCGCAAAGTGTAAAAAATCAGTTTTTTCGATTTTTCACCTTCAAGGTTGTAATTTTTCCAGCCAATTTGGACTCAAAACCGGCACTGAAGAATTATCTGTCAAACAAAAAAAATTCATCAAAATCGGATGAAAACGATGGAAACGCATAAACATCCGATCACACACATACATACACACATACATACATTTTGAGAATTATAGATATAGATACTTCACTTGTCTGGGAGATTACTAAATTCATCTTGAGTATTTCTTTATTGGGAAAAATAAAAGATACCGAAAGAGAGATAGCTAGATGTAACTAAGTACATAAGTGTATGTATTGACTGAGTGCCTGCAAAATTAATCAGCGCCTCCTTTCTTGAATATTAAAGACTGAATATAGAGTCTATACAGTTGTTTCCAAACGGTTTTCAATTCTTCACTTGAATATGCTGAGTATGTTGGCTATCTCCCTCACTGTAAGTTTTCTTTTCATAGTTTCTTTTCCAGGATAGAACCCTCAAAATCATCTGCACTATAATTCAATTTATTATCAGTTTTTTTTTTTTTTAATTTCAATTACAAAAATATATAAATCTACAAAACATTATAAGCCTTTGTACAAACGTTGCTTGTCTTGTCATGAAAAAATGGCTGTAGTGATAATCAACGCGTCAAAACGAATGAAACGCCGTCAGCGTGAAGGCATGCAGCTGAAATGTGCTTAATATGATGATGATCTTGTTCATCTTGATTAGTTGCTAAGAGGAATTAGTCAAACAGTTTAGTATAAATCTTATGGAACATTTCTGTCAATCTGTTCATTTCCAAGTGGCGGGAAGTTAGTAATTTGCATACATAATATGCTATAATATATGTTTTAAAGGTCGGTAGATATTGAATAGTCTGAATATTTATATATTTTAACTGTAATAATAATAATAATAATATTAATAATAATAATAATAATAATAATAATAATAATGCTACCTATTGATATAATTAAATTATATAAATAAGCGTATATTAAGGTGAGTAGAATTTCTACGAATAAAGTGCTCGATAGTAACTTAGGGTTTTCAGTTGTTATAGAGAACTTGAAATAAAGACTGATGTTTGCAGCTGTAAGTTTAAAAACATTTTAAAGATGTAAGTTAGCGCATATAAATAAGCATTTATAAAATAAGCATTTATAAAAGAATAAATTAGACATTTTGGAATTGATACAATCATTCTTATCCTCGTCCGAATGAGTAAGAAATCACGAACTCAGAGTCAACTTCCGATAATTATTATGAACTTATATTTCTCCTTATTCAACAATATATATATATATATATATATATATATATATATATATATATATATATATATATATATATTAAAGTGAAGGAATACTAACGACTTATGCTACCATGGTTTCAAAAAAAATGAAAAAAATGTTTACATATATATATATATATATATATATATATATATGAAGAAATATAGTCTTAAGATGTGCGATATTTATGGGATCAAGTGCTCAATAACAGAGATAGAGCGTGTGTAAATATAAAAGTGAACATAGAAGTCAACACTTAGAGGCGACAGTCTGTTTCATGCTAGATGCAATCATCAATATATATAATAAATATATAGTTTTATGGCATGCCATATTTATGAGTAAAAGTGCTCAATATCACCATGAATGAGACGCATATCATGCAACGTACATTAACCAAAGCCAATACTTTAAACTAAACACATAAGATAACCTAGACCTAGAAAAAATAATAAAATAACAAATAAACAAAATTAAATTAAGTAATTAATAAACAAATTAACAAACTACAAATGCAGACGTAAACATGTAAACATAATAATAATAATAATCAACTACAGCGTGTGTGTGTGAATAAACACAAAAGAAAAACTTATCTTAGGCGACTCGAAGCAACGAACATATATATATGTATTTATATTATATATATATATATATATATATATATATATATATATATATATATATATATATATGTATGTATAGATAGATAGATAGATAGATAGATAGATAGATAGATAGATAATGTATAATATATATATATATATATGTATAAAATATATATATAAAAAATGTGTTATACTTTTGTCATATATATATATATATATATATATATATATATATATATGACAAAAGTGTAAAACATTTTCTTTTAATTTAAAATAAAAAATTTCCCAGCATCTCTCGTTTGTGCGCATGTGCAGTGCCACAAACAACAAATTTAGTCCTAAAATCTAGGTAGCTAATTTCTGGATCACTAGGTTTTTTATACTCTGCTCTACTTAGTGTATTGATTTATGTTTTTTTTTTTTCTTATTTTACTCGATTTGTTTTTGTTTTTGTTTTTTTCTTTGGACTAAAAATTACAACAATGGGCTATTTTTTTTTTTTTTGAGTCTTTTCTTTTTTCAAAAATTTTTCCCCAGATACCAATTTGTTTTAATATATTTTTATTTGCAAATTGTACCATCCTCGTTTTTTATACCAGTCGGGTATGCACATTAACATAACAATAACATATATATATATATATATATATATATATATATATATATGAAAGAAAGATAAGTAATAATATGATGAAAGTTGTTGTGGATTCCGGTATGAAATCTGGTACCAATAAATAACAAACGCCAAGAATGAATATAGGAAAATAATGTATTAAACTTAATAATACAAACTGGTAAAGCAGGTTAGTAGTTCCAGGAATACGGGTTAATAACAAAATATCTATACAGTCTTTGGTATTGAAGTATCGCTGTATGACTTCTTACTGAGTGTACGTGCTCGCTCACGGTGACTCTTTCTCGCTACGTTCGTTCTGTTTGTCTGTTACCTTTACCCTCTGTTGCTCTCGTCGGTATTTATCAATCCACCCACGAGGATCGAATGTGGCACAAGGCCGTTTTAATGTGGGTATCCCCGAGCCCGTAGGCTCGGCCCAAAATATGGCCTTTCTAAACCCGCCTAGACGGGTTTGGGCCCTGTCAACCTCCCCGGACGAAACCTTGCCCTTCGGCAAAGCCTCGTCCTGGTTCCTCTCTGCTAATGCAGAGAGTTCGACAGTCGCCGAGAGTCTGTTGCTCTCGTCTCTCGGGTCTTCACGTAGCAGTAGTATATGTATATACTGGGTGAGTCCATTTGTGTAAAAAGGGGAGAACCTCTCAACAAAAATATTAATTCTCCATATTCGTTGATTATTTATTCTTCCTTATATATTGAGATGTTCATTTTTTTCATGTTTCCCTGCTCTCTTCTCTATTTTGAGGACTAAGTGTGCAACTCTTACAAACTGCCATCTTGTAATCGTTTTGCTGTTTCTAGAGAGCAAATGAACTTTGTAATTAGTACAGAACTTTCTGATACGCCCAGGGAACGAGATGAAAAAGGAATCGGCTACAGTGACATTGTATGGCTTTAATGACCTTTCGCTTTCGTACGCTTGAACCAAACTGCGTGCAAAGAAATACGCCGGAGAGGGCATCGTTGAAAGCTTTATACCATGAAATGTGCGCATAGAAATTTTGTTAAACGTCGGTCTGGAGCCTGTGGAGAGCAGATTTTGAAAGGATAACAACGGGGTTGCTTCTTTTTTTTATTAAATCTTTTCCTGGAAAGAAATTAAATATGATTTATAAATATGAGTGGGATGGTCGGATAGATGCTGTGAGTGTACATTTAAATATTACACATTATCAATTTTATTACACATTTCTTAGCATTGCCACAATATATATATATATATTAATATATTAATACAAATATAAAATTTGTCACTTTGCTAATTGATGTTATATTCAGCACCCCGACTCCAGAGGTTCGACGACGAACATTTGTGTAAACGTTCAGTCCTCTTGTCATGATATTTCACTAATTGTCTGCTATACACACACAAACATACACACACAACACACCTATACATATAAATATATATATATATAAGTATGTACGTGTGTGTCTATGTGTACGCATGTGCGCACTTGTGTATATATATATATATATATATATATATATATATATATATATATATATATATATATCTTATGAAATATGAAAGCTTTTGTGTGTGTGACAGACATGGTCAGAAATATAAAGTTTAAAAGACACTTGAATAATTTAATAAGTACACGAAAAAAATAATGAACTTCAAGAAAGTATTCATATTTGCTGACAAAACAACAAACATATACAGAATGGAACCCACGGTCCACAAAAACTTATAGCCAACAACATTACACAATTATGCAAGAAGACAATTGTAAGCGCAAAAAAAAACGACATAAACCAGGAAGCCGCTGAACTGAAAATAGACAAAAACATAAACCGTATAGTTGAACAACTAACATTCATAACATCAAAGGGCCTCAAATTTAACTTCGATAAAAAAAACACATTCCGCCTAATCAACCCTGCACAAAAAATATAGAAAATCAGTAAAAACATATTAGAAAATATTAACAGTAAATTAAGGCAAAAACTAGAACTTAACTGATAGAAAAATACCAAAGCCGTCACTGACTAAGTTCGCTGGAATACAAAAACAAAGGCAAAGCTACCTTCATCCAGTTCGATATAATAAACTTTTACCCCTCCATCACAGCAAAATATATTGAACGAAGCTATACAACTGGCTCAACAACATATACAAATCACGGATGATGAAACAAAAATAATTAAACACTGGCGGAAATTCCTATTGTTTCACAACAATGAGCCATGGGTAAAAATAACAAAATAACGGCCTATTTGACGTAACAATGGGAAGCTACGACGAGGTATATACATAACCTCTCATTCTCCAACAGAAAATGCTCCAACAGCACCACACTATCCACATACATATGGCAAATAAAAGACACCGAAAATAAGCTGGGAAATCATGAAAACCGCACCTACCCACAATAACATTTCAAAGAGATCTCTACTTTGTCTACACGAAAAAGTGGCAATAATCTCCCACGCTCAACAAAAGGAATTACTAAACCAATCGGAAATAATTTCAAAATGCAGACATGAAAATAAATATCAACTATTACAATTCATACCGAACGGATAACATCTACAACATAACTGAACACAACCAATAATGAAACTATAAAACAATGTTACATCACTAACATCACACCCACTAACGCAACTACCAACATAACAATCAACACGGACCGATAAAACTATCAATACCGTTACCTACACTACCATCACTCATATGTTTCACTTCATAACCATCTCCTCTACTATCAGTACTGCTTTTTAACATCCCTATTGTTTTTATTATCGTCATTATTGTTATATTACCTGTATTATTATCATCATCATTGTCATGGTTACCACAATTATTATTATAGCTACGATTCTCATTATTGCCACCACTTTTTTTATAATTCCGTCATTAAGGTTAAATTGACCGTTAACACATCAATATCTATTATTAATATTATCAATAATAATTAATATCACAACTATTATCACTACCAGCATCATCACAACCGTCAACAACATAAAAGCAGTTAGCGTTGAAAATACAAACATCATCATCGCCATGACAACAAAAAGAACACAGCTTATCCAAAGTGATGATGAAAAGGCCCAGACCAATAATACTGTGTGTGTGATAGAGAGAGAGAGAGAGAGAGAGAGAGAGAGAGAGAGAGAGAGAAGAAGAAGAAGAAGAAGAAGAAGAAGAAGTGTAACTTTCTCTGACGGCCCATCCGGTAGTTCCGAAAGCCGTCAAGAACACACTTACCCGCTCCTAGCCTAGCCTCGTATTGCTTATGTGAATGTGTTGGTGTGAACTAAAATGCGTACACCTATATGTATGCGTTTATGCGTATGATAGAACCACCCCAAACAAACACAGAAGTAGATTCCCCCTCCCGTCACCAAACATATTCAGACAAGCAGAAATAGATCCATTTTTAAATGAACCGGTTTGTCTGCTGATCGTAAAAGCGTGAAACCCAGGGTCACAAAATCATATACATGCAACTTATCATATATATATATATATATATATATATATATATATATATATATATATATAGATAGATAGATAGATAGATAGATAATATTAGTGGTAAATATACATATATATGCAAAATCCACAGGTGCATATACACACATGTATATTTTATGAATAAAAAATTCCGAGAGGATAGAATCCAGGTAGAACTCAATGTCCAGGACAGAGTAAGGATATAATAAAAAGGCTTAAACACTAATATTCCATGGTCATAATTTATTCCATTGGAATCGTAAATACGATCCAATTCATCAGACCTACAAATTCAAAAAGAAAACAGAAAAAAACCCTACTCCGGAAATAAAAATAGAATTTAGAGAGAGTGTAATTATGAGAGTGTGGGACGAATGTTAGTTCATAAGAGAGGGGTTTAACAGAGAGGGTTATTTAAAAACTAGGTGTGAGTGGAAGGGGGAAAAATGATTGTTGTCGGATGTCTAATACAATAAAGATACATTTCGTGGTGACATACACACACCATGGCCGATCAAATCTTAAAGAAGGAGGGAGAGGTAAGGAAAGAAGTGGTGGGGAAGAAAGATGGGGCGGGTGAAATTAAAATTGAAAGGGACGCTGTGTAATTGAGAAAATTTGACAAAAATAATATCGACTGCAGGTTACAAATCAAATATAAACAATAAATATGACGATTATCTAATCTAGCGAGGACCTATAATTTTATGTTCAAAACGCATGCAAAACCACACATACACAATAACTTATACACGTATATACATACACATCGCCGTGTACCTACATACACACATACATATACCCATGTACACATACACATATATCCACATATTCACACATACATACACACATACATATACATACACACACACACATATACATATATCTGATTCAATATCTCTGATACTAAGCGCTTTCTAATAATTACCGCGCATATGATATACAAATAATTACACCAACATATATACATATACACATACACACACACCTCCATATACATATATATATATATATATATATATACACATACATACATATACATGTACACACACACACATACATCCATATATATACATATATACATAGACACACACACACACATATATATACACAAACACACATACAAATTCAAACATCTACACACATACATACATGTATATACTACACACACACATACATACATATATATATATATACATATATATATATACACATACACACATACATATACATGTACACACACATACACATATAAATACATACACACATACACACACATATACATATATATACATACACACACATATATACACGTATATCCACCTATACCCTATACACACATTTTCCACATACATATACATAAATACACATGCACCCACATACACGTATATACATACACACACATACAAAAACAGATATATATACACACACATATATATATATATATACATACAAAAATGCACACACACATACCTACAAATACACACATACATCCATACGCATCCACTCCTTACACATTTACACACACATGTACATATGAACATACGCATACATGCGCATAAACATATATACCTAAAACCTTACATTTCTATATAATTAAACAAAAAAACAATGTATCCCTGTATCCAAAGTACGTCAGTCTATCCTACAGAGAGTCAAAAGAAGCAGATACTATAGGATTATGTTCGAAACTATCTTAAAATTGGAACAGAATTGATTTGAATGACTGTCATGTAAAGACTATGACAATGTTGTAACAATGGCTGGGAAGATATCCAGTGTTTGGAAACGCATATCACTGAGAAACCCTAAAAGACATCTTTGTGAATTATAACAACCATTCTTTGAACCTCGTGAGAGTGCATGCAGAATCAGAACAGGTGTTTGCTATATCAGTTTTTGGAGTTCTTGATTCATTGTACAAGTTTTTCTCCAGCTCAGCAAGGCAGTGAAAAACACCAGGGCGACTGTAAAGTGGCCCCCTGAAACAAGATGGAATGCTAGGCGCAATGCTGTTCACATTGCAAAAACAAAGTTGGATGACATGGAGGATATGACAAGTCACACTACAGTATCAGTCAACACAAGAAGCGATGCCAGCTACTTGCTGCACAACATGCAAACCTCCAGCTTTCTAACAATGCAGCCATTCTGGAACAACATCCTGACTTCCATTGACCGAGTACAGAAGACTTCAGTGCCTCAGAATAAACTTCAATGAAGTTTGAGCTGACATTCAAAGTCCGCAACAATCTGTTATGAGTGAACAGGATCCTTCTGTAAAAATTCAATTGCAAAAGGCGAGGAATATGTTTACAATGGGCTATTGACGTTGGTCAACAGAGAAGGGTGCATCATAAAAACAGAATGGCTAGAGACAAGACGAAAGACGAGCCTCTAAATGTGAGAGAAGAAATGGATGTTACCTTGAAGGCAGTACTGGAGAAGTTGAATAGAGAACTGAAAGATAGATTTACAAGGTTAACCAAGTTAGATGAGCAATTTGGTATCCTCTTGGATATTGAAAGCCTCATTGACACTCATTACTGCGGCATACGAGGGTGATTTTGATAGAATATAACTCGGTTGTAAAATTGCAAAATGTTAGTAAAAAAAAAAACAAAAGACGGTGTCTTCGTTAAACCAAAAACCTCAATGAAGCTTTTCAACTTCAAAATATTTTACGCCGATGATGTGTTCCCTAATTTACAATAATCAGTACATATACGAGTACCTATGTTTTTGGCGTGCGACTATAGTTTCCCTGGGTGATGTTCCCAGTTCGTCAGGCACGGGGTCTTGCCTGACGAACTGGGAACACCACCCAGCGAAACTATAGCGCAAGTCAAAAACGTAGGTACGCGTATATGTACTAATTCATACATATCTTTTCTCTGTATGACTGCATTGAGCACTATTACGTTTACACCTCATGCACGAATGTAATGATTATTCATTTGCTTGCCTGCGTATGCACACCAGCACACGCGTACACGCCTGCTTATATTTGGCCGTTTCATTTATCCATTCTGTAACTATATATGTATATATATATATATATATATATATATATATATATATGATAAAAATATATTTTTAAGGCATGCTATATTTATGAGTTAAGGTACTCAGGGATAACGCGTGTATAAATATAAAAGTGGACATTACGACAGTTTGTTTCATGTTTAAACTCAATATTCAGACCATTTACATATATATATATATATATATATATATATATATATATATATATATATATATATATATATATATCGCACATATGGTGCTGGTGTTAATAAAACGTTGTTCGATGTAATAAAACAGAAATATCAAATTCCAAGTCGTGCTATCTCTTAGGGATAATATCTATATTTATTGATATATATATATATGTATATATATATATATATATGTGTGTGTGTGTGTGCGTGTGTGTATGTATGTATGTGTGTACATATATATATAATTTGCTATTTCAAGTACTCCATGACGTATTCGATAAATTCCTTTTCTTTTTCTTAATCAGACGTCACCTTTAACTCAGAAAACATTGTCTTATTTTCAAAAGTTGTTTTTTTAAAAGCCGTGAGATATTGGAAAAGAAATTATTGTAGTTCGCCCATAATAAAATGGCCGGCCATTGTTCGTAATTTGTTGCAAATTATTAATCATTCACACAAACATACGTGTCTCGACGTGCCATGACTTTTAACAATATTTTTTTCAGTAGCAGCAAAACAGGGACAAAATCTAGGGCATTGGCAAATAAAATCGACGAACACACTCACCCACATCCCAACACAATCATCTTCCTTGCTTTTCAAATAAAATTTTTTAGAATTCAAAATGATCTCAAACATTCAAAGTACAAAATATAAAACAAAGAAGTTGTTTGCTGCTTTGCTAACCGACTTTATTCTCCCAGTCATTCAAACGCCTAAACAATGACTAATGGTAATAAAGTTAATCTCGCAAACCGTTGAAACTGTTGCAAATTCGATCCGCTCTAGATGCCCCCTTATATGTAGAATCATTATCATCTTTATCATCAATCCCACGACTGGATGTGGTCGTAGTGCCGCTGTGTACCTGAGCACCTGATTAACACCCTCTATATATCTCAGTTAATTCCCAATGTCTGAGTCTATGTGACTGATCTACCAATCTATTGAAAGCCTTTTTTTAGCCAATTTTTCAGTCTGCCTCTTCTTTTACCTAAGGCAGACTCTTGTAGATTATTTGTAGGAAAGATTTTTGGCTTTTGTGACATGCTCAAACCATTACAACTTCGTCTTCTTGAATGTCGATATGAGGTCTTTCGATGAGTTTGTTTATTGTTTCATACCGCATCATTTGTGATGCGGTCTACGTAGAGGATGCTAGAGTCTCATTTCTAATGATTGGACTGGTCGCTGTAATTCTGCAGTTAATGTCCTAAATTCGCAAACAAAGAGAAGGCCTGAGAAGCCTAATGCACGTATCAGTCTGATCTTTGATTTCAGGCTTATGTTCTTTTATTTATAGAATCAACAAAGTTTAGTTTTGTCTATCCATGCAGAAGTGGTTCGCAAGTAAGTCACGTTTTTATCGTGAGTTTGAAACACGTTGAATACTTACCAGCAAGATTTTGGTTCGAGACTAAGTTCTTTTTTTAATACTAACCTTCACACAATCCAATGTTCAATGATCACTCAAGGTAGAGAGTTAATGTGTAGTATTATATAAGCGTAGGAAAAGGCAAGAAGTGAAGTTCATGGCATTATACAGGAAAGACAACGCTTAACCCTAGATTTGCAAAAATCAAGAGTGTAGTGATTGGGAAAACATCCTGCCGGGTGTCCATTCCACAAAGCGACAGTTCTTGGGAAGAAGCTGTTCGAATGGAACCTAATTCATACTAATGGAATACAAACAATGATTTCTCTCTGTGTACATGACATGGCGGGTCCCAGTTAAAAAGGTCGAGACTGGCGGGTCTCCGAACAAGGAATGTGGCACGTCAAACCACATTCTAAAGAATTAGCGATAGATTCAATAGAGTCTCGCTATATTACGTCTGTGGGGAAAGGTGTTGTAGGGTGGAAAATAATTAATCACTCACAAATCCTCGTATATGCTATTGACCTCTATGAAGACATGCAAATGAGGACTGGTCAGCTTCAGACCAGATATGACAACAATACTCCATTTTCGGTTTGATCTGGTTCTTGTAAATATAGAGTATATCGGAGGAGGATCAGATACTTCCTGCATCGGTAGCATGAAATGACCATTTTCCCAGCCTCTTTAGCAATAAATCGGATATATGAGTTCCCTTTGAGGTCTGGGGAGATTTCAAGTCCCAACAGACATTCAAGGCAAAGAGTGTTGCTTGAGAGAAGACCCATCCATTCATGACAGATGAAAGTTTGCAGTCTTCTCTGTGGTGCTGAAACGTTATTAGTCTTGTTTTGACCATACTGAATTTTATAAGTTCACTAAATACCTTCTGCAAGAGTAATGTGTTTATTATTTGTAGCGTGTTGGTAAATACGATTGTACTTATTTGCATAATGGTCACGTGGATGAGGGATTAGAGCGTTCACTGTCTGTCCATCAGACCCGAGTCTCACCATGTCATTTTGTCGATTTCTCTGGAAGGTGACGATGTTATCGGTCTGGAGGGGGGCGATCCCAACGCGCGGCACACTTAAGAAGTGGCTAAAAACCATACCACGTGTTTACCTAAATCTTGAGAGTGAAACTGGGTAGACGGACCCTTGGAAGCCGTCAATGGTTGTGCTAGCACGAAGTCACATGCCATCGTGACCGAGGATTTGAGCATGCTGGACTTGTTCAGACTGTTGATCACGCTAGATAACGCGCTCTCTCCCTGAGTAAACTGTAACTAAGATCTTCTCAGGTGGGCTCTGTGGGTGTTGAACAAACACAAATGCGCCTGAGCAGGCGTGTGCAATGGGGATTAGCTATCCGCCCTAATAGAGGAGGATCTTTGGATTCAAGTGGCTGCGCCATTTTGCATATTACTGGTCACGTGTCATAGAACAACATAAAATAATGCAACAATATGACGTCACCGATAGGATGTTTAACTCGCTTGGATGAACAAGAATTTGTCAAGACTTAAATCCGCTGTTTTGCAGCCCAGGCTAAAAAATTGAAAGACAACCAGGCAAGAGGGGAAGAAATGAAATAACTGACATCTTTCTAACTTCGGCAGGTTGTAAAGCTATAATGAAATTTTTTGTTATGCCATGTTACAGTTTTTTGGATATATACTAGTGAGCCAACCAAAATGAGCTGTCTCATTTTATAGTCCACCAAGAGAAGGGTTAACCAATCAGAAAGCTCAAAATATTCAATTCGACGTGTATAAAGGCAGCCATTTTGTTTTTTCTCCTAAAATATCTTCACTGCCAACCTCTGATATCGAAGACTTAAAGAATTACTTAACAGCTGCTACTTTCTCCGAATCTTCACTGCCAACCTCTGATATTGAACACATTACGTACTTCACTGGATTCTATATTCAGAGACTACGGCAAACATTGTCAACAGCATACCCCAAACAATTGGAGAATTTGATTTTCGTCGAAATTTCATGAATTATAAAAGGAATTTAACGACCGAAAAAGAAACTTGTCATAGCAGAAAGAACTCAGTTTTTGTCCATTAAACAATTATTATGAATTAATTATGCAATATGTTCACAACTTAAGAGAAGCTAGCAGATTCAGCGAATTTGAGAAAGTTGGAATTCAAGATTTGACTATTGAAGATGAAAGGTCTCCATTAAAAAGAACAAGACATAAACGTCAAGGGGGAGGGGAGGAAAGAGGTTGTAGATGTTCGAGAACAACCAAAGGTATTAAACCTCTTCAGTTCAAGGAGGTGTAATAAATTGGCAAATAGGATTGTACCTATTTACATATGGTATATAGAAGAGATATAAGCTGTATTGTAAACTAAGAGACAGGCAAGAAGTTGACTACTGATCACGTGTCGTAGAAGAACACAATGCAACATTATCATTAACCAATTATTAACCTATTAATTCTAACCGTAGAATAGCAAAATAAAAATCTAGTATTAATCATAATCAATAATTATTTAATAACCACCATTTTCAGGAAGTCAAATAATTAATTGGTTTTCTTAAATTGGTTTCGTAGCATTTGCAGTTGAAATCAAATGTCAAATTTTTAATTTCTCTCTATATTTACGGCACTCCGCCTAGCCAACTGCTTCGTTTAGCGTTGCAGTTCACCTTGTGCTCGTGATTTCAATCCCAGAGTGAGACAGAAACGGACAGAAGTAGAATCGCAAAAGGATTTAATAAAAGGACGACATGACAAGAATTAACCTGCACTAATTATCTCCCTTGACGCTAAGAGAGAAATGAGAAGGTTTGACTAAATAAAGGGTCAATTCGAAAATGTTTCCTGAAAAAAAAAAGCTCGGTGGTTACAAAAGGCGTAACGTTGTGACTATAAAAGGTGGATACCTGTTCAAATTATTCAGTGAAGAATAGAATCGTCTAGTTTTGTCAGCCATCTTGTTTCGCATTCATATACGACCGTCACGAATCCAATGCTCCCTAATTGTCTTTAGTTCGACTATTGTTTCTGAAATGAGAAGCACTTAGTTTTCTGGGTAGGATTTTGAAATGTCAAACGAAGAATATTAGCTAAAGGTAGATAAATTGAATCCTATGTGTATGTCATGGATAACTTAAAATGAGGGTGGGGGATTGAAGAATGTTAGGATCGCAATAAGATGAATTGTCCGTAAGCTAATATAACAAACCCAGTGGGAATTGGAACTCGGCTATCCTATTAACAGTTACAAGCTATTATTTATTACACCACTCGCACATCTAAGCTTACAGCTCCTGGTATTCCCAAATACTCACCCAGCTATAAAATCGTTTTGTTAAAGTATTCAAAACATCCTCTGTATTATGAGCATAAATGCGCACAAAGTTGAACGTTACGTCACCATTTTGTGCTTATCTTCCAAGAAAGAAAAGCGTTATTATATCCTGTTCTGCACTATGGTCAACTACCAAAAACTGGAGGTAAGCGTATCAATATGAGAGGATGACTCTAAAAGGTAATAAAGCGATTCTGCGCATCAATAATATTCAACTAAAAACGACATAATTTATTTCTTTTCTACGGTTTATCAACCCTTTGCGGGTTAATTAAAGCCAGTAAATATTTTTAGATTGTAAGAAATTGTTTTGAGATAATAATGGTTTACACTATTTACATTATTCAAGGACACATGGCAGAGTGGATAAATGTGTTGGTTAGATCCAGTGACAGGACCCAAAGTGTGTGAGTTCAATACCCGGTTAAGGCAGTGGAGAACTTGAAGAGGGGAATTAACAGGAGATAACTGATAATTGACATCCATTAAACATGGCACGTGGAACTAGAACAGTCTACCCCAGTGAGCGAAATAAAGGGTTCAGTTCAACATTCCAACCACTTGAAGAAGGTCGGAGCTTACAACGGCGGAAACATTGCAATAAATATGGCGACAAAGATGAGGACAATAGTCCAAATAATGTAAATAGTGTACATAATACCTCATCTCAGAAATATAGACAGATACTGAAAGGCCGAAACGTTGTAATAAATATGGCGACAAAGATGAGGACAATAGTCTCAGAAATATCGACAAATAATGGTTTAGTTATACAAGTATTACTGATTGACTCATTGTTGTTGCAGTAGAGGTAGATCCATATATTTCTCAAGGTTTTTTTGCGGTTAAGTTAATATAACGAACTCAATGGGAATTGGAACACGGCTTCCCCATTAACAATTATGAGCTATTATCCATTGCACCACCTGCACATCCAAACTTACAGCACCTGGTATTCCCAAATAGTCACCCATCTAGATACTGACCAGGCCCGACATTACTTAACTTTAAGATTATTTTTCCTGTTTTGAAATAGAGTGCAAATGAAACATGATTTTGCTTTTTTAATTAGAAAATGTTCAAAAAACGTAAGAATTTTTTTTACAGAATAATTCGCTTGGCACCAAGATTAAGCATGATTTTTTCGGTGTGTAAGAAATTTCTTGTAAGCAGTGGTAGACGCTGACCAACTTCGTCTGTGTCAAGTCTGCAAAAGCCGCCTCGGCATTGCAATAACAAGTGCGAATAAAAAATGTTCGATTGATTCACGATTTAATTGATTTTGTTGGGAACCAAGTTACCTGAGCAGGTAATTCAATCAGAAGGTGAACGCAGATTCTTGTGAACAGGTGAGAATACTGCTGCGTCTTTAAGTGTCTCAAGTGGGTTATATTTTAGTAAAGACTGTGTTGGGTCTCTTAAACAAGTGACACGGTGAACCTGTGTACATGATCCAAGGAATAGGCGAGTATGGATGAAAAGTGAAATGAGATTATGGAAGTTTCAAAGTACCATTTTCTAGTTAAATGAATTCGGTTCTGAGTGCTCACACTTGTGGCCTCATGCCATACTAAACTTTGTAGACATTAGTAGTACGTTCTGTACATTCGGTCTCTAGACTGAAAACAAAAAGACAGCACTGGAAACTTTTTCACACGCCTATAATTAAAATGGATGGCAAGCGTGGCGCCTTATTAAGCAAACTAACTTCGTTCATGTTGATTTCTTAAAGGTAGCTTAGAGGTGGCACAAGGTCAAAAGTATGAGGCCCCCATATTCAGTTATAATTGAACTCGCATAACAAGCTTGTTAACCATTGCAGCGAAGTGCCCAAGCAGTCCGTTCGTGCAATCAGTCCGATTTTCGTTGGGTAATTACTTTGATCTAAACTAAATAAAGATCTTATTTTGCGGCTGAAAAATTTACGTAACAGACACCTGGTTCAGTGATCGGTCCCACTTTGCAAAATTTCAAATGCTGATTTTATAGACAGGCTACTCTTTCAGAGATGAATTGACATATTAAAAAGATTCTAGAATAATTTAAAAATCAGTCTCGCATAGTATGGATTGGCACAGAAATATTCTTTGTGCTAAAATCATGCGATAGATTGTGAACTGCAGTGAAACACTCCTAATTCTATTACAAAGAAAAGTAACTGAAAAGATTTGTTAAAAATATACAATAAATGGTAACAGTAATGACGAGATTAGTTGTTTCCTTATAAGGAAATATTCAACATTCATTGATCGATCAGCCAGTGCTACTCTTTATGCTTTTTTCAATCTCTGCGTATCGAACAGGGATCAAAATGTAGTATCTGTTTTCCTCTTCTCTAATGATAATGGCAATATTAGCTGTTTCATTATTAGCAAACATTCAGCGTTCATTGACCGAACAGACAATGCTACAATCGTTTGAAATTTATAAAAATCTTACTATTAAACCAATTTTTCAGAATAATAGGTTTTCTCAAGTTCAGTGACTATTATAATTCTTTCCTGTATTTACGGTGGTTTCATTCTTAATTTTTTGTTCGAAGAAGTTTGGAACGTAAATATCTTGATTATATCATTATTTTCTCTTCTAATTCCATTGCCACACATTTTAGTTGTTGCTGCTGTTGAAAGTCATCAAGCGATATGTCTTCCGTTTTTTGTGATTTTCTAACAGCAGATCACAAGTTTCGAAGAAGGATGATCCTCGCTGAGATCTACAAGCTTCATTCACTGAAAGCCATTTTTAATCATTACTGAGAGAAAACAGTTGTATACAACAGTATATTTCCTTATCACCAAATCGGTTATAACACCTCGGTATACACTAAGATATTTGAAGTGTTTGGTACTTATTTATTCCAAACCCTGAATTATGATGGAATCAGGGTGGGTGCCATCAGTGCTCTCTTTCCAATTCGGGATCATTGTTTCTGTTTTGGAAAGCTTTCTATTTAGTCCTGTTTCTTAGAATATTCGCTAGATGATTTTGATATTTTGTTCAGGATCATTTTTATCCCAACTTTTTGTTCAAGATCATTCTTATTCCAGCTTTTGGTTCAAGATTATTCTTATCTCAACATTTTGTTCAAGATTATTTTAATTCCAGCTTTTGGTTCAAGATCATACTTGTCTCACCTTTTTGTTCAAGATCATTCTTATTACAACTTTTTGTTCAAGATCATCCTTATTCCAGCTTTTGGTTCAAAATCATTCTTATTACAACTTTTTGTTCAAGATCATCCTTATTCCAGCTTTTGGTTCAAAATCATTCTTATTACAACTTTTTGTTCAAGATCATCCTTATTCCAGCTTTTGGCTCAAGATCATTTTTATTACAACTTTTTGTTCAAGATCATTCTTATTCCAGCTTTTGGTTCAAGATCATTCTTATTACAACTTTTTGTTCAAGATCATCCTTATTCCAGCGTCAACCATAATGAGATTCGAACCCTGGACGAAACTCTATCCCTCTAACCATTCGGTCATACATCCATTAAACTAGGTTAATGTTTCATATCCTTTACTAACGTTCACCCAATACAAAACCCAAGAGCCACTCAAGGTAAAGGGCTAATAAATGAGATTGTTGTAGAAGTGTACGAGATGAGGGTGCAAGTGGTGCATATTATGTGGGTATGTTGGATAGTTAATGGTTAGCTCGAGACTTGAAGGGGTTAAGATTGTAATGATAGGTGAAGTATCCTCTCGGGAGGCTGTTTCTCAATGCATATGGTGAAAAAGCTCTGTGAGTAGAACTTCCTCCTTACCAATGGAATATGAAGGATATGCGGATGGGGCGAGTACGTGGACTGGTGGGTCCTAACTATGAAGGTCTGAACTGGTGGAACCAAGGAATATAATTCGCTCGAACATCTGCCATGAATGTAGCAAAAGAGTAGCGAGGGGCTAGCAATGTTTCGTCTGTGAGGAAAGTGGTTGTAAGGCGGAAAACAATTCATCTCTCGAAGAGCCCAATAATCGCCTTTCAAGTGAGGATTGTGCAAGCCCATATATATATATATATATATATATATATATATATATATATATATATATATATATTAGAATGCACACCCTTATAAGACCTCAGGTAAAGAGTTGCTGAGGAATGTTCTCTGATGGTAGAATAGCAAGAATGCAGTTCATGTCCATGAGCTCAATGGAAAGAAACTGGCTTTTAATAATTAAAAAGTAAGCTAGTATCTTTTCGTCATCATCGTTCAGTATGGATTTTACTTCTTTACATCCACTGCTGATGTTTTTTCCAAAATATAATCAGCGGGGTGCTGGAAAGATATGAAGAGGGGCTGGGTTAGTTTACAATATAGTTTATTTAAATGAATCATATTAAAGTGATATATTTTCAACAAACATGTTCTCAAGAATGAGTAAGCATTATCCCTGTTAATTTCGCCCTATCAGCTTCCTTATTTGCATTAGCCATCTCTTTATGTCTATTCTCAACAAGGAAGTAGTTGATCCCCTGACCAGAAAAAAATCTTCTGCTCGACAAACAGTATTGATTTTACTCCTTTAGGTCTACTGCTGATGTCTTAACTGTCATTAGCCACAGAATCAGTGAAACGTTCGATGGCAGCTTCTTCCCTACAGTGATTTATCTAAGGGCTTTTGTGATATTTAAGACAATCCTTTATGTCAAACTTTGTCAAAGTGTGGAATAAAGGGTTTTTACACTAATTCTTTAGCTACGGCATCTCCGAAAGAGTATAGTCAGCATGTCTTTTCTGTCAGGTAGGTCTATGAAGATCGCTGTGAATGACATCAATCAGACTACACCTATGCTCTTTCCTCGGCCTTACCCACTTTCTGCATTTTATCAACGATCTGCCGAGGAACATTTATGCAAAGGATACCACAATTCAGGAAAACAGTTTTAAAAATTTAGATCTTTACAGCTGATTTCTCCTGTGATCTAGATCTAAGAGCTCAATGGGGAATATCTGGCTTGTAACTTTTAATATTTGAAAAAAACGAAGCTAGTATCTTTTCGTCATCATCGTTCAGGCCATGAATTTTTGCATATGATGATGAACAGTTGTTCGCTTAAAGAGGCTTCTTGCCTTGACTGCTTATTAGGAGTCAGGTTCACCTCAGACATGAAGTGGAACTCATATATACGATCTATTGCTAAAGACGATGGAACAAATGACACCTTCTTTTAAGCTTTATCTTTTCAAGAATCAGATTAGTTTATGCAGTTTAGCGGGGAGCGGGTGACGTGTCTTCCACTCTGCAACCTCTTTCCCACAAACTCAATATTGGAAGCCTATTGCTAGTCTATTGTTTTTTCCATGCCAAATGTTCGGTGGGCATTCTTTAGTTCTACCAGTTCTGACCCATCTACCAGCTCTTCTCCCATTCATTTTACACTGCACATTAAGTAATCCTCTACTTTGAGTGGCTCTCTAGTTTTGTATTGAGTGAACTTGGGTAGGAAAGAAAACGGTTGAAGAGGTCAAGAATGTAGTCGAAATTATTTGTTAGCAATGAAATATGAGGAGAATGAGGACGATTCCTCCGTGTGTAGTTGGTATGGTGGGTCCCAGCTGAAAAGATTAGCGCTGGTGAAAACAAGGAATGTAGCTCGTCGGAACACTTGTCATGGAAATAGTGAAAGAGTAACGAGAGGCTCGTGAGGAAGGCGTTATAGAGTGGAAAACACCCACAAGACCACATAGAGACCACATAGAGACATTTGAACTCCTACCAAGACAGGCAAATGTCGACCTTGCAGCTCCAGCCCAGATATGACAGAAATTTTTATTTTACATTGCTCTTGTAAATATAGCAGCGAGAGTAAATACAGCATTGGGAGTCAGTTACTTACTGTTTTTATTTTTTTATTTGTTTTGTTTTACGGCATATCAACCTCAATGGGTTATTTAATGCCGACAACATTTTTATTGCTGGTAATAATTTTTTTCCAAAAAATGTATTGTTGGTAATATTTTTTTAAATGTATTGCTCGAAATAATTTTTCCCAAAGATTATTGCTGGTATTAAAACCTATTTGTATACTTTCATATTGCATTGACCCCCTTTGTGGTAACTATTTGCCCATAGCTGAGACCCTGACAGATACTAGCACCCTGGCCAGAGTGAACCTGGGAACACCAGCAATTAAGAGATGTTTCCATACTCCTCAAAACCTCCTGATCAAAGGCCTTGCTGTCGGATGTAGTTTATCGTCTTACCCAGGTCATGGATGCAGTTTATCGTCATACCCAGGACGTCATACTTACTGGATTGAAACAATAAACCGGTCGTTTTTGCAGTATCTTTAGCAATAGACTGTAGATATAACTTCTACTGGAGAACCTGGGGCTTCATGGATCCCAATAGGAGCCTACTAGAAGGAACATGCATAGATTATTATATATGAAAGTTCAGTGGCAGCAATATACCGAAATCATCCATCCATAATAATACATGAAAATCCAGTTGCAGCAATATTGCGAGAACATACATCCAATAATTCAAACAAGGGGTGGTAGCGTGTTCATTTTTATTAACTTTTGTTGTATCAGTTATTAATAAAAATGAACACGCTACCACCCCTTGTCTGAATGATTGGATTTCTCTGTATCCTTGGAAACAGTGAAATATGAATTTTTGTGTGCGTTTAAAACTCAGTCAATTTAAAAAATAAGTTACTCCAATATTCGCTTGAAGATGAAATGGAACTAATGTTTTTAATCTAATTACAAAATTAAATTTGAAGGTTTTAGCTTCCATTTTTGAAACATGGTTATTGCTGTGTAGCAAAAAAAACATATTTTAAACCAGTTAATTTATAAAATTTATGCTCTGTAAATTTACATTGAGCACTGTTTTGTAAAAATAAAAATATCAATAAGAACACTAGATTATAAATCTTACTGTTCTTTCTTTATATATATATATATATATATATATATATGTGTGTGTGTGTGTGTGTGTGTGTGTGTGTTGTGGTACAAAACTTTATAACTGCCATAAATAGACAAAAATTACATTTATTACCACTCATGGTAATAAATAAAAAGTAAAACTGAAAAACAGGTTAGCTAACCGGTATCAAACCTCGCTCAACAGATCTAAATTGACGTTAATGAACTGAATTATCACTAAAAAATGGACAATATGGAGAAAATAAAATAAAAAAGGAAAAAAAAGTATTGCTTAGATGGAAATTAGCGGTAGGCCTAATACGAAGTCCTTCTGTTTACACAGAGAGGGCTTCAATGATAGAATATAGATGGCCTCCAACACTTTTAAGTGATAATTCGAGTGGGACTTGCTAAGAATGGTAACTGAGTCCACACTGAAACTAGTAGCACAATTATGGCTATTTATTAGGTGTTCCGTGATGGAAGACCCATACGTATTGGTCAAAATGTCTGAGGGAGTGTATTTAAGGTTTCGGACTTTTGTTGGAACGTGTTGCTTTATTCTGGTATCCAGCCTTTGAGTCGTTCTCCCTATGTAGCACGAACCACAACTACATTTAAAAGAATAAATTAAAGAACTATTATGATGTGGACGCATAGACGGAAGAACAGGCTTGGCAGAGAAAACAAGACGAGTGTTAGCGGTAAAGTAACAATGTCGAACTGCTACAGAAACCTGCTTATCACTGATATTACCTAGCCAAGGAAGTACACAGGACATCTTTGTACTATAACAGGTTTAATTTTATTGAATTCAGCAATTTTATTCTTAATAATTGCTTGAACAATATATATATATGTATATATACAAATGTGTGCCACATTATAACATGTATACAAAAAGAAGTGCGAAAAATAAAAAAAAATGCTTACTTGTAATATATCCTAACAGGCAAACGGGCAGGCTGGTGGTGTCTTCTAAGGGCCAATTGATACCATGTGGTTTTCTCTGTATACCCTAACTGGGCTTGTGACGATGGTATTCTCCACGGCTTAAATAACAACTGGCGTGGGACGACACGTCTTGCTTCCAGGCGTGATAAATAACAACCGGCTTTCGTCACTTTATGACTTGACGTCATTCATCTCAACCCTCTGCATCCCTACACGTGATCACTTTGTACCACGCTTATTAAAAATTAAATAAAATTTCTCAGCCGTACATTCTTTTGAATCAGAATTCTTATTTCATCACTTAAATATTTCCACCGGTATGTCTATTCGAGACACTAGTTGTATTTGATACAAAAATTACTTCAAGAAGCTAAACTTAGTAAAGATTAATATAACGAAGAAATATTTTAACAATTCAAGTTTATATCGGTAGAGTAAATGCCTCAAATACATATACCGTAATTCCCATGTATAATACTTATTTTTGTCTAAAAAATAATAAGCAAAATCAGGAGTGCGTATTATGCACAGCTACAAAAAATCGTTTTAAAAAATTCCGTAGAATAAAATAAGAATTATCATAAACTACATTAAAATAATATTATTCTATGTTTAAAAGCATTTTAAAAAAATAAGAGTAGGAAACGCTGGCTGTAATGAAATTGGAAAGGTACAATTTATATGGTTTGATTACCAAATAAGCGGTGCGTATTATGTATGAGTAGAAGCATTTTCCCACACTTTCAGCAAAATTTAGGGGTGCGTATTATAGATGAAGGCGTATTATACATGGGAAATTACGGCATTCATATTTAAATTAATATTGAAAATTTTAAAAATACTCTTCAGATATTTTATTGGAATTTAAAATAATCAATCATAAAATGAATCAAGCACAGAATAAAACGAGGGCGCAGAATGGCTAAAGAAGGAACCAATCACAGCCTCTTTAATGGTCACGTGACGTTAGCTGTATAAGAGCCAATTTGAAAGAACCATCCTCTCTTTTTTTATTTTTTGTTTCCCCACCGTTACTCAATAGTACAAATGAATTATGTTCAATTCACCATAAGGCCTGACAGCTGTATTAGGTTACAGAAGAACGGAGTCGGCAACCTTAAGAAAAAAAAACTATTTAAAAATGTTATCTCAGAAAGAAAAGGGACTTCTTCTTCACCAAGGACTGTTGACATGACGTTTTTTCTAAGTCTGCACACGCACAATGACTGCAAACACTTCTTTCTTTATTTTCTTATATTTGGATATTAAGTATCTATATATATAATACGCCACATATATATATATATATATATATATATATATATATATATATATATATATATATATATATATATATATACGTTTTTTTGTGTGCGTAATAATTGATAATGTATCGTATAATGTATCGACATTCCTCGTTATTTTAAAAATAATTTCAAAGATATGACTGAGACAAGAACATTTGGAGGTAGAACAGATTTGTGCGCGAAGCGATAAACATGTTCTTGATCCACCAGAGCATGGATATCTTGCCAAAGTAGTTCGCTCTTTTTCTCCAACTTTAGTATCGAGAAAACTAATGATTGAGTGTTTATTCCCGCAACTAAAAGGATTAAACATTACTACGAGATGTCCGAAATAAACAAAGATGCTGTATTTCTAGGGAGAATGTTGGAAGTGTTTGACTAGTGTGAAACTTTGACATTATTCATGCCTTTTCGCAATATATTCATACAACAACACACGACGATCAGCGATGAAAATTATCACAAATGAAGGACATTAGAAACATGCCTTCTATGGTCGATATTTATTTGCAGTAAAACATTTTGATATAGAAGAATATTGATTTAACTCTCTTTAAATAAACTAATCTATATTTTCATGCT
Organism: Acanthosepion lycidas; assembly: GCA_963932145.1. NCBI lineage: Eukaryota > Metazoa > Mollusca > Cephalopoda > Sepiida > Sepiidae > Acanthosepion > Acanthosepion lycidas. The sequence goes on from OZ010591.1 coordinate 101,018,404, forward strand.
ATAATGAGTTGATAGAGAGAAGCTCGGATTGAAGAATCGGAGAGTCGGGGATTCTATTCCAGTCGGGTTCATTACATCCACTTACTTGGTAAAAATTTGATAAAAGATAACGATCCATCTCTTCCATTGGTATGTGGGTTCTTATTCACTGGCATCATAGTAGCAGAAATTACCCTTGTGTTCAGGGAAGTTAAAGCATACTTGACAAGAAATAAAAGATACACAAATAACAGAAAAAGCATGGTAAATTGTATGTTAATTTCATACAATTTATTTATATTTTTGTGTGTATTGGTGTGTGTATGTTTAGTTTACAATTGTTTTATGGCACATATGATAAAAGGGAGAATTTACTCCGTAGTATTACAAGCCATATCACAGATATCCTTTCTTACATTTGTTGGAGGAACAATTGCGGGTTAGTGAGTCTATTTAGTCTCACTAACCCGCAATTCTTCCTCCAACAAATGTGAGAAAGGCTCTGGATTTGATTTAGTGCGTTATGCCTCTTTACACATACGACTGTGTGTAAAAAATATACAACCTATATAAGCTCATAATGTCAAAAGAGACTGACACTTTTCCCTCCCTTCCCCAAGAGCAAATTCCACAACCGTTTATAGAAACGCGAACTCTCTTGTCAACGAAAGGCGTGCTTTTCCCGATCAAAAATTTCTTACTTGATTCCTATGGAATGTTTTATAAATGTCAACTTGTCTTGCATTTTTCTTTCTTAAAGTTCAATCAATACAAGACTTAAGAGCCACTTTAATGTGCAGTGTAAAATGAATGGAAGATTAGCTGGTAGATAGGTCAGAACTTGTATAACTATAGAATGGAGTTCATTCGAACATTTTCCATGGAACAAGCAATAGACTAGCGATAGGCATCCGATATTGCGTCTCTGGGAAAGAGGTTTCAGAATGGAAGATAAGTCACCCTCCCCGCTAGAGTGCATAAACTAATCTGATTCTTTTAAAGATAAAGCTTATAAGAAGGTGGCAAGTACTTTCTGAAGCAATAGAATGAGCCAAACATTTGTTCGATCGTCTTTAGCAATAGATCGTATATATGAGTTCCACTTCATGTCTGAGGTGAGCCTGACTCCTAATAAGCAGTCAAGGCAAGAAGCCTCTTTAAGAGAACAACTGTTCATCATCATATGCAAAAATTCATGGCCTGAACGATGATGACGAAAAGATACTAGCTTCGTTTTTTTCAAATATTAAAAGTTACAAGCCAGATATTCCGCATTGAGCTCTTAGATCTAGATCACAGTAGAAATCAGCTGTAAAGATCTAAATGTTTTAAACTGTTTTCCTGAATTGTGGTATCCTTTGCATAAATTTTCCTCGGCAGATCGTTGATAAAATGCAGAAAGTGGGTAAGGCCAAGGAAAGAGCATAGATGTAGTCTGATTGATATCATTCACAGCGATCTTCATGGACCTACCTGACAGAAAAGACATGCTGACTAGACTCTTTCGGAGATGCCGTAGCTAAAGAATTAGTGTAAAAATCCTTTATTCCACACTTTGACAAAGTTTAACATAAAGGATTGTCTTAAATATCACACGATAAATCACTGTAGGGAAGAAGCTGCCATCGAACGTTTCACTGATTCTGTGGCTAATGACAGTTAAGACATCAGCAGTAGACCTAAAGGAGTAAAATCAATACTGTTTGTCGAGCAGAAGATTTTTTTCTGGCCAGGGGATCAACTACTTCCTTGTTGAGAATAGACTTAAAGAGATGGCTAATGCAAATAAGGAAGCTGATAGGGCGAAATTGAAAGGAATAAATGCTTACTCATTCTTGAAAACATGTTTGTTGAAAATATATTACTTTCATATAATTCATTTAAATATACTATATTCTAGACTAACCCTGCCCCTCTTCAAATTTTTCCAGCACCCCGCTGATTAGATTTAGGAAAGAAACCTCCAAAGCTCAACTTTTATTCAAAATCCGAAATTTCGATTAACAAGTTCCAAGATACGATTCAAAATAAGCAATTATTTTCTTAGTTAACAACCACCAATTATATTCCAACGTTTACACATAAAATCAGATAAGTAAATAAATGAATAAACTCCAACATGTGGCTATCGTGAATCGCGCTCAAAACTCTAAATATAAACAGAAAATGCTAACAAAGGAAGGTATCTTTTAAAGAACTAAAAAGTGAATATTTTCAGCGTTATGATGTTGAATGCTGCGACTGAGTTAGACAAAAGATTGAAAAATCTTTCCGAAGATATATATTACTATTCTTTTCTTGCGATATCAACAAACTTATTCTTTTTTTCGGTTTCTATTTTGTTTTTTATTTATCATTTCTTTTTGTTCTACATTTCACTCGAACAATGGGAAAATGCAATGATTTGTCTCCTGATTTATTTCAGACTGTAAAGATAAAACAAAAAAGAAAGAAAAAAAATGACCAACTGACGTAAAATACAGCACACGCAACAAAAAACATATAGAGATCTACACGAAAGGATCTTAAAAAGTTCTCGGTCCAACTAGAAAAAAAAAATTCTCGTCGTTTGGTCAAAAGTTTGGGAAGTAGATGTAACCAAGAACTTTTCAGTGCCCGTTCGTGCATATATATTCTCGTATAAAGATTGATTTAAGAACACATATCGGAAGGCCAACATCATGGAAAATGACTCGGGGGGAAAATAACCCGACGTCGTTCATCATGGAGGAAAGCAGTGCACAAAGCTAAAAAAAAAAGGTTCTGTGTTGAGCATGAAAAAGATGTTCGTAAGAATCTTTATGTCACTTTCTCTGAGAATGTTGGCGCAGAATTCGATCTCACCTGTAAGGAATGTGGTCACGTCTGTGTAAGTAGGGCAGGCCTCAAAATCGACAAAGACGCCACACACAGTGAGAAGTCATTCATTACACGTCGTGCAGCATTTCGGTTTGCAGCGAGTGTGAAAAACAATGTGTCTCAGTTGACGGACTAAAACGTCATATGAAATTTTACCAAAATATTAATGGCCTCATCTGCTCTAGAGAATGTAAGTCGTTAGTATAGATAAAAGGCCTTATCCACGCTACCGCTGCCCATATTTGAGCATAAATATTTAGTATAAATCAATCCACGTCATGACTCGAAATCGATTCGTAGCCATTATATATATATATATATATATATATATATATATATATATATATATATATATATATATATATATTATAAAGAGGTAATCATAAAATGAATCAATTAGTAATATTAATGTAATTAATGGAAAATTATCTTCGCTAACATACTTAATAAAGCATTAACTTACTAACAATCCATTGAATGACGCGATCTTTATGTATAGAATTGTTGGATCTGGTGTATTTTTATAGCAGCAAGTACTTTTAAAGAATTTAAATCACCGTCTTACCGAAAATCTGTTCTGGATCGAAGAATAAAAAACGCAATAAAAATTAAGACAATATTTAATTAGAGAAGATTGTAATTGCTTTTTATAAATAATATATATTAAAGACAATATTGACTGAAGAAAAAAAATTTCGATGAAAAATGAATTTTTACAAGATTCGTTTTCATTTTTTTACAATTTTAAATTGAATAATATATAAAGTTTTTAAATGTATATTTATTAATCATATATTGTAAAGCTTATTACAATATAACGGACCCGAATATTTTTAAAAGACTTTGATTTGTTTTTGTATGTGTATATACGTGTAGAATCTCTAAGTATGGATGTTCAAACTTAACATTATCATTAAAAGGTCATGAGTTAAAGAGTTGTCTCCCCTTATGGAAAAGTCACTCATATGAACTCTATCGTCGGCCTGACTATACTTAACAAAAATGCGTATTTAAAGTTTGAAATGCTACAATATATCTAAAATAGGTTTTTATCTTGCCGCGTTATATTACCGTTTAATTTTGAATTCTCAGACTAAGCACGATCGGACGACAGACGGTTAGGTGGTTAAAGCGACATTCTACGTACGAGAACAAGTCGGCAGCCCGATGCAAGCTGTGATCATGAACCTGCTTGTTAGGCCCTGGTTTACCACAGCGGATGCTGTCAGCTGAAGTTTGTGTGTGCCACCGAGTGGTGACCCAAGGACCACCTCAAACAATTCACGGTCAAGTCTTTCAAGCTATAAGACTTTAATTGTCGTCTAAATTACGCAAAAATGAAAATTACACTGACATCTCATTTTGACAGGTAAGTGTTAGAAAAGTTAAAAATGTAGTACGAATTATTTTATTATATAATGACTGTTATAAATAATCAAGAGTGGTCTCCCCCTTTTTTATAACTCTTCTCTTTGAGAGAGCTATTTCTGTTTACTGGGACTATAAAAGGACACTATACGCGAACCTTATATTCTCAGTTGAATAAAGCTTACTGCGTACTTTCTGCTATTTTTTTCCAAAATTAAGAATCGTTTCGATATTTGTGGGTTTTTTTTTTATTCATGTACGTCTCTTCCTCAATTTGTCTTGCTTTTTACAATTTTTTTTTTTTACCTAACATATGCATTCATATATTTAAAAAGACAACATTCATTTTTAGGGAATGTTTCTAAAACACGTAATATATATAGTATATACGTACATTATATACATTTTAAAGTTTGTCATAGCCGACAGTGATAGTGAGAACAAGTTCACACTGTCTGCAAATGTTTCCATGCCATGCTTCTCAAATAGACTCTATTAACGAAATTCAACTTCAAGCTGGAGAATGGACGATAGTAAAAAACTGACACCTCATAAACAACTACAAGTAAGGCAGTCCATCTAGAGGAAGGAAAAGCCTGATTTTAAACCTCCACTGCCTCGCGATTATATCCAAACACAGAAAATACTATGGAAAACAGAAAACCCGGAGTGGACGCCCGAAGACGATTGGCTATTAACACTTACGACAACTCCTGCAACGAAACCGTCCCCAAATGTAATGACCTGTATTCCTCTGGATTTTGTCGGTATAGTCGAGAAGTGGAGGTGGGCATGTAATCTAGGTAGTGCACGGCCTCCATATACCACTGACAAGGCCTGCGCCCTGGAGAGGTCACTCCATTTTAACTCCTAAAGGAACGAATTTTGACTAAACAGGGCGCAACCTTTATCTCGCGAGATAAACGGATGCCCATAATATATATATATATATATATATATATATATATATATATATATATATATATATATATATATATATTGAATACGACGGACAAGGTGCTTTTATTTAGTTTTTTATACAATTTCTCATGGAATCTAATAATTTTTTTCTTTTCGGATGATAAATTATATAAAAATTGTCCGAATGTTCTTTTTATCTGAGCGCTTTCGGCTATACATTTAGCCATTCCCAAAGATTAAATATCTTAACTGTTAAATAAGAAATAGTTTGTTGTGTGTATGTTTTATAAAATGTTTTCATTTTTCAAAACACGGTCAATATATTGTGCCCATGTTCAAAATTAATATTATTAAGTGTTGTTTTTTTTGTTTTTATTATTTTGTTTTCCATTATTTTTAGCCTTTTATTTTGCATGTAGATGATGCTATTATATTAATGTTGTCAACAAGAATGTTACGAATAGTGTCCGGTAGGTCTCAATGAATATTTAAATGAGATCTGAGCTATTGTCAGAAAGGCGTAGAGGGAGTCTGCGTGTTAAACATGTTGTAGTGTGGCCTATATAATTATTTACGAATTTTGATGGATCAGGAATACAATTGCTTAATGGGCATTTAAATTCGTAAATAATATTTGTCCTATTTAATTTTGTTCTGGGAGGTGAATTACTATGTTTTAATTTTTTGTAATAAATAATTAATCTAATTTTTTGCTATTGTCAACTGATGTTATGTATTTTTTTATAATGTTCTTAATTCTGCATTCATCCTGTTTATAATTTTCTTTCATCTGATTTTTATAAAAAAATATTAATGTTATTGTTTATGTTTCTATACTCGCCTTAGATAGAAAACGCCTATGCCACACTACAACTTCAGCTGCCCATTTTTGCACTGTTCATAAATCCCCTAATGTAGCATCCATTTCAGCAGGAATGTCTTTGTGGGCTAAACCATCCTTCTGTAAGTACCTGATAACACAACGATGCCACATTTTGTCCATTTTAAGAGAAGTCGCTACTAGTTGGTCCTACTAGTTGGTTCTAATTAGTAAGTTCTTAGAGCCTGATGGTTTATTGATCAGAGCCGAGGCAGAGTTTCACAATGTTAACATTGATTACTTTTAAGTCTTGTTTGAACGGTCAAATGTCGGTTTACCTGGAAATAAACGACGCAGTTTTTAATAAGAAGAATTGAAATGAATGCCTGCAAGATTTCACAGATCTGTCTTCACTCCCTCGTAGTCAGCCTAATCATAATATTTTATGCCCTTTATTTCTTATAGTATAATATTCTTTATTGCCATATTGAGAACTAGCATCGCAGTGATGATAACGCCATGTCTGCTGTTGATGATTTTTGTGACAAACAGGATTAACAGTCTTCTTTGTACAGTCAGTTTATCTGGAAATAAGAAATACATTTAATAAGAAGATATCTCACGGGATATGCTAATAGCATTGACTACTTGTCATCTATCATCATATGATAAACAAGGTTAGTCTTTTCCTCGGTGGTGGCAATGATTTCCAGACCTTGGGTCATCTTCATGACTCTCCCTACCGCTCCGAAATTACCCCACATTCGTACGATTTATAAAACTGTAGCGTCATTCCCTCATACAGCAACCATATCAGCTTGAATGTTCTTGGGGGTTAACACCTTTTTTCCTGCAGGTACTTGATAACACCATAATGGCAAATGTTGTCCATTGTCAAGAGACGTTGCTACTTGTTATTTTTTAAGTCTTCATTGAACAGTCAGATGTCGATTTACCGCAAAAGAAATAATTCATGTTGAAATGAATGCCTGCAAGATTTCACAGCTCTGGCATCACTCTTTCATAGTCAAATAATATTTTATATCCTATCTTCTTATAGTATAATATTCTTTATTGTCACATTTTGGCGGAAGCTGCCCACTCCTCATTTTCCAGTCTTGATAGAATTCAAAAGCGTTTCCAACTACTTGTGGTTGACGAATTATTTTCCACCCTTCAACCTCTCATTCCTTGGTTCCGCCAGTTCTAACCTTCACGTCTAGGAACTGCCATCCCACTTACATAGTAGCAAACCGCCTACCTTTCCTTCGTATTCCATCGGCGAGAAGTAAGTTCCAGCTTCTTCCCGTGAACCACTGCTCTGTGGAAACAACACCCAAGAGTATGTTTCTGTGGCCACTACAACCTTAACCAATTCAAGTCCAGAGTTAACCGTTATCTTCCCTTCCTATCCATATAAACTATCTCTTAACGTAATCCTCCTGTCCTTGGTATGACGATAAACTACGTCCAGCAGCAAGGCCGCTGAAAAAGGAGGTTTTGAGGAGCGTGGAACAGCCTATTAATTGCTGGTGTTCCCAGGTCCACCCTGACCCGGGGTGGTAGCACCTGTTAGGGTTCCTGCTATGGGCAAACAGTTAACCCCCAAACTGTAGTCAAAACGCAATGAAAGTATAAAAACAGATTTCTATAGAAAAAATTACCCACAATATATTTTTGAAAAAGAAATCACCAGCAATAAATCTTTAAAAAATAATTACACTCGACATAAACAATCTTTACAAATACGTCAATGTAACCTGATCTAAAAACTGATTTCTTACAAAGAATACATATTCTATTCATACGAACCTATCTTTAAAGTTGTGTCGGCATTAAATAACCTATTGATGTTGATATGTCGTAAAACAAAACAAACCATGCCAAACCAAACCGTAATCCTCTACCTTGAGTGGCACCCGGGCCTCGTACAGCTTGAACCCTACTGTGAAACAAAATTTTAAAAAAATTAATACGATATGGAAACCAGTAATAAGGAGTTTCCAGAGAAAAGCAATAAAAGTTGCAACATGAGCTCTGTTAAAAACATGTAATGATAACAGCAAAAATTGCTATATGAGCATTGGTAAAACATGGTTGCTGAATACATTAGGTTTATAATACCCAGAAATTCTAACACACATTTTCTCAAGGACACATGTCAGAGTAGATAAAGGTGTTGGTTAGATCCAGTGACAGGACCCAAAGAGTGTGAGTTCAATATCTGGTTAAGGCAGTGGAGAACTTGGAGAGGAGAATTAACAGGAGATAACTGATAACTGACATCCATTAAACATGGCACGTGGAACTAGAACAGTGAGCGAAATAAAGAATTCAGTTCGAGATTCCAACCACCTGAAGAAGGCCGGAGCGTACAACGGCCGAAATGTTGTAATAAATATTGCGACAAAGATGAGGACAATAGTCTGAATAATGTAAATAGTGTACATAATACCTCATCTCGAAAATATAGACAGAAAATAAAAAAAAATCTTCTTATATATTGTATGATGCCAATTATTGATGTTATAAGGATGACATGAAGGATTGGTCTAATATTTCGATTTACACTATTTTTCTTCCCTCCGCATTCCTTCATTCATCCTTGGGCCGAAAGAATCCAATTTTTCAATGAACACTGCCTTGGCTCTAATCAATAAATCATCAGACTCTATGAACTTACTAATTAGAACCAACCACAGTTTAATATTTGGTGTTCACCATTCGTAACGATGAAAGAAGTATGGAGCATGATTAGGCTTATTTCACAGTGACATGGCTCCTCAATACCGTAGGGAGTCGAATTTGGGCGTGGCGGTTCGTTTAGCTTTCCTCCTCTCACCTAGCAAAAAGCATTAGCTAATAATCGACTGCCTAAAAGTGACATTCAAATGAACTCAAAGATGAACAAAGAATTTTTAACAATAGTAAAAGACATGAAATTTATATATATACTAGTACAGTACTTGTCTCTTTGCTGATGATAAGATGTTCAAATTTCAAATGTAATTTGTTTATCCATCTAAACTTTTACATTTATTAAAAAATTATTCTAATTTAATTACAGGAGTCATAAAATGACTTCAGTTGTCCGCACGTTACAGCTTTTTCCCCTTTTCCTCTTACCCGGGAGTTGTTGCCAGACAACAAAAGAAATTTACTTCTCGACATTTTTTTAGTTTGTATGTACGTCTGCGCATGCGCATGTATCTTTTAATTCAATGATACACCTAAAAATATTTCTGCCAAATTTTTTTTTTTAAAGGCATTAAAAATAATTCTGTTTCGGACTGACTAATTTTGGAAAAGTTCAATAAAATCTTATAATTATCTGATTTTTTTTAGAGTTTATCCATTTTTTTTTCCTACAACTTCATATCATTGCTCAACCCAGGGTAAGGACTGTCCAGACTGTGTAAGAGGAGAATGTACCATCGCAATATATCATTTTAAGCATAGTTACATTGTGTGTAGATGTGTATGCGTGTGATCATGTACACATTAAATGACCCAAGTACACGTAGGACACACACGAACACCTGAAACACACGTACAAAATAAGTGCAGTCACTGACAGACAGAAAATCAGTTTCTCTGTTATAATATCTCCCGGTTTCTTACTTGGATCTTCCAAAAATTTAAATGCAATGTCGATCGTTATTTCCTGTCTTCTTAATTCTTGTTTTTTTTTTTACTGTTCTCTCTCCTTAATAGTGTTTTCTTTCTCATATTCTCAAACATGCAATAACTCCTTGCGTCTTAGTTGTAGTATTGCCTTGCTTGCGTTGAAATTATTTTTTTAGGATTTAAAAACTTAAAAAAGTGATGCTATGTACAACAGGATAATTCATCACAAGTTTAAAAATACCTGAGGAAAATAAATTATGGTTCTGTCAACGTTAGGAAGCCATAGACAGGGAATGTTATAAGTGATGAAGTTCTACGTATGAAGAGAAGAAATTACAACGAAACTCTGGCTAACAATAAACAACAGAGAGATGTAAAAAATTTTTAATCCAAAATGAGGAAAGAAGGCTTGGGGAATTTAGCAAGCACAAGGCATATCGAAAACAAGAGAAACAGAAGGAAGTAACGAATAAGTTGGCATTTTTTTAACAAGAGATGAAGGAAGGATTACAACAAAGGCAAAAAGGAGTCCTAAAGGAGTAATCTTATGGAGAGTAACACAAATAGGGAAAGGCAGGCGGCAATGATCTACGATATTTGGAAAGGAAACGACACATATATGTGTGTGTGTGTCTCTGTGCGTATAAATTATTTTCAGATAGAGTGTATCTGTGAAGGAAATTATTTTCAGATAGAGTGTATCTGTGAAGGAACAAAATGAATAAAAATACAAGAGGAAAAACTATTCTTAGCCGACGTGTTTCGTCCTCTGATAGACTTTATCAAAGCAAATGTAAGGATTTATTTTGTTGCACGTGTTTATATACAAGCGCAAGTATGTCATTAGTTTATCAAGGCTTTTAAATTTGAAAACGTTCATGAATATTTATCAGGTGGTTTAAAGTTCAGTCAAAACATGTGGAGAACACAAAATGCCATAGTTCAAAGTCTGGTAAGACAAAAGTAAGCGAGTAATATTCACGAAATACGTTTTTTTAATAAATGAATATTTTGATCAGCTTCTTATGGTTGGGGATGGATGTATGTGCAGTTCATCTTCAAAAATATGAGGTAATGGATTTAATGGTTTTCTTTTGATTTTTAAGATCTGCGTGGCCTAATATGTTTGCTTATTAAAAACAAAAATAAAATAAAAAACATTCCTTGAATATTATGAACGTTCTCAATTTAAAAGTCTTGATAAACCCTTGCTCTTGTATATAAACACGTGCAACAGAAGTTTCCCGCTTGTCTTTTTATTCATATACACCGTATCTGAAGTTATTAAGCAAATCATATAAACTTCAATAATTCAAATTTGGTTTGGAAAAAATCGTCAATTTTAAACAATCAATTTAGATGTCAAAACAAAGCCGGAGTTAAAACTTTTTGGTAGTATAAATATGTTTTATTGAAGTTATTTGATATATTCTAAAAAGCTGCCGTCTGTCTGAAGTTATATGCAAAACAAAATAATCATATTTTATTTCAATAAAAAGGTAATAAAAACATTTAAAAAATGATCAAGACCTATAATAGAACAAATAATAAATACATATGATAAGTTTTAGAATCCTTTACATTTTAATATATTGACCCTTCTTCTCAATAACAACCACTAATCTATCATTCATTGATTTTGTTAAATTCTTTTACTTCAGCAGGTTCAATGTCTGACATGGTAGTTTTAATTGCTTCCCATGGGGTCTGCTTTGCTGTTGTAGTGTTTGCCTTCATATCAATTCATCTTCACAACTAACCATAGATTTTCGATTGAATTGAAGTCAGGACTAGATGGCAGCCATTTTATTATTTTCTCTTCTGTAAATGTTTTATGCCCAACGAATTCACGGGTAAGCTTGGGTAGATAAGAATGAGCATTGCTGTGCATAAATACACACTTCAATTTGAAACTGGGATTTGTTGTTTCGCTATAACTCGCTTTAGTTTACGTTCATCTCGAGGAAGTTCTTAAAACTTTTTCCTTTGCTTCGAGTTCTCAACTTACTTATATTTTCAACAGCCTTCTTTATCATTTAGTGATCTCTCAAAGATCCTTTGATATCTTCACTGTGAATATTCCCTCACTCAGTAGTTGTTAGATCCATCCCTTTGCCCATGTTTCAACATATATTATGGAGAAAAATAAAAAATAGTTTTCTTTACATTTCAAACCTCTTAAGCTAATATTAGTTTAATCTGCATATTAATTTCAGTCAGTCCATTTTGTAAATTCCAAATATCTCAAGAACTAACCATTAAAAATGACAGAAAATTTAATTAAATATTTTACAAAAGGGTAATATTTATTCCGTTATATACACAGAAATGTGGCACAAGGCCGAAGTGGGGATAGGGGAAAGGCTGGTCTTCTTCAGTCTTAACGATAACTTAACTATCCACAAACACTGACCCAATCATACAACAATATTCCTTCCACCAAAACAAAACATTCAGCCGTATCTCACTTACTACATCCACCATAATACCTCATTGTCTCTATGAAAATACTAACTAGTCCCCATATATACAATTCATTGTCTGTGGGGAGAGAGGAATAAAAACAACAATTCTAAAAACTAGCCCCAATGAATATTTACAATATGAAAATAAAACTATTTACAAGAAACTAAAGAAAATAATATTAGTAATAAAACCCGTGCAATCACTAAATATGGCAGAAATATCAGTTAACTGGCCGAAATCAATGCGGGACCATAATAATATAAACCATTCATTCATCCCAAGCATTCACACTGACACGCACTCATTCAAGCACAACAACAAATACGAAAACACTCACGCGAAACGAAAGGCGCCCCGCATCCATCAACGAACTGATATCACTGACCACCTAACGAGGGAGGGGATGGAGAATTAAACTTAAAGAAAAATAGGGACAGAAATAAAAGGGTGCCAATGAGCATACCTTAGCTAAGTTAACTGGAAAAAAAAGAAATTAAAGCATCAAAACTAAACCTAACCTAGCCTAATTTCGGGATGGGTTGCACAAGTTCAACCCTATATTTTATTAAGGGTTTACATGGGCGAGTTTAAATTTGACAAATAATAGTCGAAAACATTTTGTGTTATTGAGTTATTTATAGGATTTGCATAATAACTACAAACAGGCTTTATATATATATATATATATATATATATATATATATATATATATATATATATATATATATATATATGTGTGTGTGTGTGTGTGTGTGCGCGCGCGTGTGCGTGTCGCACTTCTCGCTTGTAAAACTCTCTTCCGAGTTCTTTCTGGTTGGCGTTATTTTTCTCGTGTTTATCGTACCTTTTTAACGAAACTGATTTTCGCTTATCGATGGTCCCAAAGCAATAGTGTTCACTTCGAACGCTATATGGTTTCGACGCATCCGCACAATTATTCATATGTATATAGACGGTTATTCAAAAAGAATCAAGATTGCTTCAGTTCTCAAGCATTGTTATGGAATGAGTCAGTGATTATTTGAAAGAGGAGTTTTCTAAATTTTGAATGGCTGCCACAGGAGCGCTGTAGTCGAGTCGTATCTCCGGCAATGTTCAGTTGTTTGTTTACACCCGGAATGGCAAGTCCTCAGCAAAAGGCGTTCGGCGTTCTCGAGTTCGCCAAAACAAATATGGTCGTCATGGTGTAGCATGCTTTTCGAAAGTAATTCGACATTAATCCTCCCTCTCCTAAGATCATTCAACAGTGGTTCAGTTTCAAGAGAGTGGATGCCTGTGTAAAGGAAAATGTCCCGGACGCCCATGAGTTTCGGAGGAACAAGTAGCGAGAATCCGTGTTGCGTTTGAGGGGAGTCCACAGAAGTCCACAAATCGAGCTAGCCGTGAGCTTGCGATTTCATAATCCACTGTCTGGCATGTGCTAAGACATCTACATTTGAAACCTTACAGACAACTCCTCGTTCAAGCACTTACCAAGACCTTGCTCTTTGTGCTTGGCCTGCGAGATCCCCAAACTTCACCGTGTGTGATTCTTTTCTTGTGGGGATACGTGAAAGATTGTATCTATGTCCCACCGCTACCCACTAACCTCAATGACCTTAAACATCGAATAACAACAGCGATCAACTTAATGGATCATGATATGCTGATATGCATCTGGGAGGAATTCTCTTATCGGATTGATGTTGCCCGTACTGCAGACGGTAACCACATTGAAATACTTGTAAGACGGGAAATAAAAGTTGACTGTGAGTAGAATACTGGTGACTTGATTGGAGTTTTCTATTGATTCTCCTTATTAAAATATTGTGTAATGAAATTGGTTCATTCATTTTGAATAACCCTGTATATATATATATACATATATATATATATATATATATATATATATATATATATATATATATATATATGTGTGTGTGTGTGTGTGTGTGTGTATGTATATATATATATATATATGTGTGTGTGTGTGTGTGTGTGTGTGTGTGTATGTATATATATATATATGTATATATATATGTGTATATATATGTGTATATATGTATATATATATATGTATATATGTATATATATGCATAGATGTATGTAGATAGATAGATAAATAGATAGCTAGGTAGGCGAGTCCCGTTTGTACAGTCGGTATGACATTTGCCTGATAACGTAACTGTCCGGTTTCGATTCTCGGTAGTGGATGCTAACTGCTGAGGAATTCTAAATGTAGGACGAAACGGATGTCCAGTGCTTTCAGCGTTCTATTGAAGATTCTTTTAGAATCGATGAATTACTTAATTATAATTATCGCAAATCCTCCTAATTTCTGATATATATATATAAAACATTCTTAAAGATGTTTTTTGGTCTACTATACATTTATTTCGTCTTGGACTTTTTTTATAAATGGAAAAAATTACAGTTCTTACTGTTCTAAAAATATACCAGATCCATGTGACTAATTTTATACATAAGTATCGCGTCATTCAATCGATTGTTAGTAAGTTAAAGCTTATTTTAAGTCTATTAGCGAAGAGAATTCGCCATTAATTACATTAATATTAATAATTGATTCATTGTATGATTACCTCTTTATAATATATATGTGTGTGTGTGTAATCATTCATACACTATATAAAGACAGAATACAGTTATGTTATTTATACACTATATATTTATATAGAATACAATTGTATACATTGTATAAAGAGAGGATACAATTTTGTATACACTATATACTCATATCAAATAAAATTATATATATATATATATATATATATATATATATATATATATATATATATATATATATATATATATATATTGCATTTCTCATTTGTAAAACTCTCTTCCCACTTCTTGCTGCACGGTGATCTTCAAAAATTTAAATGCAATGTTATCTTCTGTTCTCTCTCCCTAATAGTGTTTCTTTTTTCTCATATTCTCTAATAGCCAGTAACCTCTTGCGTTTTAGTGCTTCTGTTGCCTTGATTGGGGTGAAATGATAAAAAAAACATTATATAGATTATATTCAAGTTGATATATTTGGAAAAAGAGTTTATGTGCATTAATGCGGTGGGTGCATGATACTAAAAGCCTTAGGCATTGTGGTCACGCATATGCTTGCACGTGTTTAGAAATCGTTTGAAATATGAAATGGTAAAACAGGGTTGTTGATAAACTCGATGGATTTATGTTTGAAAGTTCATCAAGGAGACAAATGTTCGAACATAAAATGTTTTGTTGTCTGTTTTATAAAAGATAATGCATTGTTGCGGGTAGCATCAAGTCATGTTGGTGCCAAAATGCTGACTAAAGAACAAAGTTCAGAATTCTTATTTATAACCCTTTTTCAAGGTTCCAGACTCTTTGGAGTCTGGTCTCCTCATTTTTATTAGTTCAAAAATATTTATTTTTTTTATTTTTTAGTTGGCGTCATTTTTCCCGTGCTGATCGTACCTTTTTTACGAAACTGATTTTCGCTTATCTCGTCTCCCAAAACAATTGTGTTCACTTCGAACACTATATGGTTTTAACGCACCCGCACAATTATTCATACACTATATATACATTTATTCATACACTATAGAGAGAATACAATTATGTATACATCATATATTTATATAGAATACAATTATTCATACACTATATATATATATATATATATATATATATATATATTAAGAAATGGACAAATGGACATCCTATACGGAACCGTCATTTAGCTTGACGTGCCTAACCGCTCTGCCACAAAGGATCGTTTGGTCGAGTTTACTGCTTACGGTTCCGTATAGGATGCAGGTTCGAATCCTGTCAAAGGACGAATATTTTTTATGAAAATTTCTCGGACATTCAGGCCGGTAAATGTTATTTAATACTCTTTATTATAAACAGAGCATTTACTTAAATACTTGTATCTATAAAAAGAACGTTAAACATAAAATATCTTTAATAAATAAATTGTCGGACTTTGTCCATTTCTTAATGTATGACGTCATTTGTTTACATTTGATACGCCATGAGCAGTTATGAATGTACGAGATTCATGGAAGATTGAAGTTTATAAGCAGTAAATTCGACCTTGCCGACCAAACGATCTTTTGTGGCCAAGCGGTTAGGCGCGTCAAGGTAAATGATGGTTTAGTATAGGATGCAGGTTCGAATCCTGTCAAAGGACGAATATTTTCTATGAAAATTTATCGGACATTCAGGCCGGTAAATGTTATTTAATACTGTTTATTATAAACAGAGCATTTACTTAAATACTTGTATCTATAAAAAGAACGTTAAACATAAAATGTCTTTAATAAATATATATATATATGCAGTTATTAATACCCAATATTTAGAGAGAATACAGTTAATTATATACTACATATATAGTATACAATTATGCAAAATCTCTCTCTCTCTCTCTCTCTTAAGATATATACATATATATATATATAATTATTTATTTAAAAATATGATTCCAACTCGCTACATAAGAGGTCTCATGTTTCAAAACAAGAGCCGAAAACTTCAAATTAATATTTGAATTAACTTGAGTTAAAGTAGGCTCTGTTCCATCTTCAAGCGAAATTTTTTGGGGAATGACTTATTTCTGAAATTTACGAGTTTTAATAGTATGGTCAGAATTGAAATCAAAAATTTCCATGGTAACATCAAGGGCGGATTGTTTAGAATCGGCAGGGGGAGGGATGTTAATAATTTGTATCAGTATAGAGTTATTTTCATAGATGCCGGGTCAGGGTAAGGTGGGGGTGGCCAAATTTACGACGGAAGAAGTTTTCGCATAGTCAGGCTTGAGCGTCTACGGAGATTTATTTATTTTTATTTTATTCTTTTATTATATCTCTTTATGAAAGGGATTTGTGTATATAAAAAAGCCGTAACGTTTGTTATTTGACGACTTCATAAATGGTTATCAGTTTTTGTAGGGTATTAAAACTATGTATATGGGCTATGAATTTTAAAATTTATTTTATTGTGTGCGTGTTTTTAGCTAGTTATTCAGAGCGTAAGTTCGGTTGTGTCGGCAGAAAACCGTTAATTCTTGCCTGTTGTTTAATAGGTTTTTATTGTTTAGAAGCTTAATAATGTGTAGTTTCTCATGGGGGCACAAAGGGCGTGGGTCATCCCAAGTTTTGCAAGTTCTAGTTCTAGTTCTAGTTTAATGAAGCATATATATATATATATATATATATATATATATATATATATATATATATATATATATATACATGCTTCATTAAAGACGACAAACAAAATATTACGATTAAGCTTTTTATTTAATTTTTCATGTGTTCAAACAAGTGTTTTCTTTTCTGGACACAAAGTGTGTAGAAACTGAAGAGATGTTCTGTAATTCCGAGCGCTTTCGGCTATATTTTACCATTATACTTCATACATTATCAAGGATGATTTTATTCTGTTTTTTAATTGCGAGTATGGGCTGTGTGTATGTTTCTAAAGTTATGGGGATGTTTTATTTTCCGAAAACAGTCAGAACATTGTGGTCGTGTTAGTTAATATTATTGAAAATTGAACATTGATTTTTTCTTTTTTATTATTAAAGTTTCAATTATTTTTCTCGGAAATAAAAAGCTTAATCGCAGTACCTTGTCTGTCATTTTAATGAAACAGGTATAAATGAAGGATTCCTGCTAAATACACAAATATATATATATATATATATATATATATATATATATATATATATATATATATATATATATATATACAATTATATATATATATATATATACAATTATTCATAAACTATATATAGTGAGAATACAATTAAGTATACACTCTTTATATAGAATGCAATTATTCATACATTATATATATATTGAATACAATTATTCACACACTATATATATATTTTTAATACAATTATTCACGCACTATACATACATATATATATATATATATATATATATATATATATATATATATATATATATATTAGATTATAGTAAAAACATTTTGAAATCGCTACAAAAAAGTTTCATTGTTTCAATAATTTTCTTCACTTACTTATCATAACCTGAAAAAAAGCTCTCATAGAATTGAAACATGAAACCTTTTGTGTAACGATTTCATTTTCAAAATGTTTTTACTATAATCTCTTATAATAAAAATATAGTAATAGTATATTGCTCTAGTTTGTATTGAGCACTATTTTAGAAAGTAAATTCTATGAACAGTGAATTTTTACTCCATCTTTTCTTTCTCTCATTTGGAGATATATATATATATATATATATATATATATATATATATATTAATTTGGTTTCACCACATGCAAGGCCTTAAAGCCACTGAGACATAAGGTTTACAGGATTTGGAAGAATTAGTAAAAGAAACATTAATAATGAGTGGAAAGAGAAAAGAATAATCAGAAGGGTAATAGATAAAGTTTCACATTTTATTCAAATTTTTGCAGTTAGCTGGAAAGCACAGAACCGCAAAAGAGTTCCAGAAGAGAGAATTGCAGGTAAAGAAGAGCCAACTCAACTGTAAATTGATGAAATCTTGACGCCAATCTAGTACTACGTTTAAATTCAAAAGTCTACGTATCATAGTGAAAAGCAATATTTATTTCCGCTTCATAACAAAAAATGTGGCACAAGGCCAAAAATAGGGGATGGGGAAAAGGACAGTCTTCTTCTGTCTTAACTTTAAACTAAGCTAACCACAAACACTGACCCAAACATACCACAATATTCCTAACACCAAAACAACTTAACTTTCTTACTTACCTTTCTTGCTTCATATCCACCATAATACCTCAATGTCTGTATGAAAATCCTGACTAGTACAATTCATTGTCTGTGGGGGAGTAAAATAGAACAAAAAATTTTTTAAAAATAGCCCCAATGAGTATTTACAATATGAGTACAGATATATTTACAAGAAACTAAGCAAAATAATGTTAGTAATAAAGAAAAAACCACAATCCTTAAATGTGGCAGAAACATCAGTTAACTGGACGAAATCAATGCGGGACTATAATAATATAAAACATTCATTCATTCCAAGCACTCATACAAACACACACTTCAACAGACACGAAAAAAACACGCGAAACGAAAGGCGCCCTGCATCCACCAGAGAACTAACATCACAAACCACCTAACGAGTGAGGGGAAGGGACTCATCCGAACAATTACCATGAAAGTATTTATAGAAAAAAGAGGTAATCTTGCGGTGGTGGGTAAGTGACTGAAGCCAACCTGCCAGATGAGGATTAATAATATTGATGATTATTCTTTGAATGTTATCAAGGAATTCAAGGTAAATAGCAAGAGCACCGGACCATATGTGGCAGCAATATTCCAAGCATGGACGGATGGTAGACTTATAGATATGTAAGATAGATTCTGGAGAGCAAAATTGTCTCGCGTGGCAGAGTGAACCAAATTTCTTAGCAGCTAACCTAGCAATGGAGTCAATATAGTCTTTCCACTTCATGTCAGCGGAAAACGTGAGCCCAAAAAGGCGCAACTAGTCACTTTCTTGGATGTTAGTATCAGCCATGCTGATGGAAGGCGGAGAGGGATCTCTCAGATGATTAATGGGGAGAAGTTTACTTTTGAAGGCCTGAAAATTAACAAGCCACCTTTTGCCGTATTTAACGATAACTCTAGGTCATTTTAAACATCAGCTGCCATTTTGACCCTGTTGGACTGATTAGCCTTACTATCGAGACAGGAGTTGTGTCATCAGCGTAGATACCAAGTTGAGAGCTGATGGCATCCGGAAGGTCATTAATGAAAATTAAAACAAGAGTAGGACCAAGGATGGACGCTTGGGGGGACACCCGCGTTAGGGAAATGGGATCTAGACGAGTGGCCATTCAGGGTTACTTTCATATATATATATATATATATATATATATATATATATATATATATATATATAATATTAGTGGTAAATATACACATACATATGCAATCATATACCTAAAATTTCTCTCACTTAAACCGTCTTTGACTCCTCTCTTTAAAACTTCTCTCTGTTAAATTTTAATCCCCACTTCATCTTTAAACCTTCCTGTTCCTCTCTCGTATGTTACCCCTCCCTATAGCTTTCATTTACTCTAACATTCGTCCCACACTCTTATACATACACTCTCACTAAATTTTATTTTTTATTCGCGGAGTTGTTTTTTCTGTTTTCTTTTTGAATTTGTAGGTCTGATGAATTGGATTGTATTTACAATTCCATTGGAATAAATTATGACCATGGAATATTTTTAAATTTATTTGTTTGTACATTATTTTAATCGATATTCATATTCGAGTATATGCTCAATTTTTTATAATTAAACAGTGTATTTATTTATTATTGTTACAAAAATTGCAAGAAATCGTCATTGATCTGACGGGCCTTGAGTTCTCAGCCACGAAAATTCTCCTGACCAATCAAAACCCAAATAATGCTTATGAACATATATTTTTCCCGACTCTCCAAATATATATATATATATATATATATATATGTGTGTGTGTGTGTGTGTGTGTGTGTGTGTGTGTGTGGTCTGTTTGATATCCTAACGTAAACAAGTATGATTAGCAGAGAGAAGTTTAGTTTTGGAGGCGTTTAAATTGATAAGCCATCTTTTGCCCCATTTAACGACGGACTTGCCGTCGTTTTACACATAAGCTGCCATTTTGACCTTGTCGGACTGGTCTGCTGTACTATTAAGTCAGGTGTAAATAGTCATTAATTAAAATTAAAATCAGCATCGCCCCATGGATGGAGCCCAGGGTGTACACCCGTGTTAGTACAAATGGATCTAGACAAGTGGACGTTCAGGATAACTTTCATTTAACGATTTGACAAGAAAGATTGGATCAGTTCACAATGTGTCCGGGGACACCGTAGCTTTTCAGCTTGTGGAGACCTGAATGCCAGACCCAGACAATGGCTTTCGAGATGTGCAATGCTACAGACAGGGCTTTACCGTTTTTATCTACAGTATGATAAATTCTTTCCGCAATTTTCGTCAGTACATCAGCAGTTGACCTGAAGAAACGAAAGCTATATTTCTTGTCTGAGAAAAGGTTCTGCGATAAGAGATGATGAACCAATTCAGCATTGATTAGGGCTTCTAGGAGTTTCTCAAAAAACGGAAGAAGGCTAATAGACCGATGGTTGGAAGGGTCAGACGGCTCACCAGAATTCTTAAAAACTGGAACAACAAATGGGGCAGCGAGGCATATATTATATAGTTTAGAGAGAACAGGATCCAGTTCAGGATCACACTTCTTATTGACTATTACATCGGGTTCACATTTTTTTGTGTCTATCTAGATTAAATATGATAGCAGAAAGCATGGAAAGGGTTAAATGCAATTATTTACACACTATATATTTGTATAGAATTCAGCTATTCATACACTATATATATATGACGAGGTACGGTGGAGTAATGGATATCGGCTTGGATTGAGGAATCGGAGAGCCGAGTTCGAATTCCAGTCGAATCCATTGCACCCTATGGAAAAGGTATGAATCTTCTTCTTCTCCCTCCAGCTATGGGTAAATAGCAGGACAGACTGGGTTCTATGGCCTTGGATGGGAACTGGTCTAGGAGAAGGAAAACTCTGAATTCAAAACCTGTGGAGTGTCGTTTGGGGACGTTGTGGCACATAGTGCACCAGGTCTCTGTATTCGGCCCTTCAAAAAGTGTGGATGGTCCTGCACGAAACCTTCACCAGTTTAATCAATTCTCATGTGCTGCTGTCGGTTTCCTGGGAACTGTTCTGCTTGACCCCCGTACGTCGGATTCGACGGAAGAGTCGAGCGATATATATATATATATATATATACAATACAATTATTCATAGACTATATATAGAGGGGGTTGAAAAGTAACATCCATTTTTTAAAAAACTTATAATTTATTTATTAACTATAATTTTTAAAAGAAATGGATATAAGAGAAAAGCGTTTGGCATCAGGTAATTCGATATCGACAACAGATTTCTCTCCTAACTTTTCGGGCCACTCAGGAATCCCATCTACTGAACTCTTGTGGTATGGGAAGTAATACTTCTTGTATTCGCTCTTCAAATTTCTGCAAACATCTTGGTTTGGTATAGTAGACTTACTCCTTTAACCAACGCCAAAGAAAAATGTCACAGGTTGTTAAGTTAGGACTCCTGGCTGGCCACTAATACATAAAACAGAGAGTTACTTTTCAATCACCCTGTTTATAGAATACAATTATTGATACACTATATATTATATAGAATACAATTATTCAAGCACCATCTATATATATATATATATATATATATATATATATATATATATATATATATATATATATATTAGGATATTACAGCGAAAACATGTCAATATCGCTACATAATACAATTATTTCTACACTATATATAGAGAATAGAATTATTCATGTCCTATATATAGAGAAAATACAATTATTATACTTTTATACATGTTTGACTCCTGTTTTTCTCAGCATCATTCTGCAGGACCACATTCCTGTTGGTTCAAGTTTCTTCTTCATCTTGAAGAGATTGTTCAACATTCCCTCGAAACTGGTAGGAAGATATCACGTAACAGTTCAGTATTCTTTTCTTTGTATCTAAGGAAATTTTCCTGAAATTCTTTGATTTTATTTTGAATGCCATCTTTCGCTATCCCAGTACGACTTCAGGTATCAGTGTCACATATTTTCGGATATCAGTGCCACACGTTTTCGGATATCAGTGTCACACTTTTTCGGATATTAGTATCACACTTTGGATATCAGTGTTGCACTTCAGATATCAGTGTCACAATTTTTGCGGATATCAGTATAGAATTTCGGATATCAGTATCACAATTTTTCGGATATCAAAGTTACACATCGGATATCAGTGTCACACTTTTCCGTATATCAATGTTACACTTTCGATATGAGTGTCACACTTCGGATATCAGTGTCACACTTTTTCAGATATCAGTGTCACACTTTCGTTATCAGTGTCACACTTTCTCGGATAACAGTGTTGCACTTCGGATATCAGTATCACAATTTTTCGGATATCAGTGTCGCATTTCGGATATCAAGGTCACACTTTTTCTGATATCAGTGTCACACTTTGTCGGATATCATTGTCACACTTATTCGGATATCAGTGTCACACATTGGATATCAGTGTCACACTTTGGATATCAGTGTCACACTTTTTCGCATATCAGTGTCGCATTTAAGATATAGGTATCACACTTTTTCGCATAACAGCGTCACACTTTTTCGGATATCAATGTCACACTTCGGATATCATTGTCACACTTTTCCGGATATCACTGTCACAATTGGGATATCAGTGTCACACTTTTTCGAATATCAGTGTTGCATTTCGGATATCAGCATCACACTTTTTCGAATATCAGTGTAACACTTTTTCGGATATCGATGTTACAAATCGAATATCAGTGTCACCCTTTATCGGATATTAGTGTCACACTTCGGATATCGGTGTCATACTTTTTCGGATATCTTTTCGAATATCAGATATCAGTATCACACTTTTTTCGGATAATAGTGTCAGACTTCGATTATCTGAGTGTCACATTACGGATATCAGTATCACACTTTTTCAAATGTCAGTGTCACACTTTTTCGGATATCAACGTATTAGATCGGATATCAATGTCACACTTTTTCGGATATCAGTGTCACACTTTCGATATCAGTGTCACACTTTTTCGGATATCCGTATCGAATTTCGGATATCAGTATCACACTTTTTCCGGATATCAGTGTCACATTTCGGATATCAGTGTCACACTTCGGATATCAGTCTCAAACTTTTTCGTATATCAGTTTCGAATTTCATATATCAGTATTACACTTTTTCGGATATCAATTTCATACATTTTCGGATATCAGTGTCACACCTTTTCGGATATCAATGTCACACTTCGGATATCAATGTCACTTTTTCGGATTACAGTGGCACACTTTCGATATCAGTGTCGCACTTTTTCGGATATCAGTGTCGCATTTCGGATACCAGAGTCAGACGTTTTCGGATATCAGTGTCACGCTTTCGATATCAATTTCTCACTTCAGACATCAGTGTCAAACTTTTTCGGATATCAATGTCACACTTCGGATATCAGTGTCACACTATTTCTTATATCAGTGTCGCATGTCGGATATCAGTATCACACTTTTTCGGATATCAGTGTAACACTGGATATCAGTGTCACACTACGGATATCAATGTCACACTTTTTCGGATATCAGTGTCACATTTCGGATATCAGTATCACACTTTTTCGGATATCAATGTCACACTTCGGATATCAGTGTCACACTTTTTCGGATATCAGTGGAACACTTTGGTTATTAGTGTCTCACTTCGGATATCAGTGGAACACTTTTTCGCATATCAGTGTCGCATTTCGGATATCAGTGTCACACTTTTTTCGGATATATGTGGTACACTTTGGATATCAGTGTTGCACTTCGGATATCAGTCTCACACTTTTTCGAATATCAGTGTCACATTTCGGATATCAGTATCACACTTTTTTGAATATTAGTGTCACACTTTGCCGGATATCAAATTCCCACTTCGGATATCAGTGTCACTCTTTGGATATCAGTGTCACACTTCGTATATCAGTATCACACTTTTTCAGATATCAATGTCACACTTCGGATATCAGTGTCACACTTTTCCGGATATCAGTGTCACACTTCTGATATAAATGTCTCAATTCTTATATCAGTGTCACACTTTCTGCCATCTATTAAAACGCTTCCGATCTAGCATTCAAGTCTCGGCTGCTTACACGGTGTATACGAGCAGTTCTTCTGATGCAGCAACTGGTTTGCTCTTGTTGGTTTAATTTTTTTCATTTTTGTGAAGATTAACACAAAAACCAAAAAATGACTGCACTGCGCAATGGAACAAAGAAAGAAGACTTGACACGTGAAACACAGGTTGTCATTACTAGTATACATACACACTAACACACACACACACACACACACACACATATATATATATATATATATATATATATATATATATATATATATATATATACATATATATATATATATATAAAAGTTTCCGCTCATAAAATATTCCAAAATAGAATAATGGCCCTTCCTGACAAGTCAAATGAATCAAAAAATTATATTCTCCTAACAACTACCTATATCACATCTACAATCGAAACGAATCTATCCAAACTCAACATATGTGTTACTACTATATCTAAAACAGTAAAAGACTTAGTCAATACTAAACAAAACAATAAACTAAAACCTGAAGGAGGAATTTACTCTATCGCCTGTAAAAATTGTCACAAAAATATGTAGGAGAAACTTTTATCTAAATAAAAGATTATATGAACACAAAAGGGACATTTTACAAAACAATACATGAAATGCATTGGTTGGTCACCGTAACGAGACTAACCACAAATCTGACATAAAAATTGCTACTCTGATCAAAGGATAAAATATTCACTAAGACAAAAATGTTTAGAGAGTACTCTGTATATTTGTTCCCTAACTCATAAGACATTTCTCCATTCTTTGCAGATCTTATATTATTGGTGTGAGATATCTCATAGCAAAAGTGATGGAAACAAAAAGAATCTAAAAGAAATTGGCTACATTATATACCAAAAACAAGTCCTAAAGAACGAAACGCGTCACACAAAATCTTTTTTCCACTTTGTCATATATTTTCCGCAATATTGTTCATGCTATATATAGATTTATATATCGTTATCTCATATATATATATATATATATATGTGTG
Source organism: Acanthosepion lycidas (assembly GCA_963932145.1). Lineage (NCBI taxonomy): Eukaryota > Metazoa > Mollusca > Cephalopoda > Sepiida > Sepiidae > Acanthosepion > Acanthosepion lycidas. The sequence continues at coordinate 101,044,243 of OZ010591.1, forward strand.
TGTGTATTTCATTGGAACATGCATATATGTTCCAATGTAATATCCTATATATATATATATATATATATATATATATATATATATATATATATATATATATATATATATATATATATATATATAAGAGAGTGAGAGATATTATACTATATTACATTGGAACATATATACATATTCCAATGTAATATCCTATAATAAAAAATAATTGCTCTACTATTTAATTGTATTGAACCATATTTTACATTAATGTTATGAACGATTGATTTTATATTTGCTTCGTTCTCGTTTCATTTGTGTGTATATATATATATATTATAAATTCATGAATCATTCATACAATTTATAAATTATATTTGCACCTTTTAATTGAAATATATATATATATATATATATATATATATGTGTGTGTGTTGTAATTTATGTTGTAATTTGACAAACCTTGACGTAAATTGTACTAAACGTGAGTTAAAAGTTTGTTCAAAGTCTAATATTTAATTATAAGTAAAATGAATGTAAGTTGAACTAGTGGACAAGCTTCTTAAGAGAGTTCAAATGAAGGTGGATGATAAATATCGGTAATTTTGATTGGACGATAGTCTGGAGATTTTTGTTTAGGCGCATGCGTATAGCCAATTTCATGGCGTTGAAATTCGATCTGATATGGCGAAACTATTTCTTCACAAATTATCTGTTCTGAAATCTTTTACCAGTTCGCAAACACACACACACGCACGGGTATTTACGAAATTGACGTCTGTGACCAAAGGTCCATTTACATTGCATGTAAAACTTAATTCAATTTGCATCAACTTTATATCATCAAAAAGAATTGGAAAGTATTCCGATATAAACTTGCAAAGGAACAGTAATATCTACTGTCCGAAAGTAGAGTGTTTCATTAAAACCTTTTGTAAATCAAAATGGTGAAAAGTAAAGGAGCAATTTACATTGATTTATATATTAAAATATTTGGAATGTTTTCAGACCCAAGACATAACATTCATATTTTCACTAGGACTGACCTTGTTTCAATTAATTCAAGAAGAGCATGCAGCTTTTGGGCAGGCATAGGTGATTTTTCGAGTGCTTACATAAAAACACGCGTGAGATTAATCGTTCAAATCGTATTTCGGGCCTTTCACAACAGGCACGGCAGATGAGGAATCGATATTAGACATTAAAGCAGACAAATACAGATGAAAGTAATTTTGGTGGTCTGGGAACGTTAAAAAATCTTTCCAATATAAATTAATGCTAATTCCTTATTAATTTCCGTTATTTCGCATAGCGGGGAAATCTGTAATAATCTAGGGCTTTCGTAAAAATGAGATGGCGTAAAACAAAGCGGGAGATAGCTGTATTCATTTCCACTATTTCGCATAGCGGGGAAATCTGTAATAATCTAGGGCTTTCGTAAAAATGAGATGGCGTAAAACAAAGCGGGAGATAGCTGTATTCATTTCCACTATTTCGGATAGAGGGGAAAATCTATAATGATCTAGGGCTTTCGTAAAAATGGAATGGCGTAAAACAAAGTGGGAGATAGCTGTATTCACTTATGCTGTTTCGGAGAACACGGAAAATCTGTAATGATGGAGGTCGTCCGTAAATGTAAAATGGCTTGGAACGAATTTTGAAAATGCGGAAAATTTCTGTATTTGCATTGAAATAAAATTATTTTCCTAAATAATTACACTATGAAAAATCAATTAAAACAAAATACAAATACCTGATAAACCCACCTTTACAAAATCTATAAAATTTCGAGTCATTCTCGAAATGTAATACAACACGCAGATGACACAGTACTGATAGCAGACACGGAAAAGATATTACAAAATCTCCTACAGAAGGTAGCGAAGGAGAGCGAGAAAGGACCAAATATAAACTGCAAGAAGACAGAATGCATAGTCATCAGCAAAAAGAAGAGATCGAAATGCGATTTGGAGGTTGGTGACATCAATCAAACAGGTAAGGAAGTTTAAATATCTGGGAAGCGTTCTGACTAAGCACGGTAAGTGCGACGCTGAGATCCGAAGCCGTATTGAGATAGACAAAGACGCATTTCAAAAGCTGGGCAGAGTATTGCGAGACAGGAGGGTTTCTTTGATAACAGAGAAAAGAGTACTGAGCTGCTATGTGACATCTGTCCTCCTTTACGGCAGTGAATGTTGGGCTGTCTCCTCAAAGATGAAGAAGAGACTCGAGGCGACGGTGATATGGTTCTACAGAAGGATGCTAAGGATATCATGGATCAAGCGCGTGAGCAACGATGAGGTTTTGGAGAGGATCCAAAGAAAGAGGAAGCTTATACTTAACATCAGGAAGAGGCAGCTGAAATTTCTGGGACACGTAATGAGAAAGGAGGGCTTGGAGAATCTGATACTCACAGTTCGATTAGAGCGAAATAGAGACAAGGGAAAGCAACGCATGATATACCTGACTAGCTTAAGCAAGTGGATGACAAAACGTAGTCTGGGGGAGGTAGCAGAGAGACGAAACGTTTTGAGAGCTACAAGGGATAGGGGAAGTGAAGTGCCATGATCGCCTACGTCCTGAAGTGACACGGCACATAAAAAGAAAGAATAGAAACTTTCGTTGCTGATAATATCAGTGACTGAGTTTATTTATAAAGAGATTTGTTTCGGTTTTGTTTTTTCGAATGTATGACTAAATGCTTTTATTTTATAAAATATATAATTAGACATTTCTCTACAGGCTATGACTTTCTGTCCCACTGCTACATGCTCAAAAAACTGACACATTACGCAGTGAGTCCCTATATTTATGGGAAACAAGTTTCTTTCAGGTATAGGATGACAATTCGATTTGCATATGTGCCTAGTAACAAGATTAGGAGTAGTTTGATGACACTTCATTCTCCGGTTCCATATTGAATAGAAGAGTGATATATACAAAAACCCATTACTTAATTTTGCCCAAGATCACACCTAACTAAATGGGCTAGTCAGCGATGAGTGGGGGTGATAACTGGATGCTCTTTGTTTTGCTCGATCTTACTAGTTAAAATCCTAAGTCATGGGTTCAATCCCATGAGCCACTCAAAGTAGAGAGCTATTTAGTGATTGTGTAAAGGAGAGGAAGAGACAAGTATTAATATTATAAGGACGAGTAAGATAGTTATCGGTTGATCCTGGAGATCAAGATTGTAGTTGTCGGGGAAGCATTCTCTTAAGAGTTTGTCCCGCAAAATAATATTCCAGGGGAAGAAGCTGTCTGAGTGAAACTTGATTTTTATCAAAGAAATGAAATGGGGATGGTCTGCCACCGTGAACACGGTATAGCGGGTCCTAGCTGTGGTGGTCCAAGCTGGTGACACTCAGGAAAGTAACTAGCGATCTAGTAGCAAAATGCTGGCGACGTCCCATCTGTGATGTAAGGGTCGCAGGGCGGAGAATAATTCATTAACTACAAGGCCGCGTAAGCACTTTTGAATACTGTCGAGGCTAGACAGTGAGAAGCTGTCCGAGTGGGAGTTCGGAAGGTTCTCCACAGGGAACACAATATGGTGACTCCTAAGACTGCAGTGTGGAGAAAAAATTGTTTTATTTAATTAAATACTTTTCGTAATTGAATTTAAACTTATCTAAAAATCAAAATTCACGCCAATTCGCTTTCCTTTAATGCGAGAGTCGCCTATTTTAGCGTATTTAAATGGAAAGCCTTCATCAGTCTCTGCTGAGGATTTGATACCATATTTCATATTATCCCGAAAATCAACTTTGATTTCAGGCCAAGAAATTAATTTGTCTCGTTCATTGGTCATCATACGATACGCAAAGTAATGATTTTGCATATTGACTAACGAGACACCATCCATTTGTTTAATTTGATATTGTTGTAAGATAGTTGTTCTCCCTTGTCAAAATTCAACACCTAATTTATCATACATTGATGAAAACACCTTGTTGTTGTAAAGATTTGTAATATTAAGTGTGATCAATGTGACTTATGATGCCAAAATAGACTTTGCACTCAATGGCCATAAGAGAAGTTAGGTGCATCAGCATGACCGAAGAGATAACCTCCTATCTGCCAGATGCAGATTCGCGCTTTCACTAGGTGTCAGTTGCTGGCCTCGACATGTAAAAATGATGGTCGATCCAGCTGCGCTTAGAATGTTCACGCGAGGGACAAACCGGATGACTAGAGGGGAAGCGCGGTGGAGTAATGGATAGCGACTGAGGAATCGGAGAGCCATGTTCGAATTCCAGTCGAATCCACTGCATTCACTTACGTGCTAATACCCTTAGGAAAGGTGTGAATCCTCTTCTTCTCCCCTCAGCTATGGGTAAATTGCAGGACAGACCAGGTTCTATATTCTTGGTCTACCTCGTCAGTCATGTATCGAAAGATATACAATCGCCTAAGTGTGTATTGGCACATAACTGACTGACTAGACATGAAAGAAGAATAGTGAGTTATTTTTTACGTTTGGAGAAAACCCCAAAGTCATATACCCAGTTGTTGACATTAATTAACAGTCCGAACTTGAATACACAGTAATGTTACGTATGAGAGATTTAGCCTCGTTTTCGACGATAGCATTGTATATGATTATTCTCATATGATACATGACGGGAAGTTAGTCGGGGTTAACAATTTTCACAACCTACTGAACGAACATTATTTTGGTTAACTCTTAAGACGATTTGATGCAAAATTTAAACAATGACTTTTGATCAAAACATCATGAATATACCCTCGTGTATAAGTCAACTAGTTTTTGATAATAATCAATAAATTCGAGTAACAAAACTTCATATTCCAAAGCATACGAAACATATTTCCCAAAACTCAAAAGCCTTTGTATATATCAACCTGTGTTAGAAATACTGTAACTTATAATGCATTTGGCTGTTTGGAGTTTGTTGTGCTGTGGCAGCGTGCGGTGTACCCGGGCAACATTGATTGGCTTTCCTAATCCTATGCTATTAATATTGTAACTTATCTTACAGTTGGCACATTTGGGTGTGCTGTGTTGAGACAAACGGTCTGGCCTGACAATAAAGGTTGTCTTTCTTCATCCTATGCTATTAATATTGTAATTTATCATATATTTGGCTCATTTGGGATTGCTATGATGAGGCAGTGTGAGGTCTGCTCTGTTAGCACTGCCAACACCCCACATATCATGGTGCATTGTGTAAACAGGAATATTAGGTTGATGTGGAGTATAAAATGAAGTGTGAAAATATCGAAACTGTTTTGATTGTTTTACACAAAATCTATGGCCATTGCCGTATAATTTATTCTATGACATAGACTGTGAAAAGAACTGCTAAAATAACGCTAGTTAATGAATCTCTTATGTTGATGAAATGACTAAGTACGAGATGGTAAATATTTCCATGAAGAAAAGAATGCTGAATTGCTATTCAATATCAGTGAATAGAAGACAGTTTCCTCGCAGATGAAGACGAAACTTGAGGCAACAGAGACGTAGTTCTACAGAAAGATACTGAGAATACCATATATAAAACATCTGAGCAAGGAAGAACAAAGATTTCTGAAACATAATTAGGAAAGATATTTTAGGTGGCTATAGACAGGAATTCTTTATATTGAATAAAACAAACAAACTCAAAATATCTCGATTTTTATGTAAGTTAAAAGTGAGTGAACATTTTTGTAGATAATACGGCGTGTTTATATCAAACTTAATGAAATATATGCCACTTACAATAGCACAATATACAAGCTACGAAATAGAGACGTCAGAATGAAGTATTTAAAGAAATTTAATTATCTGGGGAGTATTATAATAGACACTGAATCTAAAGTTATAGGATTTTTTTTATTTTCCCATAATGGAAGCATAGATAATAAGAAAGAAAAATCAACGCTCAGTAACATTCAACTACGAACACGGTCATAATGTTCTGACCGTGTTTGGAAAATAAAAAGAAAACATTCCCATGAAGCTAGATACATGCATAAAGATCTACACATTCAGTTGGAATTTAAAAAAAAAATAAAAATTCATCCTTGATAATGGCTAAAAAAATCCGAAAATGCTCGGGCACGCAAGATATTCGGACAATTTTTACACACTTTATGTCTAACACAAGAAATATTGAATAAATAACTTAATTGCAGTATTTGTTAGCCGTTTTTAATGAAACTTGTATAAAAGACTGGTCGCTGCCCAAATACACAATTATACCCACTGAAGAATGGATGGTGTAATTACCGGAGGGTGCGTCTACGAAACTCTGGAGTCATTATGCTAAACGTAATATCAGTCAGCTAAGTGACAAACCTTTCACTTATACACACACACACACACACACACATACATATATATATATATATATATATATATATATATATATATATATATATATATATATATGTATGTATATATATATAGTAGAAATTAAGGCGGATTTGAGATAATTGTAATTAAGTAATTCGTCGAGTCTAGAAGAAACCTCAACAGAATGCAGATAGCACTGGACGGCCGTTTCGTCCTATATTTGGGACTCATCAGCAGTGTGCATCCACTGCCGAGAATTGAAATATATATATATGTATATATATATATATATTGAGTTAACCGATTAAATAGGTCAATGTCTGATCCTTACCCCCACTTCCTCAATATTAAGTATTATAATAAAAAGAAATACAAAAATAAATTTTCAAACTCTCCTTTCCCTCTATAAACTTGACCATGTTTCTCACACCATCCCTCGCTACCTTCTATGTCAACTTATATAAGCTTAATGCTGCCCGTCAAAAGTGTAAATTTTAATTTCATTTTTCCTTTCACCTTTTGAAAATGATGTCTGCAGATCCAGGGAAAAATAAAAGTCTCTGGTGAAATAAATTATTACAAATAGAGCCTTAAAGTGGTCTGTTTTTCTTTAAATTAAATTATATATATATATATATATATATATATATATATATATATATATATATATATATATATATATATAAAAATTGAATAACATATATATTTCTTCTTTTCTCCTCAGTAATTTTATAGTTGTAAACTTAATAGCGAATAAATTTTAAATTTTGATTTCGTAATTAGCAGTTTTAAATTTTAATATTAAATTTTATCATATAATTTAGTAATTATTCGTTGGAATAAATTCTTTTTTAATACTACCCATATTTTAAACATCTGAATAGATATTATAACATGACTTCGTTATCAAGCTTTTTGAATTTTCCTATACTTGTGTTTTGATTGGTCCATCTAGCCTTTGTAACAACGTTTTCCCCTTGCGAAGGATTGTTAATTAATTTGAAACTTTTAAAACCATTTATTTTACATTCAACGTCATCACTTGATAAGACACCGAGGGTGTTGAGACAAAATGGCTATTTTTGTAGTGATTTTATAACATATTTATGTTATAAATTTTTTTGAAAATAAATAATTATATCTGCTCTACTTTGTATTGAGCACTCTTTTAAGAATAGTAATTGTTGCTTATTGGAATTCATTCCATATACACCAATCATATACTTGGGTATGTATATATATATATTTATGAAATGGACAAAGTCCGACAAGTCCGACAGGCTATATGACGGTTCCGTATAGAATACAGATTCGATTTCTGTCGGAGGACGAATATTTTCTATGAAAATTTCTCGGACATTCAGGCCGGTAAATGTTGTTTAATACTGTTTATTATAAACAGAGCATTTACTGAAATATTTGTATCTATCAAAAGAATGTATAAATATAAAAATGTCTTTATATATATATATATATATATATATATATATATATATATATATATATATATATATATATATATATATATATGTGTGTGTATATATATATATATATATATGCACTTTTAAACACACACTTCTTCTTCCCGGCCTTACGAAACATACATATCTGCTCTGTTTTTATACCCTAACTTAAACAAGGACAATTAACTAAAAAGTGGATTAAATTCGACAGATTCGTAATTTATTTGTTTAAATGTTATTTTTTATGGTTACTCATATTTGAGTAGATTGCTAAAATTCAGGAACCATCTCATACGAAAAAATATAATCCAAATCGAAATGTTTTTTTTTTAATGTGTTATTGATAACGGATACAAACTTTTGGAGCGCGCAGTCGCAACGCTAAGGTTGAAGTTCTGAAAATTTAAGTAAGAATAATTTTTAACTAATATGGCAGTTTAAGATTTTTTTTTTTTTTTTTTTGTAGGAGTTTATCAATGTGGCATGAACTAAATATTTCAATAAATAGAGTAATGTCTCAGTTGTTATCCCGAAAATTTGCACGTCGGATCAGTTCATTTAAATGAAATATGTGGTGCAGTTTAATTTATATTACAATGAACCATTTATGCAAAAAGTTAGTAAGTAAAGTTAATGATATAAAATGGTGAATATATATATATATATATATATATATATATATATATATATATATATATATATATATATATACACATTTCACAGAATACGACAGACAAGCTGATTTTATTTAGTTTTTATACAATTTCACATGCGATCTAATAATTTTTTTTCGTTTCGGATGATAAATTATATAAAAAACTGTCCGAATGTTCTTTTTATCCGAGCGCTTTCGGCTATGCATCTAGCTTTTAAACACACATGTGCATGAAAGAAGGATTGCTGCCTAAATACACACACACACATATATATATATATATATATATATATATATATATATATATACTCGCGACATCTACCTTTTTTACACATATCAAGTAAACAGAACGTAGAAAAGTAATAATTTCTGAGATTTCAGTAATGCTCTCGTTCGATATGCTGAAATATTTTTGTAAGGATAAAAATCGAACGCAAATTTTCCATTAGGGTTTCTTACAAGCATCGTTCTTTGCCAATTACGAAATCTTCAAATGTTCTATGAAAGCTGGCAGACTCTACTCGGTAATTCTGTTTCGACTAGCGTTTGCAGTTGCTCTGTTTTTAGTTTTATGTAATATCGATCGTTTTTCCCCTGCTGGTGTTTTTTCTTTTACTATGATTGTCATCTTACAGGGTTTGAAATCAGTTTTTTTTATTAAATATAAAATAAAAACAAACATTTGAATTTCGATACAGGTATTCTTTTTTTTTTTAACTGTTATTCTGGGAAAACAGTAAACTTTCTGAAAAAGAAAATCCGGTTCTAAAACATAAAACATGACGATGGACAAAAGTAGTTTGATGAGGCGCATGTATAAGTCGATATTTGATATGCTTCCTGAAAGAATAATGTCATGATTTGTGTATAGGTTGATTTTTGAAGTTTCTCAAAAAATGATTGGCATATTTTTCCGGATAAATTAATTATATGCTTTATGTATAGGTATAATATTTGATTTTTCTTGAAGAATGATGACATGCCTTGTGTATAGGCCGATTTTTGATGTTTCTCGATGACAAGCCTTGCGTATAGGTCGAAGTTTGTTTCCAGAAGAATAATGACATGCCTCGTAAGTAAATATCTGAGATAACGACAAACTCCGCTATAGAATGATTGTTTCTATAACTGCTCTGTTATAAAGTTCGTCCCCACGCTCACAAGAGTGAATACAGCTATAAGGCCGCCCTGCTTCTGCATTAGGGGGCTGGGAGTGACCACAATGAACCCTGTATCCCGTTTCATGTTATTGTATGAAATTGGGCGCAAATTCAATTATAGCATAAGACTAGCATAAGACTACACGTAGCTAAGGTAATGGGTTGCTTTTTTATGTGTTACTTTGTGAAAGTAAATTTTGTTGAAGTGGAGGCCTATTTGGCATCGATGACAATCATCGACGTTCAGACCCATTTAAAAGTCAAGATTCTGATCCTGATTTTCAAAGTGGAAAAGTTGGCATCATTCGAAATGGTGACGTAAAAAAATATTCCTCTCTATGTTTCCTCCTAGTTAGCCTCAAGTCATACGAAGCTAACTTTATTAAATTGTATGAAACCTGTTTTCTGTGAAATGAATTAGTCGTCCTGATTAAAGGCTAACACGAGCAAACTAATCAATGGCATAAAGATTGAATCATTATTTAACTCTAATACTTCGTCAATTAATCTCAGTCAGTCTGTTATATGCGACCCAAAGAGACCCTTGTCCGATATGTGGCTCCTTACATTCTCCTGAGATGCCATGTAAGCTGATTGTTGATATAACTGCATCTGTCCAACGGTTCTTCTCACGATCGCATATATCAGGCGCAGTCTCACCCCGAAGGGTTCACCTCTCCGGGCCATCACTGACAACGTGTGAATCGCGGATCTCCACACCCAACTAGGGATCATCTCACATAAAGCCAGCACCTGGTTTTCTTGGTTTTGTGTGAAATTGAATGCAAAGCCTATTCCATCATAACATTACATAATTTTAAGACATTATTTTAAACTGGGCCGCAGAATCACTAAGAATACTCACAGAATTTTGGAAGTGGAAGAAAATGAAACAATATCTGACAGCGGTTCCCAAAACTGGTTTAAGCATTTTAAGGGTGGTGACCTATCCATCGAAATAACCTTCTTGTGTGAACGTGAATCAGTTATAAATTATGATACATTAAACCTCAAGATGGTGGGGAGGGTTAAGGTTATCATCAACGCGTTAAAATTTTCGGATCATTGAAAGATACATTATACAACGCAAAAAAAAGCATCCGAGAGAACTAATAAAGCTTACCATGAAATCTGAGGGAAGAAAAAAAAAAGAAAGAAATTGGCTGTGGTCAAGAATTAATGTAATCATTACTGAAAGAAAATAAATATAAGGAAAATGAATTGTTAATGATTGTAATCATACAAAGGGTCCCTCACCTAGCTTTCTACTGGACACAATTAATCTCACAATGCACCTTTATTTTCGTTCGTGTCGGTGTGCATTCAAAACTGGGAAAACAATCCCACTGCAAGCTCATAGGGAAAGAAAATGTAACCGAGAGAACTCTAAAAGTTTTCCATGCAATCTGAGGAAAGAAAAGAAAGTAAATACTTTTCATATACACCAATATTTATTAAAGAAAATATTAGTATATTTGTAATTCACGCCAAGACTCCGGAAGCAGTAATGAGATGAAAGTTTTAACATAACCAATGTGTTCTTTTTGTAAGAACCGACAATCTGACGGATGACTTAAGTAACATCGTGTTTGATGTATAAAAGATCAAAAGAAAGATATTCGGCACATGCATAAAGAATTCTCGTTCAAAGGCATATAACGCGTGTGCATGTAAAAGAGGCTTTTGCTTTGCCAAACAGATCAAGAACAGACATTGGAGGTTCGATTTTGAAGTTATAGACAGAAAGTGCCATACTGATCGATCAGTTTGGCATGAACTGCGTTTGAACTCTGTTCAGGTAGACAAAGTTTTGCATTTTATTATTAGTAACCTTTGACTTCACAGTCAGTATTTTCTGCATTAACAAACTAAATACATAGTAACTTCGGTTCCCGAACATCTCACAGGCGAACAAATCGGTTTTTGAACAGAAAATTCGTGATGAAAACGCCTCGGTTATCGAACAAAAATTTCGGTTCTCGAATAACATTACCGAACCGAGCCGAATTGAGCCGAATTGAGCAGAACCGAGCCGAACCCGAACGGAATCATTTCTCAGTCAACCGCCGTATTTTATACATTAGTTTGCTGTGCTGCGCTTTTCTTTTCCAATTTTATTGTACTGTGACTTTTTTTCTCTACATTGATTCCTATTGGAAAAATAGTTTTCGGTTTACGAACATTTCAGGTTACGAACGGCCTTCAGGAACGAATTAAATTCGTGAACCGGTGTTCCACTGTAGTATTATCGAATATATTCAAAATCAGAAAAAGAAATTGTCAGTGCTCAAGAATTAATGTAATTATTACTGAGAGAAAATACGTATAAAGAAAATGAATAGTTAATGATTGTAATCATAAAACGGAGCGTTTACCCAGCTTTCCACCAGAGAAAAGCAATCCCACAATGCACCTTTATTCACGTGTCGGCGCGAGAAATGAGGTCTCTAACTGTTTCCAGTAAATTTAGTTGTTTATTCAGGGCTTCACTTACTTGGTCCATAGGTAGGAGACACTTGAGATAATTTGGGGTCATGTCAGACGATGTGATGAGCCCTTCCCTTTGACTCTTCCGCTTACCAACTTTCTGCCTATACGACGATATTCAGTCACCCCCCCACGAGGGTGTCATGTGGCACAAGGCCTTTTTAACGTGGGCTTTCCGAGCCCGTGGGCTCAGCCAAAAATATGCCCATTGAACCCGTATGAAACGGGTTCAGGGCCGATCTACCTCCCCGAAGGAGACTCCGCCCTTCGGCGTAGCCTCCTTCGGGTTCCTCCCGTCCGTAGGATGAGAGTATAACCGTGCAATCGCTCAGAAAGTACTGGGTCTGCCTATACGACGCGAGGTTAGCAATTCGAACGAATGGCTTCTGAATTATCCATGGAAAAGTCTGACCCCGTGAATAGCCGGTACAGGACTGACTCAATCCCAACACCGATCGTTAATATAGACCTATGACCGGAAATATTTAATGTCCAGTTTTGCTGTCACTTATTCCCAAAGGTTTTTTTTTTTTTTTTTGTATTTCTTCCCTTTCGGTCAAGTGGATGCTCCACTCTAAAGAATGTGGCTCACAGACTTTATTGCTGGCCATAAAACCCAGAACACTTGAGACTGGAATAAAATGAAAAACCATCCACTTCTATATGGTATCCTATACATAGTGTCACAGCATTTGAATCTAGGAATACATTAAAAATCAGAATAAAATTGTTTGTCAGTGGACAGGAATTAATGCAAGTGCGACTGATAGAATAAGGTTATTATGTATAATCTAATGATTCTATGGAAGTAATGTATTAAAAATCAGGAAGAAAGGTATTGTCAGTGGTCAGTAATTAAGGCAGAATACGGCTATGACATATGTGTAACATAACCTAAGTATCATGGGATTTGAAAATATTAAACAGATCATAAATGGAGATGATATTTTCTGCGGTTTATTTCTTTTTCTGCTTTTAGATTGGGTCGAAAGATTATAAAATGTGGATTGGAAATTTGAAACTATTTTCATAATGTTTTAGAAAAGACTTCAGAAAAATTTTTAAAAATGGAATTGCCCAGGTTTGAACTCAAGTCAATCAGAATTTACAGCTTTATGAGTAAGCCAGCATTTAATGGTAGCAGTTGAAAAAAAACAGTGAGTCGTGTTTTTGATTAATACCTACAATGTGTTGTGCCCCGTTTAAGATGTTCTGTATTTATAAATCAGCAAGCAACACAAGGAAGATATATTTTCATTTAAAACAAACGTGTAATTAAGGAAGTTTAATTGGTCTAAAAGCGGGTACGGTCGAATATATTGGTACTTTTCAATGCGATTGGCATTAACCAACTCAGTAGTTTTTTTTTTTTTTGTTTGTTTGTTTGTTTGTTTGGTTTTTTTTTGGTGGGAAGTAAATATCAAGAGAAACCTGAAAAGAACAAAAATAACACCAACAAAATGTGATACGTGCAGTAAATCATTTTGTTTATTTATGTGAAAGTGAAGAGATATTTATCTTTACAAGAGTCGGGTCAGACACAAAAGTGAAGTATTTCTGTCACATCTGAGCTGGAGCGACACAGTCCTCACTTTCAAGCTTTGAAAGTCTTGTGGGTAATGAATTACTTCCCGCCATACAACGACGTTCTCACATACGAAACGTCACAATCCTATCACTAATCCATCGCTATTTCCATGGCAATTATTCGCTACATTGCGTGCTACATTGCGTGCTACATTGCGTGCTACATTGCGCGCTACATAGCTTCATTTCATCAGTTCAGTTTGTCTTGTTTTGTTTTACGGCATATCAACGCCTCAGTGGGTTATTAAATGTCGACAAAATTTTTATTGCTGGTAATATTTTTTCCAAAAATCTATTGCTGGTAATACTTTTCCAAAAATCTATTGCTGGTAATATTTTTTTCAAAAATGTATTGTTGGTAATATTTTCTTTCAAAAATGTACTGCTGGTAATAATGTACTGCTGGTAATAATGTATTGCTGGTAATAATGTATTGCTGGTAATATTTATTTTCTTCAAAAATGTACTGCTGGTAATAATGTACTGCTGGTAATAATGTACTGCTGGTAATAATGTATTGCTGGTAATATTTATTTTCTTCAAAAATGTATTGCTGGTAATATTTTTCCAAACAAGTATTGCTGATATTAAAACCTATTTTTATACTTTCCTAGTGCTTTGACCCCGTTTTTGGGGAGGAGGAGGTAATTAGTTGCCCACAGCTGGGACGCTGACGGTGCTACCACCCCAGGTCAGGGTGAACCTGGGAACACCAGCAATTAAGAGGTGGTTCCACGCTTCTCAAAACCTCTTGGTCAAAGGCCTTGCTGTCGGATGTAGTTAATCATCTTACCCAGGACGGCCACCAGTTCAGACCTTTACAGCTAAGAACCACCATAACATGTACATATGGTTGAATCAACCTTAATCCCTTTCTATCCAATTAGTGGAGGGAAAATTCTACCCAAGCAGTTTCATCCCAACAGCAACGAGAGAATCGCCACACTTTTAAACTTTTTAAGACTAGTGTCTACTGTTATCTATCTTACATATCCTCATAATCTATTCTTACTTCCTCTTCTTACGTCAATAAAACAATATCATTCAATAAACCTCTACCATGAGTGGCTCTTGAGCCTTGTATTGGACGAAGAATAGCGTAAAAATTACTTTGATTTTAGTCTAACATTTCTGTCAGAATTTCTAGAATGAGATGTTATCATTACACTATTTATATTCAGACTATTGTTCTTGTCTTTGTTGTTATAACGCAGAGAATATCAAACTTACTTCAGTCAGGGAAACGAGGTTGCTTAGCACAAATCCACAAACGTGCATCCTCCAGTAACACTCGAACACGGTTCAGCAGTAATGGCATGCGAGACGAGCTTGATAACCCTTGCTCCACGGTATTCACGACATGTGCTCCAAAACATCCAGTGGCCGTCTCGAATGGACCCTATCACCTCTAGTATAAGTTCCTAAGTGTGGATACAGAGTGGGGACAGAAAACACCTGGAGGGGTAAAGTCCTCTGAGACGACGTTTCTAAGTTCTCTTCATGGTTAAGCGTATGTAACGGAGATGCAAATAGACGTCTGGGACGATTGTACTTTTTTGTACAAGAGTTCACCCAGGACATTCTTATTCCAAACACCCTTTTTAATAAATATTCAAGAAATCGTCTCCCACAATTTAATTTAAGCGAGCATTTTAGGAAAAGCGTTTCATTACTGAAAAATATGAAGAGTTATATCTTTTTATATAAAAAAAAAAAAAAATTTCAGTCCCCTTTTTTTGGGAGTCGCTTCCACAAAGCAGCAGGTTTTGAGAAGCTGCTGATCGAGTAGAACTTACATCTCACCAATGGATAACAAATGGAGTGAGGCTGATTCGCTACAATGGGATCAGCATGGCGGGTCTTAGACGTGAAGGATAGAACTGGTTGAACTAAGGAAAGTAGTTGGTCTGAACACTTTCAATGGAAATAACGATAGAGAAGCGAGTGGCTGTAGGTGGAAAATAATTTCTTACCCACAAGTACACGGAGATGTTTTGGACTATATAAAAATTGGAAAGTGAGGACGGGGAAGCTCCTGCCCATATATAGCAGCATTACTTAATTTGAAGGACTGATCTGGCTAAAGGTAGTGGATATCGGTGCCAGGTGTAGATCAAGAAAAAGGTGTAGATCAAGAAAAAGAACAATTGCAACCCTGTACCGGCAAAGTCTGCATTGTTGCAAAAATGCCGATTTTTAAAATTTTATTTCCATTCTCTTTTTATTAATGTTTCTTACGTAGTTTGAGGTGTAGATGAAAAAAAACAATTGAAAACCTGTACCGGCGAGATGTATGTTTTAAATAAGCATCCGCAATGATGCGGCTTTAGCTGCCTGGTAATCACACAAACCCCAAAACTGCCAAATTTTAAAAATTTTTCCATTGTCATTTTATTAATGATTCTTATGTAGTTTCAAGTGTAGATCAAGAAAAAAACAATTGCAACCCTCTACCGGTAAGATATATGCCTTACATGAGCATCCACAATTTTGCAGCTTTTGCTGCCTGGTATTCTCCCAAGCCCCGAGACTGCCGATTTTTAAAAAATTTTTTCCATTCTCATTTTATTAATGATTCTTACGTAGTTTCAGGTGTAAATCCAGAAAAAAACAATTGCAACCCTGTACCGGCAAGATATATGCCTGAAGTGAGCATCTGCAATGTTGCGGCTTTAGCTGCCTGGTCACCCAGCCCCAAAACTGCCGATTTTTAAAAAAAAATTTTATTAATGATTCTTACGTAGTTTGAGGTGTAGATCGATAAAAAAAAACAATTTCAACCCTGTACCGGCAAGATATATGCCTTAAATGGGCATCCACAATGCTGCGGCTTTAGCCCCTGTTAGTCCCCCAATTCCCAAACATTCCGATTTTAAAAATTTTTTTCCATTCTCATTTTATTAATGATTCTTACGTAGTTTGAGGTGTAGATCAAGAAAAATGCAATTGCAAGCCTGTACTGGCAAGGTATATGCCTTAAATTAGCATCCACATTGTTGAGGCTTTAGACCCTGGTAGTCACCGAAGCCACAACAATGCCGATTTTGAAAAAAAAAATTTCCATTCTAATATTATTTATGATTCTTGTGTAATTTGAAGTTTAGATCAAGAAATAAACAATTGCAACCCCCTCTACCGGCAAAGATATATATGCCTTAAATGAACATCCGCACTTTTGCGGCTTTAGCCCCTGGTATTTATGGACATTCGGTAAAGTATGAGAATTTGATAATTCTGGGGAATTCCCTTCTCCCACTCTCTCATATTTTTACCTCTCACTCAATTTCCTCATTGAGCGTCGGTGGCTTATACGTTCCCCTCGTTCTATTCCAACTCAACTTTCGACCTGGGGAATCAACTCTAATTTTCTTTGTTTATGGAAATTTAAATTTTCGCTTTACCTGCTTTCATTTTCATCTGCGTAAAACACATGTCAATCATCATTGCCCCTGCCCCTAAGTCTGGGTCACTTTTCCATTGTTCACTCTACTCCGCTAACAATTCAAGTCGTTTATGTGTATTAAATCCTCAATTCTTCCCACAGGTTTTCGGTATTAACCCTTCTCGTTTCAATGTCTCTCAAAACGTAAGACTCTCTCTTATGTTTTAACAAAACTTTCTTTCGTTTTACTGCCGCAACGACAAATAGTATCACAATCGTGTATTATGATAAGTTGTGCGTTTAGTGTCAAGTTTAGCGACAACTGTTCGAATGGTTTTTACTCTCTCCAAGGCTGAGTTGGTTCTCTTGGTCTGTGGTGACAGCCTGTCTAAGAGAAGGGCAACTATATTCAAAACTAGTTTCAAGAGTGATGAGCTCTGTTAAGTGAGCTTGTCTTTGACCATTCCTGGAAATATTGCGACCCGTTGGTCGACTTTTGTTTTCAGAATAACATGCATAAGTTAATGAGAAAAATAACATTTATTAAAATTTTGTTTGTTTTCTTTCATTCCCTTGTTCACTCGCACTATGTCCCATTTATGCACAACCACATACATAACGATGATTAATTACAATGTTTATTATTTTTTGTAAACTTTCCTTAACGGTAACTTTTTCATCATTTTAAACCATCGACGATTTGCACTAAGGAAGTTCATACGCGTAAGAATCTTTTGCTTTAGAACTAGGAAACATTCATAATAATCCTTAAATTATTTTTTGTATTTTTAAGTAAATAAATTAGAACCAAATTACATGCAGCGGCCTTTATTAGTCATACTGTCATCAGTGATAATTCTATATTAAGAATTCATTTTTTAAATTGAAAAGTTACCTTGAATTTTTTTAGTAATGCGGAGTGATGAGTCGTATATCATGCAGCCCACTGGCAGAAAACTTGCCCATGCCAGCTCTAGATACACCACTGTTACTATGACTGCAATGCATGTTGTGCCCATACGATGTAATCGTAAGAAGGAGATAATTGATAATGATGGAACGTAAGTTAATGAATAAATTCTAAATTCAAACATTACTAATGGGAAAACCTGATGAATGTACATGAATATATATGGATCTTTATTTCTTCATACACAGAGACAGATTATGTAGGTATCGCAGATTTTAGATCGATATTTAAAAATGAAACAGACATGAACAGACTGAGATATACAGATAGATATTCAATACAGTTTGAGTAAAGAAAGATAAATTTTAATTCATTTTTTAATGTCCTACCAAGTCTACATCATACCCATGGTTTGTTAAATAATTGTAATAGCTTATCTGTGATAATATACAATATTATGAATGTGTGTGCAATAATTCTCTCTTCGTCTATCTCAGTCTGTTCATATCTATCTATCTGTCTATCTATCTATTATAAACATCCTTTATCTATCTATCTTCATATATATATATATATATATATATATATATATATATATATATATTTATATTAAAATAAGAGAGAACCCGCAAACGTTATAATGTGTATTTAAAATAGATATATATTGTGCTTTATTTTCCATAATTATGGAAAATAAAGCATAATATTTTTTTTTTTAAATCCACATTGCAACCAAAAACGTTTGCAGTTTCTCTCTTCTTTTTAATATACACACGTTTCTTTCGTTGAAAGTACTATAACCTCTTACAATATGGTAATCCGAATAGAATTTCCAGGAGAATATAGATCCAGGGAGAGGTCTTGTCATAAGACAGAGCAAAATTATTATTAATTAAAGAATATCAAACACTTAAAATCCCATAGGTAATAATTTTTATTTCACGAGAGCTCTAAAAAAACAGCTCTCAATCTTCAAGACCTACATGCAAATCACAAAAAAATGCTGATAAAATTTAATTAATAATATGTGTATATATATATATATATATATATATATATATATATATATATATATATATATATTGAACAATAAAAAATATTATAAAATTAAAATCTTCAGACACATTGGGTTGTAAATTAATATTCCTTCGTTTTTATTATTATTCTTTCATTTAGATTCCTCAACTAGTTTCGGCCAAAACGGCCGTCATCATCAGAAGAAATATTTCTGCTTGCTGGTAGCAGTGAACTACAGAAATGAATGTCTTGATGAAGAAAATGAACTTTTGTCTGTAGTTTTCATTTGTTTTTATTTATTTTTTTTTATCTTTTTAACATGAATCTTGTAACATTCCTTGTGTTGGTCAAACAGTCTCTTTTAAGTTGTTATTTGAGATAAGAGCTGGATGGATCCATGCTGCTCTGAATTCCTCTGGTCAGTATGCCAGTTTTATTGCTTCCTGGAAAGGGGTTGTCTCTGTTAAGTGTCTGTCTGTTCATATCTATATATCTCTGTCTAATCGTATCTATCTATGTCAGTCTGAGAATATTTATCTCGCTACCTGTCTATCTGTCTATATTATAAATTGTTTTTATCTATCATAACCTGATCTATCTATCTATCTTTTCAGGAATCTATGTATCTCCATTTGGTGCACAATTTTCTTCATTTCAAAAGACATCTGCATAAACTTCCCTTTTGTTCAGAAATATCTACAATTTAAAGAAACGAATGTCGTCACTGTGTTGTTGGCAAACACACAAGAAAAACTACAGGACCGTCTAGACAAGATAGTAAAAGAAAAGGACAATAAAAGATTAACAATGAATTGTAAAAATAACGGAATGCATGATTATCAGCAAAATGCGAATTACGAATTGGAAATGTCAACATCAAATAAATACAGAAGTTTAAATATCTAGCAAGTGATTTAACATCGAAATCAGAACGCACATTGGAATAGAAAACAATGTCTTCCAATAAATAAACAAAGTACTAAGAGATAGAACATTTTTGTTAGATGTAAAAGTAAGAATACAGGACTGCTATTTAATATCATTCTTCCTGCGGGCCACACGCATAATGAGCTTATGGATAAGAGAACAGAGAGTGGAAGAAATGGTAAAGATTTCTTAGATCTACAAAACATAGTCAGTTTTGGACCGTTCAACTCCTGAAGGGACACAGCACACTACAAAGAACAAGGTCCTATTAATTGAGACATTGGACTGATCCTTGGCTTTTCTCAAATGACACAAATAATAAGACTGTTCGGCTGTTATATATTTTGCGTCCACCATACCCGGTGACGATTTCGATGTTGTAGGACTATACTGTGACAGCTGGTGAAATGATGATATATAAATATATATATATATATATATATATATATATATATATAGAGAGAGAGAGAGAGAGAGAGAGAGAAAGAGAGAGAGAGATGTAAAATGTGTGTGTATATATATATATATGTATACGTAAAATGTATATATATATATATATATATGTAAAATGTGTATGTATATATATGTAAAATGTGTGTGTATATATATATGTAAAATGTGTGTATACATATATATATATGTAAAATGTGTGTGTATATATATGTCTGTGTGTAAAATGTGTGTATATATATGTGTGTATAATATGTGTGTATATATATGTAAAATGTGTATATATATGTAAAATGTATGTATATATATGTAAAATGTGTGTGTATATATATATGTAAAATGTGTGTGTATACATATATATATATGTAAAATGTGTGTGTATATATATGTCTGTGTGTAAAATGTGTGTATATATATGTGTGTATAATATGTGTATATATATATGTAAAATGTGTATATATATGTAAAATCTGTGTATATATATATGTAAAATGTATGTATATATCTGTAAAATGTGTGTATATATATATATATATGTAAAACGTGTGTATACATATATATATATGTAAAATGTGTGCATATATATGTGTGTATAATATGTGTATATATATGTGTAAAATGTGTGTATAGATATATGTAAAATGTGTATATATATATATATATATATATATATATGTAAAATGCGCGTATATATATATATATATATATATATATATATATATATATAAGTTGTCATTGAAATCAACACTCAGAGGCGACATTCTGTTTCATGCTAAACGCAATCAGAGTGACGAGTGTGCTTAGCATGAAACAGCTTGTCGCCTCTGGGTGTTGACTTCAATGTCCACTTTTATATTTACATAAGCTTTATCTCTGATATTGAGCACTTTAAGCCATGAATGTAGCATACTTTAAAATTATATTTTATCTTATATATATATATATATATATATATATATATATATATATATATATATATATATATATATATATACATATATATATATATATATTAAAAAATTTCATTAATTCACCATTTGTCTACAGATCCATCATTCATGAATCTTACGTCTATCTAATGCATAAAAATTAATGAAGAATGCTTTAATGAAAAATCAAACCAAAACAAAATTGTTCAAAACATCCTGCTGCGTCTTACTAACTTTTACCCACTTTAGAGTTCAAAATGTTTCTCACACATTATCAGTTACTTTATTACAGGTGATGCGGATCTAACAAATAACAAATAACCAAACACAACATTATCAAATGATATACGTCTCTTTGCTTTTTATCGTCACTCTTAATTTCTGACGAAACTTTAATAAAGTGAAACACGTTAGAATGAGATGTGTTTCCTACTTGTTTTTATCCTATCGTTTTATCGGATTCCTATCCATACTTGATCTATATTTGATATTCTACACACACGCACACACACACACATACATACATACATACATACATATATATATATATATATATATATATATATATATATATATATATATACACATATATATATATATAAGTTTTGTTAAAGACGACTGACAAAATACTGTGATTAAGTTTTTTTTAAATGTTGGGTGTCATTTTTAGTTGTTTTTATTTGCCGCAAAACGAGTTTTTTTCTGAATGTTGTAGTATTGTCTGAATATTGTAGTATCTTTAACGAAATTTGTATAAATAGGGATTGCTGTCCAAATACGCAATATATATATGTGTGTGTGTGTTTGTCTGTATGTGTGTGTGTATATATATATATATATATATATATATATATATATATATATATATATATACTGAAAGCACATTTAAAAGCGTCATAAAAATACCAAATAGTTTGCTATCAAAAAAAAATGCGTGCAAATAACTAAAGTGAACTTGATTTCTTCTTACACTGTAATTTTTCGTCCTGAGCATTTGATAAAAGCTAATGATAAGAATTTAATTTTACTTTTCATATAAACAGCCATATCTACCTATTCCTTAGATATTAAAAACACAATTTCGCGAAGCATATGAAATATCTAATGTTTCAAGCACAAAGCCAACTTATAAGAATTACCAATTACGAACAGGTTTTGTAAACATACATCCTCGAACAATAGTCTCAAAGAAAGAAGAAAAATTACAGAACATCAGGTTGACAACATATAAACCAAACAATCAGTAATTTAAAAGTCCCACTCCACTTTATTCTGGCTGAAAAGAATAACTATCAATATTTATGGATACAGAATCTTAGGCTGGTGATTAAATAAGCATACTGTATAAAACTGGTAGAAGCTTTGCAAAAAAAAGTACAGAAACGAAATACTTTATTCAGTAATCAAAGTAAATATCGTTAAATTCAATTATAAAAGCAATAAAAAAAAGTACAATATAAATTTCTGTGAAAACAGGAGTTGAAGGAAAACTTATTCAAAGAAAAAGTAATTTGCAAGTTAGAAATAGCAAACATCGAAGAAAATTGGACTTTCTTAAGTAGATGTCTGACAATGAACCTCAGAAACTGAAGGCAGTGCACTTATTTCATTAAAGATTATTAAAGGTATATTAAAGAGGAAAAACATCGTGGAACAGACTTCGGAATCTTTAAAAGAACAGACAAATTTTGTAAGACTACTCACTGGGAATATACATATATATATTTACCCATACGTAAGTGTACGTGTGTGTTTGCGCGCATGAGGGGTGCATCTATCTAGCCTGAACAGTATGAATTTTTCTTATTCTGTTTTTTTCTGTCTTTCTTTGTTCTCTGTAATTTCTATAATACTAAAGGCAAAAGTGCTAATCTATACAACAATAAGTTATTTTTTAATCCCGTCATTTTTTACGGGTAATATTATCGCACCTCTCAAAACCTAAAAGATATTTCCCGGCGCACGGACGAAGGTAGTCAGGATTAATGTATTAGTTGATTAAGCATTAGTTAAACATTAGACATTGAGAAACCGTAACGTAAACAACGCGCGGACGTAGTTTCGGTAAAATAACAAAACCAGAAAATCAGAATTAAGGATTCGACGTTTGCAAATCAAACGGTAGATCGAAAATCTAAAATTATGTTCAAGTTGAGCCTATCTCTACCGATATAAGCAGACGAGAATTAGCTCATCGGTATAGCGACAGAGGAGAAGTAACCACATCGACGGACCGAGGACGACACATCGACGCCGTAAAATTCCACTTATTACTCGCGGACGAGGAATTTGGCAAGAACTAACGCGCCGCCGATAGGATAATTGGATTGATTTGTAAGTATGAGATTCAAATACTTAAACCAAATACGCCCCGAAAAGATGGGAAATGTAATTTATGGCCAGTGCTTGCCATTCCCACAACGAATTAATTGCTTTGACAGTGATTCAAACTTTTTATTTTTTTCTACAGCGACGGTGTACAGCCTAATAAATTGTTGTTATATGTTGTTCTATAAATCTGTTGTGTTTATTCCTGTTTTTGTAGTTAAAGGACTAAACAAAATCACATCTTCTACAATATGTTAGCACATATAGCTACCTAATTGCACACGCAGACACGTGCACAAATACACAAACACAAATACACACACACACACACACACATATATATATATATATATATATATATATATATATATATGACTAAATATACATTTAGCACGAAACTGCTATTAGTGAGGAAAAATGTATATTTATTAATATTTAATTTATAGCTCTGTTATATTACATCGAGCACCATTCTATTAACCATTCTCAATGTGCGATATTATATATATATATATATATATATATATATATATATATATATATAATAGCAGGCCACTCGTATTCGCGGATACCCGTCTATTTGGGCAGCTAGTCAATTCCCATTGGAGACGCTCGCTCAGGCACATATGTGTTTGACCAACATCCACAGAGCCAAGCTCTGTTTTATACTGCAAGTATGCTGAGTCACTGTTTCTGGGAGAGAACGTGTTATCTAGCATGATCAAGAATCAATCTGAACAAGGTCAGCACACTCAAACCCTCAGACTTGTGACTTCGTGCATGCTATCGACATCCCCAAAGGTTCTGTCTACCCAATTTCATTCAGCTGTGGTATGGTTTTCAAAAAGTGTCGCACCCTCCACACCGATAAAATTCTGACTAATCAACTGTGCAGTCGAGCAATAAATATTCGTACACTTGAAAAATTGTATTTTTATAAATGTAAAAGCCTTAAATAAAAAAAATCTCGGCACATTTTATGTATAAAGACACATACTATTAAAAAATAATAATAAACTTAATTAATTCTTGTTCTAACAGAAATTAAGGCATTTTTTAATTCTAACTGGTGAAAAATGTATTCGTAAAGATCAATTATTAGAATAAAATAATCAATTAATTATGAAAAAGTATGTTCTAGAATGTTCCAGTAATGTTATCAGTAATTATAGTTAGCGCTATTAGCCATTATTAGAGCATTCTGCAATTTCTAGTCTTACGAGAAGGTTCTAATAATTCCTAAAGGTAAAGAATTGACTATTTCACAAAAACAACACATTTTGTCTCTTTGGAAAGATGGGAACAGTTACAGAACGATTTCTAATAACCTGAATATTCCTTTTACTATAATTGCTTCGTTCATTGCAAGGTTTAAAACTCGTAACAGCATCGAAAACCAAAAACGAATAGGTGCTCCGAGGAAGATTTCTCTAAGATCAGCAAGGATATGTGAGAAAAAGCTATACCGAAAGGTAGACTGAGCAACATTAAAAACAAGAATTTATTTTATTTACAAAAGGAAGATACTTTTCGCAAAAGACAGAAAATCAGTAAGAACAAGCGAGACTGTGATTCCCTCAAATTAATTAATGTCACGATAATGGAGTGACGCGTCAAAGGAAACAGAATTCTGAAAGATAAACAAAGTCGGCCGACGCATGCGGCCATGAAAAAATTTCAGCTTGAGACCACCCTAGAGAGTGGCCATTGATTATCTTTCAGAGATATCATTTGACTTTAATTCCTGATTCCAGCGAGGGAAGCCATCTGGTCTATGTACGAAACTTGACACGAAAAAAAAGAGAGAGTCGAAAAGGGGATCATTATTATTGCTTATTCAAACTGTTGACTCGAAAATGAGCATCAGGTGATAAGGGAATTTTAAGACATGAGAAAAATAAAGAATTTAATTATCAGGTAAACATGACCACCCAGTTAAAAGTTGGCTAAAGTGGATTTAGAATGAGATAATGAATTGAATGGCAATCTGGGAATTGTAAATGTTTTGGCCGAAAGAAAAGGAAAAAGAAAAGAAAAAAAAAGATTTTGTAAACATGAGGGCCAGTCTAGCCACACTCACACTGCAAGAGAACATTGGCTAAGAAGTAGCATGGGCAATAGGCGGAGGTGAATGTATGAGACGGAGAAGTTGTTAACACCCATTGAGGGGATTGGTATGACATACCAATGTGAGAGAGGAAGAGTCTAAGAGGATAACTCTCCTCCAACCTTCCCTCACGGACGAGGGAGGAACCCCGAAGTGGAAAGTGATTAATCTTCCAAAAATGGGAAGTAACTAATTTTCCTTGCCTAAGAACAAAGAGAATCTATGTTGGGAATAAAGAATTGTCAAAGAACCCAAACCACGACAGGCCTCACCCGGAGTTGGTCGGTGTCCATATAAACAAACGTCTTGAGGTAGCTGAAGAGTTTTTCGTCAGAATTTCAAGAGAGTTCGGAGTTGCAGCTGGAGACCAGCCTCGCAGGAGCTGACCAAAAGATTTCCACGTCCTTTTCGACTTAGTCTTCCTACCAAAAGCAATTTTTCATTGACGAACGACTTAAGATACCATAACTCGCTTAAGAAACGCAACGAATCCATAGAAACGGACCGGGAGAGAAACACACTCCTGTATTCAACAGATAGATAAAATTAATTGTTATTTCTCAACATATTTGAACCTCGTGAGTTTGTTTTATTATTTTTCTTTTACTTACGCTTGTGCGGTATCACCTTTACCCTGGATTCAGCTTGCACTACGGCTCGACACCTGATTGATTTCGTCTACCTAAGATCAAAGTTACAACTTCGGAAGGTTAGACTTGAGATCAAAGCAGTTACCTCGGTGACCAAACGTTGGAGGCGAGCTGAGAACGACAAAGCTGGTATCGAACCGGAAACGACCAGATCGACCGGGACACGGGCTGGTGGCAGCGATAAGGAGTCAACCACAAAACGCTGGTGGAAGAAACCTTACAGCTTCGCGCCGCAACTGGGAGTTGACCACCGGCCGACGGCCCAGTGTCATATATTGACCTCGCGACCAGTGGACGTCACATATTGACACTGGACTGCGACAGCGACCACCGGTGCGTGTCACACACACACACACACACACACACACACACATATATATATATATATATATATATACATAGTTAATTTTATATCAAATGAAAAAAATTCGAAAATTTCCATGGGAACCTTCTCGGGTTTTGGTGAAACTTTAGTATGTTGTACCCACCTATGTGAAACTAAAAACCTTAAAATTTTAGCTTCCTTAGAAGCGATGGCCTCTTGAAGTTTGGTGTCAATTTTGCTGATTTCAAAATAGCACGTTTGAATTGTAAAGCAAAATCTTTCTCTGGATCTATCCTTTTCGATGTCGTGTTTACTAACTTACCATCGAATAAGGATATTTTAATCTTTCTGAGTGAAAGAGAAGAGATGGGTCTATAGCTGAACAGATTATAAATCCTGTCTACGCTAATTTCGAAGCCTTTCAAAAATGACCTAAATTTTTTTTCGTGTGGCGTGCCAATTTTTGTCAACTAAAAGTCATGTAATTGTTTTAAAACAAATATTTCAATGTTTTTCACTAGGTAAATCATCAGGATGCTTATAATCAACTTTATTTTTCTTCTTTTTTTTGCTTTTGCTTTCGCCATTATGGGTGGTAAAACACACATAAAAAAAAGCAAAGTAGAAAATTTACCAATTTTAGCAGCCTATAACGACAATACTATAGGGAATATAACTAAAATAATATCAACAATGTTTTCGCCATATATTAAACTATGGGACTACCAAATATTACCTTGCCATCTTCTGAGATTGCAGAATTATGTAATGCCAATAAATTGTGCTATTTTGAAATCGGTAATAATTGACACCAGATTCCAAGAGGCCATTACTCCTGAACTAAGAGTTTTAACTCTCTTAGCTAAAATTTTAAGTTTTTAGTTTCTCATAGGTGGGTACAACATACTAAAGTTTTATCAAAATCTGAGATGGCATCCATGGAACTATTCGTTGATATAGTATTACCTATATATATATATATATATATATATATATATATATATATTTACAGCAAAAAAACAAAAATTACCTCAACATAGTATAGTCTATTTCAAGCTTTTCTGTACACGGCTATCATCAGCCACTAAGTGTCTGTCTCGGAGCAGTGTTCTAAATTTATTTTCAATGTCAGTCCTCCTCTAGTAGACGCCTTATTAATGAGAATGAGTTTGTGTTAGCGACTGCTGCTGGTAGGGGCGTAAGGTATCTTATCCCGGGAGCAGCGGTCTGAGGTTGGAGTTTATTTATGGCTCAGACCTTTCATTGTTTCTAGTTTAATATCAGTTCCTATTATGTGACGTTTCTTATACGAACCCCAAGTGTGTTTTTCTGGGATTCACAGTAAATAGTTTTTGCACTAAGGTGTCCAATATTATTAACAAGCAATAGGGGATTTAAACTTAAACCCGTTAAGATTAATGTAAATTAGTTGAATGATAGATTTATAGATTGTGGGTAATACCAGAGCACACAATGGAGTAAATCATGCTGTCCAACACACTTATATGCGTACATATCTTCATCCATACATATATATTTACATGTCCATACATATGACACTATACGCATACATACACACCCACGTATATACATATGTATTCTTATGTAAATTTGAATCTATTTCTATGTCTACATTTCGTGATTAGTTCTCTCCGTTGATTTAATAGTTTACATTGAACTTTATATTTTATTGTCCTGATTTTTTCTTCTAGTTCTAAACATAATTTGCACGTATCCCTAAAACTATTGGGGGTGTTTGTGAAACCTAGAATTTTCCAATTTATTTGATGATTCAGAAACGTTTCCTTCAATTCCCAAAATTTTTGCGAAACAGCTGTTTGTTTTTTTTTAAATTTTGGATTGGTGAATGAATGTCTATGTGTATTGATTCTCTTTTTAAATTCTCCTGCAGAAATACCGATGTAAATATTAATTTGTGTTGTATTTTCTTTAGGTGTAATGGTTGCCTGGTATACTACCCAAGTGGAACTGCACTTGCCCTCTACTGGGCAGTTTTCCTTAATTCTACAGTTACAGGGGGTTTCCATGTTAGATTTTTTCCCATGGAATTTACTTAAAATGTAATTGTCATGATGATTAATAATTTGGTACATAGTATCAGTGCAGAAGTAGCTAATTTTGATTGACTCCCTGTTGAATATCTTATTTAGGGCATTTTTTAAGTTAAGATGTTGATACTTGACAGTTTGCAGAAGGTGGGAGGGGTGAACAAAGTGATTTTTCTTTTCCTATTTTTACACCTACATTCCACTTTTCGTGTATTTGTATTACTAATGGTGGTCTCGTAAGACAGCTTACTTTTGAAACCAGTTTTTGGAGGGCCTTTTCGTATAGTTCTCTATTCTTATTAAAGATTTTTTCATTGAACGATAGTTAACTAATCCTGGTGCAAACGGTAGTGTGTATTTGTCTTAGGATTTCACTGGGGTGGTTAGAACCGATATTAATATGGTTAGGGGTTTCGTTCTCTTTATGGTAAAGTTTAAAGGTTTTTTCATTAAGGTTAAGGGGATATCTGGGTAGTCAACTATTTTAAGGTTAGAGAAAATCTCGATTTTAAACCCTAGGAATTTAAAGACCCTGATAATTTTCTTTTGTAATTTCGCTGTTAGTGGACCATTACTATTAGGGATGAGGATGAGTCCGTCATCCTGATACAGCCCTATTAGTTTCGGTTTTACGATTCTACTATGCACATCTAAAATAGAAAAACATGCTAGGCCTGCAACTTGGGCTGAGTCATACGATCCCATGGTGACATCGAATTCGTTATTGTGGCGCTTTGTCCAGGTGCAGTTATTCAGTGTTAGTAGTGACTTTCTCGCCGTTGAGATGATAGTTAAGATTAGTTTCATCATCCATTATTCCTATATATTTCTTTTCTAAGTTGGTATTATTGAGCAGGGGGTCCCTAGTGATAGAGGAATAGATTATAATAATCTATAATATTAGGTTGGTGCAAAAATAATGTCGTTTTCTCACATATGTTACTACGTGAGAAAACGACATTATTTTTGCACCAACCTAATATATAATTATAATTATAATAATTACATCAAACTTAATGAACGTCACTTTATCCTTTATTCGGTTATTTTTTTAATTATATTTTTTGAGATAAGGACTAGTTCTGTTTTTGTTTGATTTATTAGTATAGATTGTGTACTATTAGTAAAGTTTTGTTCATGGTCCTTAAATAAAATATAGGCATCCTTAGTAAGGATCTTTCCCACTCTATCTGCAATACTTAAGGACCATAAACAGTGAAGATATTAAACTACGAACAACGAAATGTTCTAGCCATAAATAAACTCCCAAAAAAGGCTTTTATAAAATCCAACCCCAAAACGATACCCCCGGTATAATATACCTTACGTCCCCACCAGTACCAGTCGCTAACCCATTCTTATTAACAAGGCGTCTACCAGATGAGGACTGACATTGAAAATAAATTTAAAACAGAGCTCTGAGACAGACACTTAGGGGCTGATGATAGCCGTGTACAGAAAGGCTTGAAATGGACTATACTATATTGAGGTAATTTTTGTTTTTGTTTTTTTTCTGTAAAAGTATATGCTGTATATCCTCTGTTATAATAAATACATCGAGCTCTCTGTGGATAAGTTTTAATTATTAATATTACTAAGATCCACCCGGATTATATACCAACGAATCAATTCCCTGTACTATACACACACACACACACACACACACACACATATATATATATATATATATATATATATATATATATATATATATATATATATATAGGTAGTCGTCGACTTACAATATGTGCAACTTACGACGGTTCAACTTTACGACGACAACATGTGTAGTTAAAACGCATACGTCTAAAAAGTGAAAGTAAGCGTGCGCATCGAGTCTGTTGCGTATGTCCGACAGTTTCCGCATAGCCACCCAGATACAGTAGTAACCCGTTAAAGTACAGTCGAGTTATATCCGTGTCTTCTAAAATTTATTTCAAGACACCCCACGATGTCTTCCAAGAGGAAATTATCTCAGCCTACTCCTAAGCTTGCCAAGAAGTAAACAAAGGCAATTTATCTGGATACCAAAATGACGGCTATTAAAAAGTATCAAGGCGAAAACAAAGTTAGTGATGATCACACGTGATTTGAACTTATCCCATTCAACTGTGTCGACGATTCTTAAAGATAATGAAAGCATTCGTGAAGCCGCCAAAGGTTCGGCCCCCTATGCGTTCTACCGTTATTACGAAGACACGTACTGGGCCTATCCATGAAATGGAGAAATTACTTCACGTTTGGATCGAAGACGAAATTCAAAAACGGATACCAGTGAGCCTTTATACTGTCCAGACAAAGGCAATAAATTTATTTCACATGTTAAAGGAACACGCCGGAGATGAAAATACGCAAGAGTTTGTGGCAAGGGTTCAAGTGGCTGAAGCTACCGTTTCAATTGCATAATGTTCGTGTGCCTGGAGAAACAGCGAGTGCAGATGAGGAAGGAAGGATCTTAATGAAATAATTATGGGAGGGAGTTATCGTGCAGAACAGACTTTTAATGTAGATAAAACGTGGTTATTTTGGAAACGAATGCCAGCACGCACTTACATTCACAAAGAAGCAAAAAGCCTGCCCAGGTTTAAAGCATTCAATGACAAGCTAACGCTTCTACTTGATGAGAACATCACAGGGTTCAAGCTTAAACCTTTCGTTATCTACCACAGTGAAAACCAGCGAGCATTCAAGAATGTTAGCAAGCACACTTTGCCAGTCTACCATCGTTCGAACCATAAAGCATGAATGACCCAGGGACTGTTCGAAAACTGGTTCATTAATTGTTTTATTCCTCAAGTGCGTGAGTATTGTCTAAAAAGAGGAATTCATTTCAAGATTTTACTGCTAATGCACCTGGATATCCCACGTACTTAAATGATCTCTCTCCCAGTGCTCTCTTTAAGTCAAATTATCTGCGAGCCAGCTTCTCCCAAGCAATAACTGCTACAGATGCCGACCCAGAAATATCAATGCGTGACTTTTGGAAGGACTATAATTTTCTTAAGTGTATAAAAAAGGCCATCGTTGTACCACGGCCCAACAACTCATAACAAATGTTCAAAATGTCCTCCGTTTGCTTCTACACACGCATACACCCGTCAGATCATTGACTGGCGGATATTTTCAAATACTCCCGCAAGGTGTCGAATGGTTTCGCAGGTCCATATGACATGTTGATGAAGCGTCTCTGTATTAATGTCTGCTGAATAAACCAATTATTTTAGGTGGTCCCACAGATAAAAATCCAAAGTATTCAGGTCAGGGGTACGTGCATGCCATGGAACCGGACCCCCTCTCTTACCTATTGATCTTTCATGGTAGATGTCAGACAGTGCATAGCGAAAAATGTGGCTAAAATGTGCTGAAGCCCCATCATGCATGAACCACATGCGTCTTCGTATTAGCAGGGGTACATCCTCTAGCATGTCTGGAAGTGTTTTCGAAAAAAAGTCTTTGAAGACAGCTCCTGTAAGACGTGCTGGGAGAATATATCTACCTATCAGTCACCTAAAATTCCAGCCCAAACATTAATCGTAAACTGATGCTTGTATCTAGCCTGTATTTTACCATGGGGATTTTGATCTGCCTACAAATGTTGGTTGTCTAAATTTGTTATTCCATCTCTTCTAAATGTTGCCTAATCCGTAATCAAAACTGAAGAGACGAACAACGGATTGGCAGTTTGTGCAAAAAAAACATCCGCAAAAGTTATTCCGTGATGAGTGATCAGAGGGCGAAAGACGCTGCACACGTTGCAAATGATACGGATACAGGAGCTCTTGAAGTACTCTTCTTGCGGAATAATTAGATGTATGGCATGCCAGGGCTACTTGACGTGAGCTGATAGACTGTAGAATGTGTTCTTCGAGGTCAGGCGTACGTCTTCCTTGATCTATAGTTTGCGGTGCCATAGATCCTGTCTCAGCAGCGCGACGATAAGCAGCAGCAAAGTTTGAATGACTCGGCTGCCTTCGATCTGGAAACACAATCTGATACAGCTTTGCAGCCCCGCGCCCATTAGCATTCGCGTGGCCGTATGTAAAAATCAGATCTGCCTGCTCACGATATGAATATCCTGCTATTCTTAAACGGAACACTTCTCAGTTAACTCACGACTACACGCGGCAAAAGTTGAAGACAGACTAATCACAAATATACACGAATGACAAATGTAACCTAGTCGACATAGCAACACAGCGTCATCTACCGTAAACTTTCTTTAAACTTAATAACTCAGAAACGAAGTATTTGCGAACATATGTTTATATGGACTTTTGTCCTTGTTTGGTGTGAGTAACCCGGACCCAAAGTTTGTAGAAGTACTTTTGATATACCCTATATATATTATTTTACTTTATATATATATATATATATATATATATATATATATATATAAGATGGAAAAAATTTTCATGTGCCGCATTTCGTCCTTTAAGACACGAAAACTTTTTCCCGCTTAGTCATACATATTTCATTTCATTTTCATCAGACATTCTCAAGACATGACCAGTCCATATATATATATATATATATATATATATATATATATATATATATGCATATGTATGTATGTATGTATGTATTTATTCTGAAGAATATGTATGTATATTGTTCTGAAGAATATATATATATTGTTCTAAAGAATGCACTAAAGCGTGAAGCTGACTATCACCATACACTGTTGATTCCTATAACCAGACTGCCTCTAACTATAAACAGTCTACTTCTATCTCTGTTATGGACCAATCTTCACTGTATGTATAGTAAATGTTAAACAATAGATAGATAGATAGATAGATAGATAGATAGATATGAACAGGAAGGTTACTGAACAGAATAATCGGAAAGAGTTTGGTAATGTACGATAATACTTAGGACAAGAACAACACATATAAGATTTACCAGCGGCGCGTAGAAGAATTAGTCAACTGCTAGAAGTGATTCAAGTGAATTCCACAATGAATCTCCAACTGCAGACCAACATACAGTATTTACTACTATATTTATGTGAATGGGAACAAACGCATTATCGTCCGTAGGTATGCTACAACAGATAGATAGATAGATAGATAGATAGATAGATAGATAGATAGATGGATGAGAGGGTGCTGAAAAGTTCCCACGAAGACATAAATTCCCCATAAAATTTAAAATTGGGGAGTGCACACATAGGGAGTGCGTAGAGGCTTTCTCAGAGCCAAATGAAGTTCATGCCTTTTCCCAATTTTATGAATGGCTGGAATTTGAACTTAATTCGACGACTTTCTCGGTCGTGTTGTTAATCTTGTGCCCAACATTATAAATTCAAAATGTTGTCTGGTTTACTTTAAAATTGGGAATTTCAATATGGTACGAATAAATTTTTGCACTTTCTTACTAAAATATGCAATTAAAAATAAGAAAATATATTGAAAATAAAGAAGAAATTATCACTATGCATAAGCATTTTATTTGTTATTTTTGGAATAAATGTTGAAACTGACAGATATAAGGTTTCAATTTAAATGCTAATCAAAAATGATCATCAATTCTATAAGAATGAAGCCATTTCAATATTAGCTAAGAATAATTGAGACATTTTCGAAATTATAAAAATTAAATATATATTTTTTTTTTTTTTTTAGAATCTCTCCTTTTAAAAAAAATATTCTGAATGGCCGGGATTTACAGAAATGTCTTTTACTTCAACAAATAAGATTCTAGATATGTTGTGAAGGCTTTCTCTGTTTAATGAGAAAGACTTACTAAGGAAATGTCAGGTTTGATACGTTTTTCAACTTTTTATAAGAAGCTCAAAATCTCTCTTATGTATCAGAGTTTCGTGATGTCTAGTCAATCACTCTCAGAAATATACCATGCACGCTGAGTTTCTTTTGGACTGGAAAAAAAGTCGGGAGTTGCAAGTTGGTTAACGAAGAGAAGTCTGTAGACTTAAAAAAAATAAGTTTCTGAAAAAAAAATAGAAAAAAAGGAAATAGTCTTTACATACTGGATATACTTTTTGTATGTATTACTATTTTTTAAGCTAAAAAACGAACAGTGCTAAAAAGAGAAAGGACGAGAAAAAAAAGAGTTTTAGTCGTTTGTTCAAATCATATCCCAGAGAGAAAACTATTTTTACTGATTTATATTAATACCTTTCATTGTGTCTATTTTATTTCTGCATAAAAAACTCATTTGAAAAATATCTACAGAACTAAATATTGCTAATAATATAACACTATTCAAAATGGAGTCGTGCCTATTTCTTTCAGTTGAACAGACATTTTATTTTCTAATTCTATGCCAACCGTTTCTTTCATTCCTTCACTTTTTTCGGGCTTTATCTTGTGTAGCTAAGATTTTCACTACTATTTCTACTTGACACTCAGATATGGGTAAATAATAGGACAGACTGGGTTCTATAGCCTTGGATGGTAATCCTCCTACGAGAAGGAAAACTCTGAATTCAAACCAGCCGGGAAAGTGTTGGGCTCTGTCAGGCTATCTTACCCAGGAGTACATGTTATGCCTCTTAGACCCTAACAGATTACGGGACTTGTGATTGCATGATCTTCTTGACAATAGTGTTTACGTACAAGATTCTCTTTCGTAACTGACAGGTTTTCATACTAAAAACAAATGGCGCCTTTCCATGGAACAGTGTTTAGGAAGCTAATCTCAGAAACCATGACTACTTAAGTTCGATCCTCACTTGTGTCAGACAAAATTCAACAATTAATAATATGACCTTTGTAAATGATATAATTACGTATTCAAGTGGTTAGTAGTTTAGCATTCCAACCGTGAATCCCGGCTTCAAATCTCACTATGATCGATTTTTCCAGGCTCAGGGAGGCTACCCAGTATGTGATACCTTTAAGAAGTGCCTGAAGTTCATATCACAGGCACACCCAAGCCTTGTAAGGGAAATTAGGCAGATTTTCTTTCTTTAATCATTTCACCCCAAGCAAGGCAAAAAAAGCCACTAAGACGCAAGGAGTTACTAAGTGTTGGAGAATCTGAAGAATATAGTATTAGGGAGAGAAAAAATAAAAGAGCAAGAATTAAGAATACAGAAGATAACGATTGGCATTCCATTTACATTTTTTAAGCAAGAAGCCATAAAACAGTTCCACAAGCGAGAAATGCGATATAATAAACTTTTAGCATAGAACTTATGGCTACATCTAACCATTTCAACTGTAGAATAACGAGACCTTGTCGACAATCTAGTATTGCGCTTAAATTCATAAAGTCTAGATGCCAAAGAGGAATCTCATTAAAACAATTATAATGAAAGTGTTTATAGAAAAGGCACAGGAAAGCTACGTTAAGTCGGTGGGAAAGTGACTGAAACCGAGATACCAGGTCAAGACAAATAACATTGCAGATTCTTCTTTGGATTTTATAAAGAATCTCTAAATATATAGCAAAAGTACCACACCTAATGTGGCACTAATATTCAGAACAAGGAACAATGGTAGACTTTAAAATATTTGTAAAAAGAAATAGCACATACATTTTTTTTGTTGTTGCAAAGATAGCACATACGTTGATAAAAATGTCGCATTCATTCGTCAAAAATATCTTTTTCTTGATTCCACTTTTGAAAAGTCTTTGCAAAAACGATTTGCAAACAATTTTACAAAAGTCCTTTTATATATATATATATATATATATATATATATATATATATATATATATATATATATATATTACCAGACAACTTTGTTCTTAGCGCAAAATGGGAGAAATGGCTTCAATTCAAGATTTTTGTTAATTTGTTTTTTTTTTGTTTTGTTTTGTTTTTTTTTGATTGTGGACGACAGAATACCTAACTCAGAAATTTTTAAAGGGAAGTTTTCAGGTGAATTTGAACAGGTTACCTTTATTGACTCCGGGCGATATTCGCGTGTTACTTAATGGCCAGAACCTTTCAAATCGAAAAAATTCCCACTGGGGAAGGGGAGGAGAAAGAATTCTTTTTCTCAAAGAGTTAGTATCACACTTTTAAACACAATTATTGAATCTTTCTGCAAACCATTCTTGTTTATCACTTCAAATTGCCCCTTCACGATCACGATCAGGAATTCTAACCAGGAACCTCTTTTACCGTCTATGGACACGAGATTCAAACATAAAACTAATTAATTCTAAATAAACAAATACAATTTATAAGAAATATAACATTTTTGCTTAGGGACTATAAATATATATGTAAGATAGGTTCTGGCGAGGAAAATTGTCTCGCTCGACACAGTGAACACAGAAAAAGAAAGGATGACAAATGGAATTCTGGACGTGACGAAAAGGAGACAAAAGCAATGACAAAGTACAGCACAGAATATAGGACTTTGCACAAAGAAATTAGAAAAAGAAAATGCAGTCTAAAGAGGAATAGCTCAACAAAAAATGTACAGAAATAGAAAAAAAAATGAGTATCACAGAAAAAACAGATATGCATAAAATAATAAGAGAACTAAAAGAACAAAATACATGTTCATCAACAGATGCATAAAACCAAGAGACATGATACTGACAAGAAAAAATACTTCAGAGATGGAATGAATACATCGGAGAACGTCTTCCATGACAACCCGCAATGCGTAAA
Organism: Acanthosepion lycidas; assembly: GCA_963932145.1. Taxonomy (NCBI): domain Eukaryota; kingdom Metazoa; phylum Mollusca; class Cephalopoda; order Sepiida; family Sepiidae; genus Acanthosepion; species Acanthosepion lycidas. The sequence continues at coordinate 101,081,559 of OZ010591.1, forward strand.
AATATCGAAGGACCAGAAATATTAAAATCTGAAATAAAATCAGTACTGGCCAAATTGGACGGAAACAAAGCAGCAGGACCAGACGGAATTGTAATAGAAAAGCTGGCAGCCTTAAATGAATTAGACATTAGCAAGATTACAGAATATACAATAAAGGAAATATACAACAGTGGGGAAAAAAGAATGGAATGGGGCGCATTAAGAGAAGATTTCGTAATATCAGCAACAGAGAGTAACACAAAGAAAAAAAACAAAGAAAAAAGAATGGATGACAGATGAAATTCTCGGCATAATGAAAAGAAGACAAAAACAATGCATAATATAAAACATACCGAGTTTAAATTTGAATTTATCGAATTTTGATCGATCATTGATTTTTTATCTCTTACATTGTACAATATGAAGAAAAATATACGGCATTATATATGACATTATATTAACATTAAAACAGCATAATTGCATATAAGGATTTTTGTTTGTTTTTTCCGTATATTTTTCTTCATACTGTCGGATCTATATCCATTTATTTGCTTACATTGTACAATATATATGCACAGTTTGGTCAAAATCGGTTGAATGGATCTCGAGTGGAAAGGTATCATACAGACAGATGGATATCCTCTGTTTTATAAATATAGATAACAAAAGGACAAAATTTATTAAAAGCTACAAAGGACAAGTGAAAAGTGCGAGAGAAAAAACTATGAGCACTGCAATTATAGTTACAACTAGTAGTTACAACCGTGACATTATGAGACCTATCTGCCAATCAAGTACTACGTTTAACTTCATAAAATCGAGGAAAGTCTCATCAGTACTATTAACGTGAAAATACTTATAGAAGAAGCATAGGGAAGCTACGTTAACATCAGTAGGAACGGGAACGAGATGCCAGGTCAAGACCGACAATGTTACCGATTCTTTTTTGGATTTTGCCAAGAATCTCTAAGCAGTAACACAAGACCAGATACAACAGCAATATTCGATACGCGGACGAATAGTATAGCTGGCCACTCGTATTCGAGGATACCTGTCTACTAGGGGGGCTAGCCAATCCCTATTGCAGACGCTTGCTCAGGCTCATTTGTGTTTATTCAACACCCACAGAGCCCACCTGTGGTTTATACTGCGACTATGCTGAGCAGACCTTAGTTACAGTTTCTGGAAAAGAGCGTGTTATCTAGCCTGATCAACAATTTGAACAAGTCAGCGACGACGACTTGTGACTTCATCCTAGCACAGCTATCGATGGTCCCTCAATTTCACTCACAAGGCTTGAGTCAACCCGGGAAATCGAAGCCTTCAGTCCGATAACATCTAGAAGTCTCCTTCCTGTCAAATCGACTATGTTGAGATTCGAACCCGGGACTCATGGTCAGAATGCGAACGTTCTAACCACTCGGCCAAGATGAATTCTGAGGATAAATGTCATCTGGCACGTCACAGTGAACTATATTTCCTAGTAACGGATGTGGCAATTGATTCAAAATAATCATTCCACTTCAAATTAATAGAAAACGTGAGACCAAGAAGACGCATTTGGTTGCTCTACTGAAGGTTAGCATCAGTCGTAGAGATGGAAGTCAAAAAATGTTCTTTAAGAGTGTTAATAGAAAGTAGTTTTGTTTTAGAAGCGTTAAAATTAACATTTCTTGCATCCATTAATAGACTGTGGTTTGTTTTTTTTTTTTTTTTTTTCGAGATCGGCGTCCTATTTGATTTTATCAAACTTATCAGACTTATCTGTCTATATCTCTGAGATGAGGTATTATTATTACTTGCATTATTTACATTATTCTGTTATCCTCATCTTCATTGACATATTCACAACGTTGCGGCCGTTGTACGCCCCGGCCTACTTCAGGATCTGTCTATATCTCTGAGATGAGGTATTATGATTACTGGCATTATTTACATTATTCTGTTATCCTCATCTTCATTGACATATTCATAATGTTGCGGCCATTGTACGCCCCAGCCTTCTTCAGGATCTATCTATATGTCTGAGATATGGTATTATGATTACTTGCATTAGTTACATTATTCTGTTATCATCTTCACTGACATATTCACAACGTTGCGGCCGTTGTACGCCCCGGCCTTCTTCAGGATCTGTCTATATCTCTGAGATGAGGCATGATGATTACTTGCATTATTTACATTATTCTGTTATCCTCATCTTCATTGACATATTCACAACGTTGCGGCCGTTGTACGCCCCGGCCTTCTTCAGAATCTGTCTAAATCCCTGAGATGTGGTTTTATGATTACTTACATTATTTACATTATTCCGAATGTTATCCTCATCTTTATTGCTATATTCACAATATTTCGGCGGTTGTACGCTCCGGCCTTCTTCAGCTGAATGGAATTTCAAACCGAACCCTTTATTTCGTCAACCTGGGTAGACTGTTCTAGTCCCATGTGTCACATCTCTTCTGGATGTCTTAGTTATTTCCCTTATACCTCAACTCTAGATACGGTTCACCACTCCCGTGGCCTGGTATTGAACTCACAAGTCTTTGGGTCTAGTCACTTAATCTAACCAACATTTTTATCCACTGGGCACAATAATATATTTATAGATTTGTACATATAACCTATACTTAACCCATCATTGCCTACGGTCTCATTTTACGATTGCGGACGTTAATGGGCGAAGATAAGAAGTAGAGTGATAACAAGTGCTGTTTCTCCTCCTCCACGATTATGTCCGGTAAATATCCATGGATACATAGCGTAGAGCAGTGCTTAGGAAACTGGTTGAAAAAAATTAATACAATCATGAGTCTGATTCTCACTAGGTGCCTTGTGACACTTGTGTTAGTTTGAGATACGCTTATTATTAGCTTTTAAGGGTTTTTTTTATTAACGTTTTCTTTTGTATCACAAAACACGTGGAAAGTGATGGCCATCTCCTGTGGCCTTGTATAGGTTAAATAATAAAACTTGTATCTGGAAAAATCTTTGTTATTCACAAGAATTCTAAATGCAATATTCACTCGCAACAAATATATATATATATATATATATATATATATATATATATATATATATATATATATATTAGAGGAAAGAAGTAAGGAAAGTGGAAAAACGTTTAGGACTTCATTGAAACACGTCACACGAAAACTTTTTTACCATATAATTGTTCTTGATATATATTAAAAAAAAGTTATATATCGTTATCCAATATATATATATATATATATATATATATGTGTGTGTGTGTGTGTGTGTGTGTGTGTGTGTGTGTGTGTGTGTGTGTTTAAAAATTTCAGTTAGAGTATATCTGTAAAAAGACAATATGAATAACGACAAAAGGAAATCCGACGCGCCTCGTCCTCTAACGGACATTTGCCTAGATGAAGTCCCTCAGAAGTCGAAACGCGTTGGCTGTGATAAGTTTTCTTTTTGTCTTTATATATATATATATATGTTGGTTATTTCAAACAGAAATATATTTCGGATTGTAGGAGGCCGTTTATAGTACCTAGTGTTCCCCAATTGGTCACTCATCTAAATATTGACCGAGCTCGATACTACTTAACTTCGGTGAGCGAACGAGAACCAGTCATTCCGGTGTTATTTGAACGTAAGCTTGTCGGTTTATTTCAAAAGCGGATGGAGAAAAAATAGAGGGGGAAGAGAGAGAATGTGTGTGCGTGAGTGTGACTGTGAGTGTGAGTGTGTGTGTGTGTGCCGTCAGACAAAGGATGAAGATTCTTCTTGAAGCAAGAGCCCCATTTCTGACACAATACAGTAATTTATTTGCCTAGCTGTACTCCCCCATTTTAAGAAAAATAGAAAATTGCTATTTATTTTATAAATTACTATAAAGATACAATTTATTTTAGACTTGACTATATAGAAACTATTTTATACTTGACTATAAAGAAATTATTTATTTTATAAATGTCTATAAATACCTATTTATTTTATAAATGTCAATAAAAACACTGACTGCGATTTTTAATATACGCCGTTATTTTGACTTCGATTGGATATTTTGCCATAAAGATTAATCTAAACGGCAACCCAGCACACGATATACTAAGGATACGTCACAAAACAGGTTGCATTTTACACTTCTATATCTCTTTGCTGGTTTGGAAATGGAGCCCATTGCGAATTTATAACACAAATGCTAGCGAGTCAGATTCACGATGTCTTGAAAACATATAATCCAATGAAATCCTAGTAATATAAAATGTTAAAACTGATCCACAAAAAGAGCTCAATGTATTTATTATTACAAAGCAAATAATTAGTACACAATAAAATCCAAAAATTACCACATATGGGGAATAGGCTTATTTCAACCGACGAAAATTTCGTCTGTCTTATTCAACCCCGGTATATAAACTGAGTTCGTGTCGAAATTAGAAATTTAGCTGTGACAGCTACAAAAAAAAACATTGAAAAACTAATACAGAATCTATCCATTTCAATGTTTCAGCCAGACGAAAGGCACGAGACAGTGGACAGGGGAGGGTTAAAGGTATTAGTCTTAAAGGGAAGAGGTTTTATAAAATTAAACCCGGATTATGACATTAAATTGGTGTTATATGAAGAATGAAATCTTAAATTGAAACTAAGAGATGAACAAAAGAACTTAAATTATATAAAGTTATGTTTGAAAATACAAAATCATACTTAAAAATACTCTTCCAAAGATAAGTTATATTTAAAAATAAGATATATTTGAATAAATATAAATATATATATATCGAAAGCAGGCAATGTACGTTTCGTAAAGACGAAGTTTAAATCTGACGATGGGATGCTGAAAGGTTCTTGGTCTGATCCACTTTTCAGCACCCCGTTGCATGCTGGATAAGGGTGGCTTTGCTACAGAATAAAAACTGAGTGAACGAATGGACGAATTTAGGATGTATACTGGAGAGAAATTCGTAGAGATTCAATAATTGTATCCTTAAAACATAGCAAACAATCTCTGGTGTAGGCAAAATGTCCCTCGGCAAAAATGTTATATTTCCTATTAATTGTATTTGTTTATTTAGAGTTAATTAGTTTTATGTTCGAATCTCGTGTCCATAGACGGAAAAAGAGGCTCATGGTTAGAATTCCTGATCGTGATCGTGAAGGGGCAATTTGAAGTGATAAACAAGAATGGTTTGCAGAAAGATTCAGTAATTGCTTCTTAAAGCCTGACACTAACTCTCGAAGAAAAAGAATTCTTTTTTTTTCCCCAAAGGGAGAGTTTTCAATTTGAAAGGTTCTGGTCATCAAGCAACACGCGAATATCGTCCGAAGTCAATAAAGGTAACCTGTTCAAATTCACCTGAAAGCTTCCCTTTAAAAATTTCTGAGTTAGGTATTCTGCCGTCCACAATCAGTAAAAAAATAATTGACCAAAATCTTGAATTGAAGCCATTTCTTCCATTTGCGCTAAGAACCAAGTTGTCTGGTAAAAAAAAAATAAGGACTTTAAAATTGCTTGAAAAACCTTTTTTGCGAAGATTATTTAAAAGTGGGATCAAGAAAAAGACATTTTTTTTGAAGAATGAATGTAACATTTTCATTAAAGACGTCACACATTATGAAATTTTTATGACATTTTAGACATTTTTATGTTTATACATTCTTTTCATAGATAAAATATTTAAGTAAATGCTCTGTTTATAATAAACAGTATTAAACTACATTTACCGGCCTGAATGTCCAAGAAATTTTCACAGAAAGGCACGTCAAGCTAAATGACGTATAGGATACAGGTTCGAATCCTGTCGGAGGACGAATATTTTCTGTGAAAATTTCTCCGACACTCAGGCCGGTAAATGTTTAATACTGTTTATTATAAACAGAGTATTTACTTAAATATTTGTATCTATAAAAAGAATGTATAAACATAAAAATGTCTTAAAATTTTCATCAATATATGCGCCATTTTTTTACAAATATTTAAAAGTCTACTATTCATAATTGCTTTAAATATTACTACCACATCTGGTCTGGTGCTCTTACTATATATTTAAAGATTTGCAATGTTATTGGTCCTGACCTAGCATCTCGACTTCAGGCACTTTCTCACCGACTTAACGTAGCTTTTCTGTGCCTTTTCTACAAATACTTCCATGATAATTGTTCTGATGAGGTTTCTTCTATAGTATCTAGACTTTATGAATTTAAGCGCGGTACTAGATTGGCGGCAAGGTCTCATCGGTTTACAGTTGAAATTGCTAGAGTTCTATGCTAACCTTTTCTTCTGTCTCACTTCTTACTTGTGGAACTCTCCTCCGGTTTCATTCTTTCCTGTCAATTTTGATCGTCAAAAATTCAAATGCAATGTCCATCGTTATCTTCTGTCTTCTTAATTCTTTTATTGTCTTCTCTCCTTAATTCTATATTTTTAACATATTTTCTAACACTCTGTAAACCCTTGCGTCTTAATGTCTTTACTACAATTCTTTCGGTGTAATTGTTATTAAAAGTGAATAAATAAATAAAAATATTTTTTATGGATAATTGTGCCATTTTTACGAATACGTGTGCCCTTTTATGAATAAATATGCTATTTTTATCAATTTTTACAAATCAACGCCATTTTCTTTACGAATAAATGCGCCATTTTTTACGAATAAACGTGTCATTTTTACAAATAACAGCCATATCTTCATGAATGTACCATTTTCACAAATAAAAATGCCATTTATCTGTACAGTCAAAGAGGGAATTTATTGCTGCAACCGGAGAATGTATATATGTTGTAACGTAAAAAGGGTCACTGAATGAGGAATAACCAAAACGGAGTCTGGAAATGAAATGGTAATCTTTATAACATCAACAAAATACTATACTCGCCAGCGGCGTCAAGCAGGTAAATCACTGCTAGTCGAAGACTACCTAGACAGCATATTACGATATTTACCTGCCTCCCCACGAGATAGGATGCGGCACAAGGTCAAATTTAATATGGGGAAATCCGAGCCCGTAGGCTTGGACAAAAATTGCCTGTAGACCCCGCATACGTGGAAATGGGTATCTGTCTACCTCCCCGGACGAGACTCTGCCCTTCGGCATAGTCTTGTCCGGGTTCCTCTCTTCCCAAAGGCAGAGAGTTCGACACGGCGAGAGCTTCTCACGCTGCCTATACCCATATTACCCCCATTTACAATAGTGTCCAACGTATTTATGAGGAGTGGAACTTACACATTAGTGTTCATAGGGTTCATAGTGTTCATATAACAGATTTCGAAAATAATTTTTAGAAAGATAATATAGCATCAAGCATGTAAAATAAATTTTATCGACTTGATTAAACAGATATGTTCATCTTACTTTTATAACCAAGCCACTTGAAGAAGAATTTTATAATTATTGACTCACGATAAAAAAAAATCTCTTTGAAGCTTAAACTCTTTAGTAAAAAGATTTAGTTATTGTTCTTCTTTTATGTGCCTTGTCCATTCGTGACGTGTGCGGTCATGGCTCTCCTGAACCGTTCTTTGTAACTCTTAGTAAGTTTACCTTTTGCTATCTCTCCTAATCCCTGTTCTGCCAATTATTTACAAAAGCTCATTAAGTGGGTTATTTGCTACTTTCGTCTGTTCCACTTGCTTTCAATATGTCCCGTCAAATTCTCCTCTTTCCTTATTATGGGGCCGAGAAATTTCAACTGTCTCTTTCTGATTATATGTCATTTTTATTTCAATTTTCCCTAAAAACATCGTCATTGTTCACATATTCAGGCCATGATATTCTCAGCACCCTTCTGTAGAACACGTATCTTTTGCCTCAAGTCTCTTCTTCATTTTTGAAGATATTGTCCAGAATTTAATATCATATATTAGATTGATGCAAAAATAATGACGTAATAATGTCGTTTTTTGACGTTAAAAAATACGTCAAAAAACGACATTATTACGTCATTAATTTTTGCACCAACCTAATAGGAGGATTGGTATTGCATAACAGTCGAGCACTCTTTTTGTTTCTAACATAATTTTCTTGTTTCTTAATACTTTGTTTGGCTTTTGGAAGGCATCTTTCGCCATTTCAACGCACCCTTGCATTTCTGTGTCACATTTTCCGTTGTCTGTTAAAACACTTGCCAGATCTTTAATTTTCTGTACTTGCTTGATTTTGATATACCCACGAAACTAGAAAAAGGCGTAAGACAAGGATGTATCTTCTCCCCAGATTTATTCAACCTCTACAGCGACGCTATTCTAAGAGAACTGGAGACACTAATAGGATTTATGATCGGTGGACTTAATCTTCACAATATAAGATACGCAAATAACATTGTGTTGATGGCTGACTCAGAAAGGAAACTACAGGAACTCTTAAACAGTGTGGTAAAAGAAAGCGAGAAAAAGGGAATAACTATCAACTGCAAGTATGGTCGTCAGCAAAAGAAAATACTCCAAGATGCGAGTTACTAATTGTGCTGGATGTATGTCATATAGGAAGAAAATGAGTGACTACCGACACCGAGGTTCGAGCGTGACACTTTGGACTTATAAATGTATGTTTTTCGCCAAGTGTCAGCGGTGTCAAGCTACTGACTGGAGTGATTATTGAGTAACTCTTGAGTGGAACTATTCAGTCGAATTAGTGTGAATTATTCTGCGTCGATGATTTGGATTGCTGAACAGTATCCGCGAGGATGTGGAGGAAACTGGATGCAACAGAAATTTGGTTATACAGAAGAATGCTGAAAATTCCATGTACGGAACGAGTAAGAAAGAAAGAAGTCCCAAAGAACTCACAAAAGAATGCTTATCGACAGAATAAAGAAGAGACAGTTGAAATTCATTGGATACATAACAAGGAAAAAGATATAGGAGAACTGAACCCTCATATTGATGGCATGTTGATGGCAAGAGAGACAGAGGAAGGCAGTAAGCCCCCTATCTGACGAGATTGTGTGAATGGATGGCAGGACTCGGGGTGGGAGCCTTAGCAAAAGTAGAAAAACTGCTAAGCGCCACAAGAAATAGGAAGTTGTGGAGAGCCAAGATCGCGCATGTTCTGATAGGACGTGGAAGAAGAAGAAGAAGAAGAAGAAGAAGAAGGAAAGCTATAATTAAAAATATTAAGAATAAAAATTTGAAATAAATTAAAATTAAAAACATGATTGAGTGATTATTTTCTACGGATTATTAGAAACAAGTGTATTTATTTAAATTTTTATATAAAACATTATCCGAAATAATATATTAGGTTGGTGCAAAAATAATGACGTAATAATGTCGTTTTTGACGTATTTTTAAACGTCAAAAAACGACATCTCAGAGATCCAGTCACCTGAAAACGTCCGGTGCGTACAACGGCCGAAACGTTGTGAATATGGCAATGAAGATGAGGATACAGCCCGAATAATGTAAATAATGCATGTAATCATAATACCTCATCTCAGAGATATAGACAGATCCTGAAGAAGGCCGAGGCATACAACGGTCGAAATGTTGTGAATATAGCAATCAAGATGAGGATAACAATCCAAATAATGTAACTAACCCAAATAATCCTAATACCTCATCTCAGAGATATAGAGGCCGAAACGTTTTGAATATGGAAATGAAAATGAGGATAACAGTCTGAATAATGTAAACTATTCAAGTAATCATAATAGAGATCCAATCACCTGATAATACCTCGTCTCAGAGATATAAAGGCTGAAATGTTGTGAATATGGCAATTAAGATGAGGATAACAGTCCGAATAATGTAAATAATACAAGTAATCATAATACCTCATCTCAGAGATATAGACAAAGATGAATAGTCATAAAGAAAACTAGAGTATCTGCTGGAGAGGGTAATAAAGGAAAAAAGGAAAAAAGGACTAACTGAAACTGCAAGTAGACAGAAAGTATGATTATCAGCAAGAAAAATAACTGAAGATACGACTTACAAATTGAAGATGCTAACATCAAGCATATACAGTATTTTAAATATCTGAGAAATGTTTTAACAGAGGACGGAAATGTAACACCGAAATCCGAACAGGCATCAGACTAACAAAAAATGCATTCCAAAAACTAAGTCGTGAGAAATAGAAAAAAGTCTTTAGAAACAAAGCAAAGTGTGTTAGATTGCTAGTTGATATGCATCATATTATATGGCAGTAGATGTTGGGCAATCTCCCCACGGATTAGGAGAAAACTAGAGGCAGTAGAAATATGGTTCTGCAGAAGGATACAGAGAATTCCCTAGACGGAGCGTGTAACCAACAAGGAAGTCTGAAATAAAATGGCAACAGAAAGAACGCTTTTACTCAGAAAAAGACGGCTGAAATTCCTTGGTCACATAAGGCCTTATTGAAGGCAAGAGACATTGGGGAATACAGGGAGTCACTTACCTGACAAGCATACGCAAATGGATAGCAGAACAGGTAGATAAAAACAGCTAAGAGCTACACTAGATAGGAAGTCGTGGAGAACCATGATTGTCTATACTCTGAAGGGATCCAGCACATAGAAGAAGAAGAAGAATTTGTAGCTCGAATATTAGGTTGTTCCTGTTGTTGACAACCATACATAATTATTGTTGTTTTTTGTTTTGCTTTCTTTTTCACTTTTTTGTCTGAGTCATTTATTGATTTGTATCACTTGCTTAGAGCTTTAGGAAGCCATTGTTTATTAACGTTCGTTTTCTGTCGCTGATTTCTCATTGGAAATTTGTTTGTTCCGTAGATATCATGATTACTTCATTCAAGGAATGTTAGGAAAGTTTTTTTGAGCATTTATTCTAAGGCGATATTTTCAGAGATTAAAACCAAATGGTTACCCGAAGATTACTGAACCTATTTTATTCGACATTTTTACTAATCACAACATCTTTTGTGAAATATTCATCGCAGTAATTTCGATCGTTCTTTTAAATTAAACAGTTTGGATTCAAAATAAGCAGTAACTGCGAACAAGGCTCGAACCGAAAACAAATTAAAATGTACACTACAGTTCGAAAGTTTTGAAGCTACCACCAGAATTAGCAAGGAATGAACTTGACAGAAGAGTGAAAAAAAATAAAAAGAGATCTTAGAGTTATTGAATAAAGAATGGAATCAATTATCAATCTTATACTTTGAGAAACTTTTGAAATGACAGCCAAAAATGTGTGATGCAGTAATGTTATGGTAATTTACCCACGCACGCATGGACACTCCGAGCTATAAATAGGAGCAAGTTTCCTTTTGGAGATGGAAGTTTCCAGCAGTCAGCTCTGACAGTCTGACTGAACATTCTTGGTGTAACACACTCGTTTGTATATGTTTGTATTACTGTTTCTGTTAATATATTTGTTTAACTCAATTCCTCTCTTTGTCATTATTTCTGGTCCTTACAAGGCCACGACAAATAAGCAAGACTAAAGGAGGATATTTTGACGAGAGCAAAATTTAATCATAAAATGCTTTTTTTTCTTTTTGTCATAATAAAATTTCTAATAAAAGATCATGTCTCACTTTTTTAACTATGTAGAATAATTTTCTCTTATTTAAAGTACAAAACAAGTACTTTTAGGGTCAATTTAAAAAATTTCCAGGGGTTACCTCAAACTTTTGAACTGTACATTGTTACTGGCGCTATGTCTTTGTGGGTGTTTGGGTTGGGTAACGGTTAATAGCACAAGAAGTGGAATCAATAAACAGAGTTAAAAATCTGACCTTTGTTTTGCGTTCACTTCCCGCCCCACAGTTATTGGTAAAATAGTATGGTAAAGTTGGATGTCTAGCCTTAGTAGGACAACTAGTCGAGACGGACGATACTGAAATTCAAAACCGTTGCGACTGTTGAAATTGCTGTTTGAATAGTTTCTTCTATCGCACTTCTCGCTTGTGTGGCGCTCTTCCAGCTTCTTGATTCCCTGCCAACTACAATCTACAAAAATTTAAATGCAACGTCAATCGTTATCTTCTGTCTCCTTAAATCCTACCCTTTTTATTGCCACTTCTCTTCAATAACGGTTTTTCAGTTTCCTTGCTTTGAGTGAAATGATTAAAAACGTTGTAATAAAAAAAGCAATTATTTTAAGTTTGTTCCACTGAGCTTAGGCTGGCAAGATAAGTTACATGAGACTGGCCGATGAAAAGACGAAGTAACACAAAGACGACACGAGACGTGGTAAATTTAATAACTTATTTATTCAAACTACCACTGGATCCATGCTGTTCCCAGCATTCCTTAGTGGGACCGGAAAGTGCTTACAATTATAATAATAAACATTGCCATCAACATTGCCATCGGCAATGCCATAATAAAATGATAGTCTACACCCTTGTGCAAATTAATTGAAACAAAACGAATAAATCCGTTATTATTAACTTTTTTTCATATTTTCCAATGAAACATGACCCATGCACATGTCAGTACTTCATATGTGCATTCCACGAAGTTTTTCCTTGCAGATTAACCACAGATTTTCGGTTGGATTTAAATCAGGAGAGTTTCCAAACCAGTCGATAGTATTTTGATCTGCTCACTGGTAGCCAGTGTGTTTGTGTAGTGTTATATTTTTTCGTACGCCTCCTTGGAGTAATGTCCATCGCAGACAATGGCCGCAGGACAACTAATCGACAGTCGAGACAATAGCGTCTGTGCGTGATAAATATGTTACGGATGATGCAATATTTTTCAAAGCCAAACAAATTTTATCACACACCCGAAAATACATTCATATTCCTGCACACCACTGCATATGACCTAATCTGAGGAAATATTAGAAATCGATTACACCCTTTCACTCCAGTGAGTCTAAAATTGATCGTGTGATGAAAGAAAGGAAACTAAAGCGGTTGTTTCAATTAATTTGCACAAGGGTGTAGATAAAAATTATATCTTTAAGTCTTTACTATGATTACGTTTTCACGTGTGCGTTTTTATATTTTTAATCTTCATAGTTATACTCTGTTTATTCAGTGTCTTTGTCTTTTTCACGTTTTGGATTTGTTAATATTCTGATGGAATATTTCCACCCCTCTCTTAAGTAATTCCGGATGTTTTTGCCTGTCAATTGCTGCCTTCAAATCATCGAATTAGGAAGAGTAGGCGCTTAATAAAGAACAACACATCTGTTAGTGCCGCTCAGCAACTATGACATATTTGGGAAGGATATTAGAATAATCAAGAGCCTATATTAACAGCAAGCCGGAGAGAAAATGAATTCAGCAGATATGCAAAAATAGAAAGGTGTGTAAGACAATGATGTGTCTTCTCACCGGACTTACACAGCGAGGCAATTCTAAGAAAATTAAAAGTCCTAGTAGGATTCATTATTGGCGGCCACTATCTTAATAACATCAATATATGCAAATGACACAGTGTTGATAGCAGACACGAAAATGAAACTAAAAAAGCTCCTACAGAAGGTAGCGAAGGAAAGCAAGAAGAAAGGACTAAGTGTAAACCATAAAAATAAAGAAAGCAAGGTCATCAGCAAAAAGATGAGCCCAAAATGCAAATTATAAATATGGGACACTAAAATCAATCAAATACAAAATTTAAATATCTGGGAAGTGTTCTAACAAAGGATGGAAAATGTGACACTGAAATCCGATGTATTGAAATGGCCAAAGATGCATTCCAAAAACTAAGCAGTGTATTAAGGGACATAAAAATTTGATTAGAAACAAAGACAAGAGTATTGAACAGTCTCCCGTATAGCAGCTGGACAATCTCTCCAAATATGAAGAAGAGACTTGAAGCAACAGAAATATGGTTCTACAGAAGGATGGCGAGGATACGATGGACCAAACATGTGAGCAACGATGAAAATAGAAACAAAAAGGAAACATACATAACATCAGGAGCAGGTGGCTGAAATTTCTGGAGCACGTAATGGGGAAGGAGGGCTTGGAAAATCTGATACTCACAGGATAGATTGAAAAAAAAGAGGAATAGAGAATAGCAGCACGTAACATACTTGATGGTAGAACAGGGTTTGGGAGAAATAACAAAAAAAAAATTATAAGGACCTACAAGGGACGGAAAGATGTGGAGGGCTATAATCACCTACATCCTGAACAACGAAGAGGACTTCTTCGAATCAATGTCTTCTCTGGAAGAAGCTAGCTGTAGCGGACTCCCTTTCAATACGCCCATATATGCAGCATCTCTATCTTTGGATTATGATCGACTTTTATCAGAGTTAACACTGAAATATATTGGCAATCTTTCACGTCGTATAACTTTGATTATTTGAAAATAATCTTTCCATTTGATCAATTTTAACTGGTCTACCCGACGGCGCAGCATCATTCAGAATATCATCTTCAGCACAAAGCATCACAAACCATGTTCGATTATTCAGAGACTTCTCATAAACAGTACAAATCATTTCGTTTGTATCTGAGCCGAATACGCCTTTCTTTTGAGAAAATCATAATAATCCAAAAATATTGCTTATTTGCCTCCATTTGATAATGTTTTAATCAAGGAACAAAATCTACAAATATTCAGAAAAGACTTTTAAGTGCACGCTGATACGATAGCTGTCACTAGAGAATCAAAGACGATCTTTCCGAATGTAGCTGAAACTAAATGGTTCTTGTGTCACATAAAGACAATAACAGAATAAAGATTCGGGCCAACTTGATAGATATAACTTGATTACTCTAAATTGGAACACAACGAGAAATATGTATTTCAGCGGAAATATATATAAATAGAAAGATAGACGAACAGACTGATATGAAGTTACATCAATCAAAATTAAGTAGATCTGAAAAATATAGATAGATATGTACAGAATGAAATAGATATTAGATTGGTGCAAAAATAATGACGTAATAATGTCGTTTTTTGACGTTAAAAATACGTCAAAAAACGACATTATTACGTCATTATTTTTGCACCAACCTAATAGATAGATAGATATGTACAGAATATATATATATATATATATATATATATATATATATATATTGGTTGGTTGGTTGGTTGGGTTTTATGGCATATCAACCCCTGTGGGTCATTTAATGCCAAATTAAGGTATATATATATATATATATATATATATATATATATATATATATATATATATATATATATATATATATACACATATACACATATACCTTTACATATATTAAATATACAGTACTATCAAACATATAACTGGCAACATTATTGTTTCAAAAACGCATACCTGACAACATTATTGTTTCAAAAATGTATAGCTGGCAACATTATTGTTTCAAAAACGCATACCTGGCCACATTATTGCTTCAAAAACGCATAGCAGGCAACATTATTGTTCCCCAAAAACGTATAGCTGGCAACATTATTTTTCCGAAAACATTATCTGAAGCCTTGTTGTTGGACGTAGTTTATCGTCATACCCAGGACGCGGATGTAGTTTATCGTCATACCCAGGACGCTATAGATAGATAGATAGATAGATAGATAGATAGATAGTATGTTCTTGAGGAAGGAGCAAATATTTAATAATACGAGAAAAATTTCAGAGTACTCAAAAGAAATGTCGAACGAATTGTGTTTTCAGCGAATAAAGAAAACCTAAACAATGACTTCATAAATCATTGAATAGACAACAAAATCGGAGAACAACTGATAGGCATTGAAACAATACACACCAAATCAGATCGTTTTAACTGAATGCAAAAAAAAATACAAAATCGAAAAGCACATCATTAAAAACATTAAAATTATCGGTCAAACTCTATCTACTAATTATTCAAAGGATATATATATATATATATATATATATATATATATATATATATATATATATATATATATATATATATGCTTGTGTAGTAGATGCTAATGAAAAGATCTTGGTCCAACCAAGAAGTCCTTCTAAAACTTACTATTTCTGGAACTTTTAGCATATACATACGCGATGTTCGCTTCCGCGTCTCATATACACGAGTTTGTCGTTCCTTTGAAATTTTTCATTTAACAAAAACAGACTATCATTATTGTTTCGTCCGTGTATTGGTTGATATATTGAAAAGTAATTGTCATCTTTGATAATGGCTTATGTAAGCCGAAGGCTTAAATTGGATTTAAACATATATCAATATGGTGATTTCCTTTCGACTTTCAATGATAATGTTATTAAGCTTATCAGACAATATGAAAGGAACTTACTTAAAATAAATAGACAAATAGGTTCACTATGTCATGCTAAACAATTTTCTCTCCGGAATATATCTTACATATCTAAAAGTCTACCATTCGTCCATGTTTCGAATATTTTTGTCATATTTTGTCCGGTGCTCCTGCTATATATTTAGATATTCTTGATAAAATCCAAAGGAGAATCAGCAATATTATTGGCCCTGATCTGACGTCCCGGATTCAGTCTCTTTCCCGCCATCTTCAAAATGCTTCCCAGTGCCGTTCATATAAATACTTTCATCGTAATTGTTTGGATGAGCTCTTCATTATGGTACCTATACTTTATACTTACATTCGTAATGAAGAACTCATCCAAACAATTACGATGAAAGTAAATTGGCAACAAGGCCTCAGAAATTTACAGTTGAATTGGCAAGATGTAACCGAAACTTATATGCCAACAGTTTCTTTTCTCGCACTTCTTCCAGCTTCTTGCTTCCCAGTGAAATTTGATCTTCAAAAATTTAAATGCAATGTCAATCGATATCTGCTGTCTCCCCGATTACTCTTCTTTTGTTCTCGCTCCTTAATAATGTTTCTGTTTTCTAATTCTTTCACATCCAGTAATCGCTTATGTTTTAGTGGCTTTACTGCCTTGCATGGGGTGAATTCGCTTAATATATATATATATATATATATATATATTAGGTTGGTTCAAAAATAATGTCGTTTTCTCACATATGTTACTATGTGAGAAAACGACATTATTTTTGCACCAACCTAATATATATATATATATATATATATATAGAGAGAGAGAGAGAGAGAGATAGATAGAGAGAGAGAGAGAAAGAGAGAGAGAGAAAAAAGAAATTGAAATAACATTGCTTTGTGGTGAGTTTGGAATTTTTTTGATTTTATCTATTGGAAGGGAAAAGTGGACATTGAAGTCACCACAGAGGCGACAGACTGTTTCATGCCAGATGCAATCGTCAGGTTTATTTATATTTACATACGCTCTATACCTGATATTGAGCATTTTATCTCATAAATATAGCACACTTTAAAACTGGATTTCTTCATATATATATATATATATATATATATATATATATATATATATATATATATATATATATATAATGAACTCTCCCGTCGGTTTCGAAGTATGAGGATCTGACAGCTTATTGATTCAGTTATGAAAGTTTGTGCGATAATCTTAAGTGGCATTTAAGATCCGCTATATATATATATATATATATATATATATATATATATATATATATATATATATATATATATAAGGAGCCAGCTTTCCCTGAAGAGCCGTTTAGGTGAAACCTAGGTAAGTTTGCCTGGCTCCTTAGGATTATTTTAGTTTTCGCTCTACTTACCGTATTGAGCACTCTAAGTTTTTGTCCCTTTTACTCGTTTGTTTTTATTTTTTTCTTTGGACTTGGAACTTAAGCACTTGACGATTGATTTCGTCTTGTGTTAATGTTCTTGGTTCTTTCTTTTTTTTAATTCCAATTTTTTCCTCAGATACCGATTTGTTCTACTGCAAGTTGAGCTATCCGAGGTTTTCCAAACGAGTAATACAATGTATATATATATATATATATATATATATATATATATAAACAAGAAAAATAACTCACGGTTTCGTTGGATATATCAGTGATCTCTGAAAAAGATATGCTCAATAGAGGAGCAAGTGTAGAGCATTCTAAATCGTGATTAAAATATAAATATTAAGAACTCATATATATATATATATATATATATATATATATATATATACACGTTATATACGAGGAATGCGACAAAACTACAAAAGGCATTACCTATTTATTTGCATAGAAACTACAAGAGATGTAAAGAGCACAATAATACGGTTGAATGGAGAAGGTTTTCAGTTGTGAAACACTTTTGTCTGCACTGTCACTACCATTGACTAACATTTTCGCTAACGTTGAGCATGATACTACCTGTCACGCTCGTAAAAATCTGCACCCGCGGAGACAACCCACTTTTTTACATTAGCAATACTGAGACACATTGCCCAACAACTGAAGTAACATTCACTTTTTGGTCTCTCTAAACATTCAACAATTATTCATGAATTTGGTTTGATCAGGAACAATTTTACTAGTGAATGTTCACTTAGATAGAAAATAGGCGTTATAAAATAAAATCGTCACGAAAGCGCACGAGAATTCATCCTCTCGTTTGCTTTTCTTTAAAGAACTTAACAATGTGAAACAGATGTTAGTTAATAACGGTTTTCCGAATTACCTCTTAGATCACCAAATTAGATCTAATATAATTATTCATGCATTTGCTTTGATCAGGAACAATTTTATTAGTGAATGTTCACTTAGATATAAAATTACATCATAGATCACCAAATTAGACTTTTTCTTTCTAAGGTAACCAATAGCAACACTGGACATACAGTTAAAAACTATAACATTGACATTTTCTACAAAAATCAAAGGTACGGTAACTAGAAGCAGTATGAATCTTCCCTGAGTAACATTATAAAGAAATATACAATTCCAGTCGACGAAAATTAAAAAATTAAATTTATAATTTACTATAAAAATTTAAAACTGCTAACCTCATCATCAACAATAACTCACCTGCAAGTTCCTAATTACAGAGAAACAATATTATTTATGAATTCACATGTGCCTTATGCAACTGTTTTTCTGAAAAAAACTAATTCATAAATAATCATTCGATATATTACTACATGCCTTATAATGACTTTGTGACCATAGTTCGATTAGGGTGTCATTTAAACAGACAGCGACCAACCAAACTCCATTCTCATAGACAATACAAGTATAATAGCTTTATCCACATGTAAAAAAAAGGCTAAAAATAATTAATAAAATTAATAAAAAGAAAACGCAAACACGCAATAATATCAACTATGTACACGGCCACAATGTGCTGAATGTGTTTGTAAGATAAATACATTCCTATAACTCTAGATATTTTTTAAAAATCCATACATTCAGTTAAAAGTAAAAAAAATAAGATCATCCTTGATAATGGCTAAATGAATAGCCGAAAGCGCTCTGATATACAGAACATTCAGACAATTTCTACATAATTTATGTCCAGAAAAGAAACAAATTATAAGAATACAAGTAAAATTAAATTAAAAACTTAACTGCAGTACATAGTAAGTTATTTTTAACGAAACTTGTATATATATATATATATATATATATATATATATAGATAGATAGATAGATATCTTTATGATATATATATATATATATATATATATATATATATATAGGGGAGAGAGAGAGTGAGAGAAGTATGTTTTAACTGGTTCTAAATTTGAATGTTGTTATGTTTACTGTTCCGTGGGGCAGAAATATCAGATCTGATAATAATTTCAATAGATTTATCGAACATCTGACTCGGAAAAGTATTTCAACGCGGAACTTTGTAGTCGGTCAGTCCAGTTAAGTCAATTGAACTTTTATCGATTCATTGAATAGTGTATACATACATACATATATATATATATATTATTTTTTTTAAATATGATTCCATCGCAACACAGAAATTACTGTTTCGAAACTTGACTCAAGTCCTAAAGTTTAATTTCAATATTAAACTTAAAATTTAGAGTTTCGAAACATAGTAATTTCTGTGTCGCAATGGAATCATATTTTTTAAAAATAATTTGAGCTCTACTTCTGTATGGAGCACTGTTTTTTTGTTTTTTTAAATAAAAACATAAATACTAAAGGACTTTGGATCATTAATCTAACTGTTACATAAATACATACACACACACACATATATACATATATATATCTATATATATATATGTATATATATATATATATATTTGTATCTGAGGCTCTCTTCGTGGAACGATGGATAGTAAGATAATCTCGCAAATTATTAGTGATTTGCTGGGCTTCAAATATATATAAGGCATCTCCGTTGAGCAATGGATAACAAGCTCGTTTCGCAATCATTATTACTGCAATAAGTTCGATTGACTCAGAATGCACCATATTAACGGCTTTACTGACAAAAGTACATTTAGTAAATACCAATATATATGTGCGTATGTGTGTATGCCTTTCCAAAGAATTGATACATTGTGTAACAAACTCCTGCGTGGGATGTTTCTCCGAACACTTAAATTTTAACCCCTTTAAATCAAGAGTTAATCTTCATGAATTATTACTCTTGCCACCTTCTCTTCCATTTGTATTACACACCAATTTCAGCATTACTATTTTGTGGAAATTAAACCTTGCTGTCTCTCAAGCCTTGTATTAGTTGAAATTTAGGATAAGAAAAATTTTGTTAAAGACGTTAGCTTGTAACGTGACTTCATAAAAACTAGTTAGACATTATCTGACTGTTTTCTGTGGGTTTTTTTTTCATTTTGGTAATCCTGATTTTAAGAAAAGTGACAAAGCTATTTTTTTTAAATTACTTCAACTTGAAATTACTCCCATGTAGTTAATCAAATACAAAGCCGAAGAGCCACTCAAGGTAGAGGGTTATAGAATAAGGTTGTTAAGAGGGCGTAAATGAAGGAAGTAAGAAATATTCTCCAGATTCTTGATAAAATCTAAAGGAGGCTATGTCATGTTATCGATCCTGGCATGACATCTTGACTTCAATCACTTTCCCACCGCCGTGACGTGGCTTCTCTCTTTTGCATAAATATTTCTATGCTAATTGTTTTAATGAGCTTTCCGCTTTGACCGCATGAATTTAAGCATACTACTAGATTGGCAGTTAGGTCTCATCGTTTCATTGTTGAAATAGCTAGAAGTAACCGCAAGTTCTATTCTAACAGTTTCTTTTCTCGCACTTATCGCCTGTGGAACTCTTCCGATTTCTCGTTTCTCAGCCACCTATAATCTTCAAAGATTTTAAAGCAACGTCAATTACAATGTTTTATCTTGAACCTGATACCTCTTATTCCTGATACCTCTTATTTTATTGCCCTATCTCCTCTCTAAAGTTTTATCATTCTCTTCCACTCTCAGTAACACTTTGTGCCTTAGTGGCATTATTGCCTTGCTTGGAGTGAAATCATTTAAAAAATGATATGTAGAGTAGATCACAGTTGGCCATAGACTTGAAGAGGTTAAAATCGTAGTAATCAGGGAAGCATCCAATCAAGAGTCTGTTCCACAATGTAACAATTCTGAGTGAAACCTTTTCCTTATCACCAGAATAACAGTCGATCCTGTGTACGTAACATGGAAACTATGAAGGTCTGAACTGTTGAAACTAAGAAATGTCGCTTGTCTAAACATTTGCCATGGAAATAGCGAAAGAGTAGTGAAAGAAAACGTAACGTTTTCTCTGTGGGGAAGGGGCTGTAATGTTGAAATTAATTCATCATACACAAAGCAGTGTAAGCTATTTCAGGATAAAACTTCAAAGACACTTCTAAGATTTCTTTAACATTACAGAAAAGATAGCACTGTTAACATTTGCACCAACCGAGCGAGTGAAAGGAAGGGTGTGTTTTCTATGAAAAGGAAATCTATGCCGTTTTGAATCTATTAACAACTCAATGATAGCCACAAATATTGTTGACGGTACACTTTTAGTATCATTATCGGAGTAAATTAAATTGTCTAAAATCGGATTTACACAGCATTCTAGGAAATGTTGCTTTAATATAAACTAAATTTAATTTTCCTTTTCCAGTTGCACATGAATTTATTGTGTAATCGAGTAGAAGATCCTGCCCAAAGGCCATTACAAATTGAATATTTCCGTTTTTAATCTTTAATTGACAGAATGTCTTGGGGCAAAATCTTGCTGTTGAAAATTTCTTGTCTGGACACTAGACGTAATTCTTCTGAGATTTAAATAGCTACAATTTCATCACATTAGAAATTTTCATCGGTGATAGAGGAGAATAAAAATATTAGTTTTTGATTTCATAGCTGCAGTTTCAAATCCGTTTACCTAGCTTGGGATATAAATTTTTTAATAAGTTTTTCTAAAATGAAGTATTTTTATTTCAAAGGATCAGAAATATTAAAATCTGAAATGAAATCAGCACCGGCCAATTTGAACAGAAACAAAGCAGCAGGACCAGACGGAATTGTAACAGAGGTGCTAGCAGCCATAGATGATTTCGTAATTGACAAGTTTACAGACATGATAAATGAAATATACAACAGTGGTGATATGCCGGAAGACCAAAGTAGATCTATTTTCATAGTACTGACTAACAATCCAGGTACAAACGTTTACAAGTACTATCGGACAATCAACCTAATGAGCCACATAACAAAACTTATAATCCGAATTCTGGTGAGTAGAGCGCGCAGCAGAATCATACCGGAAATAAAACAAGAACTGTACGGGTTCGTTAAAGACACCGGAACTAGAAATGTAAGAGTACTGGACTGTTATGTACCGTAAATTGCAACGTACAAGTCGAGATTCTAAGCCTGAAAGATTTTTCCAAAACTAAGTGTCGACTTATATGGCGAGTTGTAAACAAATGGGACGCCACTCCTAACCATTACTGTTCTCCACTTAGCCTACCTGCAGCAGACTGACACATTTATATCCCACTAAAACTTGTGTTTGATGAACATATTTGGCATATTAACAGGGAAAGTAATATAAAATAATAAAAATAGTAACATACATTTAGTATTCTATTAACGCTACAGCAAACATTACGCCCAACCGGTGACACACTAAGTTTGACCGAAGTATATGTTTGGCAGACAACTTATACGATAAGTATAGGCAGAACTCAGACTTTTGAGCTAAATTCAAAATCATTTCCAATTATGAAAGTATAATCTGGAACAAACGATGATTTTTCATTTAATCAAAAATCATTTTAAAAAAGGCACTAGGCACACCGACAGATAGAGCATTGCAACAGCTTCTGCAGGTGTATCGGATAACCCCTAATCCGAACAGGCCTATGGGAAGCTCGCTTGCAGAAACAATGTTTGCAAGGAAAATCAAGTCTGTCTTCGACAAACTTATTCCACGGCAAGCAAAGTTAAAAAAAAAAAAAAAAAAAAAAAAAAAAAAACCGTATCGCCTCATAAGAAATATTTCAATCCTGACGATAAAGTCTTTTTCAAGGCTCACAAAAACAACATAACATTCTGGGAAGAATCATTGGCTCCAGATTAAACTTTTGATTAATCATTGAAAATGATTTTTCGTTATATCAAGCACCGTTTCCAACCCTAAAAAGATAACCTGTAACAAGCAATGATTTTTCATTTAATCAAAAATCATTTCCAATCTTAAGTGTTTAATATGGAGCCAACTATGAGTTTTCATTCATTCAAAACTTATTTACAATCTTAAAAGTTTAATCTGGAGCCACGATTATTTTTCGTTCTATCAAGCATCGTTTCCAACCCTAAAAAGATAACATGTAACAAGCAATGATTTTTTCATTTAATCAAAAATCATTTGATAGAACGTACGAAAAACTCATAGTTGGATTCCAGATTAAACTTTATGATTGTAATACATTTTTGATTGAATTAAAAATCTTAAAAAATTAATATAGAGCCAGTGATGATTTTTATTCCGTCAAAAATCGTTTCCAATCTTAAAAGGATAAAATCTAAACTTTAAAATACTGAACCACCGATTGTTTTCCATGCATTCAAAAATAATTTCTAAACTTATAAGTTTTAATCTGGTACCAAGGATAATTTTTCATTCCCTCAAAAATGTTTTCAAACAGAAATTTATTGTGGAGCCAACGATGCTTTTTCATACAATCAAAAATCATTTGAAATATAAAAGATTCATCTTGAGCCAAAGATAGTGTTTCGTTAGATGAAAAATCATTTCTAATCTTAAAAGTTTAATCTGGAACCACCGATGATTTTTTATTCAATGAAAAATTGTTACCAATCTTAAAAACATAATCTGAAGTAAGCGTTGAACTTTTCATTCCATCAAAAATCGTCTCCAAGCTTAGAAATTTATTGTGGAGCCAGCAATGTTTTTTCATACCATCAAAAATCGTTTTCAATCTTAAAATGCTTAATCTGGAACTAACGATGATTTTTCTTTCAATGAGAAATCGTTTCCAATATTAAGTAGTTCAATCAAAAATCATTTCAATCTTAAAAGATTAATCTGGAGCCAAAGATGATTTTTATTCAATGAAAAAAATTTTCCAATCTTAAAAAATATATGTAGCAAGCAATGATTTTTCATTCAATTAAAATCGTTACCAATCTTTAATCAGGAGCCAACGAAGATTTTTTATTCGATACAATATCATTTCCAATCTTAAAAGTTTAATCCGGAGCCAACGAAGATTTTCCATTCGATACAATATCATTTCCAATCTTAAAAGTTTAATTTGGAACCAACGATGACTTTTCTTTCGATCTGATATCTTTTCCAATCTTAAAACGTTAATCTGGAGCCAACTATCATTTTTCATTCAAGCCAATGTCATTTCCCATATTAAAAGGTTAATCTGAATCCAGGGATAATTTTTCTTCAATCCAATGTCATTTCCTATCTTAAAAATTTAATCTGGAGCCAATGATATTTTTTCATTCCGTCAAAAATGTTTCCAAATTGAGTAATTTAATATGGAGCCAGAAATGTTTTTTTCGTACAATCAAAAATTGTTTCAAACATAAAAAATGTCATCTGAAGTAAATGATTTTTTCATTCAATCAAAAATAATTTACAAATTTTAAAAAGTTTATTTTTATTAATTTTTTATTTAATCGAAAACCTTTCCCAAACTTAAAAATATAATCCGCATGAAATATAATGTGCGATAATTTTTCATTCCATCATAATCATTTCCTAACAAAAACTTAACGTGAAGCCAGCTATGCCATCAAAAATTATATTCGAACTTCAAAATTTGACCTGGTACAGCGGTAATTTTTCATTTAATTAAAAATCGTTCCAGACGTAAAAATGAAATCTGAAGTCAGTACTAACTTTTCTATCAAGCAAAAATCGTTTAAGCTGGGGCCAACAATGATTTTTTTAGCGATCAAATTCATCTCCAAACATAGAAATTTAATCTGAAGTCTGCGCTGATTTTTCATCCCATCGAAAATCCTTTCCATTCATAAAAGTTT
Organism: Acanthosepion lycidas; assembly: GCA_963932145.1. NCBI lineage: Eukaryota > Metazoa > Mollusca > Cephalopoda > Sepiida > Sepiidae > Acanthosepion > Acanthosepion lycidas. The sequence goes on from OZ010591.1 coordinate 101,106,732, forward strand.
AATCTCTAATCAGCAATGAATTTACACTCAATCAAAAATCAAATTCAAACTTTAAAAAATTAATCTGGAGCCGGCGATGATTTTTTATTCAATCACAAATTCATTTCCTGACTATTTCGAAGATACTGACATCTTTCACCTTCTTAACTTTGGAGTGTGTCTATTTCCAGAGGACTATTCCACCACTGGTAGCATCTTCTAATTACGCCTAAAGGTGTAGGATAAAGATCAATTTTGATGTCTGTGGAAAGTGTCAATTGAACAATTTATAGAATTATCACATTAAACAGAATTTTGTCACATTCACTCTCTGGAAAAATGTGTAAATAACTTCTTCACTGTAAAGGGGAGGAGGAGACGAGGCGTTCATATTTGCTCGAAATTCTTTTAATTCTGTCTGAATTTCTGAGACGAGAAATTATTATAGTTATATATTATCAGGAATCTATTAGGAAATTTCTAACTACAGCCACTGCCATTTTAACTTCACCTATTGCGATTGTAATGAATCATCTTCTAACACAAAGCAATGGGTAAATAGCAGGACAGACCGGGTTCTATAGCCTTGGATGGCAACTGGTCTACCGCAGAAAGAAATGGCGACCTACTGCAAGAAAAAATCTGCCTCGTCAGTCATGTATCGAAATTTACATGATCGCCTAAGCGTGTATCACGCATGGCACATAACTGACTGACGTTTAATCTAAAATGTCTACTTCGCTCCCGAACTATGTGAATCCGCCTGATAACCCAGTGGTCTTAAAGGCCACTCCAAAGCACCCCCACCCCCGCTCCGATCCTTACTTGAGTGATATTAATTATTCACAAATTCCCCCCTGGCCTGGATGATGTCTACAGCCTTATTCGTCTCGATAAAATCGTCCATCCTCCTGTGCAGCAATCAGATTAGTAGGAGTAGATAGGCTCACCTATCGTCGGTTCCATATTGAAGTGGAGTAGAGGATCTTTCCTTTTTCCCTGTTTAGGACATGGTTTACCAGTTCTTTCTTTCATCATAATGATTTAACTGTCTTAACTTTTTGCCACAAGCTCATCATCACTAGAGGCATGGAGCTACAAAATAAAAATTTGGAGTGAGGTACTAAATAAGATGCTAAAAGTGCGGGGCGAAGTTTTAAGGATTCCTGATTCTATGCATTTTTTATCTGAATCGCTCACAGCGATTTACTAAGAGTAGCTTAGATTCACTATTTACATTATTCGGACTATTGTCCTCATCTTATTCGGACTTTGTCGCCATATTTATCACAAAGTTTTAGTCGCTGTACTCTCCGGGCTTCTTCAGGTGTTTGGAATATCGAACTGAACCCTTTATTTCGTTCACTGGGGTAGACTGTTCTAGTGCCATGTCTAATGGGTGTCAGTTATCTCCTGTTAATTCCCCTCTCCAAGTTCTCCACCGCCTTAACCAGGTATTGAACTCACACTCTTTAGGTCAGTACCTGGTTGTACATAATACCTCATCTCAGAAATATAGACAGATACAGTAGCTTAGATGGGGCACAAGGCCAAAAGTATGAAGAACCCATGTGAAGATCGAACTCTCTATTCAGTAGTAGTTAATCCAGTGACACGAGCCTACCAACCATTACACCATTTCGATGTGCCCTATTTGAATTTATCATAAAATCAATATTTTGTTGAGAATTTGAATCAATCCGCAACAAAGAAAATGGCGAGAAAGGTGTTTAAATATAAAATATAAGATAATTTTATTTTCGTGTTTTTACAACTAAATTTTCTTAGCGTGTATGAGTGTTAAAGTTCCTTGTTTGTTAAGAAGAAAAGAAATGTGATTTATTCGCGTATATGTGTGAAAAAGAAGTGGCAAGGGGAAAGTGAGGAGGAAAGTGTAAGTGTCACGTAGCTTGGTGAGAAAGACGGGTGAATGAGAATGAGTAAGGGAATTTTCTTTTAAGCCACGCCTTCGTGAACTGTTTCTGTATGTTGCCATTCCTGCTGCTTACTGGCGTGTCTGGTCTTGAAACTTTGCTTATATAGACTTCAAAGGAATCATGAAACACGTTTTTTTTATTATTATTGTTGGCGAGAAAGCGACCCGTTAGTTGAAAAATGTTAAATATGTATTTTCAAAGCATTAACCAGATACAGAAATCTTTTTTTTTTTTTTTTGGCATTTGGTGTTTGACTGTTTTACTGTTTCTTTCCGTTTTCGCTCTACAATTTTTCAGATCTATTACATTAGTCAACACGATTTTTGATGCCAAGAAACAAAACACATTTTTTAGCTAATTTGATGGTACTCATTCCGAAAATGACCTTAGTTTTTTATGGTTAGCTACCGTTTTTGCTGCACTGAAATTGCTCATTTTTGAAAAAAAGATCAAATTACGATATTGGCTTGTCGCAAAATTTAATTAATAAAGGTCGTAGAAAACCATCTATTTTAGGTCGTCCGAGCAATTTATGTCAGCCACCTGAAATAAACTATTTTTATACGAAAAAAAGTGTTTTTGAGTCCAAAATTTTAAAATAGATGTACCGAAGTTTTTCAATTTATTGCCATAATTCAAATTAACTGATATTTATCAATAATACACATTAGCAAACCTGATAATTAAGGTGATATAAACAAAATTGAAACCCTAAAATCTTCTGTTTGATATTCATAAATTTATCCCATCACCTTTATCCTACGGAAGGAAACTAAGCACATTAAAAGCATTTTATTTTCACAGTTGGAAAGAAACTCCAACTAAAGACATCCCAATTAAATGCACCTATTCCATTGTACATGATACTGCTGGAGTATCAAAACGGACTTAAATAACACTGAACATGACAGACAATCAAGAAAGATAACATTTTTACCATACTTCTTATGTTCACGAAGGTTTTTATTTCTTCTGTTAGTCTATTAAATGATTTGATGAAAATACTTGTTAGTCTTGGTATATTCAATCGTGTTATTTCAAAAGACTTAGGGTCTGATTGTTATTGCAAAAATAGTATTTCTCAATAAGCAGACCAATATTTGTTGGTTTAAATACGAATTAAGCGGTTTCTACGATTTTATTTTGAAAAATATTGCCATCGTTCTATATCATATATACAGAAAACAAATGAAAAACATGATTTTTTCCAAAAATGAGGCATTTCTGTACAGCAAAAACGTTAGCTAACCAAGAAAAAGTACGGTCATTTTCAGGTTCAGCGCCCTCAAATTAGCTAAAAATAAAAGATGTTTGGTGTCTCTACATCATTTCAAAAAAAATTTTTTTGTTGACCAGTATTATCCTATTGTAAACATTTTTTCGTTTTCATTTTCAATACACATTTTTGCTGTTCATGTGTACTTAATTTTTGGAATGAGACCAGGCAATTAAAAGAATAATAAATGTTTTAGAAACTAAAGTTTTGGGAAAATTTGGAAGACCAAGTTTTGTTATTTATTTTGAAAAGTAATTGTCGTAATGATTTGGGGCAAATGATACAGCTCACCTTGATTGCATTTTTACTGATTGAGGGCATTTTTGTTCGTTTTTTTTCTTTTTTCAGTAAAAAAGTGAAATGGTTGGAGCCCCTCCACTCTCCCTTATATCGCCACAGACGGCATTAGAACATTGATTTTTAACTGTTATAAATTTTCTGTTGTTGCACAGAAGTCAATTTTCTTCAGAGTCTGTCTATATTTCTGAGATGAGGCATTATGTACATTATTTACATTATTCGGACTATTGTCCTCATCTTTGTCGCCATATTTATCACAACGTTTCGGCCGTTGTATGCTCCGGCCTTCTTCAGGTGGTTGGAATTTCGAACTGAACCCTTTATTTCGCTCACTGGGGTAGACTGTTCTAGTTCCACGTGCCATGTTTAATGGATGTCAGTTATCAGTTGTCTCCTGCTAATTTCCCTCTGAAAGTTCTCCACTGCCTTAACCGGGGATTGAACTCACACTCTTTGTGTCCTGTCACTGAATTTAACCACTCCTTAAATTGAGTCGTGGCAGATGAACAAAGATGAGACAATTGAGCAGTTTAAAAATATAATTTATATAAGAAATATATTATACAACGAAAATTAAGAATATAGAATTGCTAAAAACGTAATGGTTAAAATTCATGGTATTGTCGGAGTTAACTCCTCCTTAATTTCCTAATTGTCACTAGAGCACGCTCTAATTTATTGCCTTGTTTTCTTTTTTTTACTTTGCATTTCAGCGGACACGTTTAAAATGTGATCTCTCTCAGAGATACGTGTTTTGCCCATTTATGGGGAAACGCCATGAAAGACACATACACGTACGTACGAACATTCACCAAAATACAAACTCTTTACGTTCACGCACAAACACAAATGTTGATGTCTTTGTCACTTGTAAATTTGTTGTTTAATAGTGTAGGAATCCTTCTACTCGGTTTTTTGTTGAATATTAAAATTTGGAGTGTCGGGATTCAATACATTAATAAAATATCGTTACAGGGTCGCTCGTAATTTGGCCGTCTAAAATAATCAAACGCTTTTCATTGAAGGAATAAGATTCAGTAGAAAAGCCGACGTAGTTTCAACAAATAAACATTGATTTAATATAACGATAGGAATACAAACAGTTGATAACAGATTGGAAAGTAATGTCTTTTGTTTGGGTTGATAAAGTTTCTGAAATAAAATATAAACTGTTTTTGTGTACGTGTGTGAGAAACAATAAAATGTTGTGATATGTGTGTTTGTATGAAAAAGTCAACATGTGTGTGCGTGATTCATAATAAAAACGGATACGAGAAATACGAATTGTTTCTTACTGTTGGCGGTGTTGCCGTGGTCTGGAGTTTGTCAACGCTGTCGTTTTTGACATGAGGTCATGAAGGTCATCGGCGAGAGGTGTGTGTAGCTTGCTGGCAGCCGCGTGTATATTGTTTCGGGAACGGATTTCGTATGTTTTTTTACACTTTTTCCGAACAATATCGGCTCCAGAATTAAATTATTTATTTATTTCTAATTGGCCCTAAGATGTCACGTGGTATGTCTTCTACTACGTCCGTACGATATTTGGTCGGTATCTACCTAAAAATGATGATGACTAATACAACAAACATTCTGATTTGTAATCTATGATTTTTTTGATGTGTTTTAAGATGTAAGTGTTTTCTTGGAAGTGATTGGTTTATAAATATTGTAGTTGATATTTTAGTGGACACGACAATAGTACATATATTTGCTGACATATATATATCGGTCTTGTTTGTTTTCTTTACATCTTCGGTTGGACTCAACTTGAGTCCGCCATGTTCTTGACCTTCTTCTAGCAGGAATAAACAGCGCGTGTTCCTAATTCAACAACAGGTAAACACCCACGGTCCTCTACAGTATCGCGGACGAAATCCAAATACATCTATCTGTATGGAGTTGATTGAACACGTATCTGATGCTGTTAATTCTTCTTCCGATAGCTGCTTGTCCTTGTATCATTCAGGTTTGCTCGAGCCCAGCATCGCCTGTTCATGAAGTAGGCTCAAACAAGTCTTTACCATTCGTGGTCGTCTCGGCCTCTATCCTTTGGCGCCTGATTTTGAGGTCTTACCCATTACTAACAAATAAATGGATTTAGCTTTCTATCAGCGGGTGTTATCAACCAAGGGGAGATAACCTATATTTTTTTATATAATTATTTGAATTTTGTAAAATCAATGCTTACTTTTTGCTTAAATTATAATGAAAATAATGTTTATTTATGCACGGTAGCCCATGTGCTGCTATCAATGTCATATAGGTCATCAACAGCATTATCACCTCAAATCGCGCGTCAAATTTTAAAAAGTACGAAGGACAAAAACAACTACAATCTAGCTATAACATGATTTTGTTTATTTAAAAAACAGATGATCTTTAACCGTATATAACCAATAATTTAAGAAAATATTTTTTTAATTCCATGGACTTTTTTTTGTGAAACAGAATGAATAACTTTGTTTTTATGCTACATTAATTTCAAAAAACTAAATTCATTAAAAACTAGTTAAATGATACTTTTGAGCTTAATTCACTTTTTTATTTTACTTACCTGATTGATGTCATAAAATATCTAATTGCAACCAAAAAGGTAATTTTAATTATTCTGATTTCAAAATTTATTAAACTAAAGGCAGTGCTACAAAAACTTACGAAAAGTAAAGTGATAAAAAAAGACTTATTGAATTGATATTAAACTATTCATTGCGAGCAGGATTATTGAATTACTTCCTTGTTGAACTTCCATACTAAAAATAATCTACCGCTTGCAAAAATGAAAAAAAAAAAAAAACTTTTTAAAAAATGTTCACACTCGAAAACAGCATAAAAATTTACATCTTTCGATTCTTCAAACATGTCTTTACTTTTTATTTAATACATCTCTTGTCGCGAACTGGATGAGTTTCAAAATCTCACTGAAAAATTAAAACTAAAAATAAAATTTTCCAAAATAAATATCGAATGCCGATTTTTTCCTGTCAAATCTGAAAGAAAGAAAAAATATATGTATATGTAGTTTAAGTTTAGTTTACTTAGTTAAAAGAAAATCGGTAAATTTTCATTTTAACACCCGAGCATCATTTACTTTTTTTGTACTTAATTTAAGAATAAAGTTAACTTTCAAATATATGTAAACATTGACAAATAAAAAAGAATAACAAAAGAAAAAAAACACCTAACCCTAATTTGAAAGTTAACTTTATTCTTTAAAAAAAAAAAAATAACCAAAAAAAAACACCTAAAGTTAACTACGAGGAATTACTGTGAAGGGAGTAAATAGGCCCAAATTGTATACGTCCACCGACAGAATTCAGCACTTAATTACTTATCAATCAGCCGCTCATGGCCGACGAAATACCAGGAAAAAGTCCGATTTTTTTCGTGTAGTTAACATTCAAAAAGGTAGGTTTCTTTAATATCTAATTATTGATTTGAGTTCAGCATATACATTTACACGGAAATAAGACTATTTGGGAAAAATTTGAAGGGATATTAGCGCTCGGGTGTTAAAATGAAAATTTACCATTATGCAAGCTGAAGTACCAACTTTCAACATATTTGATTTTTGTTTTTTTTACTGAATTATTTTGAAACCGGGGCGAATTTTTTTTTTTTTTTTTTTTTCAGCACTCACAGGTGATATTGCGCAATTTTTTATTTATTTGTTGGTTTTCTTTTACTAAAATAACATCTTCTTCTGCAAGTTTTTTTATATAATAACTCAATAATAACTGTGTGTTAAAAAAAAAAAAAAAAAAAATATCGCGAACCCCCATAAAAAAAAGAATTTTTAAACTTATACACATGGTATATCGAAATAGGTTGGTGAAAGAAACTACTAACCAAAAAAGATATTTTTACAGTTTTCTGAAACAATCTGTTAAAATTAATCCATTAATAAAAAAAAAAAAATACTGAAAAAAAATCTAATTTCGGATATTTCCCTGAGATTTTTCGTAAAAATAGATTTTAAAATACTCTGAGTAGAAGTCTTTTATTTATTTTTTTATTATCGAAAATGAGGACGCATTTTGGTGATACCTACCTATTGACAATTGCTTTTTTCTTTATTTTTGTATTTTTATTGTCACACTCCTAAACGTCTAAACTCAGAAGATAGTTTTTATTGACGAATTATTTGTGTGATGCAAGGTACATTTCGTTTTAAAACTGAGCTGAGGATTTAAGAGTTGCCTCCCCTGCTTATTAAATTTTCAAACGTGTTAGTTATGACTGTAAATTGTAAGTGCAAGATTTTAACAAAGCGACTATAAGAATAAGTATATATTATTAGTTTCTGCCGAGAATGTGCTGAGTAGTAAATAGGTATCGATACGGAATTGCCTGGGTTATTTTTACCCATAAATGTATTTTTTATTTAGTAAAAAAACACAAAAAATAGTTCAAACAATTGTTTGAGGTAACATTTATGGATACTATACACAACAAAGACAGACAACACGAGCCGAATTTACGATAAATTTATTATACACAAAATTGAAAGAATTGCACAAATTAAGTGCATTGTGAGCCAAATGATGGCCAATAACATGTATGTAAAAATAATCAAGGCAAATGAAATATATTTCCTTTTACAATAAAAAAATTATAATGCCGCATAAGGTCCTCAGAAAACTGTAGTGTAGAGAATGTACTGCTTCTCGAGTGTTGTGGTCACCAATGTTGAATGGGTCAAATAGATAATGCGGCTGCGTGTTGAGAAGGTAATCAACATTCATACATAATACTTAAAACATCAAGGAAAAAGAACTAATTTTGTTTAACGAAGAAATATGTATATTAAATTCAACAATAATACAAAGTAGTTGCAATATGAGTGAAAAAGGGAGAAAAAAGTAGCTTCCCCTTGACTGTAAGGAAATGTCTTATAGAAGATTTGTCTGAGAAAAATGTTCAGAGTTCAATGTTGAAAATAGAATTTTTCTTTCAGAAAATTGTTCAGTAGTTGCAACTTACAAAGTTGATTTAACTTGGTGTGTCCACTGAGAACTGGTGGTGTGTCACATAAAGTTCTGTAGTGTGAATGTACGTGCGGAGTGAGTAGGATGAAATACACGAGCGAGTAAATGAGAACTATTGTCTCTGGGTACCTCGACTGTACTACTGGTTTTTTGGAATGCGTCCAATATTTATACTATCTGGAGTGGCTCCAAAAAGAGACGCTTAGTACATTTTTGAATATACATGAAAAATATCCTATTGGACGGAAAATGGACCAATCAGCGATTTTGTAGCAAAGCTTGTTTTGAACAAAGTGTAGGAACAAATTTACTATGGTAGAATGCGATAGATAAATTGTCATGTTATTTTTAAGTATGTATTTATTGACCAATTAGAATTGGAGAAAATGTAGGCGTGGCACTACAAAACTATATAGAAAATATAGAAAATATAGAAAAGGGGAAAATACTTCTTTGGATAGTTTTCAAATAATTGGTACAATTTTCAAAGTAAAGTTGATGGTAAAAGTGAATAAGAGAACAATCACACCAGCTGAAGACTTGTGGGGATTGTATATTGATAAAATAAAAAAAATAAAAATAAAGAAAACACAATAAGATAAAAGAAATACAAAAAAATAAAAAGAAGAATCTCTCAGGATGCCCCCAACAGGAAGAACAAATAGCACATGCATGAGAAAAGAAGGGCTTCCTAGCACCAAAGACAAAGGAGAAGAATCGTGCTCTTTCCCCCTGAACTTTCAACAAGTAAACACGTCTTTTGCTCAGGAAGGTATCTATTGTAATAAAGTTCCTAAATTCATTTCCGATGTCTCTACCTCCTTCTTTGTACCTTTTATTTTAGGAACAACAAGAATTCAACGCAGAGACAGAATAACCCAAAGAAAAATATTTTGTTAAAACTCCAAAGACTTTTCCTTGATGTGGGAGTGACTTTGATGTTCCTTTCTTTTCATATTAAAAAAAATTGTGTATGCTCACTACTTTCTTTCCTTCTTCTTGGCTCACCAGCTAATTTCTGTGAAGGCAAGGTTTTCATTGGTCCAAAAGAAATTTTAGATATGTTTGCGAATTTCTTTCCTTCCACTTCCTTAGTCCTCTGTATTTGAAGGGAGTGGGTGAATGGAGTTGTTATTATTTTGCACTCACTACACACACCCACATAATGAAGGGACACTGCACATAGAAGTGGGATTGCCATGCCAAGTTTAAATTCCATCCAAGTCTGTTATGTTCACTTCAAAGGGTATTATTTCTTTATACTAATGTTCACTCAATACAAGGCCTAAGTGCCACTCAAGGTAGAGGCAGCAGTATGAATTCATCTCTCATTCCAGCTGAGGTTAACAGCAGGACAAATATGGCTCTTTAGTTTTGGGTGACAACCAGTCTAGAAGAAGTGAAAAACACTGAATTCAAAACCAGCTTGAAGATGGATGGGCTTCGTCAGGTTAGACACACCACTGCTGCTATGGCTACAGTATATCTGGTGACCCTCTTTCAACACTATTTGTTTGCGAAATATCCTTGGATAAATTATAATATTCAAAGTAACTCTGTGAAGTGTTGCATTTGCAAGAATCAAAGTGAGAAAGCACATTTATTCACAGAAAGATGCAACACTGATCATTGACTGTGGAAAAAATACAATAGTAACTGCAACCAGCAACTGGTGCTAATATAAACCTATGCTGTCAAAAGAAATTCTTTCTTTTCCTTTGGTTAGAGAATTTTCTAAATAGCCTGTGGTAAATTCACCAAGCTTAACATAATTAAACCCACTACTTAGCAAATATCTACAAACATCAATTAAGCCATTGCATGTATGTTCGGTGATTAAACTAGTATCTCTTGTTAATGATTTCATTCTTTTTCTTTGATTTCCTCCCATTCTTTTTGTCATTTTTCCAGAATTAGAAAAAAATAACAGATGTTCATCATCTAAATCTGACATCACCTTTTTTGGTGAATCATTTTTCTTAGTGTCACCATATATTTCTTTGACACAGACAATTTTCAAAAATTTTAAAATTTTTCAATGAAATTAACTGTTTCTGCAGTGTCCCTCCCCCATTTAATAATGAGTGCACTTTAATGGATGCTACAGTTTGATCACAAGACCTATTAAACAATTGGAAACACTTTGTTGCTCAACAGGTTTTTGGTAAACTGCTACATCAGTTAGTTTTGATAGCTTAACAAACTGAGTTTTTTCTTACTCAGAAAGACCTTTTATAATTTACAATTTTTCTGTCATCTTTTTACCTTCAGAATAAAACAGTAATTCAGAAGTAGGTTTAGTAATCCAATAATTCCAAATATTTTTAAAAAGGTGGATATAATCCAAAAGTAAGTACACACCATATAAAAAAGTTGCTTCTAATTTTGCAACTGGGATCATTTTAAGTGAAAATTTTTGTCCACCATTTAAACTTTTTACCATGATGCCCAATACTGCTTTTGCTAATTCCTCAGAATTTTCAGCCAAACCAAATAAATTTCCTCCATAATAATAAGAATATCAAAATCATAATGTTTCATCCCAATCCTTTGTAGTGAAAAAAAATTTTTCCTATTATCAATTTTTAAGTTACTAAAATGATAAATTACTTCATTGATTTGTACCAATGCTGAAACATTGATATTTGACTTTTAGAAAGAGAAAAATTGCTGTATATATACCAGCAGGGTAACATTCAAATATCAAGTTTTCAAAAATTTTAATAAAACATTGGAATACACCAGTGAAAAAATCAACAAACTCGATGAACAACTGATTGTTTGATTTATAAGATGTAACTGCTGACACAGTCTTGTTGATTAATATTTTGATAGAATTTTTCAAAAGTGTGGATTTTGTCTTTTTCTAGAAACTGTGCCAACTCATCAGCTTGCACATTTCACCCAGAAGCAGAAGTTTTATTTGCTGTTCCTAGTTTTAGTTGAGGGTTAGATAATACACTTGATGGCAAATGATCAAATATTGATGATCATACTTTTTCTCTAATAACCACTGTTTCATAATCAGATGGAAAATGCCTTTTACAAACAAGTGTTTGGTTTATCAAGGGTGTTGTCTTGAGGTATTACCTCTAACCATCATTCTCTCTCATTCTCATTTTGAGGAAGACAAAATACACAAACATTATTTTGTTCATTATAGGTACCACTACAACCTGTTACACAGGACATTTGACCATTTACAAAATGATTTGGCGGGTACTGAAATTAAAAAATAGTAAATAAACAATTATTTTGTCAAAATTACATGGTTTTTCTAAGTGTATAAATCTTATATACTAAAGTCTGGAGGGTTTAGAATTCAGAATCAAGAATTTAAAATCTGTATGAATATAGGAATTTGTCATCTTTTAGAGGCTAACGTGGATTAAGAAATGCCAGGACAAAAGACTTTATGACTCAGACATGGCGATTTTAAAGTCAATTAAATTACAGGTTAATCTTCTGGCATGTTAATAAAATAGTCTGAAGTCTTTTATGGTATATTTTTATTATTAGAATCTCAGTCTCAGGAGACCATAATATATGCATTCCTGAGGTGATATAGGCTTGCAGTAACATCTGTTATGACTGTGCATGCCAATGTGCAAGTGACAGCCTCTGCTGCAATTGGCACTGATGATGAAAGAAGCCTGGGTTGCAAGGATTGTCTCAGCACACTTTCTCTAATCCCTTGCCTTCAATGCAATTTGACCCCACCAACACTTATGTTTGTGTTCACAATGTCCCTATGATACCAAACAGTATGATCAATGATCAGATCTTTAAGAATGGTGCTAACATAATTTTGATTTACTGAATTTAATTATGACATTAATTTTATCTGACAAAATTCTTAAATTTCATTAATGGAAAAAAGTTACATATTTTTTTCTTCTATTTTGTCAAAGCTTCAGATTCCCCCAACTCTTCTGATGTAAATATTTTTTATTTTAAATGTTTTGGAAAAAAAAGTGGATATCGGTTGAGGAAGATTTTTGACCCCACTTCCGCTGCATCAAATAGTGAGCAAAAATTGGAATGGGTGATAGCATAAACAGGAAATGCATCTGGCGGCTAAAATAAACAAGATGCACCGATGTCCTGAGCCTTGAATAAACTGGGTGCCCAAGTATGCTGAGCAGAAGGAGATACATGCTTGCATGGGCACATGCCAGAAAAGACATGGCCACAAAATTGCGTGGGCAACATACCAAAAGAAGGCATAGCTATGAGAAGTTGTGTAGGTGTCCAAAAGTTATAAAAATGGTCTAACTCTTGGCCTGGCAGAGAGGCTTGACTAGAGTTTCACCAAAGATATGTCTCCATCAATTCCTGTGTCCGCAGTCCTAACCTCTTTGATTCTCCCCAACCCACCACTCTACTCATTCACTGCAACTCAAACAATAAAGATATTTATATATTTTTTATATATGTTTTCATCACCTTATTTGAGTCCAGCAGCAATATACAACAAAACCTTTTCATTTTCCTATAATCCATTTTTCCTTTTTTATTTATTTGTTTAAATTTTGCATAGGAGTTCAGTTCACTATGAGAATCAACATAAATCGATCACCCACTTTATTACCAGTGCAATGAAAAAACATGGTTCCTTCCCATCATCATTAAGAAATTATGTGGTTCCAAAGGATTTCCAAGGATCCATTTTATGTTGAAGTTACATAGCAAACTGAACCTCCCTCATAAAAAGTATGCAGATCAATCACCTCCTCCTTCATAAAATATGATTATCTAAACAAAATTCACCAGTTCAATATTTTTACAGTATATTTTTCTAAAAATATACTGTAAAAATATTAGAAAAAAATGGAAAAAAAACAACAATTAATGCATATTTTTTGTGGGTTCAGTTAAAAGAGATTGGGAAGAAAAAAGATCAAGTAACAACAAGGCACACTGTAAAAAAGAAAATGACAAGAGATGCTCAGTGAGATTTAAAACCAAAACAATTTTATTAAAATAAAAGAAAAGAAAATTTTAATCAATATTAGAAATGCACAAATTTGGTGGTTTGTGTGCCCAGAAAAGGGGATAATACATTTAGGGACAAGTAACTTTTTTTTTTCTAAAATAAGGCTCAATGAGAGTTGTTAGAAAAAGAACAAGTTTCCAATCAAAATTAATCAAATAACAAATCACAAGAAAAATGCCAATGTATACAAAACAATGCAAATTACAAAGAAGAATGTACAATAAAAGGTTTTAGTGAGTTTGAACCCAGTTAAAAGGATATATATATATACATTGAAGGTATAAAATGTGGACGTTCTCAATAGTCCTTGTGATTTGATGTGATTTGTCGAAGTTCATGACTTCAATGTAGAGTGTTTTTTTCAGAACAGTACTATTGTAACAAAATAATCACAGAAACGACTATTTTGTTACAATAGTCAGGAAGAAAATAAGACTAAATTCTGTTGTGAAAATGACAATTTGGTTGTCAAAACTTTGTTAAGGAGTCAGTTTCACAGCCAGGAGTCTATGCTCAGTCAGTTTTCCGATCTTTTGGCATCTCCCACTCCTGCTGATGGTCATACTGCAAAACTTTTTGTAGCCAAAGGTTGACTCCAATTTACCAAAACAATTTTGGCAGTCAACACAAGAATTTCAGATCTCAACTGGCTCAAATAGGCATTGGTTAAAAAATTATCTTTATTAATATTTATATTATTTTGTAGTAGAAAAAAACATGTTTTTTGTTTTTTTTTTACCTTTCCTTCACCTTCAATTGTTCCCAATCCCCTCTACTCCTTCATAAAGGAGCTTTGCAAGCAGGTTGGTAAGGTTCACATTTCAGTAATTATTTTATTACCTTTATTTTTTCCACTAAACAAACAAGGACCAAAATATACCAGAGTGAAAGAAATAATTTTTAACATTATGCAGCCAGTGTGGTGACAACACAGTATCACTGGCAGAGGTCTCTCTTGACTGAAATCAATGGCCAGAGCAGAGGGTTCCCAGATGGAATCTATAGCTATGTGTCCAAGACATTGGTTGCAGTTTGACCTGGAGAGTAATGGGCTCTGATGGAGTCCTTGGTATTTAGAGACCATTGGTTGGTTTCCCGCTCACCAAATCTCAAGATATTCTAGTTAAGTATCTATCCACATGCCCATGTCACAAAAGTATATGACACAAGGTTGGAGTTTAATGTGGAATTTCAGGAAACACCATACAAAAATTGCTCAAGCCGCCTCAACACTTACCCTTTTGGGGACGCCTCAGGCACTGGGTAATGACCCCAGCATCCTCTCAAAGGAGAGGTACTGTCTGGAGGGATGGACCCCTGGGGCTTGAGTTGATATTAATTTCAACTACCCCGACATGCCAACAGATTCAAATCAGGAGATTTATATGACTACATGGATGTTGCATTTGTCCTCTGGGTTTACTTTTGAAGCCTTTCCCATGATTGGGTATGACTGCAAGGCAGTGGCATTTTAAATTCAGAATTTTCCACATATTTGCCATTTAACTACAAATATCCACAAGTTTCAATTCATTAACTCCTGTTTCTCAAACTTAGTGGATATATGCCAAGTACACAAGAGCTAGCTACCTTCTTCCACTTAAAAACACAGGCTCAGTTAAAACTTAGTAACCATCCCACCAAATTACATTAGGAAATATTAATAGAAAACACTACTAGTTGTTATTGACAAGCTAGTAGAACATACTATTGTCTGGGTATTGAGTTCAATCCTAACTGGATGCTCAATGACTGTACCAGGTTAAATGAAAGGAGAATGACTAAACAGTAGCAGTATAAAGATTTTCCTCATTTACAATTAATTCCACAAAGTCAAAGACAAAGACGGACACAATTAAAGAAGAGAATCAACTCAAAGGCAGTATTAAATTCAACAGGTTTAATGTACAGAGAGGTGTATGCATGGGTAGAAAAAAAGTCTTGCAAGTATAATTTATATTTGCAGACTTAACTGTTAGAAGAGTGACCAAGAAACAAATGAGATTTGCAGTCTTGTAGCTTCTGTACTCCATTAACATCGGAAAGGATGGCTCCAATAAATACGTGGTTGCTACGGCTGTTAGTTGCAATAGAGGAAGATCTCGGGATTAAGTTTACCACGTGTCCCCAAGAAGGGATCCTGATTGGACAGTAGTTAGCCAATCAGAGTCCCGGATTAGTAAGGATTTCATGTTCAATGTTGATCTTTGAATAGTAAAGAGTTAGCTCCCTTTACTATCCTTTTCAAATTTTTATAATGTGCAAACTATTACTGCACACAATGTTTTAGTGCAATTAGTTGATCTTCATTAAGTGTCCTATTATTATGATTCATTTCAATTAAATCAAGAAATGTTTACCTGGCATAGTGAGCTACAAATTGGAAAATGTTAAATTAAGCAAGTACAGAAATTTAATTCTATGGACAATGCTTTAAATCTTTTATAATTCCTTATTAATTGGTAGCAGTTAAGTTGTTGGGGTCAAATACCCTCATTAATTTATATTAAACAGAATTCACACAAAATATGAAACAAGAAGAAACAAAGGAAATTCAACAAGACAAGTTGTACAAGTAAATAGAATTTATATATAACAAAATGTACAAAACAGGATTTCTGAATGTGTTTAAAATGCTGAAATTTACTTCTTCTTTTGGACTTTTGAGTGAGAAAGTGTTCTTGTTGATGAACTGCAAGTTACAGTGTAAAATGTGTGAGTTTGGAGAATTTCTGCTAAATGTAGTGTCATTTGTATGTAGAATAAACAATTTAAAATTTTACGAAAAAAGTATGTGGTGGGACTCACTTTGTGATGTTTTGAGTGTCTGTCTTTGTCTTTTGCATTGAATGAAGAAATATAGACTGTTGTTGTGTTAAGAAAATATTCTAATATATAGTCTGGACTTCAGTGATGAGTGTAGTCATGTAGTGTATCTGCTTTTCCAAAAATTTTTCTCCAACTGCCTTTTCCTTAATTGTTGTTTTTTTTATAAGCCACATGATAGGCTCAAGAACATATTTAAATTTTTTGGTATGCTGTACCTTGAACAGGTCAGATCAAGGTTAGACATGTGAATGTAGGCGATGACATGCTATTGGTATTTCTGGAACAATCGAATTACATCAGTTGTAATATTTGATTTGAAGCCTATGTTTGTTCAGTTTTAAGGGTTTTAAGAACAATATAGGATCTGGATCCTATTAGGTGATATTGTTATTATGTAAACCCTATATCTACTAATCCTAAATGGAAAACCTTACTAAAATTCAGCAACCACCAGTATTTTAAAAAGAACTTTGAGTTTCTCTGCGTGCGCATAAACGTGCCAAATTTTGTAAATACAGATGTCCACATGCAACACTATCAGAAGATAACAGCAGTTCAGTAACTATGGTAAATTTAAAATTTATTGGTAATTGCTAACATTTTCTCAATAAGTATCTTCACAAGTAAGACTATAAAGTCAAAATTCAATAAAATATTAGATTGCTTAGACTATTTTCTTTTTAAGGTTACTGGGTATTTTAAAAAATTATATAAAAAGGCTTAGTATTTTAGGTATTTTAAAAAATTATATAAAAAGTTATATTTACCTCTGAAAGTCCTCTACTGCCTTAACCGGGTATTGAACTCACACTCTTTGGGTCCTGTCACTGTGAGTTCAATACCTGGTTAAGGCAGTGGAGAACTTGGAGAAGTGAATTAACAGGAGATAACTGATAAGTGACATCCATTAAACATGGCATGTGGAACTAGAACAGTCTACCCCAGTGAGCGAAATAAAGTGTTCAGTTCGACTTCCACCTGAAGAAGGCCGGAGTGTACAACAGATGAAATGTTGTAATAAATATGGTGACAAAGATTAGGACAATAGTCCGAATAATGTACATAATACCTCATCTCAGAAATATAGACAGATACTGAAGAAAAATATATATTATTTTTTGAAAATAAAGCAAATTGTTGTGTTGACAGATTTTTCAATATGGACGATTTTAGCATTTTTACTGATAATTAAAAAAAATAATTCCAATCAATTTAAATTTAGTTTAAAATATAGTAAAAAGTAGTTTGCTTACTGGAAATATAAAATTTAATTATGTTTTAGCTTGAAATTAAAACTAAAATGTTTTTATTGCATTTTTTTTATTTGGGTGAGGGGGTAGTTACCTAGATAAGAAGAGTGATAAGACCAAGAATAAAATAAGATACACCTTATCTTCGTATAATCAGAATAAAATAAAATATGAATAAACAAAAAAAAATAAAAAATTGTCTGACTTCTATGCAGTGGCCGTTGATAGGCTGATCAGTAATTTTCGTGTTACGGTGTTTGCCACCAATATTAATAATGACAACTTAAATTCGACCATCGATAAACAGGGTAATAAAGTCATCATACACCGGTTGCTCAAAATTTTGTTTACAAAGTTACTTTCAAACAATAATTCAAAAAAATTTAAATCATATTTCAACATTTGACCTAAAATTTCTCTAAAACGAATTTAAGTAAACATTTAATTTAATATCGCAGACAATAATAATTTTTAAAAAATAACTGATTGCAGCAATCAGATTGCTTGTTTTACTTTTGTTTTTTTACACTTTTAGCATTTTTTCTCCATAAACAAAAATTAATATTTATAAAATTATCATAAGCTGACAATCGAAGTAATAATAAAAAATATGTTGCAAATAGAAAATCAAAATGTAGCATTAAAATGTAAACATAAATAATACTTTTGTGACAACAAATCATAAAACATATCATAACTGAAGTGTTGTTAGCTAAGTTACTGCTATTTTATTGTTTACCCGGTCTGGTGTTTTTACGCTACCGAACAGGAAGTAGTATTTCGGATTTACAAAGTAGCAATTGTAGTACAAATAGTAGTGTATTGCACATAAATTAATAACGTTGATTTTAATGCCTGGTTAAAACTATTAAAATTACTTGAACAATTTTAAGTAATAATTTTCGTCAAAATTTTTATCATGATTACCTTATTTTTATTTCAAATTTGTATTATGTAGTTTCGTATTTGAAAACTATCCCAGCATGCTAGTCGCTGAAGGTTGAAAGATGGCTACTACTTTCAAGAAACCTCGCCGAAATTTCAGGAGAAAGGTAGCAACCAGTGATTCTGATGAGGAAAATAATGACGCAGAGAAAAAGGAAGAGATTATCAAAGAACCGGTTAACAACGGGGATAGCGAGCCCAAAACCAAACACAAGAAAAAACGGGAAACCTCGAGCTTGCTTAGCTTTGCTGATGCCGAAGATGGTAAGTTCACTCACAGCCCGAGAAAATTATTTAAAAAAAGGTCAAAACTAGTAAAACTTCGAGATTATTGAAAATAGTGTTTATCATATTTTAAATTATCAATGAATTAAATGCCTAATATACAGCTTGTATTTTGTAAAACTTGTTGAGTTAATGTTTATTAATGAAACAAAATAATGTCCACATCCGAATAAAATAAAGACTTATTTGAAGGCTCGTAAAAATCAAATAAAATGGCAGATTTTTGGGGAAAAAATCATCTTGCAAAAATTGTGTGATCTTTTATTTTTTGATTAATATTAAGTAAACTTATTTTTAAATATTTCCATTTATGTCTCTTGTTTGATATTTTCAAACTTATTCTTTTATTTCGGTGAATAATGCTAAAAATAAGAAAAGGGCGTAGCGTAGTAGTGCCACTTGGAATATTGTTGCCGTTACATCAAGTAATTTAATTATCTCCAGTAATTACCTCATTTGCTTGTGATTTCCTCTAGCTGGGATAAAATTACTGCAACGGAATAAACACTGATATGTTTTCATTGCTTAAATTTTTTTATTTAAAAAAAAAAACAAAAAAAAAACGCACTATTTCAACTCAGACTTTCTCGAATTTATTTTTTGACAATAAGATATTTTTCAGATATTTTGAAAATAAGCATGAATTAATAATTTGTATACTATATACAAATATAAAATTTGTATATTTCTTTTTATTGTTGTTTTGTTAGGACTTTATGTCGCAACTGATCCACACAAATAAGGAATGAAAATTCTTAGTCATCTTTTTAATTTTGACTAAAGTAATTTAAAAAAAATATTCTTTAGAGAATGTAGACGTTTTTTGGTTTTTTAATAAAAACATTAATTCTTTAAAAAGCGATCATTTTTATGCTAAAAAATCATACGTCAACTAAATATTGAACCTCAAAATTTTGGTAATTTTTTCATCATATTCGTTATCGTTATGTAAGACTTTTATTTTTGTTACTATTATTTATTTTATACAAAAAATAATTTTACATTTGCTTGGAGTTTTGTTTTTAGTGGGGCGGGGGGTTACATTTAATTTGAAAAATGCAAATAATCTGCACGACAGTCACTTTTTTTTTATTATCGAGTTATTTTGTTTTATTTTTTAATCATTATGATTCGTGTTATTTAAAAATATCACAAATGTTTATCATATTCTTTTTTTCTTTTTTTTTTTCGATGTGCTTTGTCCCTCCAGAACTTTGGCGATCATGGCTCTCCACAATTTCCACTACTTTGTAGTTCTTAATAAATTTTGTCTTTTTGTTATCTCTCCTAAACCTTGTTCCACTATCCATTTACTCAAGCTCACTAGCTAGGTTATACATTGCTTTCCTCTGTCCCTCTTACCTTCAATCTGTCCTGTGAGTATCAAATTTCCCAAGGCCTCTTTTCTCATTATGTGCCCTAGAAATTTTAACTCTTTTCTTAATATTAAGTATATGTCCTTTTTGTTTCCATTTTTTCCAAAACTTTGTCATTGCTTGTATGTTCAGTTCATGGTCTTCTCTGCATCCTTCTGTAGAATCACAGTTCTGTTGATTCAAGTTTCATCTGTGGGGAGATTATCCAGCATTCACGGCCATATAGGAGAACTGGTTATTATGTAACAGTTCAATACTCTTTGTTTCTAAGAAATTTTTTTTCCTTAATACTTTGCTTAGCTCTTGAAAGGCATCTTTTGCTACCCCAATGCATCTTCAAATTTAAGTGTCATACTCCCTTCCTCTGTTAAGACACTTCCCAGGTAATTTAACTTGTACTTTTTTTAATTTTGACATCTGCAATTTTTAATTTGCGTATTAGGCTGTTTTTGTTTTGTTAACAACCATGCATTCTATCTTCTTGCAATTGATGTTTAGGCCTTTCTTCTTGCTTTCCTTTGCTACCTTTTATAGCAGTTCTTGTAGTTTCCTTTCTGCGTCTGCCATCGACACTGTGTCATCTGCATACCTTATGTTGTTAAGATTGTGGTCACCAATAATGAATCCTGGTAGGACTTCTAGTTCTCTCAGAATCACCTCGCTGTATAGGTTGCATAAGTTTGGTGGGAAGACACATCCTTGTCTTATACCCTTTTCTGTTTTCATATATTTACTGAACTCATTTTCTATTTGTATACAGATGGATTGCTGCTAGTATAGGGTCTGGATTATTCTAATACCCTTCCCATAGTTCTTTGTGGTATACTTTGTCAAATGCTTTTGCATAATCTATAAAATATAGGTCCACTTCCTTTTGTATCTGTATTGCTCTTTTTGATATCATTCTGTAGCAAAGAAAATAGCGACTTACCTCATCAAACCATGTGACAGCACATTACATGTAACCTACATCAGAAAAGAAAAAGTGTGCACATGTCTTTTGCTTATATATCAGAACATAATGCAAATTTTTCATTGCACCTCAAACAATCACTGACTTCTCGACCTAGATATAAACAGGGTCTGCATATGACCAGTGAATTGACCGGGTCATTACCCGACATAAAGGAGAATTTTGTGAGACAGGCAGCTGCTGTATCGAAGTTTATCCCCTTAAAATTCTTGACATTCTAAACATATCACATTCCTTGTCCCAGTGTCATTAATGAACTTACACTGTTCTTGTCCTATTTCTAATCTGATTCTGCTGCACACTCTATTCATCAGAATTCTGGTGGTAAGTTTTGTTGTGTCTCATTATGTTGATTGTCCAATGGAGTTCAAATTTGTTTGCACCTAACACTTAGACAGTACTATGAAAATGAATTTACTTAGGTCTCCATCATCTAAGGCTGCCAGCATCTCCGTTTGCTCTGCTGCTTTGTTTCTGCTCAATTTGGCCAGTGCTGATTCCACTTCAGATTTTAATATTCTTCATCTTTCAATATTTCTTTGTATTGCCAGTTGTCCTCTTTCATTGTTAAGAGTTCTCAAATGTATTAGTTTTATTTCTGAAGTATTTTTTCTTTCTGTAATATCAATGTCCTGTCCTTATAATTTATGCATCCTCTTCATGAGCATGTCTTTGTCTTTTGTCCTGTTAGGTCACTTATATTTTTATCCATTTCTGCTTTATCTATGATACTCCTCTTTCTATTTCTGCACAATTTTTGTTGAGTCATTTCTCTTTAGTTTGCCTGTATTTGTTCCTAATTTCTTTGTGTAGTTTACTATATTCTGTGCCATACCTTGGCTGTTTTTTTAGTCTTCTTTTCATCATCGAGAATTTCATGTCATCCATTGTTTTTTTGTGTGTGTCTGGTTTTCTTTTGGCTGCCCACAATTGCTGACATGGCTAAGACTTCTCTTAATGTGTCTCACTTCATTTCCATTCTATTTACTTTTAACATTTTAACACTGTCCATATATTTCCCCTTCACCTTTGAGTCATTCAGTAGTCTGTCATATTGCAATTTGGGTCCCTCTTTAATTTTCATAGTTTCAGTCTGTTTACTTATCACTGCAATCAGCACTTGGAGATGTGTAGCAGTGTAAAACAGTATTGCTGATTCTCTTGTTGATAGTTATACAGTTGATTTGGTTTATCATTTGTCCTCCTGGGTTTCTCCATGCCCATGTAAGTTTTGGGTGTTCTTGAGCCTAGGTGTTGGCTACTATCTGCTCATTCATCATGCACCATTGGACCCATTTTTCTCTGTATTCATTAAAAGTTCCTAGTCCAAATTTTCCAACTATTTCACATTTTTTCTTCTCTCTTTCTGCATACTTCAGCATTCATGTTTCCCTTGACAATTTCTTGCAATTTGCATTCAGCCTTCGTACACTAAAACTTTTCAGTTTCTTATTCTGTACTTTGTGCTGTCGGTGTATATACAACTATGATGGATATGTCAAAAGGCTTTCCTTTCAGTTTAACCGACAAGAATTCTTTGAGATACTTGACCATATCCCGGCATACATTAGTCTAATATCAGCCCTACTCCTCTTTCATTTTTCTTTCCACATGCATATATGATCTTTTATTTGTCACTGATGAAACCTCCATTGTTTTCCCACCTTGTTTTGCATACACCTAAAATATTAACATTTAACCGATTCATTTCCTGCTTTACATTTTTTTCATGGGCCACATTGTTGTAGTGTTCTAATGTTCCATATCCCTAGAATTATTTTGTTTGATGTAAAGTTTAGTTTTAGATAAAAAAAAAAAAACTTTGTATTTGTGTTTCTTTTTTACACCAGGATAGTTGATAAATTAACCTAGAATTAGCCAAATCCCCATCTTACGAACATTTCTCTTAATAATTTAAAAATAATTCAGCAGACTGTTTATTTATGGTAACTTTTCTCTCTCTCTCTCTCTCTCTCTCCACTTTCTTTCTTTCATTTTGTCACTGAAACCAAGTAGTGTCTTTTCCACTTTTTTTTTTTTTTTTTTTTTTTTTTTTTTTTTCACTCAATCAAAACAGAATAGTCCATTATTTATGCGATATTAGCAGGGGCCTGACGGTTGTGAAAACAAACGATCGGAGTGTCAAGTACAATTATTATAGGATAACTGAAATACAAATCAGTATGATGTTTTGTTTTTTCTTTTGTGGCTAAAGAAAGTACATAAGTATCTACAAAATAACAAATTGTCTAAATATACTTATGTTTAACTAATTTGTGCTTTTACTGGAAGGTGTTAAACACATGACCTTGTAACAAGATTACATAGAAAACATTGTTGAATATTATCTGATAATGTTTTCTGTGGAGTCTTTTCTTTTACTGACGTGGCTCTAAAATGTGACAATGCAATTTTTTTTTTTTTTTTTTTTTTTTATTACTTCAGATAGTTGGCATTACACCTACTCAATACAGAAACTGTTGTCAGAAAAACAATACTTTTATCAAAACAAGGTTTTTATTATTGTATGTGTTCTTGCTCAGTAACAATTTTTTTTTTTTTTTTTTTTTTTTTTTTTTTGTCAAATTGTCATGTGTTATGACAAAACACATTTATGAAATAATACTTTAATGCCAGCTGCATAAATAATAGACTTTATAAAAATGTTCACATCTCTATCCGTACCATGTCACGGCAAAAGGTGGGAACCGTGGTTCACCACTATTTCCTTTATTAAAAAATTAGAACTGGGCGTATAATATTTTAATGACTTAGTAATACATCTTTTCTGAATGAAAAGAAAGAAGTGGTTCTCATGTCACAAACATGTACTAAATATGTATGTATTTGTTTAAAGTTTTCTAGATTGATAGCAGAAGAGCTCTCTAAGCTGAGTATAAACTCTGTAGATACTGTTTTTATTTCTATATATTTATGCATATATATAGTTGATATTGATGCCACAAAAACATGTAATTTGCAATTCCCAATCAACTAACCTAAAATTGAAATGATTATTATGAAGTTGTGAGAAAGTGAATCGGCCTTGATTGAGTCCCCTAGGAAAGGAAGTCTCATGTTGAAAGAACTGAACCCCCCCCCCCTCCAATAATCTTTGTTATACAACATCACTAATTACACTGCCCACTAGCACATCAGAAAGGCACATTTCACAAACTATATGTTTGGGTGTCAATAAATTGATTAAAAGCAGATTAATTTAACTTTAAATTTGATAATTTTCCTCAAATAAGGTTTCAGAAATCTACATTTTTCTTTTTATAATCAATTCCAATCAATATAATTTCTCTTTGAAATACACCACATTAATATTTTTTTTTTTTTTTTTTTTTTTTTAACTTGTTGGAAATAGTAAATTTTCGATCCTTTAGCTTTCAATTAAAGCTTCAAGAAAGCTTCTTCATTTTTTGAAAATTCATTTTAAACCTTACATATACCGAATTAGTGGAGGTACCTACTTGATACAAAAAAGAATGAAGACATTTTATTTTGGCTTACGGCCGCATCACATTGAAGCACCAGTTAACATTCCTGTATGATCACTGGAGTTAAACAACATCGAGCCTGCCAAGTATCTAGATGGGTGACCACTTGGAAATACAAGGTGCTGTAATCTTGAATGTGTAGATGGTGTAATGGATAATGGCTCGAAATTGTTAATCAGAGAGCTAAGTTCCAATTCCTGTTGGGTTCATATATTCACTTATGCACACATACCCATGGGAAAGGTGTGAATCCACTTCTCCTCCAGCTATGGATTGATTAGTAATATTTCTATCACTAAACCATGATTATCTCTAAAAAAAAAAAAAAAAAAAAATCATTATAATCTAAAAATATTTTCTGGCTTTAAATAACCTGCAAATGGTTAAACTGTAGTAAACAAATCAATCAATCATTTATTTGCTATAAAATATGTCTGGTACTGCAATATTTGACTATGGTTGGCCTA
This sequence comes from Acanthosepion lycidas, assembly GCA_963932145.1. Classification (NCBI taxonomy): domain Eukaryota; kingdom Metazoa; phylum Mollusca; class Cephalopoda; order Sepiida; family Sepiidae; genus Acanthosepion; species Acanthosepion lycidas. The sequence goes on from OZ010591.1 coordinate 101,131,836, forward strand.
CTGCTGTTGCTTAGGAGTTGGGAGGGATCACATTATACATGAAAAAAAAAAAAGAAATCGGGGTTTTTATTATACAGAAAGTCGTATATAAAGTAATTTAAAATTTTCTATATAAAGTTGTTTTAGAATGTACAACAACTTTGTATATAAACCGGTGCCTAAAAAGAAATATTAAACAGGCAGATCTTGTCACTCATTATTTTACTAAAACTTGTTTTTCAATGAATTCTGTTTGTCTAGAAGTGTACAAAGCAAAAATGAGCTCTAGTATAATTATAAGTTTCTACTTAAGAGAGCACTTTGAATTTGTAACCCTCAATAGTTACATGATAATATGTTGAAAATACTTTTCAATACTTACACTATCCTCATTATTACACAATGCAAAGCGGGGGTGGGGAAGAATGTGATTTTGATAAAACTTTGCACATCATGCTACTTACCAGCTCCATAACAACTACAATTGAAAAGATTTATTCAAATCTTTATACAAAATATAATTTCTGATACAAAACTGAAGCTGGCAGATATAGATATGTAGAAGTCCCAACGAGAAATATACATTGCTTAAATAGGTAATTAAAACCTTGTTCTATCATCGCAGCTTCTATGGTCAAATTGGTAGTAGCTTATTTTGGTTATAAAAGCAGTTCACTTAAGGAAAATGGGATACATGTTCTATTCCTATCAGAGGTACGGTCTTTCTTTAGTAGAGCAGCTCGATCTACGCAGTTTATTATTAATTTCCCTGTTTCAGAAAATAAAAAAAGAGTTTTAGCAACTCTAACATGTGTACCAACTAAAAATAATGTTTACAGTAATAAAAAATAAAATTTATTATGACTTCAAAAATAATAAGGGATCTCATCAACACAAGCTGGCGATTGAATAATGTAGAGTGAGTGGCAGTGGTTAAATGTAAATAATTGACAGATGTGCCCAACAAACAAAATTGACAAAGTTTGCAATAGGTAATAAAAAAAAAAAGAAATGAACAGGGCAATAGATAATATAAAGCAAGCAAACAATATATGCAAGGCAAATTAATAAGGCAAGTAATATGGCAAAAAGAAGACTAAGAATTGAGGTTGACACACAAGCAAATTCGTATAAGCGAACATAGTATTCTGACTTCAAGGCAAAACAGACCAAGACTGAGTCAGATGACACCATGAACTGACCTGTTTTATTGACAAGGAAGAAATCCCAGCATGCATTTGTGTGCTTCTGCCTATAAATTGGGAAGGGGGGAAGTATTTTGCAGTCATTCCTATTAGAGTGGAACCAAAAAACAGATTGGTGAGGAAATGTACCATGAAATATCCAATACGGAACTGTCATTAAGCTTGACATGCTATGACTGTTCAGCCACAGAGAACTTTCAGTTATATATATATATATATATATATATATATATATATATATATATATATATATATATATATATAAATTTAAGATATAAAAATATTTGAAACACCAGTAAGACTAGTTTTTTTTTTATTAAAAAAAAAAAAACTCTTATCAAGGCAAATGCCTTGATAAAGTCTGTCAGAGGGCGAAATGTGTCTGCTAAAATAAGTTTTCTTTTTGTCTTTATTCACACATACACACAAACATATATTCCATCAGTAAATCCATTATTCTATCTGAAGAAGTTCCTTCTTAGATCAAAACATGTCACTGCTGTTTCTTATCTGTGTGTGTTTCATTAAATATGGCAGTCAAGGAATATCTTGTGGGTTTTTTACTTGTGCCTTTTACAAGCTTTCATTTTTGAAAACTAAATGTGTGGGGAAAATTGTTCATGCTTGTTAGTTTACCCCAAACATTTTGGTTAATATCTTAGCTATTCTCAAGAAGGCTTCCATTTACTGTGTTACTGAGGATTATTAATCTATAGTGTGTCGTATGAGAAACAAAAATTAGAGAACCCAGAATTGATGACTAATAAAATTCAATACTCATGTTTTCATAAAGGCTGGAAGTCATCAGAAGATAATATTTAATAAATTGATCTCTCCTGTTAATTATGTATAAAGAACCTCTCTTTCTTTGAGAGATTGTTTGCTGAATAAAAAATGTTTTGAATTTATAAACTGATTTGAATCAACAAATTGAAATTCTTTCTTATTTTTCTTTTTAACTTGAATTACAGATGATGCCGAGATCTTCCAGATTAAAAAATCTAGTCACAGCAAACGGATAGCAAAGCAACTGAAAAAGGAAAGTCTGAAAGAGAAAGAAGAACGGAAGAAGGAAGAGATTGAAGCTACCCCAAAACCTCCTTCTCCAACTCCTGTCAAAGTGGCTCCTATTGTTAATACAGAAGAAAAACTCAGGGTAAGCTTTTATCACTCCTACTTTCCATTAATAACAACATTAAATCTTTTTTTAAATCTCTTAGCCAAATAAAATCTTTGTTGTTTATCTCCATATTTTGAATTAATTATTATTAGTGCATTAGCAAATTTTTTGAAGCTATAATCAAGAAAGTTGTTTATCACCTAAATAGGAAGAACCTCTTGAGTGACAAGCAGTACAGGTTTCAATTGGACCAGTCCACTGCTGATATCCTAACTGCCATTACTCACAGAATTAGTGAGGTACTAGACAGCAAATACATCTCAAGGTTGATCACATTAGATATTTAAAATGCCTTTGACAAGGTGTGGCAAAAGGATTATTACACAAGCTCTCCAGCTATGGAATCACTGGAAGAGTTTTCTCACTTATCAAGTCATTCTTAGCAGGTAGGTTCCAGAAGGTAGTTGTTAATGGCTGGTCCTCTGAGGCCCTAGTAGTCAATTCTCTTCTTAATTTATATAAATGATCTGCCTAAGAGTAAACTCTGATCATTTGTGAACATCTATGCTGATGATATACAGGTGCACCTCCCAAAACTTTAGATGAGCAGATATTGGCAGCTGATCTCTCTTCTGACCTAGTTCTAACAACTCTGTTCAGGGAGGAAAATCTGGCTGGTTGCATTCAATGTCTGGAAAACTAAACTAGTGACATTCCATCATTGGCAGTTGGGACCAGAACTATCACAATGATCAGATGGTTCCCCCTGGGAGGCCTGTACCTTGAGCACCGATCGGGATTTAAACTTGGGCCAGGCCTCAAGTGTAACTTGTACATACAATCCATCACTTAAAATGCTGGCAAAATGGTCAGTTCCCTGGACCACTCCAATAAGTACCTGACTCCATGTGCTATCCATTACCTTTTACAAGAGTCTGATCAGGCCAAAAATGAAGTACTGTTGCTATATATGTAAAAAAAAACAAACAAACAAACCATGATTGAATATTATAATCGTCATAAATGCTAAAAAATAACGTTCGTTTATCATCAAACCATTAGATGAGATTTTTTTTTAAATTTAAATTTGGATACAAGAACAGTATATATCTTGCCATTTGACCAAAGTAAAGACAAGAATTGATTTTTATGTCCAAACAAGAAACCAGTTCACATGTCAACTATTTTATCATGAATATAAAACAGACGAACATTACCTCAAGTTTCATTTAGTTTCCTCACAAATGAAATGTCATTACTTCTCATGTCAGCAATTTGATATGTCAGTATTACAAAGATGACTATATTTATTGAGAACCTATTTTTAATTTGTGTTTTCAATAAATCAATAAGTGGCCAGTTTATTATCTTTTGTGAATATTTGGTTTTCATCACCAATATTGATCTGTCTGCTCTTCAGTGGAATGTCTGAGTGTTTCATATGTTGCCATGGATTCTGTGTATCTCTTCTTTTTTCTGCAAAAACAATGGTTCATATTTGCTGTAATGAAACTTTACTCTTGAATAAATAGATTCATTCTGTAAAAATATAAATCCGTGTCTTTTTCTCATTACACAATATCACTTAATGCATTAGGATTTATTGAATTATTTTCATTCTTTGTTATTGTTTTTAATATTTAAAATGATTCATTTCATTATTCTCTCTTACAGCAACTTCGCGAGGAATTATGTACTTTGAATGGAGATGAGGCTGTAGCACTTGAAGAACCAGAGAGTGACGAAGAAACACCAAAAGATCGTAAAATGTTACAAGCTGTCCTGAAAAGTGAGTTTCAAAAGAGTTTTATTTGAACTTTTATTTTTTCCCTCTTTAATGCCAATCATCTTTTTTTTTCTTTTTCTTTTTTTTTTTTTTTTTTGCTTGGAATTGGGCACTTTTTTAACGTGTATGATTTTTAACAAATATTTTAGTGTTTGTTTATTTTGATATATAAAAACATATATTTATAAAACTTACCTTCATTAGTCAGGTAGGGTGACATGACACTCCAAAGATGACAAATGTGGGCTATATACCCTCGCTGAGTCAAGAGAGCAGTAGTGGGAGAGACAAAAGTATCAAATTGTCAACTAGGGAACACAAGTACCTTAAAAAATTTGTGGTAACAAAACAATCGCCATGACTAGAGCATGGTTAATAAAACTAATTAAATTAGTCTTATTAAATTTTATGAAGATGCACATAATAATGGCTGAAAAGTATGGATTTAAACCAAATAAATCTAGAAACCATTAATCTCTTTTTTCACCCTCTTTTGAATTAACATCTTTGATCAAAAATGTCTTGCTACATAATAGTCCATTTCTATTAAAAAAACATGAATATAGAGTTAGTGTTCTAAGTTAATTGCATTTATTCTGCTTTATTTTTTTTTTTCTTTTTAAATATCCTGAAAGAATTTAACTGTCAACACGTATGCTACTGACCAACCTCATTTATATATTGAAATATAGTTTAAACATTTTTGGTTACAGGACACATTGATTTCTTTCTTTTCCAACAGCAAGGCCTCCACTCAGGTTTTGAGGAGTGTGGAACCACCTCTTAATTGCTGGTGTTCCCAGGTCCACCCTGACCTGGGGTGGTAGCACCTGTTAGGGTCCTAACTATGGGCAAATAGTTAACCCCCAAACTGGGGTCGAAACACAATAAAAACGTAAAAATAGGTTTTATACCAGAAATACCTTGTAAAAAAAAAACTATTACCAGCAATAAAAATTGTCGGCATTAAATGCCCCATTGTGGTTGATATGCTGTAAAACAAACCAAACCTTTCAAATAGTGTTTTATTATTGTTTTGTTTTTTTTTGGGGGGGGGGTTAAACATTAACATAGTTAAATAAGCTACAGTAGAAATGTTAAACGATTCAAGTATCATAAATCCTAATTTCTCTCTCACGCTTGTTTCTTTTTTTTTTTTTTTTTTTTTTTTTTCCCCACTACTATAGAGGGTGAAATTCCAGATGCTACAATGATCCATATGATTCGTAAAAGTCGTCAAATGGCTCGGGAGATGGGAGATTTCATCCCAGTTGATGAAGCTGGGGCCAAAACTGAGAACAGCAACTCTCGCCTTGTCAGGTAGGCTTTCCACTTTTTTTTTCTTTTCATTTTTGATAGCAGTTATTTTTTATGTACATAACAGACTATCCTACTGTTATACTAATTATCATCAGAAAAAATGTCTTTGGTAGGTTCAGTATGGATTATATTGACAATTTGCTTAGCACTGATTCTCTTGGAAAAGAACATGAATCCACTCCTCCCTGTACTCTGTCCCATTGTCAGTTATCTTGACAAACAAAACTCTCCATGGGCTTATCACATTAGTTGGGTGGGATGGAGTAAAGTTCCTGAGAATAATTATCTCAACACTCAAGCAATAAAAAGCTCTTATATTCCTTGTCAGCTTTGACAGGGGTCATTCAGTGTTAGAGATATTTACTAAATATATCCTGGCACAGTGTTACACTAGTAAAGACTTGCTGAGTGTAAGTTGTCAGACTTGGTAGCTACTACACTGATTTATTATACAGTGTTGCTCATGCCCCCAAATCAATATTCTGGGCTTTACTCTTTGGAATGCTCGGGCGGAGAATTTTTCAGCACATTCTCAAACATGAATTTCTAATGCTAATTTGAAATAGGCTTTTTTTATGTAGGGAAATTAATTTTATTTACCTGGCTTATTCTACCACTAAGGTAGGATGTGACACAAGGTGTCTTATGTGGGCTCTCCATACACATACATATGAGTCAAGGATAAAAATTGTTCAACCTTCGCGACCACTGTCACGCTGTCGTCGATATTTACTCCGACCCTGCCTCTTTTAAGTATAGTGAGGATGGTGCTGCGGGAGCCTTCACTATTGTAAGATGAGAATAGATACTGCACATTGATCCCGCCCCGAAATCTGAGAAAGAATGTATGGGAATTGATTTCCGTTGACAATTACCTGTAAAAGTTATTTCCCTTGGAATTATCCACGAAATCATGGTTAATGAATCTAAGGGACATAACTCTTCTTTCGACATGACTTGGTTCTCTGCCTCTTGTTTTAGAAAAAGTAGGTATTTATCAGTGCGCCCACGTCGCAGCCGAATGTGACACAAGTTGAGTTAAAAGTAGGTTTACCGGCACTACCATGGACAAAATTGCTCCAGCCCCCTCAGAACTTCTTGTTTTGGGGACGCCTCGGGCGTGTAATTACCACAGACCCATTCCGAATGAGTTATTCCTGGCTAATATTATTTCAAAAGTTTCCCGACAAAAGCCAAATAACTATTTACACTGTTGTAAACTGAATTCGCGGAAGTGATCTTTTTTTCTTTTTTTTTTTTTTTTTTTTTTTTTCAGAAATCAATTACTATAATTTCATTATAAGCATATATCTACTTAGCAATATAATCAGCCTGTTAAGTTTCTGCACTTCTTTTATACACCATGTCCCCCTTCGGATGTGAGAAATCATAGCTCTCTACAACTTCCTTTCCTGCATAGCTTTAAGAAATGTTTATCTCCCTGTTCTGCCATCTATTTGCAGAAATTTGTTAGATATTCATGGTTTCCTTCTGCTCCTCTTGCCTTGAATATATTCAAGAAATTTTGTAGAAAATATGCCTTCTTCAACAGGAATAGAACTTGTATTCCTATGCAGAAACCATCATTTGACCTGACGTGCTGTACTATTCAGAATACAAAGAAGCATCTAGTTAGCTAAGTCCAAATTACTGTTTATCAACAAAGAGTCTTCGATTTTTCTGCTCACAAAATATATTTTAACCTAAACAATGACAACATATAACGAAATTAAGTCCAACAATTATTTAAAATATTTTCTATTTATACATTATTTTTTATAGATACAATTAAAAGAAGTTCTTCCTAAATTTATTATTTCTTCCTCAGGGATGACGATCATGACAAATCTGATGAAGATGACGAGGAGGGAAGGATTGATTTTGCTGTCAACCGAGAGGCTAGAGAAAGACAGAAAATGAAAGATGAATTCTTGGCAGCAGAACACGGTAAGTTACATACTGTACAAAATTTGACCTCTTCTTGGAATTAGGATTCCTCTCATGAAAAAAAAAGGCCTCATGTCATCAGTATATCCTACTTGTATTTACACTTTTAGCAGATTTTTGTGAAAATTCTGGACAAAAAATGTAGCTTCAGATAAGTCTCAAATTTTCACAATGTAGAGCAAAAAGAAAAAAGGAAGTAGAATTAGAAATAATATTTTTAGTCAACTGTCAACCACCACTGGCTAAGATTGTGTATTTGTGTTACTGTATGATAGAGCAAGTAATCACTTGCTAGGTGCAAGTTCAATTCTCGTCTGAAACTGTTCCAAATTTCTTGTAACTTATCTTGAATTCAACTTATCAACTGAAAGTTTTAGGTTCAAATTCAAAGAAAAAAATACTAACAGAAATAAATACATCGATTAATAATGATATTTCATCTCGGCACCTTGGACAGCTTAAAATACAATCATAATTGAATCCCATAAAGACACTTTCATTAATATTTTCTGTGAATATATTTATGTCAGTGCTCTGCAGTATAATAAAAAAAAAAATGATTCCATACCCACTTCTGTACGCTCAGCTTTCTACAGAAATTCCAGGTGTAGAACTTGTAAAACTCTGTGCCCAAATATTTTACAGTCAAGCTTAAAATGACAGTTTTTAACAAGATTCTGGCTTGCAGTCAAATTATATTGAAATACCAGTTCCTGTATGATCACCAAAGTTAGGCAACATGAAGCCTGGTCAGCATCTAGATGGGTGACTACTTAAGAATACTTTTTTTTCTTAAATGCAATATCTCTTCAACACAGGTGATCATGACTTCCTATAAATACCTTTTAATTATTATCCACAAGTTATTTTCAACATGGTTTTGAATTCAAATATGTCCCTTGCCTAGACTAGTTGAAACACCAGTTCCTGTACAATCACTGAAGTTAAGCAACATCAAGCCTAGTCAATACCAAGATCGGTGACTGCTTGGGAACACTAGGAGCTTGACATATGGATGGTGTACTGGATAATGGCTTGGAATTGTTAATCAGTGAGCTGAGTTCCAATTCCAGTTAGGTTTGTTATATTCACTTGTTAGGCTTGTTATATTCTCTGTGTAAAGTATGAATCCACCTTATTTTTTTTTTTTTTTTTTTTTTTCCCAGCTATGGGTTAATTTGTCAAACTTGTACCACAAAAACCATTATTATCTGAAAAAAAAAAAATGCAATAAAATTTTGTACAAAATATTTAAATAACCTATTGAGGTGTTGATATGCTGCTAAACGAAAACAACCAACCAGATACCGAATTTATTCGGATTATTGTCCTCATCTTCATCATATTTATTACAACGTTTCGTCCATTGTACACTCCTGCAGGTGGTTGGAATGTCAAACTGAACCCTTTATTTCGCTCACTGGGGTAGACTGTTTTAGTTCCACATGCCATGTTTAAAAATGAATACATGGGAACCAGTAATAAGGAGTGCCAGAGAAAAGTGATAATGATAACAGCAAGAATTGCAATATGAGCACTGGTAAAAAATGGTTGCTGAAGACATTAGGTTTATAATACCCAGAAATTCATAAACCGACTCAAGTAGATAAAGGCATTAGCTAGATCCAGTGACAGGACCCAAAGAGTGTGAGTTCACTACCCAGTTAAGGTAGTGAAGAACTTTCGGAGGGGGAATTAACCGGAGATAACTGACATCTATTAAACATGGCACGTGGAACTAGAACTCTATCTCAGTGAGCGGAATAAAGGGTTCAGCTTGACATTCCAACCACCTGAAGAAGGCCAGGACATATAATGGCCGAAACGTTGTAATGAATATGGCGACAAAAATGAGGACAATAGTCCGAATAATGTAAATAGTGTACATAATACCTCATTTCAGAAAAATAGATAGAAACCAACCAGATAATAAGATTCTTTATTCTTAGCCCATTTTATTTTTAGAATTATTGAAGAATAACAAATTTGTTTAGAACTTGTTTCACAAGACCAGGAAATCATTTCCCATCTGAATAGTTGTCATCAACATAGATACCAATTGATGACATCAGAAAGATAGTTGTTGAAAATTAGAAACAACACAATTTCAAGAATTGATCCCTAGCGAACACCTGTATTAATACAAAAAGATCTAGAAGAATAGCCATTCAAGAACACTTTCATTTCGCAATTTGATAAGAAAGACTGAATCAGTTCAAAAAATTTTCCATGAATACCATTAGGCTTTCAACAAGAAAATAAAAGAGGAAAGATAGATTCCTGTTTTGTTTATCAAAATGTTTTTATGTATTTAACAAACAAAAACCAAAATATTATTTGCAGGCAGTGATCAAGAAGGAAGTGACCTGGAAAGTGGCTGGGAAGAGCAACAAATACGAAAAGCTGTCAACATTCCTCAAGTAAGTTTTACCTTTTTTCTTACTCCTTCAGTGGACACCAGGTTGGTACCCATTGCTTCCTTGATGATAAGATGATTAAATTTTAAATCTACATTGTTTGTTCATTTAAAATACTATATGAGAAAATATATTCATTTTAAATAGAGAAGGTGTGATAAAAATGTCTTCAGAAGGCTACTCATTTTGGGTTATACTTTTTCTGTTAACTGGAAGTTTTTGCCAGGAAGGGAGGGAAATTAACCTTTGTAACACAATTGTTCATTTCAGGTTTATTCAAATTGTGTGTGTGTTTTTCATATGCACATGTATATTTTAATTCAATGACAATCTGATTTAAAAATTAAAAAGAAAGAGGTTTAATTTACTACTTAATTTCTGTAAAGTTCAATAAAATCTTAAAATCATCTGTATAGCATTGCAGCTCAGACCAGACATCAGGTTCATTTGCAGGGTATAGCTTATAGTTGAATGCTTGTGGCTTAATACAAGGAAAATAATTCTTTGGCCAGATTATTACCTAAGAAAGAAAACATGAGGTAAAATTATAGCATTCAACAAATCTTCATTCAGCTGCAACTTTCTCATTAGGGCCAGCTATGGCAAAGAAAATTGAGGTGAGGTAAGGAGGGAGTGGTCTGAGTGGTGTTTGTCTTCCTTTTGTGTGGCAACTGAACAATCTTCTGGTTTAGGCTGTTAGAGGTCACTCTCTTATAGAAAACCAGCCATCTTTGTGCTGTCGGCTTTAACCCCCAAAAAGTAATTCATCAAGAACCCAGGGTCTGGCTTGATTGAGTTGACCCTCTTTGTCAGGGTTAGTTGACCTGGTTCTTGGGAGGTCCACTCCTCTCAACTGACCTACTTTGTCAAGATGATAATTGCCAAAATAATTTCTGTAACATCCTGCAGATGTGTCCTTAACAAGATATCTGCTGACAACTGATGTCATTACATCTGATTTCTTGGAGTTCAAAAAATTAACGGGCTTTTTGCCAAGAAATTAGTCATGCAGTTTTTTCTTGTTTCACATGTGCTATTTTTTTTACCTAAATTCACTTTTTGTGGCCATTTAAATTTTTTTTTTTTTTTTTTTTTTTTTTTTTTTTCTTAGTAAGTTCACAGGACTGTCATAAGTTATAAACTGGGTATTTACTTTGTAACCCTGTCAGATTCTAGGTACTTTTTTTTTTCTCTTCTAAATTGCATCTTTTGTTTTTGCAGGTAACTCGAGATGATGACCTACCTACCAAGTACACATTGCCTGTCGCAACAGACAAATCCGATCCTAACTATGCTGAAGATCAGTCTGCTTTTGTTAGTGAAACTGTCAAGTCAAATTTTCAACCCTTTTCTCTCACTTCCAAAGACTCTAATGAATTAACCATAGAACTGATTCAAAAGAAACTGAAGGAACGGTAAGTAAGTTTATTTATTTGGTATCTGCTGGTAAGTACACACTTTGAAGACAGAAAATGTGAACTTTGTGAAGGCCAGCTACTTATTCTGCAAACCTTTCCAGATGATCTATAATATTGCCTCAGGTAGGTACCGGCCAATGACTTTTTGACCACAAATAACAAGGAATAAGCTTTTTAAAAGAATTATTGTCTTTAACACATTTTACCAAATGATTTACTTAGGAATTTGCATCAAAGTAATTTTAAATGTTTATCATCAGATTGAAAAATAGGTGTTTTTTTCTTTCTTTTCCTTTTTTAATGGGGAATTTTCTAGTGCAGCCTGACATCTGTCAAATAACAAACATCTTTTAGATAGAAATTGTTTGAAAATAAATGCCAAAATTTATTTATGTCATGTATATTTGTGTTCTAGGATTAGTCAGATTTGTATAGAAGATGCCTACCTCTTTTAATCCTAAATGGATTGACCAAAGTCTTAATCCTGAATTTGTCGCGTCAGTCATACCATTGAACAATTATCTTAGTAAAACTGTGCTACTTTTGCCATAAAACATTTTCATTGCGTAACATGAAAAGATAGGGACTTGTTTGTCACATAGAAAATAAAAAACATAGAAAATATGAAATTTTTATTATTTTTAACACCACAAATAGCATTGCCTTTTAAATTATGCTCATCAAAATCCAATCCATACCAGACCTCATTAAGACAACATTGTCTTGAAAGAGGATAGCTGGATAAATTAAAACTTTAGAAAAGTGTTTAAAGTTGAAAGAACATCAAAAAAAGAACTAAGTAATATGAACACATTTTTGAACAATCAAGAAAGTAATAAACATGACCACATCTTATACTTGGAGTAGAGATGTCGCATAGTATATGATATATAATCTCCAAATTTTGGAAAGAACAGATGGAGTAAAAATCCACAGTTACTAGCTTTTTTTTTGCTTTTTTTTTTCTTTTTTTTTTTTTTTTTTTTTTTAAGTGATCAATACAAAATAGAGCAAAATATTATTATAATATTTTTATTATAATAAATTACAATAAAAACATTTTGCATTGCTACACAAAAACTTTCATGTTTCAGTACTAAGATAGTACTTCTTCAGGTGATGGTAGATAACTTGTCTTATCTGATCTTGCTACACGATAATGCCCCAATGACAAGCATATATAAATAGTTCAACCCACATGATCTGAAGATTGTGTTCAAAAATGGAACAGACTGTAGACATCAGTGTCCACACTTCTTAGATTTTATATATATATATATATATATATATATATATAAGTGAATATACATAATATCCAACGTTGATTATACTATTCAGTTTCATGCAATCTTTAGGTGTTAATTCTGACCGTTATCTGTGACGTTCTCATGATGGTGATTCAAAATAAATAAATAAAGTATTTGTGTTGTAAAAATTTTTTAGCCTATCCATTTGTACATTATGTGTGTGCATATATATATATATATATATATATATATATAATATATTATAATAATATTTTTTGTTTAAAAATATGATTCCTTCGCTACATAAGAGTTCTCATGTTTCAAAAACGGGAGTCGAAATCATCCAAATAATTAATAAAATTAAGTTGGAATTTAGGCTCCTAAAATTTCGCTTGAAGATGAAACGTGACTAAACACCTCAATCCAACTTAATTTTATTAATTATTTGGATGATTTCGACTCCCGTTTTTGAAACATGAGAACTCTTATGTAGCGAAGGAATCATATTTTTAAACAAAAAATATTATTATAATATAAGCTCTACTTCTGTATGGAGCACTGTTTTTTAAAAATAAAAACAAAAATACTAAGGAACCCCGGATTATGCACCCAACGTGTTCTTTTCTATTTTCTGCATACCTGCACAAGGATATATATATATATATATATATATATATATATATATATATATATATAATATGGGTCAGGATTCAGCAGTATGATAAGATGAACAAATATGAAATATTTATCAATCTAACATGTTTCACTTTTATTAAAGCTTCATTAGAGATTGAGAGAAGAAAAGGCCATTTTGTTATTTTCAATTTTGGTTGGATCGATTCTCATTGTTCAGTACTGTATTACATGCATTAAAACCATGGATTATTCTCTGTAAGTTTGTAAAAATTGTTTTATGTCTAAGCAGGCATCGGATGGTAATGTGTATTCATATTTGTGTCTGTCTAGTAGGAGGAGTTCTGATGTTTTCACTCTAAAATCTCTTTGTCCTCATCTTTTCATTTTATTTTTATTTTCTCAACCTTTTGCTTTAGTTATTTTCTCTCAATTCATAACAAACCACTTGTTCATCTTTACAAAAATATTATTATGAAAGTGAACTCTGGAGGTGAAAATTAAAATGAAGATTCTCTTTTAAGATGCAAGTATGTGTCTTATTATAAATTCTCAGCTGATTCACCCTATCACATCCCTGAAGAAAGCAACCTGATCTTGATAAACAAACTTGACTAAAACTTTGACATTATAACAGTCTGCCTATTTTAACCACTTAAAACTAACTTCTTAACAAGTACCACATTATTTTTTAGTCAAATATTCTTTCTACTACAATGCAATGAAATTTCAAAGAGCTTTAACTTTCTCTAAAAATTTAAGTTAAAAAAAAAAGCCTTACACTTTTCCCATATTGGCCATGTATGCATTTGGAAAATCCTTGTTTTTTTTTTTTTTGTTGTTTTGTTTTGTTTGTTTTTTTTTTTTTTTTTTTTTTCAATGAGAAGAAAAACATCCACAATAAACATAACTTGCACAATTTCTACATATACATAATATATTGAAAGTTATTCATTAAGTTCAATTTTTCTTACAGCTGGGGGAATTTCGTTGTCATATACACCTTTATTATACAAATAAATTTATATAGTAGTTTGTATATTTTAAAATTTTTTAATGAAAAAAAACTGCAACATTTTGTTATAGTTTTCTTTGCATAAAATTGTTCTTGATTATATAAAAATTTATATATTGTTTTCCCATTTTAAAATATATAAAAATAAATTTATAAAACTTTTATATATGCACAGCTCATTACTAAATTCTAATATTCCAGTTTTTAGTCAGTTGATAAATTATTATAATACACTTAAGAATCCTGAATGTGTTAGAATAAAGAACAAATTTCAGTGAAATTGTTTTTTTGTTTTTTTTTCAAAACTTTAGTTTATAATTATAATTTAGTTCTGTCGATATTTCTGAGATAAGGTATTATAACTATTTCGACTGTTGTCCTCATCTTTGTCATATTCATGACTAAACAATGAGTTCAGTTCCAATGTATATCGCTTAAAGATGGCCAAAGTGTACAACAGCGAAAACATTATGAATATGACAATAAAGATGAGGACAACAGTCTGAACAACATAAATAGGATATATAATTTAGATGTACAACAACAAAAAAAAAAAAGTGGTATCAGTTTAAACTGCCATAGGGGGGTTATGGGATAGATGTCATAAATTTTCAGTTGTATCCTTTTGTAATACAATGGTACCTTGACTTACGAGTTTAATTTGTTCAGTGATGGAGCTCATAATTCAAATTACTTGTATGTCAAATCAATTTTCCCCATTGAAATGAATTGAAATGCCATTTAATCCATTCTGATCCCTCCTAAAAACACAGCAATTTCTTCTTTTTTTTTTTTTTATTTACATGTTTTTAAAAAAAGAAAAATGTGCTTATAGACAATATATTGTATAAAAACACAATACAATAGAATGTACTGCAATAAACTGGTTTTATTAAGTATAATGTACAGCATTTATCTTGGAGATCAGATGACTTGAAGATGTTGAGGGAGGAGAAAGGTTGAACTCAATAACTGAATCTTATTCATTGATTTTTCACCATGCTTTCCTCACTTTCATCTGCAGGGGTTTTCAATAAAACCCTGTCCAATGGGGTCTGTTTTGTCTTTCTTTTCAGAATGTTTCTGAAATGAGTTCGGCAAGTGTCATTAAATAGCGCCATCACATACCCAGTTGCAAATATTTCTGGGTGTTTCTTTTGAATGAAGTCTGAAAGTTTCTCCCACACTGCCAACATTTTTTTTATCTCACTTGTAGAAATAACCTCCTCTGCATCACCTATTTCTTGCAAAACCTCTGTGTGCTGCTGCATCTGTAGCTCCTTCAGCTCCTTTATTAGTTCGTTGGATTGCCCCTTGATGAGCTCATTGTCACATTCATCCATGTCCAGGCTCATGGACTTGCCGGGGGGATACAATTTCCTCTACCACCTTCGATTTGGGTTTGAATCTTTCAAAGTCTGTTTCAGTCACAACCTAAAGCCCATTTGCTTCTACGCCAGGCCATATCAATAATTCTGAGACATATCACAATATAGTGGTCCTTCCAGAGCTCTTGAAGAGTGAAATTTGTACTCTCCATCACCTCAAAGAGCTTCTTGAAATTAGAAATCACCTGCTCATCCGTGGGCTGCAGTATAGGGGTGGTGTTGGATGGAAAGTAGAAAACCTTTATAAACTTGAACGATTTCAGTATGTCATCTTTGGGGTTAGGTAGATGAGCAGGTGCATTGTCCGGGACGGATGAGAATGGCTCACAAGCAGGTTATTTTCTTGGAGATATTTCTTAGCGTCCAAACCAAAGACCAAATTTACCCACTCAACAAAAAACTGCCTGGTGGTCCACACCATCAGGTTTGCCCTCTACATAACCTGCAGTTTTTCTTTCAAAATCTTATGTGACTTAAAGGCTCTGGGGTTTTCCGAATGATAAATGAGCAGCAGCTTAAACTTGCAGTCGCTGCCCACATTGGCGAATAGTTTGGGAGGAAGCCTATCGTTCATTGCTTCCAAAAAAAGTCCTGTCTCCTCAGAATTGCTGGAAGATGTATCCTTCGGCTGCTATAACTCCAGCAAAAGTTTTGAACTAATCCTCAGCTGCCTTCATATGCATGCTCACTGTCTCACCATGCCTGACAATGGAGTGAATGCTGGTACTCTTTTTAAAATTCTTGAACCAGCCCCATCTGGCATTAAATGGTTCGCCTGATGCCTTATCCATCAAAGTGCTTGGTGTCTGCTGCCACAAATCAATGTAAATAGCTCATGCCTTCTCACAGATTATAGCTTCCATCATGGTATCTCCTGCAAGCTGCTTCTCCATCAACCACACCATCAGCAGCTTCTCCATCAACCACACCATCAGCAGCTTCTCCATCAACCACACCATCAGCAGCTTCTCCATCAACCACACCATCAGCAGCTTCTCCATCAACCACACCATCAGCAGCTTCTCCATCAACCACACCATCAGCAGCTTCTCCATCAACCACACCATCAGCAGCTTCTCCATATTTTGATGGATAGATGTCCACTGTTTAGAAATTATTTTAATGCCCTTGGCTGACATTATGACCTTTATCGGCGGCTCCTGCTTCAGTATAGTGCAGATTGTAGAAGTGCTATGCTTGTAGTGCACACACATCTTGGTCATGTGTTTTTGATAATTTCTCTCTTTAATTCAGTGCACATCATCCACTTCTTCTCAGCACTGTACTTTGTACTTACTTTCTTTGGACCTATGGATGGAAAGACAAAATTTTGCAAAATAACTGCAAGCACAACACTGGTACTTCCACCGTGAGCTAAAATGTTTAAAGTGAACAAATGAGATACTGGATGCTGGACGGGTTAACTGTGATGTTCACTGTGCCAACTAGTGGTGGGGTATCTGAAGCTGGCTCATAACCAGAATTTTTTGCCCTCAACTCAAAGCAGAAAATTGGACGAGAAACGGCTCGTATCTCAAAAACTCATTAGTTGGAATACTCTTAAGTCAAGGTACCACTGTATATTCAAAATATTTTTCAAATGACTTTGAAGGTTTGTATAAGTTTAAATCTATTTAGTTTTATCTGTATAAAAACTTATTTGTATCCTGTATTTTAAATTGTACAAAATTTTTACTTTGTTGTAAAGTTCATATTGAAGTAATGTTTGTTATAGTTTAGTTTATAGGACAACACTAAATGTGAATGTGGATGGAAAGAACAAAAAAGAGAAATCAACCCATCATTTTTTTTTTTTTTTTTATGTAAATATAACTTGTGATGGTGTCAAGAAAAAAAAATCTATTCTTCAAATTATGAAAAACAGTTGGTGATAAATTTCTCTAATAAGCTTTTATTTACTGCTTTTAGTGTTCTGATATTTTTATTTTTTTTTTCTAACCTCGCTCATTAGTTTTCCTCTTGAACAAGTAAAGCACTAGCATGTTCAGAAGTATAATTCTCTCTTTATTTGCAAAGTGGTTTGATGTTACAGATCCTATCATTACACTGTAACCCCTGGGACCTTGGGCTGATCATGAGCCAGGTTTCACTTGCATGGAGCATCCCACTACGAATGCAAATGCCGTAAACATCCTTTATAAGAGGTGGCAAAAAGATAGGGAGCAGATTATTGGAACTTCCTCCAGGCATTTCTTACCCGTAATTATGATAATAATGGATACGATTTCATCTAATAATTTTTTTTATTTTTTTTTTTTTTAAGCTGGATAACACTGCTGATACTAATAATACTACTTGTATAAAAACAAAACCAAATTTCTCACTAATAAAGATCATGAAATGAAGAGATAGGTTTAAATGCGAAGATTCTATCTTCTACAGGCCATCATGTTCTCATTGTTTAACAGTTAAAGCAGCTAGATGTTTGTCTGATTTCCATGAGGCCAAGAAAGATACAGGTTCAAATCTCACTGAGAATGTACCCTTTATTTCTAAGCCAACCTGTTTTAAGTTGCCAATTGATTGATGGTCTTAAAGTTGCAGTAAAAAAAAAAAAAAAAAAAAAAACAACTAAAAAAAAAATACTGGTCAAAATTAGTGGTAATACTTCATCATATAAAGACTAAAACTGAAGATGACTGTAAACCCTATTAATAAATGAATAATAATGCTTGGTATTACTATGTTGTTGATGGCTGATCTGCAGATGGAATCTCCCAACCAATTTTAATATTTCTATTAGTGGCTTTCTTTAGTTGAATTGGTATAACCAGAATAGGTTTTGGAAGAGGTAAATTTACTCAAAATGTCTGCAAGAATTTCTTTGTCTAATTTATTAATTCTCTTGTGTTTTTGCCTTTTCTTTTTTTTTTTTTTTTTTTTTTATTCTTTTCCTGTACAGTTTGGATTCCATTAACCAGGTGCATCGAAGTCATGTAAATGAACGTGACACTCTGGTAATCAACCTTGAGGACACTCAAAAAGAGATCGAAGAGGCTGAGAAAAACTGTAGTATCCTTGAAGAACGGTTCAAGTTCTTCCAGGAAATGAGGGGGTATGTGAGAGACTTGGTTGAGTGTCTCAATGAGAAGGTGGGTCTACACATTTTAAAGAACACAGTCTTTAACCCAAAATCTGTGGATGTTATCTCAAAGAAAAAGAAAAAAAAATTTTTTGATTGCTTTAAAGGACAAAACACAAACTGCTTTCTAATTTATTTTTTTTCCCAAGTTTTTGTTTTGTCATATCAAAATGATGTCTGTATAAAAGTTAATTTTCTTTGTTATTCCAAATATAATGGAGGAGAAAAGATGTTCCTAGGTGATCATAGACCTTTTTTTTTTTTTTTTTTTTTTTTTTTTTTTATGATTTATTCCCTCCTTCTCCTCCACCCCCACCCTTTATTTTATTTCTCTCTAAGTTTTAACGTTTCAAGAAGTTTCGTGCCTCTGTCAGTGGTGGATTTCCTGGTTGCTAAGCTGGTTAATATTTGGACTAATGTCAGAAGTAAAGTTTATTTCTCTTGCATTTAAACAAAAGATCACCAAGAAAACTTCCTCTTGTGTAATGCAATACATCCTTGTAGAAATAACCAGTAAAAATATTCTTTGTAATCTGTTTGGTCTGATTGTAAAAATCTTGGATATTGTCTTTGCAGCCAGGAAATAATGCAAACTTAGAAAGATCATCTTGAATGTAAAAAAAAAAAAAACTATATTTTCACTTATATTATTAACAAAGCCATTATTTCAAATTATTATCTAAATTTTAAAATTCTTAAGGGTATAAAATTTATCTTTTTAATACTTTGTTTTACAGATATTCTATGATAACATTCAGAAGTAATAAGTTGTTTTATTTTAATGCAACTCCCACAGATTTTTTTTTATTTTCTTTATTTTCAGATAATTCTTCAACCACTTTTATTAATTAGTTAATAAAATTGAAAACACTTCCAGTGTAACAAAATTATCTGCTTTTAGAGATCTCTCTCTCTCTCTCTATATATATATATATATATATATATATATATATATATATATATATACACACACACACACACAAGAATGCTTTCTGTCTGTTAGTTCATTATCTTGACAGTGTCTTTCAAAGAATCAGTAAAGTGAACCACACTGTCACATGTCTGTTGCAATGAAACAAATATGTTAACCCTAACTTATGTAATTTCATTGATGGCTCATTTCCTAAATACAAATTAAAAAATGTAATTTACCGGACTTATAATTTTTATTAGGTAAGCCCTTTAGCTGTAAAATTAAAATTACTCTCAAAAGTATCCCATCAAAATTTTAAGCTTTTGTTTGTCTTAGCATGAAGATTTAATATTCTCGTCCGAAAGAAATAGTTACTTCCTATGGAACATTAGCTTTCTTGTAATGTCACATCTGACAACATGTTAATAGTAGGGGTTTCAGTGGTAATCTGGATTCACAAGCAGTCCCCAGCCATATGTGTACACACTTTTAAGGTAGTGTAATCTGGTTTGAATTCAAATTTTCCTAGACTGTAGGACCTACGCTGTCTTGCTATTTTGCCCATAGCTGGGGCAAAAAGAAATACTTAATGCAAATTCAATAAATATTGATAACTACAATAATACATCAAATGTTGAAATCTTAAAAGATTTGGGACTGTTTTTTTTTTTTTGTTTTTTTTTTTTTAGATAAAGCAAGCATTCTTAATTTTTGACTAGGATTTCTTTAATCTTAATTTCACTTGCTTTTTTCCAATAGTAGTAATATAACGAATTTTTATGACATGTAGCATTGTATTTTTAACTAGTATTTTTTTTTTTAATCTTAATTGTTATTCATCAGAATTACTCCAATTCTCGCTTTACAACCATTGTCCGTTTAGATTGCCAATAAAGAATAATCTTTCACCAAGACTGAAACTCCCTCCCCTTATAGCAGACATTTTACCATTTCAACTACAAGAGACTTGGGTTTTTTATTATTCCTCAGTTATCCAAGACTATGTTGTTACTTTTACATAGTATTAAGTCATAATCTGAACTTTTTATTGTTGATCATTGTTAATTTCTTTCTTTCTTAATTTTAAATCCTTTTTCATTAAGAAAAACATTTTTAAAGATTTTTATAGTTTAATTTTACAGAAAATTTTGGGGGCTGGCAAGGGGTGGGTGTGGGGTCTGCAAGTTTGTTCCTCACCTAGAATCTCTTCCTTATTTCCAACCTACAATTTACTAATAGCATTAATATGGAAAAAATTCTAGTCAAAAATTAATTACTTTAAATATGAAATTAAAGTATAGTTGGTCTCTTTTGAAAATCCTTTTCCAAAGGAATTTCCTCTTGTGTTCATGCATAATTATTAGGTTGGTGCAAAAATAATGACGTAATAATGTTGTTTTTTGACGTATTTTTTAACGTCAAAAAACAACATTATTATGTCATTATTTTTGCACCAACCTAATAGTACAGCTTGAAAAAAAAAATGTTTGCCTTGTTTTGTGGAATATTTTCTAACTAGTTTCTTCAGATTCTCAGTTTGCATGAAGTGTCTTTTGGCATCTTGAATTCTTCCTCGAATCTTTTTCTCTAGGTTAACTCAAATGCTTAACTAGGAACAAAAGTGGTTTATGGTGATCTTTTTATTAAAAAGAAAAAAAACAACAGTATACATTGTTTCTTAATTTCTTGAGATATCACAGAATCGGTCTTGTTTTCTATACAGTAAAAAAAATAGAATTACTGCTTGATACCATTTCACTCTTGGCAACAGATGACTAAGATATAGTTGAAATAGGTGAAGTCCATTCACCCGTAAATATAAAACTTAATCTGCATGCATACATAGTTTTTATTTTATGCATATTCATTCTCTTTCCGAATAAAGTAGTTGAGTAAGATAAAAAAAAAGTTTTGTTTGTTCATGTTTCTCTTAGAATTGCCTCTTCTTCCAAAGATAAAAGATGTTCATTAAATCACACCAAAACCTTGTTTGAAAAAAATTAAAACAGAAACTTCTTGCATTTTAGTATGATGATCAGTAGCTCAGTCAGCAAAGAAAATTATATTTTTGCTTAAAGCTCTTCTTTGTTGATTAAGATTCACTAAGGCTGCCTGCCTACGTCACTGACCACTGTCAAAAACATAGTCCACATCCCTGCACCACAGTTAATTGTAAACTCCTGATTCTTTTTCCTGTCTGTATAGTATGTGCTTTGCTAAGGTTACATATGATTTTAATTCACTTGTCCTTCTAAACAGGTCCTAATCTTCCTGTTATTTAACCCATAGCTGGAGAGAGATGAAATGGATTCATACTTTTTACAACAGTATTTGTACAAAAGTGAATGTAACTAGGATTTGAACTCTGCTTGCAGATTTCTAATTCCATGCCGCTAACCATTGCACTATGTGCATATATTAATGTAATGACTGATAACCAATAAGTCTACCATATTTTTTTTTTTTAACTATTTCCATCAGCTGCCATAATTTACTTGGCTATATCTTTCATTTAAGATTATATTTGAAATTGAATTTACAGGGAGGGGAAAGAGAAGTGTTGATTAAGCGGGTATTTTTAAGTGGAATTTATAAAATTCCCAATAGCAATTATTTATTTATTTATTCTTCTTGCCACTGTACAATGCACAATGGCACTGGACAGGAGACCTCAGGTGCACCAATGCATGCGCACACAGACACACACACACATGGAATGAAGAAAAGTAGTAATACATTGAAAATTGGCAGCATTGTTCTAGAACTAAGACGTTACCCTAAAGACAAGTGGTACCATTGACATGCAGAAGTTTGATACCCAGGGCCAACTCCATGATTGTATGCCCTAAGACTCAAGTCAGGAGGCCTACTGCAGTCTCACTTATCAAAACACTGACCCACATTCACACCAGCTTGTTGGGACTGTAGACCACTTGTACAACAAAGTTAACAGCGACAATTTCAAAAACTAAATTTTTATTTCACTCTTTGATTGGATGCCCTCCCGATAGGTCCACTAGGTATGCCCAGGGTCATTGTCTTCTACCACCCACCCCCATACACACACTTCTGCATGCTATTGACTGTACCCAGAATGCATGTTGTCTTTTATTATGCTTTCTACTCTGCTGCAACATTGAGGATTAGTAATGTCCTCTAAAGGGGGCAATGAGCAACTTGATTATTTTCAAGACAATATCTATAATCCTTCAGAGGGACTCTCTTGCCCCTTGACAAGCAGCTGGCATACCAAATGGTGACTGAGTACGGCAACACACTCTCAATAGTGCATCAGCAAAAGGCTTCCTTTATAAATTATTTTTCTCTGAAAATTCTCAGTAATAAAGTTGCTGCTGCTCCTCCTTGACTAACATGATGCTATTGCTAGTCCGGGGGGGGGGGAGATCCTTTACAAAATAATAAAAGAAATGTACAAGGTAATAACATAGTAAACCAATTTTAAGACAGTAAAAAAGAAACAGTGTTCATGTACAAAAGGGATACAGTCAAGTAGTTATAACCTTCTGACTTCAAGGCAAGAAAGAAAAATGCAGTGATAAGACCAAGAATTGTCCATTTTTATTGACTAAGAAGAAATTCCAGTATACATCTGTAGGACTTGTCTATAAATTTGTAGAGGGGAAATTTTTAACAGCCATTCATTGATAATTGGGACCAACAAAAAGCATATTAACAACATATACTTTCTTTTTGACAGTGATATAAACCAATTGTTTTATGATTTCTTTATTGATTTCAGTTCTTTATGAGTTGGACGTTCCTTGCATCCATTCCCCATAGCAAAGCCATAGTAGGAAAGTAAATATTCACTTCATCCCTTTATCTTTCAGGTGCCTACAATTCAAGAACTCGAAGCCCGCATGGCAAATTTGCTAAAACAACGTGCGGAGAAATTGGTTTTACGTCGCCAGCAAGATGTCCGAGATCAGTGTCAGGACTACACTGCAAGTCGGTATCCATGTGTCTCCTCCTTCCAGACAGTGTAGGTGTGATAGCATGCCTTCACTGTTCTTAAATTCCTCCTGTGACTCTTAATTTTACTACTCTCTTGTTTTCTCTCTCTCTCTCTCTTCTTAGTGGCTCTTTGTTGTGTACACATGAAAAAAATATCTTGGGGGGAAAAGCATTACACCAACCTAAGTGACCATTTTACTTTGCATACCCAGTTTAATACTGACTCTCTCTTTTTTTTTTTTTTTTTTTTTGTGTATATCTGCAGGCACTTATTTTAATCATAAACATTATGTTGTCGTATGCTGTTTACTTTTGTATTGTCATGAGTTACTTATTTCTGGCTGCAAACATCATTTCTCTCATTGACTTAGATTCAGGCTACCAACTCAAAAAAGGATTTTTTTCTTTTGTTAAATGCATTAAGACATGTGATCATGTCTTTCCATAAATATCTTTTAATTATTATCCATGAATTGCCTTCCATCCTTGGAAAAGATAGTAGACTGGTTTCCTGTTGCCTTCTCCATGGTTTTAAATTCAAATGTCTTTTGCCTAATCTGGTTGCAGCTTACAAGCAATATCACAGTGAAATTAAGCAACATCCATTTTGGTCAGTAGCAAGATGGGTGACCACTTGGGAATACCAAGTGATGTTAGCTTGGACATGCAGGTGGTATATCTTACAGATACAACACTTGAAATACTGGTTCTCTTACAATCACCAAAGTTAAGCAAAATTGAGCTTGGTCAGTAGCGAGATGGGTGACAGCTTGGGAATACCTGGTGCTCTAAGCTTGAATGGGCAGATGGTCTGATGGATAATGGCTCCAAATTGTTAATCAGAGAGCCACTTCCAATTTCTGTTGTATTCACTAACATGCAAATATACTTTAGAAAGGTATAAATCCACCTCTTCTTCCTCCCAGGCTATGGGTTAATTAGCAAGACTTGTATCACTAAACCATTATTATCTCAAAAAGTTCTTACGGACAAAAAAATATTTTCTAGCTTTAAATAACCTTAAAAGGGTTGATAAGCCATAGAAAATGAATCCATCAATAGACTGGTTGCCATTCATGGCTAGAGAGCCCAGTCTGCTGTTTCATAAGATTGGGCAAAGAAAAGGTTCCTGTCTTTCTCAAAGGCATTAGTGCATAAATAAACACAACAAACTAGGTAGGAGCTTGGACTCAGTTTACTGATTCCCGTTTCTGCAACCTACATAAATTTGAATAGAATAATTTTATTTCAAAATGGCAATTCGAAAGAATTTCCTTATCTATTATGCTCTTCATTTTGAATTTGAGTTCACAATATATGAATATAATTCACAAATATTCATTGCATTATCACTTATTCACATCCTCTATATTTATAAAGAGCAACCTGTGTATGCAATTATTTATAACTCACTTTCGCATAATGTCTCTTTTATGCGGCTTCATGTAAGTCTACTCAAATGTCAATTTTAAGAAATTGTGAAAGCCTTACATCTTAATGTAATTCAAGTAGGTCCTCTAAATTTCTTTATAAGCGTTTAGTTTCTCTCTCTTGTGAATTTCTGTAGAAGTTTTCCAAACATTTGTTAATAGGATAAAGAGATGCAAGCATATGACGACTGCCATCACCAAAAACAGAAATGACCAAGCATTGCTTCTGCTTACTTTTATATTTAGGAAAAGTTATGGGATCACCACTTTGCACATTCTGTCCTCTTGCTAGATGCATTGACAAAGGTCTTGTTACTTGTTCAACATCTCTTTAGTATGGTCATGTATTTGTTCCTGTTATTGATAATACACAATGTAGTTCTACCTCTGAAAGAACTACCAAGTAACGCTCTTTGCTTTAGAGAAACCGTCAAGGATAAGTTCAACATGGCAACAAGTAATAATATAAATGAGATAAGCAATCAATAAGTATTCTTGATATACCTACTAGTATTTCTGTCATCCCAACAGTCAGGTCGCTATTCTACAACTGTTAAACAATCAGAACGGATGGGAAACCAAGATTAAGCTTCCTGAGAGACACCATTACGTCCTCTCTTTTAGAGAGAGACAACCTTACTGCAAAGATACCCTATTACCAATGACATCTTCAATTGTGTTAGTCAAATCATCCATATAGCAATTTTTTTTCTTCCAGTTTCCCTTAGAGTGCAATGAAAAGCAAAGAAGGATAAAAGAAATAAGTTAAAAAAGATAATGACAAAAGTTGATGTAGGAAATTCAAAATATTACAAACAAATATAACTGTCTATAGTCCTGAGATGAGATATTGTAATTATTTACATTGTTTCGGACTGCTGTCCTCATTTTTGTTGCCATATTCATGATGTTTCGGCTGTTGTACACTCCAGCCTTCTTCAGGTGATTGGAATTTTGAACCAAACCCTTTATTTTGTCTACCAGGGTAGATCCAGAAAATGCATGGCACATGGAAGTAGAACAATCTACCCAGTGGATGAAATAAAGGGTTTTGTTCAAAGTTCCAATCACCTGAAGAAGGATGGAGCGTACAATGGCCAAAATGTTGCAACATGGATGAGGACCACAGTCTGAACAATATAAATAGAGTAAATAAACAATTATAAATATTGTTATTTTTGTTGCATATTGTAAGACCTGTAAGTAAATCTATAGGCTCATATCATTCTAGGTGTGGCATTATTCCTGTCACCCCAACATGTTTCATTTAGATAATTTGAGTACTAATCTCATACAATGTCCTGTATTGTTCAAGAATTGAAAGTGTTTTTTGAACAACATACCCATCACACACATTATTATTCCTAATTTGATGTGCAACTCATAGATTCAGTTTCTTTTTTCTTTACATATTCTGCATTCAACCCACCTGAGAGTGGAAATCTAAGTAAGCACTCTATAACATTAGCACTTATTGTCTGTCAGTCAAGCTGTAGTGGTGTTTCTCAAACAGGAGGCACTTGGTTCCCAAGGGAGGAATTTGAGTCCTATAAGTATAATGGCAGGTGGGGGGGTATTAAAAATGGAGGAATTAAAGGAACCTGGGATCACAATAAGGGGAATGTGACCTAGGACTCTGAGAACCATTGTTCTATTATTATTTGGGGGGGGGGTGAAGAAACAAAGACAGAAATATTAACAAGAAAAACTGATAATTTTTGCGTTTTTTTTTTTTTTTTTTTTTTACATGAATTATTGTTAATTCATTTTGGCTATTATCCTTATCTTGGCAATTTTTATATTCTCAACATTTTGGCCACAGTGTTCTAATGTTATTTAAAGAAGACTGAGATACAGCATCTAAAATATTGTGAATATAAAAACAGCAATGATGAGGATAACAGTTTAGATGAATTAGCGTATAAAGAAAAAACTGATATTGGTTTGAAAAAAAGAAACAAAACTGACTTTATTTATGCTAATGCATCAATTGTTCATGTATCTACAATCAAAAAAAATCATTTTTAAGTTTCCATACAATCTGTGAAGATAGTGGGTGAGACCTTTGATTGATTTTGAAGTTTGAATTTGTGCCTGAATTGAGAAAACTATCCTCTTGAATTAAAAAAAAAAATCTACAGAAAAAGAAGTTTGTTACTTCTAAGTGAAAAAGCATCCATTTATCTCTCTAGATAATGGTAGCTCCCTGTTTGGTCATAATTCAGTCCTTTTGCAAGCAGTATCTGGAATGGCTTCTTTGTATGGTACTCTCTTCTGCAGGTATGGCAGACGAATGTGAAATAAAGGTACAGGGTTAATCTCTCTGCTTCCTTTGTTTTCTTCTGATCTCCAACAGTTGGTTTTGCTTTTTTCCTGTCCTTCATGTCTCCTTGAACAGCATAGTGCCAGCTGCTGCAATCATCTGCTAGCTGTTCCTCATCAACCAGAGGTGATACCTTTAAGTCTCAGGTCCCTCTTGAAAATGCTGTTGAAATGTAGTGAGGTGAGGCCTACCAAATGATGTCCTGAGGCTGGGTCACTACACATGATGTCTTTTAGTATACAGCCATCATTCATTCCATGTACATAACCCAGCCATCAAGGATTATGTTAACAGAGGAGAAGATGCATGATCCAGGGGTCTGCCTGCTTCAGCACACAGCAATGTTGGTAACTTTGTCTCTCCATGTGGTTTCCTGCCTGACATCTATTGTCCAGGTTTCACTGTAAAGCAGAGAATGACACATTCCTGGAATACTTTTAGTTTGGTGCACAAGGTCAGCTGACTGTTGTCCCAGACTCTCATGCTCAATTTGGCCATCATTGCTGCCACTTTGGCAATACATTTCTCCATTTCCATGTCAAGTGATAGGTTCTTGGTGTTGGTAGAGCCCAAATATGTGGCAATTCTGTGCTTTTGGATACTGCATCATCAATGCTGATTGACCGAGATGCAGAAACGTCTTGACCCATTACTTTTGTTTTTTTTTTTTTATGTTAATAGTTGGCCCAAATTTTTTTATAGGTATGGCTTAACTGACTAATCAATTGTTGGAGGTCATGTTTGGCGTGTGTGGTCAGTGTGCTGTTTTCTCTCAAACAACATTTCTCTGATGGGTACTGGGCACAACTTGGTCTTTGCCCTCAGGTGGGCCACGTTTAGTTTACCAGTGCTTCTTGTGTGTAAGCAAGCACCTTCAGATTGTTTGAATGCAGAGCTCAGTAATTATGGAAAAGAAGATACCAAAGTCTGTGCTAAGAAGCATACATGTTTTATGCCACTCTGAATTATGAAGGGCATTGAAGTTTCACCACTATAGCTGACTACACCGTGCAAGTTCTTACAAAAGGAGGTGATGATGCTCATCAACTCTAGAGGAGATCCAATTTTCATTGCTGACTGAAACTGGCTTTTCCTGCTAACAAGGCTCAACGCCTTTGAGAGATCGATAAAGGCAATGTATAGTGGCATTTGTTGTTCACAACATTTCTCTTGGAGGCTGACATAGAAGTTCATGTCAACTGTGGATCTTTTAGCCCTGAATTCACATTGGGATTTTGGGTAGATGTGATCAGCAAGGTCTTGGAGTCTAGCTAAAACCACTCAGGCAAATGCTTAACCAGGAGATATTGCAATCACCCTTGTTTTTATACAGGATAATTGTGACATTGCGCGTGTCCTGGGGAAACTTCTCTCCAGCAGAAACTTAGGAGACTATGGAGTGATTTCAGTGGAGTCAGTTTACCACATTTAATGATCTCTGGTGGTATACCATCTTCCCCCAGTGCTTTTCCACAAGCTAGAGCATCGATGACTTTACTGAGCTCTTCCTCTGTAGGATTAGAGTCCAACTCTTCCAGGACTGGCTGACACTCAATATCAGTGCTTCTTTGGTGACAGAATTTTCTCTAGTAAATTTCTAGCTAGTGCTCTATCCATTGTCCCATTTGTTTGTAATTAACTTCCCTATCTTTGATTTCAGGGGTTGCAGACCTCTTTGCCAATTGTTTGGTTAATGCCCCTGTACATATTCTGGGTGTTGCCAGTGTCTGAAGCCTGTTGGATATTATCTGACAGTCAGAGCCAGTAGTCATTTTACAATTGCTGCAAGCAGCTTTCAGATCCTACAGATTTTGCTGGCTCGGATCATGCTTGAATTTAATCCATGTACTATGCTTAGCATTGATGTCCGACTCTAATCTGGAGATGTTAGCCTGAAACCAGTTTTTGTTCTTGTGCGCTTTCTTTCCACGGACTGCTGATGATGTTCCGAAAGGAGTTCCACCTGTCTTCCACACACTGGGAAGAGGGTCTCCACAAACCTAAGAACTTCTGGATTTTACCTAGATAGGTAGTCTTGCTAGAGTTAATTCTCAACTGACATCTATTCTTTGAATTGGTAGAGATTCTTAGGTTTTAACTTTACCTTTTAGGAGATCAGGGAATGGTCAGTGTCACAGTGCTGTGCTAAGTTCTGGTGTTGCAGACGTTTAGGAAATTGCATCTACTGATATCTGGTTTCATTTTTCCTGTACCATAGTGACCTAAAACATTTGGCCTGGACTCTTGATCACTCACCTTCATTTTGAAGTCACCTAAAAGGTAAATATGTACATATGCGGTGAGGCACTTGACGATCCTGTCAAGTTGAACATAGAACTGGTCTTTGACTTCAGGTGGGGCTTGGAGTGTTTACAACACCTTCATCTGTAGAGAAGTGAAGAGTGAGAATTCTCTCTGCTACCTGCTAGATGTTCAATCATACAGAACAGGGTGTACCCGACAGTGAATCCAATTCCATGTTCCCTGCATTCATTGACTCCTTTCCTATGCCAGATGGTATAGTGTTCTTCCTTTAGAGATGCACTGTTGTATTTCCTCTAGAGCTGGCACATCACTGTTCAGTCTGTTTAGCACATGATCGATCACTGCAGTCTTGTAAGGTTCGTCAATTTTCTGAAAGTCATCAGATAGACCTGTACACATGTAGAGGGTCCAATTTTCTGTTTCAAATACTCTAAAATTCTGTTTTAGATTTTAAGGAATTCAGTTTTTGCTTTCATTTTCAGTATAGAATTCTGCTTTCCATAACCCCACCACCACCATTTTCAGTATACAATTCCTTCCCCCGACCCATTTTCAGTATAGAATTCTGTTTTTTTTTGTTTTTTGTTGTTGTAGAGTAGAAAATACAAAAAATTTCAAAGCTACAACAAACTCATGTATATGAGACACGGAAGCAAAAATCGCGTTGCAGCTCGTGACATCATACATGACCACGCGAGAGTGAAAATAAGAAGTATTATGTATGGGAAGCCATTGGTACTAACGAGTTTGTTGTTCCTTTGAAGTTTTTCATGCAACAAAAACAGATTATCATTATTGTTTTGTCCATGTATTGGCTAATATATTGAAAAGTAATTGTCATCTTTGATAATGGCTTATGTAAGCCGAAAGCTTAGATTGGATTTAAACATGTATCAATATAGTGATTTCCTTTCGTCTTTCAATGATAATGTTATTAACCTTATCAGACAATATGAAAGGAACATAAAATAAATAGACAAAACTTGTCTATATCATGTAATGAAACATGCATCAATGAAAAATTGCTGCCTAAATATATATATATATATATATATATATATATAATACACCTAGTGAGCCAGACAAACCTACCTAGGTTTCACCTAAACGGATTGTCAGGGAAAGTTCGATGTATCTAGGTCTTCTCTACGGTTGTATTGAGCTCTTTTGTTAGTTGTTTACTTATATCGGGGTTTTTTTCTTTGGGCTTCAGACCTGCATCTGTGCGATTTTTTTTCGGCAGTAGTTCATGTTTGTAGCTCTTTCTTTTTTTAAAACCTTTGATTTTTAAAACGGTTGATTTGATTATTGGCAAATCAAAAATTCAAGGGTTTTTCGAAACGAGTCTAGTTATATATATATATATATATATAATAATTGTGAATTATCTTAAACTAGTGTACCCGTGCCATCAAAAATGATGACAAGATGGAATGTATTATAAGTAATTTGTATTATATTGTAATTTTTGTTTAATCCAAGTACAATTTTGTAATTTAAAATAGTTCATTGTTAACATTAGTAAATGAAAGCTGTACAATTTATAAACACCTCAAGAAAGATATCTGTATTTTATCCTCATTGTGTGTGTGCATACATGTACACACACATATAGCTTTTGTACGCACATTTTTGTGACACACCTTCGGTGTTCTTAAGAGTCAGATTTGCTGACAAAGCATCATCACTAGTGATAGTCAATCCCACAGTCCAAGACACCTCGAAGAAAAGTTACTTTATGTGAAGCTTAATTCAAGCTGAAATATAAACCTCAGCCAAGTTTTGTCTGACATATATTCATCTCCTCCCTCTCCCGTTCTGTACCACCTCCCTCTCCCCTTCTGTTCCACCTCCACCTCCCTCTCCCTTTCTCCTTTCTTTGCAGTTGTGCATTTGTTTTTTTTCATGGCTACTTATCCATCACTCCTTCTGATTTGATCGTAGTACACCGAGAGTGGGAAAGAAGGTGTTTGCTCTGTAGTTTGTCAGTGTGTTTTGTGTGTGGATGTAAATGGGTTTATAACTTGTCTGCATCTCATGTCAAAAGTTTGCACACTACCCCTAAAAAAAAAAAAACGTGTGTATGTGACATATTGTATTTAAGGATTATTACTTTCTTGACTTAAAATAAGAAAATAACCATTATTATTATTAATAATTTTTTACTAGTATTTACTTTCATCTTAATTTTTAGTTGCTTTTTTATTACAACTTTTACTTACATAGGATTGATGGCTTCAGTTACGGTGCAATAAAAAGCAAAGATGAAAGTAAATACTTATTGAAATGTTAATAATGGAAATCAGAATTTTTGTATATCCCAGTCTCGCATCACATTCAATGTCTATTTTTATTATAAAAAAAAAAGCAGGCAGTTTCTGTGAATTCTTTTCTTTCTTAAGAACATTTCATGCTTTGATTAAAAGTCTTTATACATATGAAAGGGTGCTGAAAAGTTCTCAATCTGACAAAGAACCAATTCCCCTTATAATTTTGATGTTTGATCAGATTTTAGAAAGTGGGTTAGGCTAGGAACTTTTCTTCACTCCTTGGATTTCTTAATATCAGCAAGTTGTAGTCAGTCCTATGACAAGTCATGATTAGTTTTCACTGTCTGTATTTTCCTTTCTGCTTTCATAGATTTTGTGATTCTCTCCAATTTACTATTAGCCAATATTTAAATAAATAATAATTTAATATATAAAGCATTTGGTGTTAAATAAAAACACTGTTTGCCACAACTGTATATATTTAAGTCATCTTAAAAAGCTTTTATTGACATGCATTTCCAAGAATTGTTCAAACTATTAAACTCATTTTATGACTTTTGTTGTGTTAGCTGATCCATTCTACAGTGTTCTTACATGGACCGTTGATGCCATTGATTAGTAGGCAAAGAATTGTAAACAAAAACATGAAATTGCCATTGTGGCTCACATGGCTGGAAATGAGCAAAGCTGGTTGGTATATTTGCCACCCCTTTCTTTAAAGCAATCTTCTTTTTCTTTATGGATTGTACATCATCAAAAAAAAACTATCAAAAGTGATATACAGGGTTCATCCGTGTCCTGGAAACCATGGAAAATTGACGGCCTTTTCCAGGGCTTGAAAATTCCTGGAATTTTCTAAATTGGGCTGCCCGCAC
Source organism: Acanthosepion lycidas (assembly GCA_963932145.1). Taxonomy (NCBI): domain Eukaryota; kingdom Metazoa; phylum Mollusca; class Cephalopoda; order Sepiida; family Sepiidae; genus Acanthosepion; species Acanthosepion lycidas. The sequence goes on from OZ010591.1 coordinate 101,164,465, forward strand.
ATCTCTTTTCTCAATTCATTAAAGTCAAAATGCCAAATGCCCGAAATCTGGCTTTTTTACAAGCTAAAATTGTCCTTTAAGAAATTTTTTTTTTTTTTTTAGTCACCAGTAATAATATTTGGCATTTGTGACTAAAATTTCCATAGCTCCGTTACACTGTTGATGCATTAAAAAAAAAAAATTTTAACCAAAATTTCAAACATGTTAGAGGTAAAAAAAACTTTTAAAATAATTTTAATTGGTCTTTCTTCTTAATAATAACAAACATTTTGATGATAAATCTTTATTAAGCAAAAAAGTGGAGGTACCTAATTGAAACATATCAAGCTTTCATTGCTTGACTTTAAAAGTTCAATCTGACAACCATGACCCTTTACTTTTGTATTTCTGCTAGATGGCTAGAAACTGTACAAACATTTGGCCAGATGTCATCAAATTTGTGAACTTAATTAAAACAGAAAAATGTCCCCAAACTAAGTCCTTCTCTGTGGTGCTGTCAAATGAAACTGCAGATTTTTGTGTCTGTTTCGAAAGACATTGAACCATTTCTGATAAAATATCAGAGCAATAAACCATTGCTTTGTTTTCTTGCAGATGATCTTTTTCACATGATCATGAAACTTAAGATTTGTAAAGGAAGAGCACACTAAAAAGATAATTATTTTCCGAACTAAATGAATTTGTAAGAATATTCTCAAACCCAAACATTCATAAAGATGCTGCAAAGATTGAGTTTGGATTTCTAGCAGATAGGGCTATGCAAAATTTATCCAAAAAAGAAAATGTGTCAACAAAAGATCTGTTTGCATGCATGTTCATCACTATCATTGAAAAACTTCTGGCAAAGTCTCTCCTTAGATAGATATTCTCTTGTAAGTACACTTGCATGACTGAACCCTGGATCCATTTAGCTGCTACATATATGGAGCAGCCAGAAAATCTTACCTAAAAACTCTCAATACAATCCATCATGAAGGATTGACTCGTCTTGGGGGCATTTAAAACATCCCCTGTGGAGAGCCTTTATTTTGAAGCGTACGAACCACCACTAAAACTTAGATTCACAAAATTAGGTCTGCAATACTACACTAAAATCAAATCTCAACCCACCAATCCAGCCTATAATTGCATTTTTAAATCCAAATACCAAGCCATATTTGATCAAAAAGCAAAGGCCATAAAACCTTTTGGTCTCCGAATGAAACATACAGTGGAAGACAACAACATCTCAATTACAAACATCCACGAAACCGTTAAACTAAGCTCACCTCCCTGGCAACTTAAAGAACCTGTGGTCAACCTTGATCTCAACAAACTCCCTAAAAATAAAACACACCCATTAACCTATCAAGAAAAACTCTACAATATTCATGAAAAGTACCCAAATTACTCGCACATTTACACTGATGGTTCCAAAAACAGCAATAGAACTGGATGTGGAGTAGTTCTTGGTAAGAAAACAATGGAAAGATGTCTCCCAAATGAAGCTTCCATATTCACCGCAGAAATCTGTGCAATAAATTTGGCTCTTCAGATTGTTGACACCAGCAACATAAAAAAATTCATTATTCATTCTGACTCAATCTCTGTCCTACAATCCATAAAAAATACACAACAGAATAACCCTCTTATTGTTAAGGTGTTCAGTTTATTCAACAGTTTAACACAGCAAAAAGGTGATATTTTGCTGGATCCCAAGCCATATTGGAATCCAGGGAAATGAGAAAGCCGATTCATTAGCCAAAGTGCTCTTAACATGACACCCGACCAAAACATCAAAATCCCATACACTGACCTAAAACATAAAATCAAGACAACAATAACACTAAAATGGCAAAAACTATGGGACAGAAATACCAATAATAAACTCTACCAAATAGCACCAATTCTAAAGGAAAGGAAACTGAATCTTAAAACAAGAAAAGAACAAACCACCATTGCCCGACTACGCATTGGACACACAAGACTGACTCACTCTTTCATACTAAAACAAGAACCTACTCCTAAATGTTCCTGTGGAAAACAATACACTGTAAAACATATACTAATAGAATGTACAAATCTCGTACATATCCGTAGAAATTTCTATAACACGAAGAACATGAAGAAATTATTTGCAAAAACTGAACCCAAAAATATATTGGATTTTCTAAAAAGAATTGGTCTCTTATCAAAGATGTAGACTGATGTATAAACAACATATCCCACTTTTTACCATTTTGCAAATAAATTGTCCTTATCAAATGGAAATTCTTGACTTAAACAAAAATACCTAGGATTATTTTGCAGTGTGCAAGCAAATAAGCTCTAGCTTGCTAAAAATGTTCCATACAAAATAGGCATTTAAAATTCATATATTTGGCATATATATATATATATATATATATATATATATATATATAAAAACTTGATTTGGCATTAAATAACCCACAGTGGTTGATATGCCATAAAACCCAACCAACCTGGATCCATTTATGAAAAAATTTGCCACAAAAGACAGTCTAAAAAGATGTCTCTCCCACATGAACAGAAAACAAATCAGCAACTCTGATTGTAATGACATCATCAGTCACTACAAAGATTTCAGGGAGGTGGCTTCTGAAAATATTGCTTCCAAGAATTTCAGCAAGCATGAAGATCGTCTGGGCACTTTGTTTTACTAATTTTTTTCTGTCTAGCAACAAAGAATATCAAAAACCATAGAAAGTTATTCACAGATTGCTGGTACTCTCTCATGGACAGGCCTCATTGGGGAGAGGTTTAAGGAGAGACAATAAGGAAATTTCCACTGACAATATGAAACAGCAGACACTGGTTGCAGAGCACATTATCACGGACCATTTGGCTACAGTTGGAGGTGCTGGGAATGTTCCCATGACTAAGGCTCTTTTCTGCATTGTTTCCAATGTCAGAGCAGCATACAACTAATATCTTTGAGGCTTGAGAAGAAAAAAAGGCAGGAAGAAGCAGTTGGACAAAAATGGAAACCCATGCTTACGGAAATTGAAGAACTGAAGACCAAAAAAAACACAAGCTTGAAGTTTACACGCAAGATTTGCTCAACTCAGCTGACAGATATGTGGAGAAAGCAGACTTAGAACTTCATGCTTATCACAAAGTCCAATGCCATGCAAAGATCTGCAAAGGGAAAAGCCATAGAGATATCAAAATTGGAAGAGGAGCTGAATGCTAAACTGGATGAATTGAAAAAATGGTAACATCATTGTGTACTATGCCATGTGCAAAAAAAGTCATGAGTAGTAGGGGTAACTAAAATGTGTTGTCTTTTATGAAAATTTCTATTTTTAGTTCTGTTCATTAAAACCATTCTACTTCACAAGAAATGTGCTGCAGTCAAGAATTTTTGACATTCACAAACCATGGTTAGATAGCTGAAATGTGTAGCAGTAAGAATTAAAGTATCTAATTCAAAATTTTTAAGTGTACAAGAAATCCAAACTGTAAAATGTAACACAAATTGTGTAATATAAGCAGGTCTGCATTCAGTTGTGTTTTAGCCTTCCGCATTTGAATTTCTTCACTACTTTCAACTGATCCATGTGACATGAATTATTGGAACCAGCTGTAGCTTTTCTTTGAATATCTCATCTGTCAAACTATTAAAAGATAAATCAAAGTTTGTGTTTTTCAGATTAATCATCATTCACTTTGTGTATGTACGCCAGTTTCAGTCCTTGAAATATCCTGGAGTTTTTTTGTTTTTTTTTGCATAGATCTGTAGGAACCCTGGATATAAACAATGCATTCTATAGTCCAAACAATTCTTGGAATGTTAATGTCTCTTCTTGAAGTTATAAATTAATCCTCTCTAATTTCATTTTTATCTCTATTTACCTTTCACAGGATTCAGTTTCCCTATATAGCTTATCACAAAATAAATACATTATTTTTCATGTTTACGCAGTTTTTAATTCATTAGTGCCCATGATCCCATTTTGAGGGTAGTGTATTACAGAATGCAGTGGCTAGGCCAGAATTGTGAGTGATAGTTCAGAAGTCATGGGCATAGAATTCTAACTGATGGATTGAAGTTTGGGATATAAGACCAAAACAACACAAAGTTGAGATGGCCACAAGAATTTTGAATGATTTCATTTTCTGCACCCAGATTCTTTAGAATGCTAGCCCACATGTTGTAGAATGCTAGCCCACATGTTGTAGAATGCTAAGCCAAAGAGTGGGCAAGTGTTTCTCTAAAGATCTTCCTCCTGCTACCTCCTAGAATTGATGATACTACTGTGCCTGAATGATGAGATGAAAATGGAAGTTGGAAAATTTGTATTATGCCACTCTTCCAGGTAGGAAAGGCCAGCATGTCTAGCCCTTAAAATTCACATTAAAAAAAAATATTAGTTTTTTTATTAAGATTGAACACTGAAATCTGGTACCAGTGAGAAATACATGACAACTTCAGTTACAAGATGTGTATTTAGCTTCTAATTCCTATTTAGTTTTTTTTTAAATTGTGTGTACATGTACACCAGTTCATTATACAAATGACATCTGTTCATCTTTTCTTTATAAAATATATTCTTGTAACTTTTTTTTTTTTTTTTTCAATCATTGCTGATTTTAGAAAAATCCGATTTCAAATTTAATCTTTCAATTCTAAACCATTTCTTTTTTTTAATTTAGAAAAAAGAAATTAGAATTATAACAAACATATGCTAATTTGCTTCTTTCAAGCACTCCCTCCCCATCTATCATGCTGATCAATTTTCTCTTGTATTGTTCTGCACACTTGAAGAAGAAAAAAAAATTCCTTGACACTTAAAATTTTTTAAAAATTACTTTTACATTTATCATTGTTTACATTTTTGCAAAGATAAATTTCTTTCTTGAATTGTGTTTATTTTTTTTATTTTTTTTTTTTTTTTTTTTTTTTTTTTTTTTTTTTTTTTTTGGAAGAATGACTTTTACAAAATATTGATTTCTGCTTTTCTATTTGCCTCATTTTTATTAGTTTTGGCCCTTATTATTATTATTATTAATACTAATAATAATAATCTCTTGCACTTGTTATCCTTTGGGTGGTACATGCTTGTTTGTAAAAAAAAAAAAAATGATAATACAAGGAATTTGAAACTTACATTTTTTTATATATATATATATATATATATATATTGTGTGTTATAATTTTCACCCAATGCAAGGCCCAAGAGTCACTCAAGGTAGAGGGTTACTGTGTGGTATTGTATGAATATAAAAAGGCAAGGAGTGAATTTCATGGGGTTTATGCAGGAAAGATAACAGTTAATCCTAGACTTGATAAGGTCAAGATTGTAGTGATTGGGAAAACATCCTGGAAGAAGCTGTCTGAGTGGAACTTGCTTATTATTAATGGAATATGAAAGGAATTGGGATGCGTCCTCCTTGTACACATGACAGGTCACAGGTGCAAAGGTCAGGGTTGGTGGAACCAAGGAATGTAGCTCCTCAGAATACATGCTATGGAAATAGCAATAGAGTAGCCAGGGGCTTGTGAAGTTTTGCCTGCGGTGAAAGGGATTAAAATAGTATCCAGTTAAAAGTAATGATAATGTGACAAAATGGAAAAACATAACACAAATGTGGTATATGAACTAAGAGAGAGAAAAAAAAAAGAAGAGATTTACACAGTGGGCTAGGGTTCAAATCCAGAAGACTTTCTTCAATCTGAGATGAGAGAGAAAAAAAAATACCTTTCTGACCATAGCATCTGATTAAGATATTTATTACCTCTTCCTCATAATCCCTATACGTACACACGAATTTGTCTCATGCCAACCTGAAGAAGACTGCCATAAAGAGACAAAAGGTGGTGTCTGGACAGCTTTTCCACTTTGTCTCATTAATGGGTTTATTTTTAATCCCACATTTTTATTACTGCAAACATTATTTTTAGTGGATATCCATGTTTGAAATTGTCATAAATAGGAAAGGTTGACACACACATAGAAAATACGAAGTAGTTTATTCCCCTATAAAAAAATACTGAACAAATAAAATTCTTACTTGTTTTTAACACGTTAATCTGTTATGCAGACTTGGGCTTAATCTGAGGTTGAGTAGTCGCCAACAATTTCTTGGTATATGACTGTAAATTTCTTTAAACCAAATTCCTCGCTCAGTGTTGGTATTACACTTGAAATTTTCAATGTCAAATGTTTTGTCCTGCTGAAAATTTTAATATTCAAAATCCTCATTGCCAAATGTTGTAAATAAGAAAAGTTGACACATATAGAAAATAAGTATTTTATTCTGGAGAATGTTATGGTACGCAGTTGAGAACTCAGAGAAATGTAATAAACAGTTAATCATTAACTCCTCTTGCTCAGTAAGAGAGAGTTCTGTTTAAATTATCTTAGACCAGTTCATCTTGTGTGGATGTTTCCACAACAAACAGATGCTTTTTTTTTTTTTTTTTTTTTTTTTTTTTTAAGTAGTGTATATTAAGAACATTTTCTTTTAAGTTTCCTCAAATGAGCAGGCCAATAAAGACACATACTGTTTAAAATTTAAAAAAAAAAAAAATGGACATCCACTAAAAAAAAAAAAAATGATGTTTGAAGTAATATAGGCATATATTGGATGTTATTTTCCAAACTTTTCTCTTTAAGACCTTTCTGACATAAAATGTATAAAAGATTTTCCTGATAAAAGAATTGGTATCTTTTTCAATGACAAATCATAACCAAGTAATCAAAGCCTTTAGAGGTGTTAAAAGCCATATTCAGATGAGAGAGAGATCATAAATAGTAGGAAAAAAAAAACAAGTCCTCAAATGATGGACTCCTGTGTTGTGAATCTACTTCACTATCATTAATCTGTCTTATACACATGAAATCATTTCCATTTTCTTTTGTTTTTCAATTTTGACAGAAGGAATGACAACTGTGGATGATGATGGGTTTACCATTGATCTTGCCCCCCCCCCACTTTTTTTATTATTTTTCTTTTATTACTAATATTCATCCAATACAAGGCCCAAGAGCCACTCAAGCTAGAGGTTTGCTGTGTGGACATATTAGCATAAAGAGTATAGAAACCTAAATTTTTCCTAAATGGGGTAAACAAGTGATGAAACTACCATTCAGAAGACTGGGAAGGAATGTGAATCATATGATAAGCATTGTACACAAGAATTATTCTTTTTATAACATCCAATTTTTTTTTTTTTTTTTTTTTTTTTTTTTTATATATACACACCATCCTAATGTGAATCAATTTCAAACCAGTGATATAGATTTTTCTTTACTTTTCAGTATTTCTTAAAGGATTTAAATTGTCAATGAATGAAAAGAGTTCATTCCTCACTAATTCAGATTTAAAATTTAAACATTTTCTTTCAACAACTATTTAAAAAATTTACTTTTTTTTTTTTTTTTTTTTTTTTTATTAAGCACTTCTTTCTCCAGTTTTCAGTATTCTATAAAAATATTCAACAGAATTTGGGAAAATGTACTCACATAAATTCTTTGCATACAAGTTTTCATTCTCTTTGAGCAAAACTGTGTTTCTCTTTTTTTTCTTATGTAATCTCCCTTCAGGATGTACTTGATCATGGCTTTTCACAGATTCCTTTTATTATCTGTGAATTACTTTGACTTCTTGAGAAAAAGACTGGAGTGGTTTATTGTTGCCTTCACCGTGGTTTTGAATTCAGAGTTATCCATCTCCTAGACTGGTTACCACGTAGAAATAGAGAAACCAGTCAATCGCATAAGTGAGGGTAGAAGAGATGCCTTTGCCAATGACATTAGTATGAAAAAAGAATGCAACAAATTAGCCTAGAATTTGAATTCAGTTAGCTGATTCCACTTTTCATGCTGTTGTGTTATCAGAACATCTTGTATGTAAAGTTTCATAAGTACTGATTTCATGTTAGGATGATTTTTGCAGTTTTGGATAACATTTTTCAGATATTAAACAAAGAAAATAAGTCTTCTTTCATATTTGATAAGTTATAGCAACAAACGTAATCTTACTTTTATCAATCTGTCTTTTAACTTTAGACCTTATGGCTGCTCATTTACCTTTTAACTCTGAATATGGTAATTTGTCTTATCTTTCTTGAAAGATTAAACATGATAATTCTTTTCTTGCTTCTGTAGCATTTATTTATAAGAACTGTCTGAAAAGTATCTCACTACTTAATATTAACAAAGAAAAAAAATAGCCTACCTTGGACAGTGGTAAATTAGTCTTCAAAAGTACATTTCTTTGAACCTTAAACTTTTCCTACCATCTCTTTGATTTTTAGAAACAATTTATACTGTCCTCTTATGGGATTGTTAAATTATATCCATAGTATTTCAACCACAATTTTTAACTTTGGCAGTAGGGGAGAAAGTAGTCTTGGCTCGATGTAGGTGTGGGTGCAAAATATCCTGCCTGAGATATTCTTGTTTGATCATTATAAATGCAGCTGTCACACAGTACACAAACTCACCTAGTGGTGACACACTGCTAAATATCTCTATAGGAGAGTGACTCTTCGTACATGTTCAATAAGGTTACCAAGTAGCATCAAAATTTCACAACCTGTTTTCAAGATATTCAAGACACTTGAATATGTTCCAGACAAACCTTATCTAATCATCATCATCATCATCACATTGACTTTTGTAATCATAGGGCAGATCTGAATGCAAAAGCCACATGAACTCTAATATAAAAGCTCAAATTATGCTTGTCTCCATTCAATATCCTTAATATTAATTAAATTCATAAAGTTGTATGTTCATGTAAATATTACATACAACCATGATGTTAAATAAATGTAGTGTATCATTTATATCTACCAGAATGTCTTCTACCTTACCCAACTTTGTGGTTTCTGTTTTATAGAGATAGTTTATTTGCATATTTAACTTTAAAAAAACAAATTTGGTTTATGGCCATATCATGTTGAAACATTGGTTACTATACAATCACCGAAGTTAACTATCATAGTCTGTTCAGTACCTAGATGGGTAACCGCTTGAGAAATACCAGCTGCTATAATCTTAGATGTGCGAATGGTGAAATGCATAATAGCCTGGAATTGTTATTCGGAGAGCCGAGTTCCATTTCCAGACACATTCATTATATTCACTTAAGCACGAATACTCTTGGGAAAGGCATGAACCCGCCTCTTCTCCTCATCCCCCCCCAATCTATACGTTAACCAGTAAGACTTGTATTACTAAATCATTATTACATCCAAAAACATTCTCACAATCTAAAAATATTTTGTGGTTTTAAACAATCTGCAAAGCAGTAGAAAACGAATCGGTCATAATCAAAAACGCAAATTTTAAAAAATAGTTTTGTTATTCATTTCCAATCTAGTTTTTTGTGATCTTTGATTATTTATAAGCGATAGTTTTATTGATGGCCTTTACAACTAGTTTTCTTAGTTATTCAAGTAAAGTCATTTTCTGTCTGAAAAGCTGTAACTACCTCAGTATTTCAGCCACAGGTTGGGAGTAAAGGGAGGTAAGCAATATTGTCATATTCAAATAGCTATATTTTAAAAATTGTTAAAAATCTTACAACTTATAACAGGCTTTACATGAAATACATAACAACCAAAATATTTAAACCTATTCAACAGCTTTGATTACAACAATTTTGCTGCATACACAAAAGTCTAACAAGAATTTTTACAGCATACACAAAAGTCTAACAAGAATCAATCGCATAACACAGCAGAGACTGCACAACACTGGGCATTACTACTTGTTTGTATTCCTATCAACGCATTTTCAAAAAAAAAAAACTCTGGAAAGTAGAAAAATTTAAATATAAAAAATAAAAAAACAATTTTTGTTGGTTTTCAGCCAAACTTGCATACATATATGAAATATTTTTCAAACACTTATAATCAAATCTCTTTGATCAGTACAAGTGTCTCATTTATTCAGAGGATGTGGATTTCAATTTCAGCCATAAAGCAAAGAAGCATTTTAGTTAAAAAGAAGACTGATGAAGAATGTTCTAATCACAGTAATTGAAGCAATCCACACAGGTGACATTTTAATGATTCAAAAGACTTGGTTCCTCAAAGATGCTGATAAATTTTAAATTACCTTGTTTTTGGGGTTTTTTTGGGTTTTTTTATCTATTCATCTCTTGTGTTTTTGTTTAATCAATTGAATGCAAATCCCCCCCCCCAATGTATTTTTGGTGCCCACCTTTATTTTGAGAGTTGCTCCAGTTATGTTTATTGTTCTCGTCATCTTTTTCTTTCTACAGATAAGGCTAAAGTGGTTATTGATGCTGCTGAAGCAAAACAGAGGAGGGTGGCTGAGAGGGAAGCCCGACGGTAAGAACAATCATTCTGACTTTACTTTCTACTAACGTTGCGACCATCATCAGGATTTAATAAGTTTAATGCCTTCTTTCATTTAATTAACTCTTCCTAAACCAGGATGTTCATTTAACCCATTAGTTTGTGATGTACTTTTTTTTTTTTCTTAGGAGTTACCTAAAATTTAAAACCTCCAGCTCTAAGATTGCCATTAGCCAGCAAAATAGGCAAAAAGAGGTAAAATTTAAGGGAACTTTATACAGTAATTGGTTAATCTCTTATAATTATTATTATTATTCAGTATATAAAACCCTTCAAGGAGACAAGGTTCCTCTCTTCCAAAGTGTGCTAGTAAATTAGTTTTGAATAAAAACTGCAGCCTTCAATTCTTAGGTGATTCTTCAAAATTCAGCAAATTTTCCAAAACTTTTAGCCTATAGTGTACTTATTGTGTGCATAATGCTTAGCATTGGAAATTCTTGACCAGTGATTTGCAAATGGAAGGAATTTTGAGCCTGTTGGGGGACTCCAAACTAATGTTTGAAATGAATGTATCATGGAGCATAGTTTTAAAAATGTTCATTTTTTTTCCAGTATTTTATACATTTAATTTATACATTCATTATAATTAACAGTGTAAAATTATGATTGTGAAAAAAAAATTACTGGATGACAATTCTAAGTAGCAGAAAGAATTGAGGAAACCTAGGATTGCAAGGAGAGGAATGTCACCTGGAATTAATTTTGAACTATTCATGTCAATAAATAAAACATCAAAACAAACATTTATAAGCTTACTAGCTTAAAAGCCACCCTATTGAGTGGCATTTAAGCTAGCTCCTATGGAGGGCTCTTGATTGGACCTTTATCACAATAAGTAGGGAGGGGTAGATGCAATAGGCAACAATATGCTATAGAAGAACTCAAAATCGATTGCTGCATTTAAGTATTGTATTAACATTTAAGTTCAATGATAATTCTGCTGCTGCCACTTAATTTAAAGAAAATTTGATGTATGTAGATTCTTACTTTCCATACAATTATTTTTATTTCATGGTTGACTTTCACTAAATTTCACAATTTTTATTATTTCCAAGTTATAAAAATTATTGTATAAAAAATTCTTTGCTAAAAATCACATAAAAAAAAAAATCACCATAATGAAAACTTGGGAATCCCAAATTTCAGGAATATGGGTCTGGATCCGGCCTGAAATGTTTTTAATTTGCTCACAGTCAGCCTGATTTTAAAGAGTTGTGAGTTCAATAACTGGCCACAAAAGGTGAACAAAAACTTGGAGAGATGAGTTACTTAAGGGAAATAACTGAAACTAAGATATCTAGAAAAGGCATAGTACGTGAAACAAGAATTATCTACCCTGATGAACTAAATAAAGGGTTTTAAACTTTTTTAGCATTTAATAGGGAAAATTTGAATATTGGGCAATTAGGCTGTTTAAAAATTTAAGACCATAGAACGAAGCTTTAATTGGTAAACACAATGAAATTTACTCATTTGTGTTTAAGTGTTAGCACAGTCAACATCTCCCACTGATATCTCCTGCATTACATTAAGTAAAATCATGACAAAGGCTAAAAAGTTGACAGTTTGAACGTGACAGAATTATCATGCTGCAAAAGTAAGATCATTCTCAACATGTCATCGCTGGTTAGATTAGACATAGTAAAACTGCTGTTGCAAATTTCTTAAAAGACCCTGGGGAATATGGAATGAGAATTTTAAGTGGTTAGCCCAAGAAAATTTCACCAGGATTGAGCAGGTGGATTTGATAGGTTGTCTGGCAAGACACCAGCCAATTATCTGTTCTGAGTAAGACAATAAACTACATCCAATATTAAGGTCTCTGATTGGGAGATATTGAGGAGCATGGAACCACCTCTTAATTGCTGGTCTTCCCATGTCCGGCCTGACCCGGGTGACAGCTATGGGCAAATAGTTAACCCCCAAACTGGGGTCAAAACACTCTGTAGGTGTAAAAATAAGTTTTAATACCAGGAATACATTTTTGAAAAAAAATTATTACCAGTAATGAATTTTTGAAGAAAAAAATTATTGCCTGCAATACATTTTTAGGAGAAAAAAAAATATTAGCAGCAATAAAAATCTTGTCAGCATTAAATAACCCATTGAGCTTGATATGCTGTAAAACAAAACAAACCAACTGATCATCGAGCCAGATTAAGACCCTTATGTATGTAGAATACTGCTTAAGAACAATAAGACAGCATCTCTGAGAGAAAGGTTTTTAAAACTGTAAATATTTTCAAAGTCTACACCTCCTTCCACACTACAAAACAGCTCAGTTAAACTTTGTTGAAAAGTGCCGAACCATGGAACATAGAAAAGTAGAAGGTTTTGTTCTCTGATGAGATAAAATTTAACCTGGATGGTCCTTATGGCTTCCAAAGTTACTGGCATTATAAGCATATCTAACCAGACATTTTCTACACAACACAGTGGAGGAGGATCCATCATGATCTGGAGTGCTATCTCCTTCCAAGGAACAATTGAATTTCAGGCTACACAGGGGCACAAAACTGCAGCTGATTACATTGGCATGTTGGAAAGCAACCTTATTGATTGAAAGCCATCAATTGTGCCAAAATGACTGGATCTTTCAGCAGGAGAGTGCTGCAATCCATAGTGCATGCAGGGCAAAGGACTTTTTCCTGACTAATAATGATTCTTTTGGACTATCCAGTGTGTTCACTCAACCTGAACCCCGTTATTTAAATTTTCCTTACTAAATGCTAAAAAAAAATTCCAAATTTTTGTTTTTCCTTTCCTTATTTTCCTTTTTTTTTTCTTTTTTTTTTTTTTTTTTGAAGCTCTACTAAAATAAGTAGTTCAGCCTAACTACACAAGAGGTATCTATCTATATTTCTGAGATGAGGTATGATTTACATTATTCGGACTATTGTCCTCATTTTTGTCGCCTCAAGGACACGTGGCACAGTGGATAAAGGTGTAGATTAGATCCAGTTACAGGGCCCAAAGAGTGTGAGTTCAATACCTGGTTCAGGCGATGGAGAACTTGGAGAGGGGAATTAACAGGAGATAACTGATAACTGACATCCATTAAACATGGTACATGAAACTAGAACAGTCTACTCCAGTGAGCGAAATAAAGGGTTCAGTTCGACATATTAACCACCTGAAGAAGGCCAGAGCATACAATGGCCAAAATGTTGTAATAAATATGGCAACAAAGATGAGGACAATAGTCCGAATAATGTAAATAGTGTACACAAGAGTTTGTTTTTTGGGTTTTTTTTTTTTTTCTCTTCTTCTCATTGGCCTTAAGATTTTGTACAGCAAATCATCTGCTACCTTGTCAGTGTTAATAAGCCACCTATGGATTATTAGCTATTATCAGAAAACAATCTTTAACCTTGAAACAGTCTAGCCATGCTGCTATATATTAAAAAAAAAACAAAAAAAACAAACAGTGCCAATGTCTTGAACCAAAGTATTACTTTTTCTCAAATTCTTAACAGGAACGCTATTTGGTTCAATAATTGTAATGCTTACCTGGTAACATCTTAAGACTACTAGAAGCAGCCTACTCCCTGAAGAAGGCTGAAAAATGTATGGACTGAAACATTGCAATAAACTAAATGAACAATAAGCAAGACACTAATCTGAGAAATAGTTAAACACATTGTTTCACAGAACACATTTTGAAAAACACTTGTCATATTTGATAATATATAAATACCCCACATTTTTTTGCTCAAAAACTTATCTACTGGGTCTAGGAATATAAAGTTGAGGTATCTGGTAGACTAATGTGTACATAGATGACCAGTACTCATCACTAATTTGGACTAATGTCCTCATCTTTGTTGTCCTCTGACCTTCTTCAGGTATCTGCCAATTCAGGGATTCTTGAACCAAACACTTTATTTAATCTGTAGTGTATATTGTGCATGTTCAGCTGCCCATATCTTGTCTTGATCTCAGTTATTGCTAGTTCTGTTTCCATTGAATCTTAACTGGCATTAACCAGCCCAAGAATTGATCTTGCAATTACTGTCACCAAATTCCATAATATCAGCAGTAAATGTAAATATTAAAAAGGTTTTGGTGTCTCATATGCAATTGGAAAAGAATAACGCACTTTCTAAAAATGCAATTAATAATAAAACTCCTGGGGGTTATCTTTGTCTTCAGGTCGCGAAGAAGAAGAGCTCGAGAAAACAAAGATATTTCTGGCCACCATGAAGGATTATCATCTGATGAAGAAGAGAATCAGTCGGATATAACAAAATTCAATTCAGAATATGGTAAGATTTCTTTTATCTTTTTTTTCAATTCATCCATTTTTCTTTTTTACTTTGTTTCCTTCCCCCCCCTCCCCGTTTCCTTGGTTCATCATCTGTTATTGCAGGGCCTTTTCTCAGACAAGCAATATGGCTTTCGTTTCTCCAGGTCTACTGCTGATATATTGACAACAATTGAGGAAAGAGTCTATCATGCTCTAGATAAAAATAGTGAAGTCCAGACTGCAGCATTTGACATCTTGGAAGCCTTTGACAGGGTCTGGCATTCAGGTTTTACATATCTATTAGTCTACTATTCGTCCATGCTTAGAATATTGCTGCTACATACACATATGGTCTGGTGCCCCTGCTATTTACCTTGATAAGATCCATAAAAGAATGTGTAATATTATTGGTCCTGATCTGGTAGCTCAGTTCCAGTCACTTTCCCACTGCCGTAAAGTTGCCCCCTCTGTTCTTTCTATAAATACTTGTTCAGATGAGCTCTTCACTATGGTATAGTTTTTGAATTTAACGCAGCACTAAACTGACATTGACATCTCATAAATTTACAGTTTAGCTGTAGCCGTAAATTCTATGCTGCCAGTTTTTTCTCTCACACTTCTCACTTGTGGAACTCCCAACTCCATGCTTTCCAGGCAGCATTAATCTGCAAAAATTGAAATGCAATATCAATTGCTATCTACTGTCCTCCTGATTATTCTCTTCTCTTTCTGCTCATCATTATTGTTTCTGTTCCTAATTCTTCCACACCCTGGAACTCCTTGTGTTTTAGTGGCATTATTGCATTTAAATAAATAAAAAAAAAAAAAAATGTTAGCAGACAGAATTAAGCTATTGTATATTCTAAAAATATATACAAACTGCTTTAGGCAAATCCCAGCAAGCTGGAGCTTGGAGTGGCAGGTACAAATTCCAGTGAGACAGTTGTGCATTTCAAACCAGCCCAAAATTTCCAAAATGTTCAGGGTTTTTTTTTTTTTTTGTCTTGCAGCTGAAATCTTAAGAATCCGTCAAAGATTGTTTGATGATGTTGAGGAAGATTTCTGCGAATTAGAAAATATCCGATTACATTTTGAGAAATGGAAGGGTGAAAATTCAGAGTCTTACAAAGAAGCCTACATTGGTCTCTGCCTTCCGAAACTCTTTAATCCATTTATTCGACTGGAATTAATCGACTGGAATCCACTGCAGGTAAGATTCTTCTTTTAAGACTTGTATGCATTTATCTAAAACCATTTACTATTAGAAAATACATGGAGCTAACTCTAAGATAAATAAGAATCAAGGTTTTCAGTATTATTGAAATAATATTTTAAAATATTAAAAAAAAGATTTTGCAAGTAAATATCTGTCCACGCATTCAATAGAATATGGCACATTTGTTGTCATTTCTATGGAAGTCTACTATTCATCTGTGCATTGAATGTTGCCGCCACATTTGACGTGGTTCTCGTGCTATGTATCTAGAGATTATTGATAAAATCCAGAGAAGAATCTACAATGTTATCAGTCCTGACCTGGTATCTTGGTTTCAGGCACCTTCCCATCTCTGTAATGTAGCCTTCCTGCACAATTTCTATAAATGTTTTCATGGCAATTTTGCTGATGGGTGTTGCCATTTGGTTTCTCAAATTTGTGAATTTAAACACAGTACTAGATTGGCAGCTAGGTCTCATCTTTTTACTCTTGACATTGAGAGATGTGATTGTAAGTTTTATTCTAGTAGTTATTTCTCTCTAGTAGTTAATTCTTCCCGCTTGATGCTTTCTCGTCAAATACGATCTTGAAAAATTTCAATGCAATGTCAGTCATCATTTTCTCTTTTAAAGTTGGTCTTTTATTGCCTATTCTACTCAATAACATTTTCTCAGTTTCTTTCAATCTCAGTAACCCCCTTTGCATCTTAGGGACTTTATTGCCTTCTCGGGGTGAAATGATTAAATAAAATAGGAGGTATTACTTTTGGAGCCATTTTCATTTAGTTGAATACAAAGCTAGCTTGAAGGAAACATGAGAGGATAAAAAAGAAGTTTTGGGGGGGAGGGGTTTTTTTTTGTTTTGTTTTTTTTTTTCTTGTTTTTTTGTGTGCTAATCTTCCAAAATGGACAGGGCTTTGAAAATTAACATTTGAAATCCCAACTCTATTAATTTTAGATTCTAACTCTGATCACTTATGCAAATTTTTTTTTTTCCTTCAGGAATATGCCAAAGATTTTGAAGACTGTCGGTGGTATGAATGTTGTGCTTTTTATGGTTTTCGAGAATATGTGATATCTGCAGCAGAAGATGAAGATAATGTGAAACTGATACCAAGTATAGTGGAGAAGGTAATTCTGCCTAAGCTAACAGGTAAGAGGAGAGAGAGGGGAAAGAGAGAAAGATCTCTGATTGCGACTTGCTCAACTTTTGCATTGGGCTGGTTGTTAAAGGGACAAAGATCTTGCAAAGAAGCACTTGACAATTCTGTTGCTCATCACATTGTAGCAGAATTCTGGGAAGTTAAAACCATTACAGAATTTCAGTTGTTTTTTTTTTCTTTCTTTCTTTCTAAAAATAACTGGTCTATATACAGGTGTTAACGAAGAAGAAAAAGACAAAATGAAAATGCGATGTTCACTGTTATTAATATGTAGGGAGTTTAGCTTAGTCCAATACAGAATGAATGAAATGAAATGTAAAGAGGTAGGAAAAATTGTCCACTTGAAGAGTGTCAACCTATCTTGTAAATCAGCATTTTAATTGCTGGGGGTGGGGTGCATACAACAATCAATCACAAGTAGAGGTATGCAACTACTTTGATCATAAAGCAATCTCAAGGTTTTTTTTTTGTTCTAGCTTTCAAAAATTGTGAGATAGTGTTTTGGAATTGAAACCAGTTTAAAATTTAAAAAAAAAATGCTTATTTCCTTTATTTATTTAAAACACACACACACACAAGGGTAAGTAAAAAAAAAAAATTAGCCACACTTTCCCTATAACATATATATAACTGTATAGCAATTTAATCATTTTATTCTTATCAGACATTTAATGAACAATTATTATGTTTGTTCTGCATCATAGATATTTTGCCTTTTTTGTTCTATTTATCCGACTGTCTTCTTTGAAAATATAATAGACATGGTTGTGGACAGAATTTTTCACCCCTGCTTCCATGATTACAAATAAAGCTGTAATACCTCAAATTTTCATGGAGAATTTATGTGGATTTTTTCACAATGATTAAATAATGGATTTGAACAAATGCACAGTGATCCCACAAAAAAATTTTTATTTTTAATGTCGGGCAATAAAAATACCAACAAAGGCCAAAATTATTGGCTCTCTTGCCTCAATCAATTCTATAACCTTTATTCTTGATTAGTCTTTTTTTTTTTTTTTTTTTTTTTTTTTCAGTCTTTTTTGATAGTTCCTTACACTATCACTACATACACTAAGTATTTTGCTCCATTCTTCCTCGTGAATAGATTCTAGTTCCTTCAAATCCGAAGAACAACTTTCTGTTTTTGTTTTTTGTTTTTTTTTTTCTTCAAATATGCCCATAGATTTTCAGTGGGGGTTTAGGTCATGACTGTGTGAGGCAGTCTTAATACCTTGATTTTGTTGTCGTCTAAATATTTTGTAACAATTTGTGCTTTGTTTTGGGTCATTGTCTTGTTGAAATGTCTAGTGACACTGCAAAGACTGTTTTCGTGCACTTTGTGTTGTATTATTTTTAAGAATAGCTAAATACTGCTCTTTATCCATGATACCCTGTACTCTCACTAGTTCTCCTGGTCCAGGATCAGCAAAACATCCCCAGAGTAGTATGTGCCTACTACCATGCTTAATTGAAGGGAGGGATTTTTTTAGTTTGTGAGCTTCATTCATTTTCCTCCATGCATAATGGAAGTTCATGTGACCAAATAATCTTAGTTTGGTTTCATTTGACCATAAAACAGAATTCCAATATTTACTCCCATGTTCTAGATGGCTGCTAGCATAAGCTAACCTGTATTTTGTGTGTTTAACCTTAAGCAAGGGAGTTTTCTTTAGCAACAAGCTCAAGATTCTGCTCACCGAAAGCATCTAATGACTCTTCATTGATACATTCAACCCTGATGTTTTTACATTATTGACAATGTCCTTTGTCATTAAGCAAGGATTCTTTGAGACATCTCTAACAATTTTCCTTCCTATTGTCTCAAAAATTAACCATTTTCTGCCAGTCCTTAATTCATTCTCAACACAATGAGTTTCATTGTACTACTTGATAATGCTACGAACTATTCACCTAGGAATATTTAAACACTAGGAAAGTGTTGTATTTCCATCATTTTGTTTGTACGCATCAACTATCTTCATTCTGATCTTCTTGTCAAGTTCTGCCATTTCTGCCATGGTTGCACAACAAATGAGTTAGATTGGTATGTGGTACTCGCATATTGTCTTCTTCATTACCTTTTACAGTGGTATAGAATTAGGTCAATACTGTTTTATTTTCAAAGGGTGTTTGTATTAAATGTCAAATTAAGAAAAAAAAAGAAAAAAAAAAAAACATTACAGTTGCCATAAAGCAATATTAATTCATATTGTTTCATAATTTCCATGAGTGGGGTTGGGTCGGGGGTCGCAAATTTTGGACTGCACCAGTTTTTAGAAAAATCTATGAATATAAGAGATAAAAATCTTTTTAAAAAATTTCACAAATTATTCAAAACTAAATGCAGAATCAACTATGTATGGTAAATTCAGTAAGGACTTGCAAATATTTACATTTTCTTACAAAATATACAAATATTTAGTGGGGGGGGGCGAATAATTTTGCCGAGAACTGTTTAGTGTATTTGCACTAAAGTTGGAGATGACTGACTTCCTCATTTCTTGTTTTTACTTTCTATTCTAACATAAACTGCTGACCAATATTCAAATTTTGTTAAATTTTATGTATAGGAATTCCTTTACTTAAACAAAAACATGCCATACTATCAAACAATATAAGGTGACAACTTTTTTTTTTTATTAGGTTGGTGCAAAAATAATGACGTAATAATGTCGTTTTTTGACGTTAAAAAATACGTCAAAAAACGACGTTATTACGTCATTATTTTTGCACCAACCTAATAAGTTTCTCATTTAATACCAAGTACGTTTTATGGCGTCATTCTCACTTGTTTTGGTAGCAACCAATTGGTTATTGACCAAAGTTTATTAGAATAAGGCACTAAATGTTCATAACTTCTATAATCCAAATTTGTCAATTAGTGTCAACAAATTTACTTAAAGAAACACTATAAGGACCCAAACCAGTTAATGAAATCAATTCTACTGAATTGCCAAATATGATTCTAAAAATGACAAATATCTATTTTCTTCTTGTGGTTAGATGTAGTTCTTTTAATAAATAGTGGATAATTAGTTTTCTGTATTCTGCTCTTCCAAAATAAGATTCTAGACTGATTGTGAGTTTTTCATTTGGATATGAAAGAAATTTTTGCATATGTTTATTCTTGCTAATTACATTAAAATATTTTCATTGTTGTCATTTGAAAAAACTGAATTTCTCCCTTGGCTTTGAGCAATTTGGTTATTAATTTACATTCGATTCAATTGGTCATTATTTTACATACTATTTACATAATTTCATTTCAAACAGCACAAATATAAATATTAACATTATTACTTGGCCAAATTCTAATGGAATTTCGTTCACTTTGGTTACTAGGTGAAATAACATGCATACACCCACACACGATATTGTGCAATAATGTGAAGCAAAAACACACACACACACACATATATATATATATATATATATATATATATATAAACACCAAACCATTACATTCAAAATATCTAAGTAGGACTGGAGTCTGTTGGCTGAATCATAGTGATCAAAACAACAAAGATGAGGATTTTAGGATTTCACCAGAAGAAAATACTTCATGTCATAATTTTCAATCAACTGAACAGCCAATACAGTGATTTTTTTCGATTTGACTATCACTTAAGACCATTTATAAAAATGGATTCACATAATTAAGAAAGATTCTTGATCTCAAAATTCATTGCTAGTGATGAGTGCTCCAAGGATGTGGCCTTGTACTTGTGTTGTTTTTTTTCTTCTTCTTCTTCCACCCCCCCCCCACCTCCAAACAAGACTTGTTCTTTTTTTTCTTTTTTTTTTTTACTCCATGGTGTAAAGCTTGACCAATGTTAGTGTTAGTTTTTTTGTTTTTTTTCAATGACAGTTTCCTTTTAAACCATTTTACTTGGTTAGTCTGTTTTATAGGTTAATACTTTAAAGTTTAATGACTCTCTTTGATAAGGATCAGTTCAAAAAAAAAGATTACCCACTTATGATTTACACTATCTTTTTTTTTTTTTTTTTTTTTTTTTTTAACAGCTAATTTCACCATGTCTCCACTTCTTTTTTCCTTTTTTTTTTTTTAGGATCTGCTGAGTCTCATATATATATATATATATATATATATATATGGTATATTCACCTTTTGAGCTTGTTGATTTTGTTGGGATCTTGTAAGGATCATTGATTTTAAAGATGAAGTTGATGACTATGTATGGCCATTTAATCAGATGGTCTCTATCAACTTTCCTCCCAATGGTTCCAATTGTACACACTAATTATATGGAGCTAGAAAATGATATTGTTTTTTGTCAAATAGTTTCCTGCATGGAAAAGATGAAAGACTGATTGGGTGACATGTAAATATGTCCTGGGCAATCTCTGACTCAGAGGTTTGACCAACTAGAATCTTACTCTGTCTACTCAGCATTTTTATGGGTTTTAATTGTGCAGTAAAATGTGCAGTTACAAACTGCTTCAGAATTTCACTTTGGCTGTTTTCAAGTGAATTTTGTCTGGTACAGTTTTGTCGATATGTTTTATTTATAAACAAAGTTCACAAGTAAGTACAAAGAAAGAACACTACTCTCTTTGCAATTAGTTTATGGTGGCAAACATGTATCCGCAAAAAAAAAAAAAAAGGAATCAAGCAGAATTACTATAATTGTGTCAGCACTAAGTACTATAACATTAATATTACTCACAGAAGAGATTATTAACAGAACGTGACTTAATAACATATGATTTTCCAATGGACAAAATTCACCTGTACATGTTGACCAAAAGTTTTAGGGTTGTGTACATAATACTTTTTTATTTTTTTACATTGCCAAAAATAATAAAAGACCAAATATTAACAATTAAAAAATGCCAAAACTAATTTGTATCAAAAAATACACGTTTGTTTTCATTAATAATCAGCTGCACATGTCATCCATGTTATGTGTGTTGTAAATTTCAGTTATGTTTACCTTTTGACCACTGTCCAGTCTTGTTGCTTTTCACATGCCTTTTAAAGTTTTTATCTTCATTTACCTTGCTTACTAATGTTGCTCTTTTTTTATAATACATGAACAAAAGAGAAGACATATTTTCAACACTGAACAAAAAAAACAAAAACTGGAAAATGATTTTCATTCTCATAATTTAAACAATTTAAAAAAATATTATTTACACACTGTGTAATGATAGAATGTTATTTCAAGAATAGAGAATACAAGGAGGTGCTGAAAAGGATTGGGGCCTGAAGCACTTCCCAAAATCTGACAAGATGATCAAACATCAAATGTTGTTTTTTATTTACCAATTGACAAATAAATTCAGAAAATATTGACCGATGGCTTCAGAATTCAATGGAATTTTTTTCTTTCTTTCTTTCTTTTTTCATTATCCATAAATTAACTTAGCACCTGTATAAGTGAGAAAAAAAATGAATGGTAAAAAGTGTTTAATATTGAAACCAAAAAGTTAGTGTGGTTGATTTTTTTTTTTTTTTTTTTTTTTTTTTTTTTTTTTAAATCTCCTTTAACTTTCTTAAATTTAATTTAAAAAAAGTGATTGATAAAGTGATATATTTATTAATTTTGGGAAGAATTGTTAACAATTTTTATTTTGTTCAGACAACAGAACTCGTAACTGAGAGTGAGAAGAGTTTACTTCATGCCTTTCCAAAAGGCATTAGTGCAGTGAACATAATTTGAATTCTTTTTTCCACAATGTGATCCAGATCTAATTAGGATTTCCAAAATACCCCCTCTGATAGTTGACTAGGATAGTTTTTAGACAGACGTGCACTAATATCAGGGTGCTCATTCCCAGAAACTCATCTCCCAGACAATGCCTCCCTATTGCACTAACAGAATATATGGTCAATTACACATTATAATTTGTTGGTAAAAAGGTAAGCGATCACATTGCAATTGGGTAAATCACACTAATGCCTTGGTCATAACAAAAAGATCAAGTAACTCTGATTGTTATGTCTTTGATAACTTTATTCATCAGCTAGATGTTAAAATAATGTTTTGATTTTATTCCCTTAACTGCAGTAACAATGGCATCAAAATTTCAGTTCAATCCATGCACAATTTATTTTCCTCTCTATTCAGAAGATATATTTAAAAAAAAAAAAAATTCTATCTTTTCTCTGTTCAATTTGTTAATAGAAGGTCTACATTGTACTTTGTTTTGTTTCTAGTTTTTGCTGCCGATGTTTGGGATCCATTGTCCACTTCGCAGACATCCAGGTTTATAAATCTGATTCAGAGAATCTCTATTGACTACCACACTGTTCATGGAGAGAGCAAAAATACACAAGTGAGTATCCTTAGCTTCCACTTTCTAATTTTTCATTTGACAAAGAATATTTATAACTTAAAGCAAAAACTATTCAACTGATTAGTCATTCATACATATATCAGTCAAGACTCTCCTGTCAATTATGACATATGACGGTGAAACATAAGTACCTTCATGAAAATCGATAGCATGACAAGAACGGCCTGAAACTTGATGAAAAAAGTTTTTTTTAACCTTAAATGTATATTTCATTATTAAGAAGAAATACCAGTATTTTTTAATTTTTTTTTTTTTACTCATTCTTAGCATGTCCGAAATTTTAGTTAAAAATCTTGTCATTCAGAAATCAATTATATGCTTTTCAAAATTTATTTGAAGAAAATTAGAAAACTTAAAGTTTATTTAATATATCTTGAAAGAAATTTTTGCATACTTTCTTCGCAGAAAAATGTTGTTTAAAATAAAAGGGAGCCAATCTTAACACCGTTGGCGATTGACAAGTGCTGAATGATGATATTCATCACGTATTAACAGCTAACTTGAGATTCAAGTTATCATACAGAAGGACAGAATTGAGATTTTTAAATGAACCAGTTTATGTAGTACCTTGTAATTATTAAAGTAAAAAAAAAAAAAAAAAACTTTCAGCATTCCAATTTCTATTTTATTTTGTTTTTTAGTATGTAGCTTTCACCATAAGTTTGTTGATACAATGTGGAGAAATTATAAATACTATAAAAAAAAGTTTAAAATACAAGTGCTGTGCAGTTGTTTGAGGGCCCCTATAGCACTCCCAACTTAAACAAAGTCAATTCAGATCTGCTATGATAATTTTTTTTTTTTTTTTTTTAAGCAGTGATAAGGAAATTTAAACCAAATTGATTTTGACATGTCTGGGTCAAAGGTCAGCCAATCAGCGATAGAACAAGCTCTCATCAGCTTGTAAATCCCACCACTTACAAGATAAGAGCAAAGAGTGAAAAAAAGGGGCGGGGGACGATATTTGTAATAATGGCTTGATATGGATATTATTTTTTTTTTTTTTATTTTTTTTTTTTTTTTTTTTCAAACCTATTTTTGAACAATGGCTTGATGTGTTGTGTTTTTTTTTTTTTTTT
>OZ010591.1:101193827-101481327 GCA_963932145.1 Acanthosepion lycidas
GTGACATTAAAAATAATATCCGTTTTGTGTTGGGCACCCACAGGTCAGGTGGAGCACATATTCCCTGGATGGTGGCAGCATGAAAAACTGATATGAGGAAGTGGGAGGAAAATGAATACACCCACTGAAAGTTACTCGTGTGAGGTGCAAGCAAGAGAAGTGGGGAGAACAAGATGGTGGATCAATGTGTTGCTACTGCCATTCCTGCAGGGGGAACTCCCATATTTGGACATACAAGGGCCACCCAGCAGCAGCTGTGGAGAGATTTGATTGTGTGACTGTAGTTTTGAAGGCATCCCTGAACAAGTCAACCCCAACCTAGTTTTTGGAAGTTGGACTCCATAGCCATACAGTTTTCTGCACAGCTAATGGCAAGCTGAAGATGATGGTGGTTGGCTAGCTGGGTGGCTGCTAGGACAGATACTACACTTTGATCCAAGTCATCTAGATGACTTGGATCAAAGTGTAGTGTCTGTCCTAGGATGACCACGTTAAACTGGCCTTGTGCCACATGACACCCACGTGGGGGTGGGTGACTAAATATAGGCAGCAGAACACCTGTTTTGGGTGGCTTTTGAGGCCTCTTTATATCTTGAACCATGCTTACAACAATGCTGTTTAAGCTTTTTCTTCTAGTTGTTTTTAAAAAATGTGGGAGTGCCAACAGTACATTATATTTAATGATAACTCCCTCTGCAGAGAGGGGCACAGGTTCGAATTTTTCTTTAATAAAATTTTCCCACGCTTTCAGGCGGGTAGACCAAAATAAATAAATATACAGAGTGTCTACTCAAATATGAGTTTCCATTTAAAAAAAAACAAAAAAAAAACCTTTAAAATGATAAAGAAATCAGTCTGATAAATTTAAAAAAAATAAAATCTCTCTGTCTCTCTCTCTGTCTCTCTAATTGCTGTCTTTATTTTATATAGCTACTTAAATTCAAATTTCAAATTTGATTTCCTTTGATTTTCAGAATTCTTGAAAATCGGTCCAGTGGACCTGCTGTATTTTTCCACCGGCAGTCTTGGAGTTGTATAAAAGTAAGTTTGTTTCCTCTCTTTAACCTCCCCACCACTTAATTAGATTATTATGCTATTGACGGCATCCTCACCAAGAAAAAACATTGCTACAATGTATTATATGATGATATCATTTATTTACGAAATTGAATTGAAAATACTTTGTTAGAATTGATATCTATGTACTTTTTCTATGATGCTGATTCTGCTCTCAAATAATCCTTGTGCATTAACACATGACATTATGATGTACAAGTAACTACTGGGAAAGTTTCTGATTTGGATCAATTCCATTTATGAGAATGCTATTCATTGAAACATAACTTTAGATCCCAGTCACTCAAGCAGTATAATCTGCCAACTGTTAAGTTTCTTATTCAGTACCAAGTCATTTTTATGGCATCAATTTCACTTATTTCAACAGAATTGTTTTGTTTGCTTCCTTTTAAACAACTTCTACAGCCTTCAGAAGTTCACAACTTCAGTGGTCAAAACACTAACTTGGTTAGCTAAACAAATGGTGACTAATAGCAGCTGATAAAAAAAAAAATTTCCTACTATATCTCTTGATAAATCTTTAGCTGCTTTCTAATCATGACAGGGTACTAAAAGTACCCTGTCTATCATGATTAGAAAGTGTCACCTCAAAGTTTAAAGATGATTTGATTATTAAAAAATGAGAAACGTTAACGTCAGTATTGTTGTTTTTTATGGATAAAATTAACCCAGGCATTATTGCATGATCTCTACTTCATTATATTATTAGTAGGCATGATTGATAATTTTGCTCTTACTGAGAATAAAAGGCTTGACCTGAGTTTAAGTGTCTTTCTGAGCTTCAAACAAATTTCTATATGGAACCATATCTATTTTTAATCTTCATAAAATTCTTACTAAGACATTTTTTTTTTGTTGTTTTTTTTTCTTTCTCTCCAGTTGTTAGGCAATATTCTCAGCTGGCACAGGATCCTTGCCACCAAGATGCTTCACACCTTAGCACTGGAAGGTTTACTGAACAGATACATTCTGTTAGGCCTACAGACATCTCCACTGAATAATGAAGCACTCCAGAAATGTTCATCGGTAAAGTAATGTTTTTAGCTTTTTCTGCATCAAAATACAGAACTCAATCTGAAAAAAAAAAAAAAAAAAAATGGCATTCAGTTTTGGCTTCTGTCAAGTTTTCTATTTCAGCAATTGCAATGATAGAAATTCTATTGAAAGATTTTCTTTTGTTTTTTTTTTGTTTAATGCATGTTCTATAAAATCGAAAGACATTGAACCATTTCTGAAAAATATCAGAGCAATAAACCATTGCTTTGTTTTCTTGCAGATGATCTTTTTCACATGATCATGAAACTGTTAAGATTTGTAAAGGAAGAGCACACTAAAAAGATAATTATTTTCCAAACTGAATGAATTTGTAAGAATATTCTCAAACCCAAACATTCATAAAGATGCTGCAAAGATTGAGTTTGGATTTCTGGCAGATAGGGCTATGCAAAAGTTATCCAAAAAAGGAAATGCGTCAACAAAAGATCTGTTTGCATGCATGTTCATCACTATCATTGAGAAACTTCTGGCAAAGTCTCTCCTTAGATATTCTCTTGTAAGTACACTTGCATGACTGAACCCTGGATCCATTTATGAAAAAATTTGCCACAAAAGACAGTCTAAAAAGATGTCTCTTCCCACATGAACAGAAAACAAATCAGCAACTCTGATTGTAATGACATCATCAGTCACTACAAAGATTTCAGGGAGGTGGCTTCTGAAAATATTGCTTCCAAGAATTTCAGCAAGCATGAAGATCGTCTGGGCACTTTGTTTTACTCTTTTTTTTTCTGTCTAGCAACAAAGAATATCAAAAACCATAGAAAGTTATTCACAGATTGCTGGTACTCTCATGGACAGGCCTCATTGGGGAGAGGTTTAAGGAGAGACAATAAGGAAATTTCCACTGACAATATGAAACAGACACTGGTTGCAGAGCACATTATCACGGACCATTTGGCTACAGTTGGAGGTGCTGGGAATGTTCCCATGACTAAGGCTCTTTTCTGCATTGTTTCCAATGTCAGAGCAGCATACAACTAATATCTTTGAGGCTTGAGAAGAAAAAAAGGCAGGAAGAAGCAGTTGGACAAAAATGGAAACCCATGCTTACGGAAATTGAAGAACTGAAGACCAAAAAAAACACAAGCTTGAAGTTTACACGCAAGATTTGCTCAACTCAGCTGACAGATATGTGGAGAAAGCAGACTTAGAACTTCATGCTTATCACAAAGTCCAATGCCATGCAAAGATCTGCAAAGGGAAAAGCCATAGAGATATCAAAATTGGAAGAGGAGCTGAATGCTAAACTGGATGAATTGAAAAAATGGTAACATCATTGTGTACTATGCCATGTGCAAGAAAAGCCATGAATAATAGTGAATATTAGTTAAAAAAAAAAAAATAAAAAAGTTGAGGTTCCAGATTGGCGAGTCAAAATGTGTAATCTCTTTTTGAAAATTTCCATTTTGTAGTTTTGTTCATTAAAACAATTATAATTCATAGAAAATGTGTAACAGTAAGAATTTGTAGTGGACCGTTGGGTGATGAGGATGGGAAGAACACACGTGGGTTAAGATTTCCTGCTAGCCGGTCCAGCTACATGAGAATGTTGGACTTTAATTAAGTCCAAAGAAAACAAACAAGACCGATAAATGTATGTAAACAAATATATGTATTAGCAACAAGTTACGAAATGGACAGTTACATTGAGTGCGTGTGGTGAATATTATGTGTGTGTATTGTGGTGAGTGTTCGTTCGTACATGTATTGGTATTGTTCTTAGTGTGTTCCCAGAATTAGGGAAACGCTGTATTGGTGAGAGCTCACATGTTGATATTAGCTGAAATGAAGAGAAAAGAATTACCCCACCTCATCAACGCGAGGTGGTATAAGGCCCAAAGCCTGAGGAGAAAAAAGAGATCGAAGCAAAAGGTCACCCAGTATTTATAGCCAGGGCAGAGAGACCCCTGGTGAAGGGTTAAGGAACTAAGGAGGAGCTAACTCCGACAAATTAAAGTGTGTAATTCAAATTTTTTTAAGCGTAGTAGATTGAATTTCTTCATTGCTTTCAATTGATCCATGTGACATGAATTATTGGAACCAGCTGTAACTTTTCTTTGAATATCTCATCTGTCAAATTATTAAAAAATAAATCACAAATTTTGTGTTTTTCAAATTAATCACCATTCACTTTGTGTGCGCGTGTGTACACCAGTTTCAGTCCTTGAAATATCCTAGAACTTTTTTTTTTTTTTTTTTTTTTTTTTCACCCATATCTGTGGGAGCCCTGGAAAGAAACATGTTTTAGACCTTTAAACATACAAAAGCATCTATTTTAGAGAAGCCATCTTTAGGGGAGCCACAATCAATGTAAAGGAGCAGCTATTTGTATTTGAAAAACTCTTTATGATTATTATTGAATTAAGAACTTTCCTGCCATCAACACAATATCTACTTACTAATAATAAATCTCTTGAACACTTCAAACAACAAAGTCTCAAGATCATTTAATCTACTGTTAATTCATGGAGTAAGCAAATAAGCTGTCTACAACCAAACAAAATGACAATTTGTCTTCATCTCTAAATTATTTGCAGTTGGTGTAATATCTTCATTATCACAACATTTCGGCCATTATGCCCTCTGACCTTCTTTAGGTATCTGTCAGTATTGGTAACCTTCAAAGAATTTCAAACTAAACTCTTTATTTAATCTACATTGATGTAGATTGTTCTCACTCAGTGAATGCTGAATGTTTCCTCATAAGAAAATGGCTAATATTACCATTTCATTCTGTGAGAAATAACTTTGACTTAATCCATTGGCTATTATATATGGTGATAGTAATTGTGTGTTCAATCCCTGGGTCAGGTAATATAGACTTGATGAAAACAAAAACTAGCAATAAGTTAGCAGTACTAAAAGAAAAACAAGACGACTTAGTAAAAACTGAATAATTCTCTCATTATGAATGGACTTATCACCAATTCAGTTTCTTGTCTGCACACTTGTTTTACCCTAGAATCTGACACAGTAGATTCACAGCTGATATTTAAATTGTATCTTTCAAGAAAAGTCTGTTAATTGGTGAAAATATTTAAATGTGCAAAACTGAAAAGGCGATTCTTCCTTACACTGATTTTTTTTTTCCATTATTATTATTATTTATTTCAGATTGCCTCAAGTTTCCCCAAACAGTGGTTTGTAGATGTGGAAGGTGACAAAACAATTCCTCTCCTTGAAAACTTTTGTCGGTTTTTGATGTATGCTGCAGACAACCTCTGGAAAAATAGAAATAGCTCAAAGGAAAAAGAAATAAAGTAAGGGAAATAATTTTTCAATGATTTTATTTTTGGAAACAAAAAAAAACAAAAAAAAGAGATTAGTTATCAAAGCCAGAACAGTTTGTCATACTGATATCATTTCAGTTTATGAAACTATTTAGAAGTTTAACATGTAGAAAATGAAAATCACTGCTTTATAAAAACTTAAGGGACTATAGACTGCAGCCTATACTAGCCTAAAAGGAAAATCAGTCCCTGCATATATCTCAAGATAATCTCCTTTTTATAATAGACTTTGTTTCTTACTGAATTTCTTTTATACTCTTGTGTTGGGCGACACTAAGATTAATCAATATGTCTCTTTCTGCACAAAGCCACAATAATGGAGTGCTCAGGCTTGAATTCACTTTCAGTGGTTTATGTTTGTTAATCATTACTTTCATGAAAGGTGCTGATTATGTGTCAACTATGACTATTACTGCTGCTGAACAATTATCTGTTTGAGTATTTGACAATTGATGTTTACATCATGAAACTGATATTAATATGAAAGCGGCTGTAAAATGAAGATTTTAAAACTTGTTCTATATTTGATTTTATAATGGCTCTATCCCAGTTATTGAACATTAGTTCTGTCATTTAAATTCCATATATATATATATATATATATATATATATATATATATATATATGTGTGTGTTAGTAGGATGTATGATAATATCCAAACAATAGTGGAGCTAAGATGGTGGAAAAGCTATTCAACTAAACATCTTTATAGCAGACATCATGTTTAAATGAATTAGTTCTCACCATGAAACATGGCCAAAACTTTACATAAAAAAGGGCCAAACTGTTTAAAACAGAAAATAATTTATTTAGAAGAAAATACATTGAAAGTGTTCTAATCTTATTCCTCATGTTCAATCTTAGACTGAACTTGTATACAATATCCTCCCTCATCACAAAAAAATTCTTGGCTCTTCTTGGGGTGGGCTAAATTTCAAATCCAGCAGACATAAACAGCTTCAGTATAAACAAAGAAAATTCAATGGCTGCAATGTTTTAAGGACTTTTTTTATTACCTCTTCTCCATATTACGACACCTCTTTTCAGTAATCCTTCACTTAAGTAGCACAAAGTCAATAAGACCGAGGTATATACATTTATTATATTTAAACATTATTACAACAGCTAACGGTGGACTAAGCAGCAAATAAATGCTGAAAACATGGGACTGCTCTTGTACTGAAGGATCCACAAAATGCTGCTGAGGAATGATGACGCTGTGGTTGAATTCTCTCGATTCCAGCATTAGACAGACAGCCATCTGAAACAATATGGCTTCTGGCCTTGAATATACAGCACACTTGCCCCTTTCAGAGTCTCTGCTCACCAATCTGGAACCTCAAGTTTTTTTTTTTTTTTTTTTTTTTAACTAATGTTCACCCGATACAAGGCCCAAGAGCCACTCAAGGTGGAGGGTTACAGTGTGGAGTTATATTAGCATAATAAAGGACTAGCATTAGAAGTATAGAGTTGAAGTAGACTTTAGATGGATTCGGAAACCCAACCCTAAATAAGGAACAAGGAATAAACCTGTGTGAACTGGATGATAGTCACAATAGTAAATAAGTTTGCCTAAAAAAAAAAAAAAAACACTTTCATAAACCCTGCCTGATTGCCACCAAATGAATACCCAATGTCCAGGGCACCATTGGCTACAGTGGTATTTATGATGAAAAAACATTTAAGATATAAAATGACAGTTTATTTCATATTGTTTAAGTAAAGCAGAACATTAACAGATTATTTTATGGTAGTTATGTGAAGAATTAAACCCCAACCCACCGTTTCCTCTCATTACAGTCTTAGGATGCCTACTATATGGCTAGAGAGGTATGTAGTTCAATTACTTTTCCACTTTGTTTTGTTATCTCCATGTGTGCACAAATTAATGTTAGTAACCTCTGTAGGTTTAGATTGCAGCATTTAATAAAATGAATCTTTCTGTGTTTGGTTCAGATACTCAATTCAGTTTCTTTTTTTTTCCCCTCCCCAGGGAACAGATCCGGCTGATTGGTAAACTGCTGATCAACATCCATGCCTATGACCATACAAGCAAACTATCGGAATTATACGGCCTGAAGATATGAACTCTCATTGATTTGTCCTTTAATGACATTTGTCTTATTTGTTATTTTCATGTTTCAGAAAAGGAGAAAACCATGCCACTGATGCTCACCAAACTGATTTCTTACCTTTTTTTTTTTTTTTTTTTTTTTTTTTGTTACAAAGCTAGTACAGTTGTATAATTGGGCCTTCCCCCATATAACAGTTGAGTTTGGTTTCATGCCTGCACATTTTCCAGGATTTCATCTTTTTAATCTAGAATCTCACAATCCAAACTCTGACTTAAATGTATCATTCAAGAGAAACTGGTGTTAATGGTCCAACTATCTATTTAAATTGATGCATTAGGAATTTCTTTTCCACAAATCTATGCATGTCGAAAGCTGAATCTAATATTGCCTCTATTGTTCATAGATGCAAAATAATGACAGATCAGTTTTGCAATTTTTTTTTTTTTTCACCAACTCTTCTGCAATTCCTTAAAATGTAGCAAAAAGAATTTATTTGCTGCATCTTAGTCTTTGTGAAAAGTAACTCCTTTTGGAGAGAACCAGCTGAAAGACATATTTTCTCATATTATGAACTTTTATAAGTGCCAATTACAAAAGAAAAACTGTTCATTCAGTCCCAACCATTAAGTTCTACATGTTCTTAGCTGCTCTGACCTTTGGCAGGGGATAATTTTGGCCACTTCTGCAGCTCTGCATTAAAATGCTTCCTTCTGAAAAATGCATTTCAGTAAAATAGAAATTATATTTCTTTGCTATACAAAATAGATTGAAAGTCTAATCAAGATTACTTTGACAGAGTTTTCTTTTTTAACAAATTGCCATGGATGTAAGCAACGTACATGAATGCTAGTTCTTTCCATTGCAGCTGACATCTCTTATTTTGGGGCCTTTTTTTCCCCCACTCTCTCTGTAGTCCTTAAATTTTAATCACTAATCCTGTTCAAGTAAGATGTTGTTTTATTAAAATCTACAACCTAAAGGGAAAAAAAGCAAACATGCACACAAGTCATGTTTTCAGGATAAAAACTGTCGGCAACAAAAGTTTATAGTGGCATAGCTCTAATATGAATTTACTTCTGTTGGTATGATTGCTTTTGACGAGACTTTGGAGCTGTGAACAAAAAAAAAACTAATTCACACATTTGAGTTTCTGCTTTAGCTTATTCGAAAAAAATTTTTTTTTTTTTTTTTTTTGGTTTTTTTTCCTCTATTCATAATTCAGATTTGTTCAAGGTGTGTTGTTTTTTTGAGCTAGATAAATAAAAAAAATTAAGGAATAATCTTAATTGACAGAAAATTGTTTTAAAATAACAACTAAATTTTTCATTTTTGTCAATATTATCACATAATGTGATACACTTCCTTCCTCCATGAGTAAGGAGACTACCTCAATATGAGTTTTAAACTTTACAGGTTTTTGAAGATTACACCTACAATTTGATTTTCTTTATATATTTGTTTAGTTTCTAAGACTTAAATTTATTGGCAATGTGTCTTAAGGACACACAGGTGAAAACAAAAAGTTGTTTTTTTTTTTTTTTTTTTTTTTTTTTTTTTTTTTTTTAACCTTTAAGAATTTAAGGGCATTAACCATAATTTCTGCATTCTTTCCCTTTAAAAAGAAATGCCTCAAACAAAACTTTGTCAAAGAATGGAGCTTTAATCAAAGTCTTTAAGAGGAATCATTTTAAACTCCCGGCAATGGGAAATATTGTAAAGGTTTGTTGAATTCAAAATCATGTGATAACCATGTTCATTTTGTAAATGATTCAGTTGCAAGGAAAGATAAGATTTGGCAGATGTTTAATCCGACCAAGACATGGAGAGGATAAACTTTTGAATGTTTCCAGCTGCTTTGGATTTTCTGTGAGAAATATGGAAACAAAGAGACTTTGTTGATTCATAGGAAATTAAAAATTAATAGAAAATAAAATGGTATTTTCTGTTTTTTCTTACAATAAATTTTGGGATAGTTCAGAAAACTACTGCAATTTTGAATTTCACTACTTGCAATGTTTTGGGAATTGTCCAGGCTCTGGCATAAAGTCCTGTAAAATTTTCATGCCTCAAAGAAATTTCTAATATGACTCTAGAAGTTAAAAAAAAAAATGGTATATTATCAATTTACACTAAAAATCCTGATTTTCAAAATGGCAGAATATCAACCCACCACCAATGACTGATTAAAATAAAATTTTAAAAACTGATATCATTGTAAAGGAAATCAAGGATTCTAAAATGTCTGTTTTGAGATTATGTCTGTGTGGAAAGTCTAATCAAGATTACCTGTACAGTTTTCTTTTTTAACAAATTGCCATAGGTGTAAGCAACATACATGAATGCTAGTTCTTTCCATTACAGCTGACATCTCTTATTTTATATCTTATGCAAAATGTGAGAGGCATTACCACAGGTAATCTCTCTCAATTGAATTTGGGTTAACATTTCACACACTTTGAAACGTTCCTTATATCACAACCTTTTTTTTATTTATTTTTTTACAACAGAGATCAATAAAATATCATTAAGAATTTTGAAAAAAATCAGGATTTTCAGACCCAGTTGACAATTCTGTGACTCATACTATTTTTTTTTTCTCTTCTTCTTTTTGAAACCTACAATAAAAATTTTCTCTCGGTTATGTATTTTTTGCAGGACTTTATACCAGGACAGGGACTGAGAAAAATCAATTCAAAATTTAATGTTACTTGGATTTCAAATAGCTACCTACTTGGCCCAAGTTTAAGATATAACATTTAACTGAAATAAAAAAAAAAAAAAAAAAAAGTGCTCTGACAAACTATTTTGCAAAAGTGTAACAACCCAATGGAAAAAATGTTTTTTAGGTAATAAGTATGTTTAACAAATAGTTTTGTTCTTGTTAATATTTATTCACAGCATTAGAAAATTATCAATCTGGATTACCTACAAGCAAGGATTTTGTTTTTTTTTAATGTTATTTCAAATTGTCTATGCAGGTATTTAAAGTTTAGCTCATTAACTCCACCACCACACTTTATAGAAAATATTTGGTTTGATTTCCATAATTAAGTTATTGGTCATCTCAAAAAAAAAAAAAAAAAAAAAAATTGTATTTTAGTTACTTGTTCTTGCTTTTTGTGGTCACTTAGTACAAACCACCAAAAGAAAGTAGCAAGTAAAATTCCTCACAAAAATTTCACGCAGTTAAAAGGTACTAAAATAATTTTTGGGTAATGGAAGAACTGAGTTATGAACCCAAAAGAATGAACACTTGACAGGCTTAACTTTTGTGCAGCTGCCATCACTAAATAATTTATCCTCTTTTCTTATCTAGTGGTTGAAAAACTATACGTACATAAACTCTTATTAGGTTGGTGCAAAAATAATGACGTAATGTCGTTTTTTGACGTTAAAAAATACGTCAAAAAACGACATTATTACGTCACTATTTTTGCACCAACCTAATATATAAACTTGGTCAGGCTTGTAACTTTTCATTACCATGTATGTTTAAGACTTTTCATAGAGCACAGATACACTACACTCTTATTCTAGATAGAAGTACCTGTCTATACATCAACTTTTTCTTAAAACAGACTATATAATCCCAAACAGAGAATATAAATCAGAGATAGCACACAAATAAATCTTGTCAGGACTTCTATTAAAATCATAATTTTATGCATATGTGGTGCATAATTATAAGGCCAGATGAATTTTATCTTTAAACTTTAGCAATTGAGGTTTTTTTTTATTGTTTTGTATAGTATTAAATCTGAAAGTTTAAAATAATTACTATGAGTAGAAAATCAGTTTTTGTAAAATTATTAAAATCTCAAAAAATGTTTTGTGCATAATTATAAGGCCATTAAAAAATTGTTATTACAAAAGTAGCAAACACTAAAAATTTATAGAAATTAGTATTTAGTTTTTTATTTTTTTCCCCCTATAAGGCAAGAGAGCAGTAGACAACAAATTCTGATAACCCAAAGCAACAAGTGTGAATGAAAACAATTGGAGTTTTGCCTTTGATTTCCAAATGCCACCCAAATTATAACCCTCCCTCCTTGCACATGCTTGGAAAAGACCAACTTCTCCTTTCTAAGGTCATGCCAATAAGATGACCCATCCAAATTAATTTTTTTATCAGAAAATGCCACACTTTCCCATTGCTTGTCCCAATTGAAGTGCTCTGGTATATGGTGCTTGGTTAAACATGGAGTTTTTCATAAGTTTGCTGTAACTGAAGCCAGACAATCTCTCCAAACCATCCAGTGTGAAATATCCAATTCCAAAGTTGCCTGGATCTTGGGGATACCATTGTTTGCTTCTTTTTTTGATCACTCTGACATCCCTGTCACTTAATTTCTTGCTTCTTCTGGCTCCATATTCTTCAGTGTTTGATGAAAAGTGGTTAATAACCTAACGGCAATTTCTCTACTACTCAAATTTTCATTTTTGAGTGCAATTATTTCACCTTTTTCAAATTCACTTAAATTACAAAATACAAATGGTAATTTTGTTATGTGCAAATGCTGGGGGGGGGGTATTAATAATTTAAATTTATTTTAACTTGCAGTGTTTTTTTGTTTTAAATGGCTTTATAATTTCACAATAAATGATTTTCTATTCATAACAATTATTTCAAACTTGGATCAATACTACGATATAATAATAGACAAAATATTAAAAAAATTATTTTAATTAATAAAGTTTATGGAAAAAATTCAGCTAACCTTATAATTATGCACCACACACTATATATATATATATATACACACACACTTTTTTTTTGTAGCCAATGACTAAAAAGAAAAATAGTTTAAATTTGTTCATGAATTGATCAACTGACAGCTTTTCAATCTGATCTCACAGGTTGTTAGTGAATTTGATTTTAATTCTTTACTGAGAATTCCTACATGATAAATATCAGCTGAGTGATTATTTTCAACAGCAAGACATTTTAGTTAAACACAAATCAAAAATTTCTTGTCTTCTACTACATAGTCAACTAAGTTTGACACAAGGGCACAGCAGCTGAGCACTCAATATGAATGAAAAACTCTGCAAGACAATGTTGCCAACCATTGTACTATACCAACATCGTGCTGTATATTTACAAGTATGAGTAAAGGCAATAGATTGTCTTATCACAATAGAGATATTTGCAGAAATCATTTCATGGTTATCTATTTTATATCATTAAACTTTTTTTCTACCTTTTAGAAGTCATAGAAAACAAATGTGAAATAAGTGAATCAAACAAAAATTTAGTAGTAAAATTTTATGGAAACTGTTGAAAGAGAAAACATTTTCCTGGTCAGATTGATAGTAAAAAAAAAAAAAAAACTTTCTAGATTATGTGAAGAGTGATTTTTAAATGCACACCACTGAATTAATTTAAATGCTTTTTATTTTCATAAGAATTGCCTCAGATTTCTTTTAATACACTTAAAACAAAAAAAAAAAACTCAATTTTGTTTCCATAAATTAAGATATATCCTTTTAGCACTGCAGACACATTCTTTTACCTATGGTAATCTTGTTCTTGATTTGGATTATATTTACTGTTACCCTAGTAGGGCATGGGAACACAACTGCAAAATCCCAAACCTGCTATTGTTTTGTTAGTAAAGCTGCCAACAGTGTACTAATATAAGATAGTATTTCTTTCAAAATAAAAATGCCTATTTAAAAAGAAAAGCAAACATTAAGAGAAAATCTTTGAGGTCTACAAGTCCTGAATGTCCACACAGGTTTTGTTTTTCTATAAAACAAAAAAAAAAATTATCCAAAACATTGGTTCATTATCCAACCATTTCCACAGTGATGAGATGAAGTCAGGCGGGGTCATCAGGTATCTGCCCCAGGAGAAAACATTTGAGAAGTGAAAATTTCTAACACTGGTATCCCTGAATTGAGAAAATTCCTGAAAGGTCACTGAAGGTTACATACACACATCAACCAAAAACAAGATATATATCTGAATGGAGAGAAACTAAAATTTTGGAAACTCTGCAGTGCTTAAAAACAATTTAATATTTAAAAAAAAAAAAAAGTGCAGGTTAGTTTAAAAACAACATTCACTGACCGTTTCAGGACATAGTATATGAAATGCACACAGAAATTAGTATTGCTTGACTAATTTGGAAAGATAAGTAGGTGAGGTAATCGCGCACACATACACGTGTGCGTATGAGGGGAAAAAAAAAAAAAATGGTGTCTTAGTCATATGTTACAGCCTCACCACATTAAGTTTTGTTGCTGTGGGTTCTGTGTACAGAATGGAGTTGCCAGCCCCAAACCTAACTGGCTTTTAAATCCAGAATTATCCTTCTCTTTAGACTGGTGATCAATCAAGGATAGAGAGCCCAACCTGCCTTGATATTTAACCCATAGCTGGGGTGGAAAAGCAATAGATGTGCGTGTAGCAGTTGTTATCAGTACAGTAATTGGGATTGGCATGCTGAGGTCATTGCATTCAAATAATTACCCATTGAGTAAGTTTGAGACCTTGAATGATGCAGATGAGGAGGGATAATTACGAATGATACAGAGGGGGAAATTGTATCAAGAAAGAAAAGCAGAATTTTAATTCTGTTTCATTTCAACATAAGGAACAGCTTTGTTCCGGGAAGGTATTTTGAATGGGACCAATCTGTCCTGGTGGTGGTTTTTTTTTTTTTTGTTTTAAAACCTTTCACTGCTACATTGTTGTCTGGCAGTGCTAGACTGTTTTGGGAATAAAACAGGAAATTGCCTTTTACTGAAAAAAATTACTATAAAAAAAAAAAAAAAAAAAAAAACACTAACAGTAATTTCTTCCTTCTGGGTACCGCCATTTTAGCTTCGATCTGATGCTCTGCAGCACAAACTAAGATAAACAACATCCCCAACACACTATGTAATACAAATAGGTCCCAAAAGTCATGCTGCTATAATGTGTACACTAGTTCAGAAATAGCACAAATTACTAGTTAATTTGTAACATAGACACTAGGAACTGGCATTTCACAGTCTCTCAAAAACATATATATTCATCAACAGCAGAAAATGCAAGTTTTGTTGTGAACATGTATGAGAATATTCACAGCAGCTGAAATGTGAATATATTTTTTTTAAAAGAGATAAAAATAAAAACTGCTGTTATTTCATATTTATACTCCAATTAAGGTAGAAATCAATACAGTATATAGATACCCTCCCAGGACATC
Organism: Acanthosepion lycidas; assembly: GCA_963932145.1. Taxonomy (NCBI): domain Eukaryota; kingdom Metazoa; phylum Mollusca; class Cephalopoda; order Sepiida; family Sepiidae; genus Acanthosepion; species Acanthosepion lycidas. Next base: position 101,208,525 of record OZ010591.1, read on the forward strand.
TTGTTAGAATTCTGCAAATGTCATTTCATTGTATTTAACAAAAGAAATAAAATAACAAACTACACTTACTTAATTAGGCAGTGAAAGTATATCCGGAGTTAATTGAATTTTATCAACAGACATTCACTATGCATACCTCAGTCTGACACAAGGCCAAATAGAATGGGGAGATTGGATTGCAGTATTTAGAGAGGTCCTGCCTGTTTTCTCTGAAAATCAGCATTCAAAATCTTGGCTTTTTAACAGGGCTTGAACACTGGCACCAACAACTAATTCATCCCTGAAGCCAAAATCCTGAAAAATGTCACAATATATAAAATAATAATAATAATCACAGGTTCAATTTCTGTTGTGGCATCACTTGAAGTAAGACTAAGTCTTGAATAGTTTTTAATACTATTAGAAACAATTTCTTATATAGAAGTTTTGGTGTAATAGACAGTTCCAAAGACAGAAGTTGTGAACCAAGCTGCAATAATCCACCAATTTAGAAAAGATAACAAACCCCGATACCACATGGCTGAAAAGATACCTCGGATGTTAGCTATGGCCCAGGTCACCTGAGCAATGGTATCAGTATTGCGAGAAATATTGTATTTAGAAGTGGGAATACGTGAACGCATCAGGTAACCGCCCCCAAGAATGTTCTCCCAGGAGTAATCGCCAAGCGTTTTCAGCATGAACGTTAGAAACAGTATCAAGAGGACTGGTGCAAAATACTGCACAGCCACAAAACACAAATAATAAAAAACACGAGCAACTTTTTTCTGCAGATCTATGTTGCTTATACGGCCACTTTCTTTACGCATCACTTCGATACGCTCGTGGGCAAGATTCAGATGCGACTGAAGATACGTCTTCATCAGTGCAAGCCGAAATAAAAAGAAAACGCAGATAACAACAAACCTTGCTGTTTCAAATGCTGGCTCACTCATAATCTGTACAGGAGATCGCCAATGCAGACCACAAATCAGATCCCGGGCCATCGGCTTAACCCAAAGTAAGAGGATGAAGATGGGATAGCTGAAGCTAATATAGAGCAGAGACTGAATAACAGGCTGACCCTGGCTGTAATTTAGTGCATCCACATGCATTTTACCCAGACGGAGTCCAGGAAATGTGACAAATGCTCCAAGAAAAGCACAAACAAAGGCAAGAATGATTTTGAATGTGAGCAGACTTATAGGGCCATGAGAAGCAATTCCTTGCTGCTTCAGAAACTCTACAGCATTGTTTGAAAAATTGTTATAGCCCTGTTCAAGGCCAAATTCAAGGTTGTTCTCGCTGACAACAAGCACGCCCATCGCAGCAACAAGGAAGAAAAAACCAAACGTGATACACAAGATTCGTTCACCACCATCTTCAGTCTGGAAATAGACTGAGGTTTGCATAAAAAGGACCCTGAAACAGAAACCAAGTACCAAGAGGCACCACAGAATACTAATGTTCGGTTCAGTACGCAGAAAGAAGCCGTAATAGATCTCAGTACTAACATAAACAAAGAGGGCACAAACAGAAAAATCCATTAACCACTGGAATTCTCCAAAATAATGGAGGGGTAACAAGTCATTCGGTTCCACTTTGGCTGTCTCAAGAGTAATAGGAATGTTCCGAGGGACAGTGAAGGATTCAGTCTGGATTTTTTCTTGGTTGTTACGCCGATGTTCACGCCGGTGTTTGACCCGTGCGCTAGTGGAAATACCCAAAGGTATCCCAGCAGCAGTTTTCAGTTCTTCGTTTGTTGGGTGCAAATAACGCACCAGGCGGTTGGACAAAATCCACCTTCCAAAAGAATAGTAACGTGAAAGCTTTTGTAGAAAGGTGAATGCCACCAAGCTGAAAATCATCTGTAATCCAAAGACAGCCATGGTCACTGGATGCCTTTTGGGTGCAGTTTTTGTCAGGACATCTGCAAGAGATGGCATGAAGAATCTTGGATTAAATCTTTGCAGAAAATTTAAACATTCATACCATAGAAATTATGGTTACATCTAGCCATTTCAACAGTAAAATGATATTAAATTAATAAAGTTTACATACCATAGAGAAAAGCTCAACTGACCAATTACCATGAAAGTATTTATAGAGAAGGTACAAGTAAGCTACTACAGAGTCTGTCTATATTTCTGAGATGAGGTATTATTTACAGTATTTACATTAGTCGGACTATTCTCCTCATCTTTGTCGCCATATTTGTCACAACGTTTCGGCCGTGATGAGGACAATAGTCCGACTAATGTAAATACTAAGCTACTACAGTAGTGAGATGACTATAGCCGGGATGTGAGGTGAGGACCAATAACACTGCAGATTCTTCTTTGGATTTTATTAAGAATCTCTAAACATATAACAGGAGTACCAGACTATATGTGGCAGCAATAATCAAAATATGGATGAAAGATTTAGAAATATGCAAGAGATTCTAGAGAGAAAAAAAACTGTCTAACACAACACTCTGAACAAACTTTCCTAGACACAAGACCTAACAATTGAAATATATATATATATATATATATATATATATATATATATATATATATATATATATTAATTTAAAGAAAAAAAAACAGACCACTTTAAGGTTCCTTTAGTTATAATTTATTTCACCAAAGTTTTTATTTTCTTAATCTCCAGACTTCACTTTCAAGGGTGAAAAAAATGAATTTAAAATTTACACTTTTGAAGGACAGTATTAAGCTTATATAATGTGACATAGAGGATGGAGAGGGATAGTGTGAGAGACATGGTCAAATTTAGAGGGAAGGGAGAGTTTTAAAATTTATTTTTATTACAATACTTAATATTGAGGAGGTGAGGGGGGTAAGAGTCAGACATTGACCTATTTAATTGGTCAACTCACCAGAAATGATATGGGGGAAAAAGAAAAAAGGGGGAAAGTAAAGAGATAAGAAATAAGAGATGGACATACGGTTTTAAAGGAAGGAGAGGGGTGGTATAGCTTGATGTTTGGGCAATTTAGATAAACACATCTTAACATTTGATAGTAATTTAAATGTTTAAAAACTCCACAAATAAACTAGATTCAATGCTTGATAGCAATTTAAATATTTAACTTCTCCACAAATCAATTAGGGATTTAATATAAACTGAATATTATATTAATAAATAAATATAAAAATAAAAATTTATTAAAAGTAATATTTTAATATTGTGAATGACAGTTAATGGAAAAATCTTTATTGGTTAGAGTCTAATTCGTCATTTTAATCTGAAGCTATTTTTAGATGAGTAATATTTCTTAATTAAAGTTTAAGTTTCAAATCAAGATGAAGTAAGATTTGAAGGTAATAATAAAAGAATTTACTGTTTTTACATACACACACCACATACATATTTACATAAATACACATACACATATATTCATATACATGTACAATTACATATATAACTACATATGATAAAAATAGTTTTAAAGTATACTATATTTATGGGTGAAAGTGCTCAATATCATAGATACATCATATGTAAATATGAAATTGAACACTAAGGTCAAATATTGCATTCTTCAGGCCAATTGTATTGTGTTTGGGCTCGACTATATATATTGCATTATCAGTCATGAAGTCTACTGTATTACCAAACAGTTATTGGGTATGCAGTAACAGGTTTCAAATTATTCTACAGGCTTTTGAGTAGGAACCGTCGGACATTCAGGCCAGTAAATGTAATTAATACTGTTTATTATAAACAGAGCATTTACTGAAATATTTGTATCTATAAAAATAACTTATAAACAGAAAATATATTAAAATAATTGTCGGACTTTGTCCATTTCATAATATATGATGTCATTTGTTTATGTTAAGATATGCTTCTTGCAGATAAGATCATTTAAGAGAAATCATAGGAAGTTTGTTGCTTAAAAACAGTAATTTGACTTTGTTAACCAGATTCTTCCTCTATAGCTAAATGGTATAGCACCTCAGGCTATATGACAGTTTTGTGTAGGATACAGGTTCTATTCCTGTCAGAAGACACATATTTTCTCAGATTTCTCAGGCATTCAGGCCAGTAAATGTTAATACTGTTTATTATAAACAGAGCATTTATTTAAATATTTGTATCTATAATATTAGGTTGGTGCAAAAATAATTTCGTTTTCTCACATAGTAACATATGTTAGAAAACGAAATTATTTTTGCACCAACCTAATAATAACATATAAACAGTATATATATATATATATATATATATTATATACACACACGCACGCACGCACAGTTCAAAGTTTTGAAGCCACAACCAGAATTAGCATGGGATGAACTTGATAGAAGAGTTAAAAATTTTTTTAAAAAAAGCTGTCAGAGTCTATGAAAAAAAAAAAAAAAAATGGAATCAACTATTAAACTTATACTTTAAGAAATTTTTGCAACAAATCCCCAAATTTTCTGCTGCAGGCAAAAGGAGGATATTTTGATGAGAGCAAAATTTTATCATAAAATGCTTTTTATTCTTTTTGCCATAATAAAAAAAAATCACGTCTCATTTATTTTTTTAACCATATATAATAATTTTCTCTCATTTAAAGTACAAAACAACTACTTTTAGGGCCAATTTAAAAAATTACCAGGGATTGCCTCAAACTTCTGAACTGTAGTGAAGTGAGTGTATATTATATATATATATATATATATATATATATAGAGAGAGAGAGAGAGAGATATGCACACAAATAGTGGTGAGCAAAAATAATGAGTCATGTAGGTTGAAAAGAAAAAAAAAGTCAATTTAAAGCACCCAAAATAAACTTAATCATTGTTTAGTGTTAGTAGTAGCAGAATAAAGACACCATTAAAATGTTTAAAAACAATCTTGTTTTGATTAATATAACATCCACTCACCCCAATTGACCATGATTTTAGGTGTGTAGCCATACTCACCATGCTTGGTCAATTGCAGGTCTGTGAAGTCATTTAACCTCGAGGTGGAGGTTTTGAATTCAGAGTTGTCCTTCTCCTAGACTGTTTGCCACCCAAGGCTACAGGACCCAGTCTCGCCTGCTATTTACCTATAACACCAATGGATTCATACCTTTTCCTAACGATATTTGCACATAAGTGAACATAACAAATTCAACTGGAATTCAAACTTGGCTCACCAATTCTTCAATCTGAGCCATTCTCCATTACTCTAAATCATACTCAAAACACTGGTTCTTGTTTGATCTTCCAGTTAAGCTAGTATTCCAGTCCAATCAGTATTTCATAGCAAGACCACTTAGGAATATGTAAACATCCTCCTACAATTCAAAATTTATTTTGGGTTGATAAGTTGTAAAAATCACATCAATCAATTCATGCCCCTGCAGTAACTGCTCCACCAATTGTTCAGTGCTTTCCCTGAGTAGGACAGCTATGAATGGATTCACAGCAGACAGCTGAGTATTTCGATTTAGTTTATGATGAGCAAAAAATGTGCATGTATGTTCCATCTATTAGAAGCCAATCACTATTGGCAAAAAATTATTTGCTTTCAAAATAAATACAAGAGAATACTAATAAATCTTTATTACAGTGTATGTGACTGTTTGCTGTACAAAAAGTTTATCCTGCCACTGAAGGTGACTGATCTCTGAACAATAGAATGTTTGAATTTCATAGATGTACACTATTTACATTATTCGGACTATTGTCCTCATCTTTGTTGCCATATTTATCACATTTCAGCCGTTGTATGCTCCGGCCTTCTTCAAGTGGTTAGAATGTCAAACTGAACCCTTTATTCCGCTCACTGAGATAGAGTTCTAGTTCCACGTGCCATGTTTAATAGATGTCAGTTATCAGTTATCTCCTGTTAATTCCCCCTCTGAAAGTTCTCCACTACCTTAATCAGGTATTGAACTCACACTCTTTGGGTCCTGTCACTGGATCTAACTAATGCCTTTATCCACTGTGCCATGTGTCCTTAAGTCCAAATAATGTAAATAGTGTAGTGTACATAATACCTCATTTCATAGATGTGTTGTTGTATCCTGCTATGGCAACAGAAAACAACTTTGAGTGAAATTAACAATAAGGATACTGTAATTGAGAGGTCTTGAAAAAGAATGCAGTAGAAAGAGAAGTAATATTAATAATGCAGTGTGATAAAGGTTAAAGGTTTTTTGTTTTTTTCATCATTCTAGCATTGTACCAAAAAAAAAAAAAAAAAAAAAAAAAAAACCTAAGCAGTTATCCAAAATTAATGTTCTATCATGTTCAGAATGACAGGATGACATTAATGTTGAGCCCTAATATGCACAGTGGAGTTGTGTATAGTTTGTACCAAGTTGTTGCTATTTTTGTATCTTTTTTTAACACAATTTTGTTCATCCTGTACAAGGCCCGGGAGCCACTTGACGTAGAGAGTTACAGAGGCACAGTCTATAGAGATATGTGTAGAAGATAATAGTTAACCCTAGATTTGAACAGGCCAAGATTGAAGTGGTCAAGAAAGTATCCTCTTTGGAGTCAGTTCCACAGGGCAGAGTTTCATGGGAAGAAGCTGATCAAGTGGAAGTTACATCTATGCATGCAGGCAGTCAGGAAAATGACAATCTCATGAATCCAAGTAAATAATAATCTTCTGACTCCTAGAGCTGTCAATTTGTCATTTACACTCAAATCATGAATGAATAGCTGTCTACCATAATTCACTATGTACAATACGCCTTCTTCCTATAATACGCAACCCTAAAAAAAGAATGGGAAAATGCTTCTACTCACACCCCTTGTTTGGTAATCAAACCCTATAAATTGTACCTCTCCAATTTCATTATGGCCAGCGTTTCCTACTCTTATTCAAGCTGTAATTCTAAAAGGAAACAGAAATACCTATACTGTGTCTACTGCATACATTAACCTGTTTTTGTTTGATAAAATGTGCAATCTAGTGGATCTGTATGTAGTTTTTTTCACAAAAAAATGATTTGAAACAGAATATTATTCTAATTTAGTTTTATGATAATTATTTTATTTTACATTTGTAAGTATTGTTAGGTACATGAGATTCTATTTGACATCCTTATGGGGTCGCAATTGCAGAATGTCAGTGTCAAATTGTCATATGTTTGTGGTGAGTAATCATTTCACAACTGAAATCAACCTATGAAACTGCAATTTTTTAAAGATTTTTTTTGTAGCGGTGCTTAATACGCACCTCTAATGTTGCTTATTATTTTTTAGAAAAAAATGCATGGGGAATTACAGTATATCTCCAAGATGAGGTATTATGATTACTTGCATTATTTACACTATGTTATCCTCATCTTCATTGCCTCAAGGACACATAGCCCAGTGGATAATGACTTTAGATAGATCCAGTGACTAAACTCAAAAAGTTGTGAGTTCAATACCAGGCTACAGCAGTGAACCAAAAACTTAGAGAGTTGAGTTAAAGGGAAATAACTGAGACATCCGGAAGAGCCATGGCATGTGGAACTAGAACAATCTAAAGGGTTCAGTTCCAAAATTCTCATCACCTGAAGAAGGCCGGAGCATACAACAGCTGAAACATTGTGAATATGACGATGAAGATAACCGTCAGAATAATACAAGTAATCATGAATGAATGATGCCCACATCATTAAGAAATGTTTAAATTATCAATTGATGATACCTGCCATTTAAGAGTTAAAGGACAACTATATGTTTAGCACTTCAAATGATTTCTGTAAACTATAATGTAGCTGTTCTAACAAATTCTGAAAATACCATGGCCAAAACATATGAGCAACAAGGAAGTTGAAAGGAAAACAGGATCTACAAAGAAACTTATACTTACAATCAGAAAGTGGTATTTGAAATTTATGGGATTCATTATGAGGAAAGAGGATCTGGAGAATTTAACACTCACTGGGCATATAGAAAGCAAGAAAAGCACAGGAAAACAGAGTAAACTGATTAACTTAATGTGAACGGATGAGAGAGCAAGGACAAATAGGGATGGTAAATAATAAAAAAGGTTACTTAGAGCAAGAGAGGAAGCTGTGGAGAGCCATGATCGCTGACGTCATGAAGACGAAGAATACAAACTAAAATGAATAACATTATTTTTTATTTTATTTCATACTTAAAAAAAAAAAAGAAAAAAAATGATTGTGTGTAAAAAAAATGTTACCCAGGCATCAAAACTAGAAAGACATTTATTTTCTGTGAGTTTTTTTTTTTTTTTTTCCGATATCTTCAACTTGCCATGTAAATTGAATTATCCGTGCATTTTCTTTCTTCCCTTTAAATCTTTACTTACAAGAAAAACAGTTGTTGAAATCAATTATTTTGTATTCCTGGCGTAAATTTTTCGATTAGTTCTCTGATGTAGGACTTTTCAACAAATTCAAAGAGAGCCCATAAATAAATAAAATAAACGTAATGTAAGGGAGGTAAATCAATGTTTGCTATGCAGAAAACGTTTGAAGCGTTAAATTTAACAAGACTGCTAAAATAATAAAATTATTATACACACCACCAGGTGTATAAAACTATAACAGAATTTCATTAATTTCAAGCAAGACACGCGTAACCTTGCCGTGTGAATAAAAAAAAATATATATATTTTCACGGTAAAATGATTTGGTTTAGTTTTGTTTTTTTTAAGCTAGGTGTTCTCGCTAAAAATTCTGTTCGAAACAAATAAAAAAAATAATAATGCTTTTTTTTGTTTGTTTTCTATCGTTTTCTGCTAAAGTAAATTGTTGATTGTCTTTCAGAAATTTACTTTTTCAGCAAACATGAAGCAGAGCAGAGTGTTGTAGACACTTCATTTTTAAAACCGGGGGAAGCCTAAAAATAACTGCTCAGGTGAAAAATCCCTTAAAAGGCTTCATCACCATCATCCTAAGACTTAGGACCTAAGTAGAAAGAAATGTAGACAAAAAGAAAAAAAAATACATGATATTCATTTACACCATCTCAGCTACAGAACTTTACCTTCAAGTGGATACTAATAATAATAATAATGCTTGGGGAGGGCTTTTTTTATTTATTTATTCCTGTAATAAGAAAAATTATGACACAGTGACCTAGAGATGATTGAAAAATGCAACATTATGTTTCATTTTTTTTTTTGTATGTTAAAAACACGTGAATTTGCAGAAATGATAGTGACAACACAAGCTATTTTTTTTTATTACAAAGATACACAAAAAATAAAAAAAGAATAAACTTAAAAACATGAAAGTTCAAAAAAACTGACTACAAAGAATTATCAAAAATAAAACCTGTGTTCTGGAATTTGATGAAATGAGAAAAAAATATTTTTATTTAAAATAAAGTCATTTTTAAAAACTATTGTTTGTCAACAAATGCTAGAATTATTTTTTTAATTTTAATTGGCCTGTAACATGAGTGATTTTTACAAAAAGAGAATAATACGCAATTTCTTTTTAAGACGTTTTCTTCGACAGGAACTAAATGATTTTTAAAAGCTTAAGTGTTCTAGTAAAGATAAGGTCTCAAATAAATTAGTACATAAACGAATTCGCCAACAAATATTTACACAGGAATAAATGGAATTCTAACCCATACTCTACCATTGAGCCAGTCACTTTTTTAAAAATAATTACAGCACTTCGCATTTAAAGGTGACTTTAAAGCTTATCACCATCAAATGTTTTCTTCTTGTTAAGATTGAAAATTTTATAAATAGAAAAGCATCATTTTCACTATTTATAAAGAAAATAGCTAAGACTCTGCTGAACTCTAAAAAAAAACATTAATCAAGAAAAAAAAAAGGAAGAGAAAAAATTAAATCGTAATATAAAAAAATACGAAAACTTAATTTAGGATAAAAAAAAGTTTCTTTTAGATATTTTGGGATTATTAAGAAAAAAATATCATTTTAATTAAAATGCTATTTGAAATATATAATTTAAGGGGAACGTTTTAAGAGAAGGATTTTCTTTTTACCTGTGACGACTGAAGGCTTGTAGTCCACCCTCTCGCTATACGCACATGGCAGAACACATAGTAGAGTGTGTATCATTATAAAACACGCCTTCTGATTGGCTCATTTAATTTATAACACAAATTCCGATTCGTCTAATATTTCAATATTAATTGCGTAAGAAAAAAAGGAAAAAAAAGATTTTCCTGTCCGGTTTGGTACAATCGTAACCGGCCATAAAGGGCTGAAGTTTGTTTAGTTTACTTACTTACCTTGTGTCAAATTTTGTGAGATGTGGGCGCATGGATAAACATCTACTAATAATTAGTGGCGTGTATCCTTGAAAAGCAAGGTACATATTTCTTATTCTATGAAAATTATTTCGTATAAAATTAATTAAAAATATTATTACTTATTCCAGTTGTATAATACAACAGTAACACTTTAGAAAAATTCAGTGAATTCTGATCAAGGTCGTGACATTCACCTTCGCATTATTTGTGCAAAAGCCGGTTCACACCCTCCCCGGTCTTTTGAACAGGAGTAGAGATTTATGTTATCTCTTGTTTCCTATTTAGGATTAGGTTTCAAGTTCCTTAAAGATTTCTCAATCTCTTCCTCCAGCTATGGGTTAAAAATAGCAGGTGTTTCGAAGCAGTTTGAACATTTTTCAGTAAATATCTAAGGGTTTGTGGAATCTTTCACACTTGCCAGTTACCCCCCGCGGAAAATGCACTCTTCCCCTGTAGTAATTATCATCACATACATACAAATCATGCAACAAGCATTCATTGGTTAATCTCCTCAAAACTAGCTTGCTGATTGGTCAATTCCGACCAATCAGATATCCTGCACGCGAGAAATGAAATTTCCCGCTCACTAAGGTTTGATCCAGTCACGTGATGCACCATCTTATATAAACAAAACACATGCAAGCGCTCTCTCTCTCTCTCTCTCTCTCTCTCTCTCTCTCTATTCATCTTAATCCTTGCTGCCAAGATGTAATCTTCAAGAACTCCCGTCTTGACCATGCAGTCAGACGTTAAAGAACATTACAACATTCACGCAAGTACGAACTCTGAACTCTTACCAACTTTACCAATTCACATTTTCTAACATGCAACAGGAACTTTATTCTTCTAAACTACAGTTTAATAATTACTTCATCTTTATGAGCTCAGGTACAAATATTTCTAAATCTAAGAGACATAACCCATTCAAACCTTCAGCTTATATGCATGTACACCAACACACTAATTAGTTCAATTGTTATGTTTTGAACCATTAAGTTCTGTCTTGTATTTTGTACTATTTTACGTCAAATATAAATTGCATTGCGTCCACGCATTGTCCTTAATCACGCCTTTCCTAGTCAAAAGATAAATAGATGTAATATTAGGTTGGTGCAAAAATAGTGTCGTTTTCTCACATGTGAGAAAACGACATTATTTTTGCACCAACCTAATACCTACCCCTACAGGCTCATGGTACATTTGTTCTGTAAATGATATTGGTGGATTGATGTTGTTGCGAGTACCAGGTATCTATGTTAGATGATCACCGCAAACAGTAAAAATGAAGAAGCGACACCGACCAAGGTAAGGATCACTAGAACAAGGTGTTTAGATTTTTTTAAAAGACCAAATTTTTAAAAGGAACAAAGGGTACAGATGTTTTAAATATCTTGGTTGGTCGTGTTGGGAGTTAACTTTTGGTCCTAGATGCGCTAACAGTTTGTAGTCTGATAATGAAACCGCAGTAGCTTGGGTAGTTACAAAGGTCGGTAAGCAATCAGTGTGTCGAGTTGGTTTTAGCTGTCAGCCGTATCCCAGGGTTGGCGACTGAAACCACTATGATCCACGAGATGATTGGTATGCAGGGCAGTGAAGCCTGAATCGACGAGTGGGTTGGTAAAAGACTGTTGCCCTAAAAAGGACAGTTGATCATCGCATTTCATGTAGCGAGACAAAAAAATGAGTTTGTCCTGAAAAGGACAGCATATCGTGCAGCGAAGAATGACTTAAGTTTGTCCTGAAAGGACAGTATGGAGACAATTGATCATTGCATATCATGCGGCGAGAATGTCCACGAGTTTGTCCTGAAAAGGACAGCATGTCATGCAGCGAAGGTCCTGAAAATGACAGTTAATTATCATATATCATGTAGCTGAGAGAAGACTTAGGTTGTCCCGGCAAAGATCTATTAGGTTGGTGCAAAAATAATATCGTTTTTTGACGTATTTTTTAACGTCAAAAAACTATATTATTTTTGCACCAACCTAATAGTAAGTTGAAGTCAGGCAGGGCAGCTGAAGTTGGTATTGACAATGTCGGCTACTGCTGCTGGAACAGATACTACACAATTATCTTCTTCACCAGGGCCGAGTATTCGGCTTCAGTATTTACCAAGGGCGACCCATTGAGTCAGGATGCGGCACAAGGTCAGTTATTTAACGAGGGGACAAGCGCAAACACTCGGGCCACTGGTCACAATTTACCCAACCCCCGCTTACAACCTTAAAGTTTGTCTTAGCTGGTCATAGCTGGTCAAGGCTGCAGAATATATACTACAATTTGATCAAAGTTCCTGGATTCGATTCAGCATGTTGATTTTATGACGTGAGAGCGTGTAGCGGGACCACGGGCCTGTGGCATTAATCAGACGTGTCCGCTAACAATTTAAAAATAAGAAGTCAATGACCTGACATATCAAAGGGAAGGACAACACAAAACGAAGAATTCAAATAAAATAAGCCAAAATTTATTCTTGGAAAATTAACGATACAAATCAGGAAAGGAAATGCAAATTATTAAAGTTGAATAGAGTTCCGTAGAAAACAAATCTAAGCAGATTCGGAACTCAAAAATCAAAGGGTAAGATGCCGAAGAATTCAGGAGAAGATTGGCATTGCGACAAGAAATGACTGCTATGCGTAATAGATGCCAGAAACGGTTGGTTACATGCAGTTGAGGCCGTTGATGAGCGTTTAGCATCCACCTACCACTTTCTTATCAATGTTGAATTTTGTACAAATCTGTGCAAAAAGTGGATCACAGAGCTTACCCAGCTTCATAATATTTTCAGAAAATCTCAACTTCTGATTGGTCACTTAATATTTAATTCATGCCCGAATATCAATGTCGATTTCTGTGCAAAAAGTGGATCATAGAGCTTATTCAGCTTAATACATATTTTCAGAAAATCTCAACTTCTGATTGGTCACTTAATATTTAAACCATGTCCGAATAACGTCGACTTAGTTCTTGACCTGACCAAAAAATAATACCGCCAAAATCTATCAATCCCCTTTGAGCCTACTACGTGACCAAAGTTAGCAATAAATATGAAGCGTGATTCATCCTCGACAGTGAGCCGAATAGAATCCTTTGAACTTGTCACACATCTCCAGGGTTTACGTTAAAGTTCCTTAACATAATTTCAACCTGAAAAAAACACTTGTTGCGGGGCCGATAAGGATGTCGCCCCCGCAACAAGTAATGCAAATTATTAAAGTTGAATAGAGTTCCGTCGAAAACAATGTCGCCCCCGCAACAAGTAATGCAAAAACGAAGAAGAAAGGTGCGAACAGCTAAGACAATGAGGGGACAAAGGCAGAGGTTTAAGAAACAATAACGTAGATTTTATTTATTCAAAATGTACAAGAGTGTACTCTGGAGAAATATGTTTGTATCAGTGTCGGGTCCGGTATGATTGACTGGTTTCCTTCAGGGGAAGTTGATTCGGTAGTATCGGCGAAACGAGTGTAGAGTTGGTCGGCGTCGGTAGCTGGTGGACTGCCAGATTGGAGAATTGGCAGTAACTGGTTGGTCGAAGACGCACGAAGATTCATTGGATCGGTTAGGACGAGCCACTAAACAGGGCCGAGTCAGTATAGTGATACGACTTCCGGGGCGGATCAACCACGTAGGCGGGATCGCGCCGAAGTGTAACACTTGACGAAAGCGAAACCCCTAAACAGGGCCGAGTCAGAGTAGTGTTACGCCTTCCAGGGCGGATCAACCGTGGAAACGGGATCGCGCCGAAGAGTAGCACTAGATGTAGGCGAAATCCCTAAACAGGGCCAAGTCGGAGTAGTGTTAAGCCTTCCAGGGCGGATCAACCGCGGAAAGGGGATCGCGCCGAAGGGTAGCACTAGACGAAGCTGGGTCAGAGAGGCGATACGTCTTCCAGGGCGGATTGACCGCGGAAACGGGATCACGCCGAAGAGTATTCTCTCGACGAGGCACCGGAAGGTAGCGTAGCCTGGAAATGGTATGGGGGAGGCTGGTCTTCAACTGGCTTACTTCTAACTTAGCTAGCCTCATTTACTGACCCAATCGTCCAAATATTGTTTCTTTCACCAAAACATCTCATCCACACAACACAACACAGCCATACACATACACCACAATACCACATCCACTCAAGGAAATTCTACTTAATCCCCATATATATAGCTTTTTGTGGGCGGGGGGATGGGTTAATAAACAATGAATCCCCAATGTTCGTGATATAAGATTATTTACACAACAAAACAAAACTAGTGTTAGTAAACTGTCCCCCACAATCTAAACATAGCAGAGATGAGAGTTAACTGGACAAAAAATACTGCGGAAATAAACGAAATTACACATTCGAAAACGAAAGGTTTAACCAGAGAACTGCAAAAAACGAAAGGTTTAACCAGAGAACTGCAAAACTGGGAAGGGGGAATGAATCAAAATTTGGGGGACAAAAATAAAGAGGCCAATAAACATTCACACCCTAGCCAAGTTATAAAAAAAAGCGAATTAAACAAAATCAAAAGACTAACTTTAACTTATCCCTACAAGACAAATGTTTTAAATCAGGCGACCAACATCCTTAAGCCTATGTCACCTCCAGATGCCACTCTAAATTAGCCCCTCTCAAGCGAACCAAACGCGAAGCATTCAAACACCTTTCGCCGAATTTCGATGAAGAATCTCCTCCTTTCCGCCCTAATCTTGACTATAAGCTGGTGCTTAAAAAACAATACCAGTTGAGAAGAAAACTTCTCACCTCCATGAACTTCCTTCTGTCGCGTCGTCCAAATCACGACTCGCATAATGCCGAGTAAACACAAGAACACATAGTATTCATTCCTCTTCAACTGCGGCACAACATTGCTACATACGAACCTGGCTTCTAGGACAAAGGACTTTCCACCTAGGGCGCGGACCATGTAGCCCTCAATCAGATTGCACAACGGCCGAACGACGCTGCAGTCGAAGATGTGCCCCAAGGACTCAAACGCCCCACCGCAGCGCACACAGTTTGGCGTAAGTGCCAAGCCCGCTGCACAGAGCTTTTTGCCAGAGGGCCTTCCGCAACACCAGCCAGGTGAATGATACCTGGTCGTTATTGAGAGACCGCCACCCAAGGCTACAGAGAGCTAAACTCCTCCTTAGTCAAACCGAGCTCACCCCTTAGAGTATCTCGAGCGGCCCCGCACTAACACCCGATATAATGCCTTAGGAGACAACAGTCCGGTATCGGAGAGACCTTTCTTAACCCGTTTGAAGTCTTTCATAACGCGTCGACACTCGCGATAGAAGGAGCATTCGGCTCGAGGAACACGGCGAGCCTCCTCCTCGCCTTCATGCACACTTCTCAAAGACGGAAATGTTTTCTTAGAGTCTTCCTTCCAGAAGAGGCCGTTACCCTCATCTTGTTGACACATTCGATCCAGGAACTTGAGCCGCAACGTTTTTTGACGAATCTCAACGTCGGGCATCCCCAGACCTCCCTCAGACGGGTGGAGGCAACAGACCGGCCGACGCACCGCATGAGACTTGCCAGCCCACAAGAAGTTGAACAAGACACGCACTAATAAAATTAGATCGGCGGAACGCAGTGGAAGTACCGATAGCCGATAAAGAAGGATGGGGTAGATGTGCGAGGCACAAACTTCCGCCCTCCCCTTTAAGGAAAGCCCCCGCCGAGTTCACAGACTAGCTGCAGCCTCGGCCTTTTCTCGGACCTCCAACCAATTTTTCTCCAACTAGAGGTCGGGGCCAAACCAGACGCAGAGTATCTTGAGAGGCCCGTCCGTCCAAGTGAAGGGCCCGGGAAGAGAAACACCCTTCCACGCACCCAAACGCAACCCGATAGACTTGTCGCGATTTACTTTGGCTCCTGTCACCTCCTCATACCTGCTGATTTCCTTGCCAATTCCACGAATCTCGGCCTTGCATTTCACCAAAGCATTGACATCATCGGCATAGGCAGAATACCTGGCCGATGTGTTCGAACCAAGGAGAGTAATTCCTTTCACGACCGGATTCGCCATTAACTTGCGCAAGAAGGGCTCCAACGCAAGAACGTACAGCGTCGGCGAAAGCGGGCAACCTTGACGAGTGGATCTGAACAAAATGAAAGGTTTCGACATCACTCCATTTACCTCTACCATCACACCGGGGGAACTATACAAGAGGTGAATCCAGGATCGAAAGTACGGCCTGAAATTGATCAGCGTTGCTTCACTGTCGACTTGTTCTAAGATCAAGCGCACCAGATTGTCCTGAATAGTCCTACCCTTCACAGTACAAGTCTGCTCAGGGCCAATCAGACTAGGTAGGACAGCCAGCAAACGGTTAGCTAAGACCTTGGCCAAAATCTTTAACTCTGTATTTAACATAGTTAAGGGCCGGAAGTTATTAATCCCACCCCTCCGTGTTTATCCTTGCGAAGCAACTTGATCACAACTCTGGTGAAGCGTTCGGGAATACTCCCGTTCCTCGTCCATTGGTTAAATATCAGTGCCAGTAGAGGGACAAACACGTGCGACTGCCTCAAGTACACTTCATAGGGAATTCCATCGATACACGGAGTTTTGATTTCCTCCTCTGTTATCGGACCCTCGCACCCAGCCGCTTCAGTCGCCTCGAGGCGAGGAAAGTCAGCCAAATAGGTGTCGAACTGAGTCGAACTCAGACCGGGCTCCCTGGTAAAAAGCTCCTGAAAGTGAGCTCGGAAAGCCTCGCATATGCCATCGTTTGTAGTCACGGTACGTCCATCCGGTAATGTGACGCTAGCGATGTACCGATCTGCGATACACCGAATTTCTTCAGCTCGCAATTCAGCGGTCATATTTGTTGCCTCAGAAGACATCCTTTTTAATCTAGCCCTAACTACCAGAGCTTGATCCTTCCTGATAAGCAAGGAGGCCAACTCTGCCCTAGCTAAGGCTAATTCCCCACTATCTCCCGATTTTGTAGCTCTTTCTACTCTAGCTTCTTGTGCCGTTTGCTAGTCTATCTTGGTTGAGTCGCTTACTATCATCAGCCGCAAAAGACCTAATAGTACCCTTAAGGGGATCCCACCACTTATTCCCAACCACAGAGCCCGTCAATTCCCGCATTAGGGTTAGTAGAAACTGGTCCTGAAAATCCTTATCACCGATCAACGATATATTGAATTTCCAGTAACCAGCCATTCTAATTCTAGGCTTATCTAAGTTTATACGAACCCGGACAAGCCTATGGTCTGAATAAACTATAGTATGCTGACTTGGACAGCCTAAGAGTCCTAAATCGACTCGCCTAGGACTCGATCGATGTAGCTTCTTACGCAACAGCGAAGCCGAGCTGGCCCTATTAGTCCAAGTCTATTTCCGGGGAAATTCATTTCTGAACTTACCGAGAAGATCCATCCTATCGATAAAGTCCCGAAATGGCTTTACATCCGGGTTGTTAGTACCCAATCTAGTGCCCCCGCGATCTATATCGGGATCGAGGACGGCATTCCAGCCACCCGCTAAAATTACCCGCCGGGAAGTCGTCAGAAACAGCTCGATCCGTTGAAAAAAGGCAGTCCGCTCCCTGTGGTCATTGGGCGCATAAACCCCAGTGAGACGAAATGCCTGATCTTTTATGGTAGCGTCCACGACACAAAGCCTGCCCTCTCGATCCGCGTAGACAAGTGTACATACAGCATTCAAGGAACGGTTCACCAGCCAAGAACCCCACAAGAGCGGTCATCATAACACGCTGAAATGAGGTCAAACCTCTTCGTCAGTATATGATCATGGTCGCCAGAATGGAAACGAGTCTCTTGTACAGCACATATACTCACACCAAGGCACTGAAGTTCGCGATTGAGTCTCGCCCTTCGACACTCCGACCTCAGCCCCTGGTTAAAAAGAGAGACATGGTTAGATCTAATAGGGTTGGCCACCTGCCCCAAACATTGTCGGGGTGAGGATACAGACGACTTCGCCCAATATCCCACGACCTCGACCGATATCCCACGGAAATGTTAATTTAAGTGCTCTATGGAGAGAGGGGTAAACAAAAATTGGGACCCTCCCCGAGCAGAATTGACGCAACTTTTTAGCCTCTTCGGACTCCCAGACTGCAACTGGCGGCGAAAGTTCGATTCCTTTGATGGCTTCCTCCACCATTTCCCATGTATGCCGGGACCCGGAACCAGTTCTGATGACGGTGAGGACCCGTTGACCTCCGGAAAGTTTTGCGGGCCCTCAATGTCCTTGTCTCCTAATTTCTGCTTTTCTCAGGACGGTAATCTTTGAAGGAGTTAAGGACGCTGACTTGGTCATTGGTGGGGAGAACTAATATTTTTTGCGGGGAAGATGGCACAGAGACCGAGGGGCGCGGTACCCCCACTGATCCAGACTGTTTTTCCTGTCTAAGTTTTTTGTCTAATTCCTTAATTTTCAGGTACTTCTCAAAGCCTGGGTCAAATCAAACATCTTGGACTGCTCGTGCAGCTTTTGGGCATAGCTAGCAGATGTATCACCCCTGGAAATGAGACTGTTAGTGTCCTTGCTCTTGGGGGCTCCCGGTGACTGAGATCCCGCAGCTTCAGGCTTCCCTCTCGCTCTACCCACGACTTGCCATTCCTGTTTATCTTCCGCCTTCTTTTTGGCAGGAAATGTGGTCTCTGGAAGAGACCCTACCGCGGCTTTTCCGCTGCCGGTGCCAGCCGCAGAGAGGCCCATTACAGGCGCAGCGGAACAAGAAGTATCAGCTAGAGGGAGATCGGACTTGGGCGTCACAATGACAGGGTAGTACTTCCCGCCTATCTCCAAGCTGTTAGGAATGGAGGTAAAGGCTTCTCGGTCGATTATTATCCCGAACCACTACTCCCCTAACTCATACTCTGGAAGAACATTCACAATCTGGCCATACCGCATGAGATATGCGCCTAAATGCTCTCCAAGAACAAAATCAGGGATCTCGTACAGTGTTACGTTGGTCCTACGCCGTCCTTCTTATTCTGTGCGAATGATGTAGTCTTTGGTGATCAAATCACGAGACGTTGCACCCACACAGTCCTCCAGCGTAGGCATCAGTATGTCCCACATGAAGAAAACTAGTCCTTTAATAATCTGTTGAGGTTTAACCCGCAAGGAATTCAGTGCTTTCAACACTGTGCCTTTCGTGCATCGACAAATTTTACGTGTTTGCTTGCCAAGCACAAAGACCGACACTGTTATTTTCGCAATGCGTTCTTGAGCATCGATGTCTACCATTAGCCCGCCCTCAGTAATCAGATGACCGTACGTTTTGGCTCTCTCAATGAACTCCGCTACATTGACTATGCATTTCGGTGAGGAACTCCAGACAGAGAGTGACTCTCCTGCCGCTCCAAAGCTTACTTCGGCCTGCTTCTTTGTCATCGTCTTTTTCGTTAGTTTTCTTTATAACAGGGGTGGGTATACTGGACTTTCCTTTATAGAGCCTGTAGTGATTACTGCTATGTTTGACACGCCTACATTTTTCTCAACTGTGATTGGTCAAATAATAAATACTAAATATCACAGGGCAATTTACTGATCGCATTCACTACACTGAATTTTTCCTACCGTTAACTCACAAACATGCTTTTGTTATAAAATCACCGATTGGTTAATTTTTCATCCAATCAGATATTTTTCGTGTTCTTTCAAAATTTATCCCGCGTTCGTGCTGGGAGCCTACCGGTAATAATATAAGCCCGGATTCGTTCCCAAATTGAACAGTAGAGTTGAAAGCAGTTGAAGACAGTAGAACTCAACTACTCACACGCGTCTACACAGATTATTCATTCTACTCACTCTGCATGTACACACACAGACACAGAACTTGAATATCATTCACCACCAGTTCTTTGTGAACAAGCCAAGTTGCAACACCTCTGTTAGTTATACAAAATATACAATTGAACTTACTGTATGTTCTTCTGAATATACATTTTATTTCAATACAGAACTTTGAACATTCTATTCAGAAAACTTGCTTAATTACATTTCCTAATTCAACTAACAGATAAAGGGAAACTACTTTTTCTTCTTATTCACACATTACAAAATTGCTTTGTATTTGTTGATTTTAATATATATTTTATCGTTGAAACACAAATCGGTTTTCCATTGTTTTTCCTTGATTTTAAAAAATGTATAAATGTTAAATGCTCTTCAACACGCAGCCACATTAAACTTTTCAACAAAACACATTAGTAACCCCAACGTTTCAGAAAAATAGCATTTACATACCCACCTTTAGATGTTTTTTTGTCCCTTTTTGGTTGGGGGTGACAGCCTCATTAGTTTTATCGAGCGGATCTGCCTTAGTAGCAGTTCCGAATAAGTTTATGACTGGCCAACTCTGGTCGGCCATCACGTGTAATGTTCTTTTTAAAGGCCAGAAATAAAATTCTTTTTTTAAAACTGTCGCGGTCGCCATTAGCCGCTCCTTAGAAAGACGGCCTTGACCTTCACAACTCCTGATCTTGCAGACTTAAGTCAAGCAACATGCGAGAAACCAGACGACTAGTTCAATATCATTGATGCCAAACCGTACCTCGTGAGCATCGGATTATGCAGCGCTTCCTCAAACACCGAACAACAATTGTATTAATTTAATATCTATGGTTTTCTACTCCCTCTAGCCGGGGAGTTCTTGAATGAATCGCTCCAAATATCATAAGCTCCTTTTTTCGTCTAAATCCAAGCTGCCCGGCCCGTTTAGGATCAAAGTGCAGTATCTGTACTTTGTGATCATCCGGGCTGGCTTCTGTCGAACTCTCTAATGCAGAGAGGGACTCGGAGGAAGCTTTGCCGAAGGGCAAGGTTTCCTTCGGGGAGGTAGACAGGACCTGAACCCGTCAAGGCCGGTTCAAAGGTCATATTTTTGGCCGAGCCTGCGGGCTACCCACATTAAACCGGCCTTGTGCCACATTTAATCCTCGTGGGGCCTGGATCAAAATGTAGTACGCTGCCTTTGTGAGCTTCCGGTGCTTTGTCGAGTGTGTTACTCTTCGGCGCGATCCCGTTTCCGCGGTCGATCCGCCCTGTGAAGTCTATCACATTCTGCCTTGGCCCTGTTTAGGGACTCCGCCAAGTGATACACTTTGGTGCGATCCCGTTTCCGCGGTCGATCCGC
Source organism: Acanthosepion lycidas (assembly GCA_963932145.1). Classification (NCBI taxonomy): domain Eukaryota; kingdom Metazoa; phylum Mollusca; class Cephalopoda; order Sepiida; family Sepiidae; genus Acanthosepion; species Acanthosepion lycidas. Next base: position 101,229,812 of record OZ010591.1, read on the forward strand.
CCTGTGAAGTCTATCACTGTTGTCGGTCCGCCCCGTGAAGTCATTCATTGTTCTGACTTGGCCCTGTTTAGGGACACCGATCAACCTGCTGCTGTTCCCGTCTATTCTCCCATCCGGCAGTCGACCAGCTACATCCGTTTTGCCGATCAACTCTACATTCGTTATTACCAATACGACCGAAGGCAGCTACCCCTAATCGAAACCAGTCATACCGGACCCGACACCGACTTGAACACATTCTTCAGAGTACACTCTTGTACAATTGGCATTAATAAAATCGACATTATTGCTTCATAAACCTTCGCCTTTGTCCCCTCATTGTCTTGGCTGTTCACACGTTTCCTCATAAAGCTTGCGGGGGCGACATCCTTATCGGCCCCGCAACAAAACAGCCCACAAAATTCAAACAAGGGAGCAAAAAACAAAACAACCGAAAATAAAATGCAAACTTCAAACACAATGTAAACGGACAGAGAAAAGAACCAATGCAAAAATAAACAAAGTCCGATGAATTAAAAGAAATGTAAAAAAAATTAAAAAACAGTCCGCCGCTGAAAAGAAAATAAGAAAAACGAAAAATAAAAGTATAACTTAACTTAAAGAAAAACTTTGTGGTCCAAAAGAGTTAGGTAATCCAAAAAGAGTGTGTTTATCCAAAAAGAGTGTTAATCTTTATTGTGATTACCGACCTTTTTGGATTAACACACTTTTTGGATAAACACACTCTTTGGATAAACATACAAAAAGTGTGTTAATCCAAAGAGTATGTTAATCCAAAAAATAGGTCGGTAATCCAAAAAAAAGTATGTTAATCTAAAAAACACGGTAGCTTCCAAAGATATGACTGCAGGTACCATTGAGAAGCGTTGTAGACACCAGAACATGAGTTCGTGCGCTGGCCCATGCAGTCAACAGGGAAGAAAACGAATTTGTCCTTTATAGGACAAATGGTAATCGAATACCCTGTAATCAGGGGAAAGACAGTGTCTTGGTCTTGAAAAGTGTTCTCAAAGCACGGGTTAGCACGTTTACTACGATAATAAATCGAAACTGTAACCAAGCAGTCCGTGGGCTGCACATGGGTTCGGCTAATACAGCAGGGCCCCATAGCAAAACGTGGGACATACCGGTTAAAGACGACCTACTGCTAAAAAAGGCATTGAATCGCACGGTAACCTGTCGAAAGACATGTAAGTCGGCATGTAAGTAACGATAAAACCTTTCTTTTATTAAGTTTGGGGTATTTTTCTAATCGTGTATGTTCACTTCCTATCGAATCTCTGGAGGCACCAAGTTTACTTCGAAACATAGATTGTAAAGAGAATTTTTTTCATTTCCCCTTATACAATGCCGGCTTCGATGAGTGATGAAAAAAAATTACTAATGCTTAAAAATGCCTAAAAAACGTTTAAGGAAATTAATCTTTCGGATTAACTCTAGCTAGACCATCATCTTTCAAACAGAACTGAAATTTAAGTTCAAAGAAGGTGTGGCGGACTTCACCACATTAATTTAACTTTGATAAGAAATAGGACTCACGCAAGAATAGCCACAAGACATTTTTACACATAAAATATATGCATATTAACAAGATGTACAATATCAAACAACGATGTGAAAGAAAACATGCATTTAAGTAAGAAAGGTTGAATTATTCAAGAGTTGCCTCCCTTTGATTGAAATTTAAGAGCTCAGTGAGAGATAATTATTTGGTTTAAAGTTCACTGGATAAATGTGTGTTTGTGTGTGAACTTAAAGAGTTTGTATTTTGGTGAAGGAGTACAAATTATCATCAGCATGTGGGTGTGCGTGTGAGTGAGAAGTTTGGCGCGTGGTTCCAACTGTCGTGGATTCGTTTAGCAGTTGAGGTCTCACTAATTGAGATTAAAAAAAAATCTTGGCTTAAATAAGCGACTATAGGCTCCGATTCGTTGGGCGGGAAAAATTATTCTTCACGTACAAACGATCTGATTGGTTGGCATCAACTAATCAGCGAGCGGGCTTTGGAGAGACTTAAGGAAGCTTCTGTGAGCCACTTCTCCCAAAAGTGCACAAATTTGACTACTTAAAAAATAAAGCGATTCCAAAATTGTCGCATTAGTGCGATTTGTAAATTGCCTGTAGAAAATGTATTAGTGATCTATTAGCCAATGATCGTTTGACATTGTACATGTGATTTTGTGTTTGTGTGTATATGTTCGTGCGTAAGTAGGTTCGCACAAAAGCATTTATGATTTAAAATATTTAACGTGCTTTTCTTTATTTTATTTTTTCATAGGACTGTACTTCGTTGCCTCATCGCTCTTCCTACCATCAGGCGAAATACGCCATTCATAACTCCTTGTCTATTAATGCTTATCTTTTATGAAAATGTTCTCCCTCTTATAAGCTTGTCTTTCCCTTCATTCTCACTGCTTTTAGCAATTACTAATCTCTAGGCCCCTATCTCAGAGGTCAAATGGTCTCATGGGTGGTCAATCTCCTGTAGTTTATTTTCATTTTAACCGTCTGGATTCTCCCCGACTCTTTATCTAAAATTGATACTACATCTCTATTCTAAGTAAGTGGGATATTTCTTCTCGATATTCGATCTCCCTACCATCAATCATTATAATACCTATTCCTTCCTTTCTTTTCTTTCACAACTATAGCATAGTGTTTAACTGCATCCTCTCATCATGTGACATCTCATCTCTTTAACCATCATCTCTCTAGCACAAGTCTAGCATTTAACTATGAAGGTACAAGGCCCTTTTAATGTTGTCGCAGCCGCCGAGGGAATCGTTTGAGATATTCTAATACAAAGGTTGGGAACCTCCCGCCTCCTGGCCGTCTACTTCAATGATTCGGATAAATCGTCGGAAATATTCCAACATAAAGGTTGGAAACCTCCTGGCCGTTTACTTCAACGATTCGGGGGAATCGTCGGGGATGTTCCGGTTGAAAAATGTTAAATATTTATTTTCAAAGCATTCATTTATTAACCAGAAGGATGCGCAATCCTCCAACTCAGAAACTATTTTTTGTCATTTAGTGTTTGATTTTCTTGGTGTAGCTACGAATTTGCAACATATAGAGATACGAACCCCAGGTTAAAAAAAATGGGTTCGCTCAGATAGGAACACACGACACAGGTGTCAACGAACTCAAGATGAACGTTTGTAAATAATTCTATATAACAAAAACAACAGAATATGGAAAGAGTGAGATAACAAATGTAAAATCAATAAAGGGCATTTATTTGATACTGGGTAGTTCAAGCATTCGTGCTTCATGAATTTGCAAGTTCAAATGTTCATAATGGCAAATAGACAGAATCTCTTTTAAAATGTAAGGCTCCGGAATAGTACTTTCATTCGTTTCTCCCCTGGTAATCAGATTACATCCAAGATGAAATTGGGATGATTTCTCCGGGTATAATATTCTTTTATTCTCTACACATCAAGTAGTCGAATGAACCCACGGTCTTCGGGAATAATATCTTTTTTTTATTCACTGCGCATCGAGTAATTGAATAAATCCAGGATCTTCGGGAATAATATTTCCTTATTCCTTACACAGCAATAATAGAATAAGTTCATAGACACATTTATAATGAGCGCTCGATGAGAGTCAATTTACTTGCGACCTATCGTGGTCGGAGGTTATCGGGAAACTGAAATTACAATTAAAAAACCCCACTTGTTTTTCGAAGCGTTTGTCATGTGGGCTTGGGTGATCGACTTTTACTTCATTAGGTGGTCAGTCTGTCTAGTTGTCAAGCGACAGAGATTCTTTCCCACCATTTCTTGGTCTAGACAGGAAATGAAGAAAGAAAAGAAGGATAAACAAAGAGGAAACAAAAAGGCGTGCCTTTTAATAAACTGATCATACGTCAGATTAACATTCATTATTGAGAACCATGTCATAATGTTTATTTCTGTCTTCACTCCACAAGTATGAGGCGCACAAGGTAAATTTTGTGCAAGGACTGTATTTTATTTTGTACAATTTGTATGTTGTAAAAATATTTTTGTTATTTTAATAAATGTTAGTTTCTTCTTCAAATTTCATTTTCAGTAAGAGCCTTGTCTTTTTCGTTAGTACCTTCAAAAGTACTTGTAGTAAGAAAGATACAATACTGTTTCTTTCTTGTTTGGATTACCCCCACTTGACTTTGCCAAGACTTCGTTAGGTGGCGCTGTTAGATAGCTGAAAAAAAAAAAAAAAAAAAAAAAAAAACAGGATACTTCCTGTCTTTACCTTCTAGCATGCAGCAGAAGCAACACCAGCACGGGGACTTGTCCAGAGCATGGGTTATCTTTCCACGGGTGACTGAACCTTCTTCACACACACACACACACACACACACACACACACACACACACACACACACACAGAGAAAACTACACACACGTATCACCCACATAATTCCTAATTTTTATTGTCTTCTTTCCTTTCCTCTATATTTGCATGCACATTAATGTATTTTCTATCCTTTAATATCTCTTGAGGTCATAACCCAGTGGATAAAAGCGTTGGTTGGGTTCAGTGACTTGACCTAAAGAGTTGTGAGTTCAATACCTGACTACTTCAGTGGTAAACAAAAACTTGAAGAGTTGAGTTAAATGAAGATAACTGGGACATCCGAAAAAGGTATGGCACGTGGAACTAGAACAATCTATCCCCGTGGACGAAATTCCAATCACCTGAAGAATGTTGGAGCGTACAACGGCTGAAATGTCATGAATATAGCAATAAAGATGAGGACAACAGTCCGAACAATGTAAATAATTTCTATCCTTTGTTACTCAGTTATATATATATATATATATATATATATATATATATATATATATATATATATATAAAAGCCCCCCAAAAAAACATAAAAATCTCATACTCTGCTTCAAATTAGATCTCTTTCTGATTCACTCTACATGTCGACCGGACGTGAACGCTAAAAAAACAAAACCAAAAAAAAAAAGACGTTCTCTGCGCAGGAGCCCGAACATCACACCGGGCCCACAAAATTCCTCAAAAATCTAAAAACAACATAAAAGGAGCCAATCGCGAATGTTTCTGCCAAAGATAAAACCCGAAAAGAAGATGTGTCACCAAATTTGCTTTTAAGAACAGCGCACAAATACGACTGAGACATATTCGCGACAAACAGGCAATATTCAACCAATCCGCCACCGGACTCTCAACATCACTACCCGACCTCGGTTAACCGATTCAACTCCAGGCCCTACGAACTCTACACTTCCTCCAAGTCGCTTCCCTTGCCCACGTGACAACCCGCACATTTCCTCTGTATAAGTAATACAAAGAATTTTATATTAACAATTCTTATCTTCTTTTCCTTTCGCCTCACCGACGATACTTATAGTTTTGTTTGTTCTCTTGTGCTACCATACGTGTGTTTATAACAAAAATTTTCTTTCACCTCTGCTGACAATGGTCATTGCTTTTAGTTAAACATTCACGCCCGCAACAGCAACAAATGAAAACCGCAGCCATTTTTAATCAACCTCGCTTGTAGCAATTGACACCTCCATAATTTCAAGTGGTCCATCCGTATTCAATCAATGATTTGCTACATTTGTACTGCATTTTTTTCTGAAATATTTGTATGTTCTGATGTAGTAGTATATAGATATTTTCAGCACATGATCAGAATTAATTTATTTAGGTTATTTTACTCCCTCCTTCTATGAGTAAAGGTGTTATATCATATCATAGATATATTGATGCCTAATGTGGACCTTGGAGAGTAGAGAAATGAAATATATTTATTCTCTCTTCTATCTATACTTCTGAGATGAGGCATTATGTACATTATTTATATTATACGGACTATTGTCTTCATCTTTGTCGCTATATTACAAAGTTTCGGCCGTTGTACGCTCCGGTTGGTGGAATGTCGAACTGAACCCTTTATTTCGCTCACTGGGTGCCATGTTTAATGGATGTCAGTTATCAGTTCTGTTATCTCTTGTTAATTTCCCTCTGAAAGTTCTCCACTGCCTTAACCGGGTATTGGACTCTTTGGGTCCTGTCACTGGATCTAACTAACGCCTTTATCTACTGTGTCATGTGTCCTTGAGGACATTTGTGTATGAATTTCTGGGTATTATAAACCTGACATTCATTAAACATGGCACGTGGAACTAGAACAGTCAACCCCAGTGAGCGAAATAAAGGGTTCAGTTCGACATTCCACCTGAAGAAGGCCAGAGCGTACAACGGCCGAAACGTTGTAATAAATATAGCAAAAAAGATGAGGACAATAATCCGAATAATAAATAATGTACATTTCTTCTCTCTTTCCAAGCACTCAATTAATAACATTATAAATAAAAGTTTGTAATTGTAATTCTCCGGCTCAAATATCGCTGCATGCTAATAAAAGAATTATTTTTATTCTAATCTATAGTTCCTGTCATCCTTTTTTATGTATTTTACTGGCCAATCCCTATCGTGAGCAAACAAAACATAGTCCACGTACATAACTAGTAGTAGCATGGCTTTATCATTAACAAGTTTAGTAACTGTTACTAGCTCGCTCTGTAAATAAATATGCATTGTAAGTTGCAAAACTCACAAGAAATAAGTAATTCTATGATACTAATTTCAAAGAATCCTTCACCCAACATGTCAGTTAAACATTTGCATTTCTACGAAATTTCTGGAGAGTGTGGTTGGAAAAATAATTTTCCAATAAAAGTGAATACGGTTTGGTGCAAGTGTAATTTTACCCGGTTTTGTTAAACCGGAACTAGATTTTTTGTAACAACATCATTGATTGGTTGTTAAGACAAACTTGTGTGTCGGCTGCAAATGCAAATATGGAGGTCGGGCTCTCGACAAAAACACTGAATAAGTTTTAATAAGTATAAAACAATTTTTTGTTTTTCTCGTTTTGTTCTTGCATTGAATCAAGGCGAAGATGTCATTGACATTTACTTTTATTGTGGGTGCATCAACTTTTTGTTGCAGTAAGAAGAACAATGATAATCGGTTGACATAAATAAATGGATTTTTTTTTTTTTTGACAACCGAAATTTTTTTTTTCCTTTAAAAATACAGAAAGTTTCTTTTTTGACAGAAAAAGAAATAATTTTTAATTATTTTTAAATTAATAATATTTATGACTTAATATTACTTTTTTAAAATCATTTTCAAACAAGAAAATAATTCTTGGTGATTTTTCGCGATTTAAGGAGATAAAACAAAACAAAAGGTAAGAAAGAAAGAATCACTTCTTTTTTTTAGTTTGTTTTTTCTGTTCGGATTTAATTCAAATATTTTTTGTTTTCACTGTGAACCTAACACTTCTGAGCACTTTTTATTGTTGAGATAAAGGGAATCAGAAGAAAAATCTTAAATATTCACTAAAAGTCAACATGAAAAGCCTGTACAAACGTCAGCTTTTTTCTTATTCGGGCCCAATATTCCCCCTTTTTTTATCTTTTTTTATCTTGTACCCCTTTTGAAAATATTTGGTGTAACAAAAATGTCTGTAAAAATGGTAACCTTTCTTTTACTTTTCACACTTTTACAGTTACAACACCGACTATTTTCCTTTGAATTTAAGAAATATTTTAAAAAATTAAGGTAAATGAAAAAGAAATCTTATAAAAATTTACGTTGCAATATAATAAAGCCTTTGAACTAAAAATTAGTGAATTTTATTTTATATTTACGTTTACGGTTTATTTATTTATTTTTTTTTATGAAGTACGTGTTTAAAATTTTATCTTGTGTTTAACGATATTGATCTGAAACCCTTTTTAATATAAAATTAGTTTTTCGCTATTTTTTTGTTATTATTTTAATTTGAAAGTCATCTTCTATTTAATTAAAAAAATGCTAAAAACGCAAAAATAAAATTCTTCATGACACCGTAATTGAAGAACGGCCATTTTGTTACCATGACAACAAACAACTTTGTTTTTTTTGGTTTTTTTTACTTTTGCCTTTCAACTTTAAAACTAAACACGGAAAAAAAATTTTTATAGGGTGATGACTGATAAAACTTAAATTTTTTAAAGTTAAATAAATGATTAAATAAATTTAAGAAGGTTACAAACAAACAAAAAAAAAATCGTTTTCGTGTTTTAAACTACACTTTTTTTATATTCGGCAAATTAAGAGAAAACAAAAAGAATTTGAACGTTTTTTTTTTGTTTTGTTTTTTGTCATGGATTATGTCGTTAAAGGAAAAAAAAACACTTTATTTTTATTCGCACTTTTAATAATTTCTTTTTACCACCGCAAATATTTCGGCTGATTGTTTCTCCAGCCATTTTTAGGTGAAATTGATAATCCTTTCTTAGATTTGATTTATCCCTCACCCATGTAACTGATTTTTTTTTTTTTTTTACTGTAATAACATCATTATCACTTTTTTTAGCTGTTTCCCCGAGAGATTTCACTTGAAGATGACCAGAGAATGAAAAGTCGAAAAATATGTGGTAAAACAATTAAGTGTCCCTCGTTTGCAAAGAAAAAGGTAGAGGCGAGCACCGGAGCACGTAAAAAAAAAAAAAAAAACAACATTCTTGGGATAATATTGTCTTTAGTTTCAGTGTTATAAAAGAAAAATATCTTTTTTTTTTTTTTTAGAGCTTCCATCTTTTGAGTGGATAAATAAAAAAAAAAATTAAAAAAAAGAATAACATTTACCAGTTGTGTAGCTGACTGATATTTTTATTTATTTTTATTTATTGACAGATTTTTAATTACCTATCTAGCATTGTGAGTAGAATTAGGAAATTGTCGTCCAGGTATTTAAATCCGAATTCCAAACAATAATAAAAATAAAGAAAATATGGTTGTGCCTGTTAAATATAAATCTTTTGTATTTTTTACAAACATATGTACTGTACAGGAATTCAAAAGTGTAAAAAAATTATTAGTCTTTAGAATAAATGAGTTAGTTGTTGGTACACAGAAAAAGCTGTAGTTGAGGAAAGACTTTTCTTTTCTTTTTTTTTTATTTTATTTTTATTTTTTTACTTCAATCACTATCTTTTCTATAAATATTTTCATGGCAATTGTTCTGATGAGGTTTCCTCTTTGGTGTGTCGTGGACCTAGGAAGGCTGCGTGAATATTTAAAGTTGTGCTGCAAATAAAATATGCAATATCCACAAACATAAATTATAAAAAAAGTGTCGGATGGTAATGATATTCAACTATGACAAAAGGGACAAGTTTTGAACAAATTAATTTTTATTATAAAAATTAATTTGTTGTTCCAAACAAAAAATTGTAAATTTGTATATATAAAATTTTTATATATACAAATATACAATTTTTTGTTTTGTAATGGTGCGTGCGAGAGTATATTTAAGAGAAAAAGTTCTTTACTGCTTCAGAAATGTTCAATGCCAAAAGTAAGTAAAAGTTGTCTGCCCTTTTAATATAAAGGTTAAATTCAAATTAGACAAGTTTTTTTTTTTAAGAAAGATATTGAATGGAAAAAGTTCTTCGTTGAAATTTTCCTAATCTTTCATGAAGGAAGTTTGTTCCAAAATGCATTATAAAAATTAAGCTTTCTTTTTGGTGTCTCTCTGAGTTTGTATCTCCTTCGCGTGTAGAAATATCTCACTGCATGCGAGTAAATCTCTGTGCGTATCCCTTGCATGTGAGAATTTCAATGAGCCAAAAACTTGTTTGTCATTTGTATTTATAGTTTTTTTAATGACTAAATTGGCTCAATGGAAATGCGGCAGATGTTGCCAATAATTCTCAGAAATGCGTGGGCGAGATTGTATTTTTTTTATTTTTTATCCAGTGGGATTTCTTGAAACATTTAAATTAGGGGAGAATTTGAGAAAGATTTTTTTTTTTTTTTTTTTAAGTCAGTTGAGCCTATTTTTGCACAAAATTTGATTGTTTTTTTATGGAAATTTCTTGAAGCTTACTTTACAACCAATGAAATTCAAGAAAATGTTTGATATTGAAATAAGAGTTACTAAAGGTGTCTTAACTGCATGAATTTTAAAAAGTATACTACTAGAACTAGATTGGCAAATAGGTTTCTCATTTTTTTTTTTTTTTTTTTTTTTTTTTAGCTAGATGTAACCCCATTCTATTCTAATAATTTCTTTTCTTGCCTCTGGAACTCTTTTCTGGTTTCTTGCATCTCTATCACCTACAATCTTCAAAAATGTAAATGCATCATCAATCTCGTTCTTTTATTGTGCTTTCTCCTCAGTAAATTCTTCTCATTTTCTTTCACTCCCAGTAATCTCTTGCATCTTAGTGACATTATCACCTTGATTCGGGTGAAATGATTTTTAAGATAGTGAAAAGACCTTTTAATGACAATGCATTTCAGCTTTGTGTCTTAAGTTTGGCATCTTCAGGTCAGAATGATAAGTCGTTGCAATAGCATTTTTACATGAAGACATCTACCTAACACAACAAAAGTGAAAAGTGTTGTCATTAAAAAGCTTTTCCACGTTGTCTCATTTCTCCACAGTTGTATTTATAAAATATTATCAAAAGCTTAAATATTTCCTTCCTTTTTTTATAATACAGATGATCCTCTATGAAAATTCTAATGAATGAAAATCTTTTCTCTACCTAAAAGATTTTAGTGTTTACATAAATATTTGATCCTGGATTTTTATCCCATCCCCAAATTATGCCAGAATTCAACTATTTCTTTCTGAATCTAAATAGTAATTCTTTCACCTTTGATTTTCCTCATATTGAAAAATAATATTGTGCAACAACTTTGCAACTGAGCAATGACAGCTGCATTAAAATCTGAACACTGACAATTAATTGGTCACCGACAGTAGTCTGTAAATACCAAGTACAGCATTACAGCAATTCATATAGGCTATCCATTCCTATTAGTTTCTTTTCTAAAATGATGGCATAAATGCAGGCAAAATATTGTACTTTTTAACTTTTTTTTTTTTTTACCTTTCATTACGTCATTAAATGTTTTCATAGTAACAAATCATAAACTTTTAAGCAGCGCATATCACATTGTAAACTTATAAATTCCAATTATGCGCTACAACACCTGTCAGTGCTTACTGAATACATTTCTAATATATTACCTATTAAAGGTAGTCAGAATATAGTAGCTGAGAGTATGTCATGATTGCTTTTTGCAGTACAAGCATATGTCTGTGTTTTGTAGAAATCTTTGGAGTACAAGCTAATGATAAAGACCTGAATTCTTTTTCTAATGTTAGAAGTTTGGGTAATAATTCTAAGATATTATATGATGTATCCACATTTATTCTAAACTTTTTTATACATCAAGCTTCTTATAAATCTATTTTTGATTGTACTGTCTTTGTAATCATATTGAATAAATATATCCTGTATATAATATATATAATAATATATGATATATCCTGTATAAAATTAGTTAAGTATGGATACTATTGGCCAAGTATTAATAAATCTGTAAGAGATTTGTATAGAGTGTACCATGTCAAAAATTATAAGGAAGATAAACTATTCAAAATGTTGAATTAGTATAGCCATGTCTATAAATTATCAATAAATTTAGTTGAACCACTCTCTTCAGTCTGTAATAATTCAGATCTGTGTTTAAGCTTCTATAAATATCTTGTGCCATATACAGACTGTTCAGTTCATTGGATTGAGGATCAACTAAGTGAAATTACTAAACAATCAGGTTGAAGCTCTGTACACAGTTCAATCCAGTTTATTGATGCAGGCATCTCATGTGGGTGTGACTGTCTCACTACCTAGTATTCTACCAAACACATTATTACTTGTATATGAACATAAATAAACCAAACAAAATTATCAAGCCCAACCTCACAAAAATAAAAGTAGACCAAAGGTTCACAATCTCCTACACCAGTGTGAGGGGGCCTATGTTCCAACTTTCCAGAAATGGAATACCATCTACTGGATTCCAATCCTGACTTTCTATTCCTGTCTGAAACTGGTTTTAATAACTCTCTCCCACTGGAGGAGCTCACAATCCCGGGCTACTCAATAAGTAAGCAGGACCATCAAAAGTACCCCCAAAAATGGGGATGCAGACCTCCTGTATATGTGATTACACATGGCACTTACCCACAGTGCCACCATCATTTTCACCATGTATCTTCCACAATATGATGGAATTTTAATGTTCAACCAAATATCTTTGAATCACCCACCTGTGTTCCTGGTTTAACAGGACATCAGGTGAAGCTCCTTGACCTTTTCCTCACATCCTGCCTTGAAAAAATGCCTTGCAGAAGTCTTACCCCTGAAAGATTACTCCCTAGTCAGTGTCAAAGTTGATGCTAAACTAAAGGCATCCCCTGATAGACTGTTCTGTAGAGTGTTCTTTCAGTACATGAAAGCAAGCTGGGACAGTTTCAGATCTACATGGTGGAAACACTTCTGTCAACCTTCTTCAGATACTCTACCCCCAAAACTACTGCCTTGTATCTGAATGGATCCTCATTGGAATGGAGAGTTTTATACCCCCAGAAAAACTCCAGTAGAAACTGAATAGCCAGTCCTGGTTCACCCCCCAAATATGCTGCAGCCATAGCTCATCATAACCACTACTGCAATACCTATCACGGAGTAGTGTAGTAGGATGCTTGCTACATTCAGGACTGCCTGCAACTGCTGCAAGAATTCTAGCAATCGAGGCCAAACTTAAAAGCAAATAAATTGAATACCATGAGTTCTGGAAGATCTAACCAAGTTCTGAATGTAGGCAAAGCATCAGTGCCTACTATGTCCCTGATGTCATCTCCTCTTTTCCACCAACTCAACATTAGAGGACAAAGACCATCCCCTTCCAGACTTCCCAAACATAATCTTAATAACATTTTCATTACAGCCCAGGAAGTCTTAAGACTTATCAAAACTCTTTACTCTAAGAAGGCTACTGATTCAGACAAAATCCAGGTCGTTATCCTTAATGGTATTAACCCAGATTTATTCCCAATCCTAACAAAACTATTTAACTGCTACTTGAGAGAGAAATCCTTCCCAAGTCTGTGGAAAGTGTCAAGTGTATGCCTGATTTTCAAGAATGCAGGTGAGCGCTCATCCTCCTCACAGTATAGATCCATCAGTTTCTTCAATGCCATCAGCAAGCTCTTTGAAGCTATAATCGACAAGAAAGTTGATTGATAGGTACAACCTCTTGAGCAACAGTACGGATTTCAATCTGCCCAGTCCACTGCTGATATCCTAACTGCAATTACAGGATTAGTGAGGCAGTTGACAATGAATACATCTCAAGGATGGTCACATTAGATATTTTAAAGGCTTTTGACAAGGGGTTGCTGCTCAAGCTCTCTAGTGATCGAGTTACTGGAAGAGTCTTCTCAGTTATAAAGTCCTTCCTAACAGCAGGTAGATCCCTGAAAGTAATTGTTAATGGCTCCAAGTCCCAGCTGCTCAATGCGGGCATCCCTAAAGTTTGCTTCTTCCATTCGATAAATGTTCTGCCTAAGAGTATACTCTGATCATATGTAAATATCTATGCTGATGATACAACAATATATGGGTGCCCCTTCAAAACCCTTGACCAGAACTTGGCAGCTGATCTCTCCTTTGACCTAACTCTAGCAGCTCAGTTGTGGAAAAAATGGCCGGTCACATTCAATGCCTCAAAGACCAAACAAATGACCTTTCACTGATCAGACCCAAAACTTTCACCAATTGTGATGAATGGATGGTTTATCTGGGAGGCCTCATATCTTGAGTGCTTGTTGGAACTTAATCTCGACTCAGATCATGGAACTCGTACATATGATCCATCACTAAAGATCGTGGAAAAATGGTTGGTTTCCTGTACCACTCCAGTATGTACCTAACTCCTCCTGCTATCCTCTACCTTTACAAGAGCCAGATCAAGCCGAAAATGGAGTATTCCTGCCATATATAGGCAGGAGCTACCCAGTCTTCCTTTTCCACTCTTGGTAGAATCCAAAAGTGTCTCCATGTATTTGTGGGTGACAAATTATTTTCAGATAAACTACACTCCTTCGTTCCACCAGTCCTAAACTTCATGTCCTGCCATGCCACGCACACTCACTCACATTCCCTTCCCCGATCACTACAATCTTGACTGTTCAAATCTAGGGTTAACTGTTATCTTCTGCAGAAGCTGTAACTCTTCTGTAACCTGCTACCTCAAGTGATCCCAGGGCCTTGTATAGTGTGAACACTACTGTAAAATATATATATGACAAAACAGATAGAACAGCAAAAACCATATTTGTAGCTCATAAAGGATAATGGCTATCAGCATTATCATTTATATTCCTCAGTATACATAGAACACATAATAAACCTGGCTTCTCATCTTTTTGTATTGTCATTTGTCCTTCAATATTAATTCTCCAAGTGTTAATCACTCCATCTGATACAATGATGTTTCATTAATTAGTAAATCAATTTGTATAAAACTATGATAGCATTTTTTTTATCTCTGACTTTTCTCAAAGAAATTCTCATTCTTTAAATAAATCTTATGTTCAAGTGAATTTATGTCATTTAAGATTGCATAATTTAGGGTTTATTGAACATTTGAAGGTATATTACCAGGGCCCTACAAAGTTTTAGTGGTGACCAAAACATTTTTTTCATTTGGACGAATGATAATATACATTATCAAGTATCTGTAGATATTTTGAAATCTTAAGTTGAAACATTTGTAAATAAAAAGTATTTAGTAAATTCCATATCTAATCAAAAAGGGTTCAAACTATGATTACCATAGATTTTGGTAAAATGACACAATTACTGATCTTCTAGACAAAATAAATACACTCATCTCATTTGTGGAGTTTGAGCAATAATGACAATTTAAAAAATTAATATATCTGCTTTTAAACTTAGCTTAATTATATATAATTTTAAAGTACTAAAATATATCTAAAAACATTCTATGTATGTATATACGTATGTGTTATATATATATATATATATATATATATATATATGAGAGAGGTTTGGAGGTCAAATAAAAGTCCTATTCAAAGTTAATGTTTTTATATGATCTCTTAGGTAAAACAAAAATACATAGAACAAGTTTTATATCTTCTTGAGTACTTTAAGAGAAAAGTTTTAACTGTAAAAACAATAGATATACTGATTTTTAAATATTGGCATCACCTTCAAATATTAATATTTTTTGCAATCTTCTCCAGGAATAAAAATATAAGACAGGTGCTATTTGTCTCAAAGATTCTGTAATCGTGTCCATTTTGAACAAAATCTGTAATGCTGTTTTGTTTTTTGTTTTTTTTTTTTTGTTTTTTTTTGCATAAAGTTTTTTGTCATGGTATGACCTTACTTTTAAGGTTAAGAATAATAAAATTTCTGAAGATAATGTTTCAAACAGCAACAATAATAATTTATGTATAGATAAGTCTGATAGCAGTGTTCAAAGACAAAAAGCAATTCTAACTTTAATAAGTTGAGTATTACTATTTCCAGTAATTCTGATATAAATGATCACAGAATGTCACTGAATTCATAGAATTGTCTTTGGGTAGATGGTTAATTTGAAAAAAAAATTTTATTATTATAAATTGTGCAGAAATTTCTCAACAATTTGAATAAGAACTATTGCAATAAGATTCAAAATTAAATTATTAAAATAGCTGGCATGTATTCATTTCAGAGTTATACCAAAAAGCAACATAAATCTAGGATACATACACACACAGATATATTTTCAATGAATACGACAAATTTATTTTACCCCGACCAGTAGGATGATGTCCCTGCAAAACTCCAAGTTGCAATATAAATCAGTTGAACTTTTATTTATCTGTTAATTTATATAATAACAAGCTCTGGAAAAGAGCTACCAAGAATAAAATCTAATTTTGTAGGTGTCGTAGAAAACATAAGGTATAAAAAGAGAATTTTCAATCAATTGTGATTTGAACAAATTGAAAAACTTTTGATTCTCCTGAAAACAAATATAAGACTTTGTAACAATATAACACTGTAAATGATCATGGCTTACCAACAACTGGGACTATATGCCAGCTCCTCTCAGTCAATATGCATTTATTTCCTTTTCACCTGTAAATTTTGAGTAATGACATTTACTGAAATGTATGAATTTTTTCTAGATCAGGTAAATATCCATTTCTATGAACATTTCAAATAAGACTGTTTGCTATGATAAGGTACATTCACAAAAATAAAAAAAAACTGTTATTATAAAATGTAAAGAAATTGCAATTTAAAATAATTGCCATAATCATTTTAAGTTTATATGCTAAATTAATTGTAGCCATGATTAATAACCAATGCTGCTATAAATGCACAAAAAAAGTAATCTTATTTTATTCATTTAATTACAGTGTTTATTTTTATAAACTATTTCTGATTGGTACTGCAGAAAATGTCTAGTTCTTCAAATTTATTAAAGAGATGTCTTTTCAGTATTAAGTCCAAAAGTAATTTATCTTTTGATCATATTTTGCTGTTTATCTCAACACTCAGATGATTTTTACATTTTGTGACCATTTAAAAGCCGTTCTTTCATAGTATTTCTGTGTTTGAGTATACCAGTTTAATAAAATATTAGAACTTTATATGAATGAAGGTAAATGTTAAAATTTTATTCTTATTTCTATAGAATCTTTGAAGCAGACCTCCAAGGAATCTCTTGTTGAATATCTCAGATATGTTTTAAAGATTTGCATTTTCTTTCTTTTTAATTTTATATCACATATCAAATTATTTATCTTTTGTCTTTTTTCTTCTTAAAGAATGGGTGAGAAAAACCCATTTTATAGAACCCCAGAACGCCGAAGAACCAGTGCTGAAATTATTAGAGATGCCAAAAAAGCAATACGCTCTCTTTCTACCAAACGTCCTTTTACACCGCGGGACGAGAAACGGACACTGTTTGGTGAAGGAAGCAATCGCAATCCAGATGCAAGACCAGCCAGCACTTACAGGTACAAATTGGTACTCATTAATACAAATTCTGTCAACAACCAAAAATTTTATGGAGTCATTTCGATACTTTTATGCACAAAGCACAAAAATCCAAAACAAATAGTATACAGAGAATTTAGAGAATTTATATGGAAGCATATTCATATTTTATAAATTTATTGAAAAATGGCGTGGTAAAAGAACAAAAATGATTGATTAGTAGTGCTTAAGAATATGAAGGATCTTGGTCTAAATTTTATATGCACTTTAAACGAGTCACTTCTGGAACACTGTCTGCTTTGGACCGAGGAGTTATTAATATTGGATTATTTTCCTCTTTAATGTATTGTTCTTGTCAGTTCATCCTCAGGACAGATTCTGGTAGAATTTTCATCTGGAATGATTATTTGTCCAACTGATGTGTATAATTCCACAAATAACTGAAAAAAACATTGATCATTTTAAATAGATTATCAATATACCAGTATTTAATTAATATTAGTATTCTGTAGTGGTGAAACTAAAGAGGCAGTACCAATGCTGGTATTGTAAGTATAGACTTGTTTATATGAAGAGGTACTGATGCACTTTCCAAACTCTGACCAAACATCAGAATTTATAAAGGCTGTGTGTGTGTATGTGTAATATAGCTCAAAAAGCGCAAATTCTTTTAATAATGGTTTATGAAAAATGAAAGTGCTCAGACATTGGACAGTTTGTTTAAGCTTTTACTAGAAACCAGGAAAATTGTCCAACATAAACAAAATAAAATCTTCAACAAAGAACTTTCATTGGTCTAATCAATATATAATGTAAGTATTGCAGTAATTGTCCCTGTGAAAAAAATATTAAGTGCTGATATGTCAAATTTAAAAAAGAAGAAAGTTTGTTAAAGTATGTTTTTTGATATGAAAAACTTACAGAAAATGACTTTAAATAAATAAAAAGAATGTATGAGCACAAGTGACAAGCACACAATGATATCCTAGTAAAATTTTGAGTCTTTCTGGTGCCATTTACCCATCAGCATAGTTTTTATTTTATGGAAATCCTATTCTATAATGTTGATTTTAATATATTAGAAATCTTCAGATGATTCACACCAATTGCCAAGCATAGTCTGAAATTAAACTGGAAACTTAAAAATTATAATTTTATATACTTGTCCTTGAGGACACATGGCACAGTGGATAAAGGTGTTGGTTAGATCCAGTGACAGGACCCAAAGAGTGTGAGTTCAATACCTGGTTAAGACAGTGGAGAACTTGGAGAGGGGAATTAACCGGAGATAACTGATAACCGACATCCATTAGACATGGCACATGGAACTAGAACAGCCTACCCCAGTGAGCGAAATAAAGGGTTCAGTTCAACATTCCAACAACAGCTGAAATGTAATAAATATGGCAACAAATATGAGGACAGTAGTCCGAATAATGTAAATAATGTACATAATACCTCATCTCAGAAGTATAGACAGAAGAGAGAAGAAATATATTGCATTTCTCTACTCTCCAAATAATGTAAATAGTGTAGAAATACTCCATTAACAATTTCATTGAAAAAAGTCTTTAAGAAAACAAAAGGATTTTAGATTTAAATATCTCATGGACTATGCATATATTGTCCCATTTTGGATTAAAAAATAATTGTAAACAAGCATAACTTTGGAACCCAAAGATTTCATTTTTTTAAGATATGAAATAGATCAAACTGTGCTACCACTATTACCCACTAGAGTCACTGTGATAAAAGAATTTCCTTGACCAACATCTTCAAGACAGTTCCAACATTTTATAAGAATTACGAATTATTGTTACCATTTTATACTAAACTGCCCAACAGTTGTTTTACCACTAACAGAACTCTTTAAGACTAAACAAAAACACATCACCTTGGATCATGGTATAGGTACAATTATACACAAGGAAACAACAAATCTTATCAGACAAATATCTTCTTTTTTTTTTCCCTGCAAAACTGCTTGTTACATAAACAAAATATAGTCTATTTCTAAAGAATTCTTGGCAATTTTCTTTGTAATCAAACATTTTTGACACTTTCTAGAGAGAAGACTTCATTATTATTTACCCTACAGGGAATTCTGAAATGAACCCTTTATTTAATCTACATGGGTAGACTGTTTTCTTTCCACTGCTCATGTCTAGGGATACCATCTAGTTCTTATTTTTATTTAGTACTGTTCAGCTTTTTCTCACCCATTTCCACTGAGTGTAAGTACGCACTACTTAACACAGGGATTAAACTCACAACCACTGTCATCAAATTCACAAACCAATGCTTTTAATCTACTAGGATAATCCATAATCAACTCTTTTGTAGTGGATAAAAACATTGGTTGGTGACACAGTGGTTGCAAGTTCAATCCCTGGGTCAGGCAGCATGTACTCTAGGAAACAGGCAAGCAATAACTGAACAGTACTACATAAAAATAACTAGATAATATCTCTAGAGGCGAGCAGTGGAAAGAAAATGATCTACACATGTAGATTAAATAAAGGCTTTTGTTCAGAATTAGGTAGGTAGGTTACCCAGATTGATATACACCTGAGAAAGGCCAGAGGTCATAATGGCTGAAATGTTGTGATAACAACAACCAAGATGAGGACAGTAGTTTGAATATAGATGGTGCAAATAAGGATAACTCTTCATCCCAGAAGTTAAGACAGACACTTCATTGTGTACACAGACCATAAAATGTTCACATACTTACTATATATGCACACATGGAAAAATATACAATCAGCTAAATCAGTAAACTGAACTATATTTCTTAGTTTCCTTTAGGAATCTGACATGTATTAAAAAAATGAGCATATTAGCAGATACTTTGATGCCTGTTCACCATGCTTCAGTAACTTCACTAATCTTTAGTTATAATACAACTGTACAGGAACAAGAATCACATGAAATTTTGTTATATATCAAGGATAATATATCTTTACACAACTGACAGAATTACTAGTACATTTTGATGCAATACATCTGGGAAACCCCTAAGCCCTTACATACTTCTCAGCTTAAGATGAAAGATTATTTAGCATTTACATGGTCTATTGCATTCAAAATTAATAACTGAATGTTTTGCCTGGCCATGCACGACAAAAACTGTAAGAGATTGGATACAAAAATGCTAAAATGCATAAAATCAAGCATACAAAATCTTCACTCTGCTATTTTCAGAATTCTTGATACTTGATTTTCAAACTTACACATTGACATTGTCAGTTCTCTACCTAATGAGCTCATGTAAATGGATGTCCAAAGAGAAAATGTAAGGAATATTAAAAAAGACAAACATTGCTAAGGGCTACCAAGGAACCATGATCTCCCACATCCACAAGGGACACAGCACAGATGATGTTCACTTAAGTCATTATAGAATGAATAAGATTTTCTTAAAAGAAAAATAGGACACAATACTATAGCATATATAAGAAGTCCTTGTATATGAGTGGGTGGGGGATATCGATTTATTGTTTTTTTTTTTTTCAATAATGCTTATTAATTTCTAATCCTGTAATACTTGGCTAAAAAAAAATATGTTGGGTAAATTGTAATACGTACAATTGAGATTAAGATGACATCTTATTTAGTACTGTAAAAATATTCCGCAATTGTAAGGTTTTGTATCAATATTATTTAAATATTCATTGATTTATTTTGTGGCTATGTATTTTCATTGGCCTCATGAGGATATCACTTTTCTCTTTATATTGTTTTCTAACTGAGCATCATAAAAGCAAATACATTCTCTATCTCCTTGTAGTAAAAGTAGTTTTTTCTCCCCACTTCCACTTTTTTTTAATTTGGGGTGTCTAACATCCCCACACCTGTTCAAAGGGAAAATTTCTTGTATACTTGTATAATTCATTTTATGTTAGAAATTAAACAAATCTTTGTATAATATATGGAAAAATACTTTATTTTTATAAACTATAAATGGTTAAACATTTTACTTAGTGTTGAAATTCTTATGTGTTATGAACCCACATTAATGAGGAATGTGAGAAGCAATATTGAAAAAAAATGTGGTAAAATTCTAAATTAGGCTTTTTCTGAATGTTAAAATGCTTGCTTTTAAATGATTTTAAAAAGAACTTATAATTTTATCCCATTCTTTGTAACAGACTGACTTTTCTTATTCAATAATCAACACTTGAATATTTTAGACAAAGAAGATTTATTTGCTTTTTTTGCTTTCTCTTGAACCTTTAACTTGTACTGGATACTCATTTGTAATTTTATGATTTAATTTACATTTCATAAAAGAAAAAAATGAACATGCTCCATTTTATTCTGATGTTCTGAAAACATTATTTGAATAATGGTCTTTTAGTATTTATTTTCCTTCAGCACACTATTTTATGTTTGTTTTACTTGATTTTAGTATTGGGTCTCGGCATTTTGAAGGTTTAGAATCTCGGCCAGTTTCAGGAACCAGATTATCTCCCATCAACCATGTAAGTAATGAGACTTATCCTCGGTTTATCTGTCAATTAATGTTTGCAAATACAAACACAGTTTTTTTAGATTAAAAAATATATATTGTTAATAATTTTGTTGAATGCATAATATTCACAATCTTCAGATTTATTGATGCAGATGTTTTCAAGAGTTTTTTTTTTTTTTTTAAAGCTAAATGTAATGATATAAGACAATTGTGTTATGTTGTACTAATGCCTCAAGTGGGGAGAGGACCTGCATTCTCTGAAGATCAACATTTAAGATATTGATTTTTAACAAAAGTGGAACATTGACCACTTTGTCAGTGGTAATTATGCAACAGTCATAAGGCAACCTATTATCCAGGTGCAGTTCATTTTTTGATATATTTGATCAAATAACAAAATAAAAAAAAAAATTTTTTCTGAATCTACTTATGCTCATTTCCTTCATATTCCATTGGTGAGGAGGAAGTTCCATGCAGACAGATTCATCTCCAAAACTGCTGCATTATGGAATGGACTCTTTAGAAAATGCTTCCTTGATCACTACACTCTTAATCACTGTAAGTCGAGGGTCATCTGGTATCTGTTCTACATATCCTCATAATATGCACCTCTCACTGCCTACTTGTATGCCTTTACAACAACCTCAGTTAGTAACCCTCTACCTTGACTGGCTCTTGAGCTTTATATTGGGTGAACATTAGTAAAACAAATGTTTCTTATATTGAAGATAAGAGACCCTTTTAAAGCAGATGAAATGTATTAGTGATCAACTGTATAAAATTACTATTTGCATTTTTCTTTTTTTTTAATAAAATTGCACGCATTATTTACTTTTTATCTATTTTTTATTTTTGTATTTAAGCTACTTTAATCTAACTTAATGATTTTTGTTTTCATTACTACTTTTTCAGCCACTAAATTTACCATCTGAATTAGAAACAAAATTGATATCTCCAAAGCCACCCCCAGAAGAAAGCAAACCTCCTGGGTACAAGGGATCGTCTCGCTTGCATTCTAAATTAATCATGGGGTCATTTTCTGACACCAGAAATGAAGAAACTGGTCAGTATTTCAGAATTTATTTTTGGAGGAGACTTTTTCTTTTATCTTTGCTATAAGTGATAACAAGTGATTCTGAATAGGTCGTATAAAAAAGAATAACAATCCTTTGTCCTAATTTGACCTTGGATTCATTGTATATAATTTGTTTCTAACCTTTATTGCTACTTTTTGACTTAATAACTAATCACTTACAATAATTTATCCAGTATTAAGATTATAGATTTTATTCATATTTACTATGTTTAGCTTCGTCTAGCACATTAGTTCCCAAATTTTTTTTTCTTGGGTCACATTTTCGGAATGAAAATTTGGTCTTGCCTCACCAAATTTTATGTGATTAAAAAATGCATTTAAAAAATAAGAAACAGACAGAGAGAGAGAGAGTTAGAGAGAGAGTTAAAGGGAGGTAACTGATGATTCAAAGTCCGATCATTATCATTGATAATTCTCTCCTCCAATTTGTGGAGCTTAGTTACTATATTCTTAATACTTGATATAATGCAAAAATATCACTCACAATGATAAAATCGGTCAATAATTATTTATAACTATTCAAACTGGGATTCATGCATGCAATTACAAATAATCCATAACAATGTTTTAAATTTTGATATTATATTTATTTTTGACATATGAATTTTTTGAAACTGTTTCTAAATCTTTGATTGTCTTTCAATCATTCTAATGCACCTATGAGGCATGCAGTGTAATTTGGGAACCACTGTTCTAGCACAAGGCCCCACTAGTAAATTGTGAGAGTCAGGCTTGCACCTCTAGTAATGATCTGCTGACTTTTGCTGTTCAGCAAAGTGCCATTATAGGTTTTATTTGATTTATATTTGAAAATATATGCACAGTTCTATTTGTTTATATATATATATATATATATAATCATTTTACTTGAACCAGCACATCGTCCTAATTCATTGAATACTGAAAAGCATACAAAACATTCCAACAGTTTGCCCAGCAATTCCCTCCTTGACTATTCTTCTGGTGACAAAATACATGAAGGGGAAAAAAGCTCACCTACTGAGTCACCCACTGCTAGAATGACTTCTATTTCAGTGACAGACAGAAGGTAGGTGGTCTCAAAAGAAATTCATGTATGTTAATGTTGATTATGAAATGACGAGCAAAATAGTTATTTGTCCTTTATATAGAATCTAATAACCTTTTTTTTCTTTTCCTTAAAATTGATGTTAATATGGTGGATTAATCAATAATGTATGTGCAAAATTAATGAGTCCTGGAAGCAGGCTGAAAAATTTTAATGAAATCAAATCTGCAATTCAAAAGTTTTCTAAGCTTTACTTCAGATAAAGTAAAAACCCCAGTCACCTGCTTCTTCTACTTTAAAGATAAATGAATGATTAAATTGATCTTCATTCATCTATTTTAATATTTGAGTAACTACATTTTTACCTGAAATTTTTAACTTTTGATTTTATTTTTTTTAAATTTTAAATATTCACATTTTGTTTAGGCCTGTCTTGCATATACATTGATTATCACTTGGTCCTTGATGCTAATTAATATACCTTGATTAATTTGGATTTAACTGAAATATCTGAAAGAAAAGTACATATGTAAAACATGTCAGCTGGATTCATTCAGGTCCTCAAATTTGAAAAGTTATTTATGCTTATGAATGCAAATAAATGGTACAGTGTAACCCGGATATAAGGGGTTGTCGTGACCAGAGAAGTCGTCTCTTATATCCGGGTTTGGTCTATTTTGTTTAGGTAAGTATGTCTCTAATTTGGGACCAGATAAAATCTCTCTTATATCCGGGTTTCACTGTATAAAAACCTTCCCCCAGATGATTCTGAATATATACTGTTAGATTTTATCATAAAAGTTAATGTTTTCATAATAGAATTGGTATGAAATGTTAAGAAAAGTAATGAATGAAAGACTGATATAGATTGTCAAGGAGTTAATAAATGTCAAATTTATTCAGATATGTAGAATTTTGTGTTAATCAAATATGTTTCTTTGGTCTATATTTACTAGATTTATTTATAAATAAAAGAAATTGTTTCACTTTGCATAATAAAAGCTAGCAACACCAAAACAGGTTATGATCAATTTTCTTGATAAGGATAGATACTATAAGCTGAAACTAATACATTACATATATAAATATAAGTATATTATAAACATTTTACCAACATCAGTTAAAAATATTGATTCTATCTAATTTGGTTTATAGCCATATCATGTTGAAACTCCAGTTCCCATAAAATCCCTGAAGTTAAGCAACGTTGAGCCTGGTTAGTACCTAGATAGGTGACTGCTTGGGAATACCAGGTGATGTAAACTTGGATGTGTGGGTCATGTAATGGATAATGGCTTGGAATTGTTAATCAGAGAGTTGATTTCCAATTCTACTTGGAATTGTTATATTTACTTATGTGAAATTTGGAGCTGTTAACTTTTTAGACATTAGCACCTCTTCAAGTCATTGAATCAAAAGTGATGCTTTCTTTACATTCATCAAAATTATAATTGCTTTGAAGATAAAATATGATAAAGAGTTAAGCAGAGAAACTTCAATAATGATTCAGGAGGGAAATAGGAAACTAACAAATACTTGTGTTCAAATTTTCTAAGAAAGGTAAATGTGTTTAGTTTATTTCTTTAATCATTTCAACCCAAACAAAGTAATAAAACCACTAAGACACAAATTGGGTGACTGAGTGTGAGAGAATGAGAAAAAATAGAATTAAGAAGAGAGCAATAAAAAAAAAAATAGGAATTAAGAAGACAAAAGATAACGATTGATATTGTTTTTAAATTTTTGAAGATCAAAGTTGACTGGAAAGCAAGAAGTTGGAAGAGTGTTCCACAAACAAGAAATGTAAGAGAAGAAATTCAGCATAGAACTTACATCTAGCTTTTTAAGTGTAAAATGATGAGACCTTGCTGCCAATCTAGTACTTAAATGTGTTTAAATTCATAAAGTCCACATACCATAGAGAAAAGTCCATCAGAACAATTACCATGAAAATATTTATAGAACAAACAGGAAGGAAGCTACATTATGATGGTGGGAAAGTGGCTGAAGTGTTGATATTTTTTTTTTTTTTTTTTTTTTACAAATTCTGAAATGATTTTAGGCTATGTTAAATTCCGTTTCAGTGCTTCAAAACCTAGTGAACCGTCCAGTAACAATGGGAGCAAACAAAAGTCAAGCAGTTGTTATGCAAGTAGGTTTAAAGTGATTTTGTTATTTCTATTGGCCTCAGATATTTATGCATCTTTATTGATTTCTATAAAGGTGCCTATATAGACATTTATCTACCAATCTACATTAAGGCATCTATGTTTTTTTTTTATTGTGCATATCCAAATAGGCCTATAGCTGAGATAATTCTATATTTCCCATCATCAGTGCCAAAAGTTGGTATTGAAGCTCAAGTAAATGGCAGGATTTCAAATATTGACTTGTTTTAAAGCAGCCAGGCCATTTAAATTTGAAAGATTGTTACAACACTATTTTCTTGGTTCTATTTCCACCTAATATGTCAGAGTTGAGTTTGTCACATTCACTTACATGCAAATATTCTTGTAAAAGGTATGAATCTATCACCTCCCCAGTGCTATGGGGTAAATAGTACAACTTTTATTGGAGTAGTGGGGGAGTCATTGTTATTCTCAAAAACAATTGTTAATGCAATATTTACTCAAAAAAAGAATTCTTACAATCAAAAATGTTTTGGCTTTAAATATCCCACAAAGAGTTGATTATTAAGTAAAAACAAATTAATCAAAAACCTAATATTATGTTCTTGTGTTAAACAGACCTAAGCTTAGTAAATATGCTTATCTTACTATGTGCTATTGTACTGGCCTGTTCTGTATGTTTAAAATAGTAGATTCCCTTCTGGCATATTTGTATTACATCATCCTATATTTACCTGTGTGAGATATATAAAATGTCTCTTGATTGTTCTAGATGCTGATGATGACCTTGTAGAAGATAGATTTTTTGAACAACATATCAACCCACTCCTGGAAAATTTGGCAATGCTGAAAGAAAGTAAGTTCTCATGTTTTATTAGTTCCCTATGTTTTTGAAATGTTTATTACATTTGCTGGAAAACTGATATATTTAAAATCACAGAAGTAAGAGTTTAAAATTTCTATTCAGGCAAATTTTTAGATGGTTTACAAGTTAGATAATAAAATGTGACAATTTTGTGTGTGTAATATATATAAATATAAAAAATAACATACAAATTAACTTTTTTTTTTTTTTTTTTTTTAAATAATATCAGAGATAGAGACTCTACAAAGTCCAATATAAACAGATGCTTTTAAAAAATACTGGTCAATAATGCGAAAGAGCTTGTAGAGTTCCTTGACGTTATTGTCAGCTTCATGATAAATAGATCTTTAGATACGGGAAAAAATGTTAAAACTGTTCAACTAATTTGTAAGCACTGGCTACCACCCTACCTTCTCCACCCTTAAGGTGGTGATAATAGTCACATTTAGCACCTACAAAATTCTCATGTTCCTTTGATTTGGGAGCTAATTAACACAGCAACTATTTACTCTCATACCTACACTTACTAACCAGTTTGCATCTTCTATTGAGGAGGTAGTCTTGTTCAGGAACAGTAATAATGTTTAATTTCTTCTCTAAACACAATCCACACTTCATACATAAATAAATGTGTTTGGTAGCAAGAGAGAACAAATGAAACAGCATTGCCAGTGAAGAAAAAGAAGACAAGAATTGTTAATATAAAAGATGTAAGTGGAATGTCTCTTTGTGGGCAAGGGAAATGACTTAGAGGAAGGGTAGAGTTGGTAGGCTGTGGAATTGATATGCGTGTTGGGTCAGTTGACTGAGATCACTGGGGTGTAATAGAGATTGCTGGTGGCGGATTAGTTGTAGTTTGTCTATTTACCATGATTCTGTTTTAGTCATTATGATCAGCCTTCTTAAAAGAAAATGTGGTGGCTCATAAACTCATTTTTATTCATTTTTTTTTTTTTTTTTTTTTTTTTTTTTTTTTTGCTGGAAATATTTGTGATTGACTTCTTTTGGAGGGTATTTGTTTTGTGGGCTGGATGTGATACTTGGAGCTCCTGAGCAGAGGACAAATTTTTTATTTTGGTTTTGCTTTCTTAGCGTTCACATCCGGACATGTAAAGTGAATCGGAAAGAGATGTAATTTGAAGCTGAGTTTTACATACATCATATTTGACCCATCATTGGTTCTCGTAGTGGCTTTATAGAGTTTATTTTCCATCAAACATTTACTGCCAACAGGATATTCATTTTCATGTCTAATTTCTGTTGCTTTTGCCATAGTACATTTCTTCTTAAAAATGTGGATCAGGTACACTGTTTTTGTGTTTTGTATATATAACCTCAAATGTCCTAATAAAATAGAAATATTTTGCATGCTTAAAGCAGGTTTGAGATTCCTTCTAGTGTCTTTCTACATCAAGTGGAGGGTCAATAAAATTGGGGTTCAGTTTTCTATTATGAAATAAAACAAAAATTGTTCACAAACATTCTTATAAAAATTTTAGAACCTATTACAGCAATTTAAACAGATTTTTATGAAGTTTCAATTGTAAGAAAATAGCATAGTCATAAAAAACTGCTTTTGTATATTTGATAACATTAGAAATGTTAATTCTAGCTCTACATTGAGGTTTCTTAATTTTAATGTGTGCAATCTAAATGTAAAAAATTTTGGTATTTTATAATTGTGATAGTGTTATGGTGGAACACACCTATCGTATAGTCACCACAGAAAATGTTAAGAAGCACAAGAAAAACCTACAGAAACTGTGACCTCATCCTTAAGAAGCTCAAAGCGGAAGGTTGTTTATGGTAACACTATGGAGGTACCAAAAAATAGAAAAGTGGGTTGGCAATATGATGTACTTGGTGAAAGGTGAAAAATTCACTTGCAGATGGCACATTAACCAGATCAGATGTGGTTGACAGCGGTCCCGCAGAAGAAACGCCAATGGAGGTGATTTTCGATACGTTTGATCTAACAACGCCTGTAACGATTTTACCTGAGGTACGCCGATCCAGGAGAAAAAGAAAGGCAACTGATCATTTAAAAGTGGATCCAAAACATAGGAGATACGCTACGATGTTGCTAAAAAATGAAGTTTTTTTTTTGTTTTTTGTTTTTTCATATTTCCTGTAAAAAAAATAAATAAATAAAACTGTTTTACTCCTACGGAGTAAAGTTTTAGGAGGGGGGTGTTATGGTGAAACACACCTATTCTATAGTTAATAGACTCTCCCACCTAATATAAGTAGGAGTAGTAAGAGAAACGAGGGTCAGTCGATGTCAGACAACAGTAGTTGACAGTCGAATACGAAAGTAGTCAGCGGCCATAACAAGATTACTCTGCGTAATACCTATATCAAGTTCCTAACGTTTTGTACATCAAACTATTTAGGACCAATTTAGTACAAATACAAGCCTCCACTGCAAAATAACTCCACAACAGATAGTGAAGGAAAGCAGCTGTTATAATTAAAATAGTTAAACAGCATTATTGTTATTTATAACTAATGTTTATTGCAAATATATATATATATATATATGTGTGTGTGTGTGTTTCAATTTAATATTTTTATGTTAAAAATTATTTTTATCTCATTATTTTGTAAAAGAAAATAACATGAAATTTGAAAAGTATAATTATGACACTACTGTAACATTATCTGAATATTATTTCATACAATAGCAAAAGTATATTGCTAATATGAAAACCTTTTCATATGACAGACAACACACTATTCTATAATATTGATGGTACTTCAGCTAACACTCCATGAAATGACAGTCAGAATGCTAGTTCAAATAAGTGTTTTAGTTTGAAATGAATTTCCAATAGATGTGTTAATAAAGTTTGGGAACCTCCACAAAAAATGCAATACCTAAGGTTTAAAATGAATTTTAAAATCTTTCTTGAAGCTTTTATTTTACTTTATTTTCAAGCTAATAAATTTAATATTTTCAATAGGCAAAATAATTTACTGTATTTCAAAAACTAGTTTAAAACTAATTTAAATTGACTCGAAGGAGATTTTTTTTTCTAAAATAGCTGATTAGCACCCTTTTTTTGGTCATCTTTCATCGCAATGTAATTCTCTTTATTAAAAAATCTTCTAAAAATAAAATATACTTTTCTGAAATTTTGAGGAATAATCTGATTTGAAAAAAATATTTACTTTAAGTTTAAAATAACACAGAAATGACTTTTTAAAACAAACAGTAGTTGTTTCTAACTGACAGTAGCCATGTTTATGTGCTTGATGAGTGATGACAAGTGCTAATAAAGGTGTTGACAAGTTTATTGTTGCTGTTCTACAGAGACTTTATCTGTTAAAACAATTTAAGAAAATGAGCACCTTTTTATTTAATTTTTAAGTATTCTGTAATATTAAAAATGTTGGAAAATATTCTCCATAATCTAATTTTAGGAATGTTGACTTTAAATTTACTGTAATCATTACTCTTATTTTCTGATAATATTGTGTATGGTTCCCCATAATTTCAAAATGTGCATATTTATAAAACTAGAAAAAAAAAATATTTGAAAAATCTTGGCTCAAAATGATTTGTATTAAGCTTTGTAATTTTTGATTAGTAAATATAGTTTTTCACTTAATAGCAATATCACCTAATGCAATTAAAGTAATGAATTTTAAGATTTTTTTAAATTATAATTAAAATAAAAATAGTTCTTGTAGAAATTCATTATTCATTGAAATTTTTCTTTTCTTAGGACAATAGTGTTCTTAATAAATTTTATTTATAAAAACAATTAAACTTTTCTAATTAAATAATGTAATAGTTTTATTGCATTTTTATTTTGATTTGGAGCAGATTTTCAGGAAATGAGTAGCAGTTTGAAAAAAAAAATTGAGATTTACATTTTCCAAGGAGTCCTGCTTCTAATAAAAAAAAAATTTCAGCTGAAAATTTAATTTCTTGAAATTTCATGAAATTTAGTAAGTGGGGTGGTGGTGGTGGTGGGGGGGGGGGCAACATATGTATAAAAAAAAACTTTTTTTAATAATTTCATTCATTTGTGAATAATTCCTGAAATCTAACAATTATTTGATTTTTGCAAGAATTTCTCAATCAGCATGTTTTTCACCAAAAGGAAAGGTGCTAAAACACTAATTGTAAATGTCGACCACTAACACAAAAAAAACAAGATTTTTGACCAAAATTTCAAACATACTAGAAAGGATTAAAAATTTTAATAAAATGATCAAAAAAATACTTTGGCCTTTCCTCTTAATAAATATTTTGGCAATAAAACTTTGTTTTTATTAAGTTTGGGATCTTTTTTCATCATGCTATGCTGTTTTTTCAACGAATTAGTGGAAGTACCTAATAAATTTGTTTACAGAAAGTGAAAAGTGTTAAGGAATTTCTTGACCTGCTTCATTCCTTTGTTTTTCAGGAAAAGCTGTTGACCAGATGCTGATTGTTGCTGAAAACTTGTATACTTTATTAGAGAGAGAGAATCTTTTGGCAAGAAATTGCAAACAACGCTCTCTCATCTTAAAGGCTGTGTTTAAACTGTTAGACTATGATCACCCTGCTGTGTGGCTGTCGTTGTCCCAGCTTATTTTATCTGTAAGTGGATTTCACTTCATTGCATAATTATTCATTATTTCAAGTGCTGTAAACCAATTGGTCATCTCAATGGAGGAAATTTGCTTGTTAGAAGTTACTCATTTTAAATTGATTTTTGTTTTCATATTACTGAAGCTATTCTTTTCAATTCTTTGTCTGCTATAACATCCATATAATAGCTCTAGTATTCTGTCAGTAATACTTACATTAAACAATTTATTTATAATAAACACCGTTCCACTGGGCTTAAGGTAGAGGATAAAACTATGAAACTGGCTGCGAAAAGTGTTAAAATCAACAGCTGTTTTATTTCATAATCCCACTCATTCTGTTTTTGCTCCCCACATTCCCTAGTGGGGCCGCAAGAGTTTACACATCGTCATCAGTGATGTTATGGAACAAACACCATCTAGTGTGTGTTATGGGGGTGGGGGAAGCTTGCTGAAACATATTTGAAGTTGAATGTAGCGAAACATGTTTAATTACAAATTTTAAATGCCTGACCTTGCTATAGTGATTTCCATAAATGACCTTTGGAATGACCTTGACAGATTATTTTGGCAGTCAATAATTACATAATAGAATTTTTGAATTTTTTACAAATGATTATAAAAAAACATTATCTATTTTGGGAATGATATAGAAATGTTCAATTATATGGAACAGATGTCATTTTTTTTTTTTTTTTTTTTTTTTTTTGCAATCAAATTTTAAAATTATGTAAAATCATGCTATTTATCTTGTAATATATTGTGTAAAATAAAACATTTATTTACACCTTTCAAAATATGAAAATCTCAATTTATAGATAATTTTCCAGTGAGATACTAAAAATAATTTACACACAAAATTTAAACATCCCAAGAGTTAAGAATATTATTGTCATAGCAAGTGCAGTCATCATAGTAATGGTAATAACTGTTTCCTTATGAGGAAACATTTGGCATTCATTGAACTAGCAGTCATTGCTGCTGTTAACTGAAATTATAAAATCTTTCTCTTAAAAATATTTTCAGGAAAATGTTTCTCAAGTCCAGTAGTCGTTACCACTATTACCAATATTGCTTCTTCCTTTCTTGCTTTATAAATTCTTTTTTGATGAGGACCAAAATATTCCCTTCTATTTAAGTTAATATAAGTTTTCTACAACATAGATATTAAATGTTCAACTTTTTTTAGTTATGTTTGCTGTTTTTAATTGACTAAAAATCACTTGCTTTAAATATTTGCTATGTCACTGTGTATGTAATCGTGAGAACGAATGAAAATTTTGTCACGTTTAATAAATCCTGTCAGTGATATTAAATAAACAATTGTTTTTCTTAAATATTTATTTGTTGACTTCAAATGGAAAATATCTTTTGCATATCATTTGAACTAGGAAAAGTGCCAGGCTATTTTCTCAGGGAACTCTATTTAATATTTTCTAGTTTATTCTGTCATTAAATTTATTACATTTCTTTTTCAGCCTTTATCTCAAGACAAATCCTCTGTCTTCTCAATCATCTTTAGCCAATAATCAATATACTGACTGTTCACTTTGGATATTGAGTTCTCACTTATTATTGAACTTCATATTTATGATGTTTTTTTTCCTCTCTTAGTTTCAAGTAACTGGAAAGAATTTGTTGAATGCCTGCAAATTGGTATTTAAAGTTAGCAGAAATGAACAGAATGATCCCCTGTTTTTAAGAGGTCATATTTTGGGTGAGTCACAAATTATTTTATTTCCAGTGACCTAAGTTAAAATTTGAAGATTGGCAAATTTGAAATTAATCTGGTATACTCATATATATTTTTAATTTGATTTGATATCATTAAAAAAATAAAAGCCTGTATTTTATATTTTTTTTTTCTGATGATTTGACATGCTATAGTTCTTAAGCAAATGTCAGAAGATCTTTCTGATTTATTACCAAAGTCCACTGTACAAGAAAAATATCTTTCCTTTGAAGCCAATTGGATATTGATAATTAAAATCACACATAAATCCAATTCCTTGATCATTGGAGCAAGATTGTTTTACTTCAATTTGAAACTAGTTTCTCTCTTTCTTTTTCCTTTAAAAGTGTAAAATGTATGCCAATTAGCACAAACCTCTTTTTCTATGTAAGAAAAATCTCATTTCAGATTGGATGAAGAGCCTTTCTCTTCAGCATTCATTTAAATACTTGTAAAATCTTTACTGGCCATGTGATACAATGGCTTTGTCACTAAAATGCTTACTGCTTTTCTTTATTCTTTTTCTATTTTTATTTATTTCTAGACCAACTACAACAAGTTATCCGAGCAGCTGAACCTGCTTCTTGTCCTGATGCATTGATCTACTGTGTTGGAGCCTTGAAGCTTCTATCTGGTAGCAGCACTATCATGAAGGAACTTGTCCAGAAAGACTGTATTGAGACACTCACCCTCCTCTTGGAAACCATCAATACTGCAGTAAATATTAATTTGCTAGTGAAGAGTACTGTAAAGGAAAGACCCCAATATTGATTGAATGCTTTTTTATATATATTTAAATGGATTTGATTTCTTGTAAGAAAATCAAAATAGAACAAATCGTCTATAGTTAAAATGTCATGGAACATATATGTATATTATTCAACTATATGAACATAAAAATAAGGTTTACAAGAATATAGTTGCAAAAGAAGTCATCTGTGGACTTTTAAGTTATTAGTCGGTTACTTAGCTAAATACGTTAATTAGCCAATGGGGTTAACACTTCACACAACCTTACAATAGTTATCTAAATATTTTTTCATATATATATATATATATATATCTCCAAGTATAGGATTGGTGTATATGGAATAAATTCCAATAACCAACAAATACTATTCTTAAGAGAGTGCTCAATACAGAGTAGAGCAAATATAATTATTTATTCAAAAATTATAACATAAATATGTTATAAAATCACTACAAAAATAGCCATTTTGTTTCAACACTTCTGGTGTCTTATCAAGTGGTGCTGTTGAATGTAGAATAAAGGGTTTTAAAAGGTTCAAATCAATCAAACATCCCTCACTAGGGGAAACACTGTTACATAAGCTGCAATGACCAATCAAAATACAGGTATACAAGAATTCAAAAAGCTTGACAATGAACTACAGTTATAATAATTATTTAATGCTTTAATGTTGGGGTTAGACTAAAATGAAATTTATTCTAACTAATAAATATTATAAGATAAAATTTGAAATTAAAAATTACCTATTTTAAAATTTAAATTTAATCTATAAGTTTAAAATTATAGAATTACTGAGGAAAAAAGAAAAAAATACATATGTTATTCTATTTATTTTGTTCTTATTGAAATTAAGTTGGAATAAACGTTAAGATCAAATGTTGTTCTGAACTTCATGACAACATAGATCCACTTGAAGCATAAACAGAGGTGGGGGAGGATGAAATCTTGCAAAAGACAATACATACACAATCAGATTATAATACATAAGCACGCATATGTATTTAGATATATACATACACAAAAAAGCGACGAGACAAGAAATATCTCCATGACCTTTTAAAAATAAAAAACACAACATACATACACACTGAAAGGTACACACAAGTGACCATACACACAGACACCGACAAAGACACATTCATACACACATATACATTGACAAAGACACACCAATACACCTACCAAGAAATATTCAAGTTTGAAAGTGTTATTAAATGAATTCTAACCACTTATTAAAATATAACTTATATGGGAAAATATACATAGATAAAAATGGTAGAATAGACAAAATTCAACATGGGCAGAAGAGAAAAACAAACAGGGAAAGAAAGGACATTAAAATGGATAGACATGGATAGAAAAAAAAAAAAAATATATATATATATATATATATATATATATATATATAAATGAAAGCTCCAAACACACAAATATATATAAAAATATTTCATATATACCTATATATGCACTAGTGCACATACACGAGTACAAAAATATAACAGTAGGTGAAAGTAAATAAAAAATACATTCAGACATATGTGTACACACATTCATCAATACAGAAAGAAACACAGAAAAGCCTACCTACAGACAAACATATACACACACACACAAATATATATATATACACACACACAGAAGCAAGCATAAATATATCAACCCACACAGCAACATAAAAAAGTAAACAAACCGAATATATATATATATATATATATATATATATATATATATATATACACACACACACATAGACATATACGTACATAAACCTACACATATTCTAACAATGTTATCTTAGTGATGATAAAGGACAGTAAAGTCCATACAATATTAAAATGTAACGCGACACAATTGTTGATTATTAAGTCTATAAGCAATTATAAAACCATTATCAAACAAAAGTAGATTTTAGTATTGATGATTCTAAGACATACATATCTAACACTTTCACCCCAGCCCCTCAACCTCCGATGTCTTACTCTCTGGGTTGAGGTGTCTACTCAGTCCTAACTGAATTTAAGGGAGTGGCCGTAGGTCCCCTTAGCATCTGTAGATTATTCGACTGGTCCACTGGTTTAATCTTGCTTCCTGCCCACGTTGTGTTTGGGTTGATCCAGAAAGCAGAAGTGATGTTCATCCATTCACGGTCAACTGAAGATGTAGACACGGCTGAAAAGTCTGCGCTAAGAAATTTAGAATGCAGCACAAAAAAATTGATATCTGCAGAAAGCCGGACAAACAACTATTCAATGATTGAATTGTTAATGTCGTTTATATAGCAGAAAAGAATAGTATAGAAAAGAAAAGTAATTGATGTAAAAACGCATACACTGGATTCTGGACAGAGAGAAAGAGTGTGTTATGATTAACTTGTTAAATCGTCTCAGAATGATATACATCTCTTGCAATGGGGGAATAAGATTTCTGTGCACGGCTTAAAGTTTATAGTGGCGTTCCTCCTTAGCAGTAGTAACAGTAGTAGTAATATTCATGGTAGCAGAAGCAGTAGTACTTATCTTAACAGCACATGTTAGCAGACGCTTCATTCCAATCTCTGACGTCACGTTCTCTCCTTCTTGAGTCTCCAACTCTACTCTGAACTGTCTCTAGCCCAACTCTTGCCCGGGCTAATTCTCTTCTGTCTCTCTCTTCCATTTGCCTCTTTTTCAGCATAACTATGCATTTATATAGAAAAATCTGGCTAGTTACAACTGAACTTTGGCCCTACTACTTCGCATGTGATTATCAAGGGGGTTTTGGCAGTTTCAACCAAAATCATGTGAATTCTAAAGGTCCTCCTTGCTTACTCAGCTCTATTCCAAGTTTTAATCAATAAAAATTATTTTGACCATTTCCATTGTTTGCTAATATACCTAGTTCCAATGGGTACAGCTCCTGCCCTAGATCAGGTGGTTCCACAGACATTTTGGTTTCGGTCAAGCTTGACCTAATTAATTTTTATCTCTCAGCACCCTGTCCTTTTTGTGATGGCTTCTTATCACCTAAATTTAATTCTCGCCTTTCTTTTTTCTTCTTTCTTTCTAGCGACCTAAATAGTGTCACACGGGGTTAAAATGAATTCCAAAAGTTACTGTGATATTATTATTTTTTTTTTTTTTTTTTTTTTTTTTTTTAGAGCAATATTTGTTTGAATGGCTTGATAACTAGTCTTTAGCCAAGCGTAGATCTATGATCTTTATGCAAGACAACCAACCAAGTCATGCATCAAAGTTTACTAAATCCTGGTTGAAAGAAAAGGGATTTGTTGAAGATTCTCTTATGGACTGGCCTTCAAATAGCTGTGACTTGAATCCCATTGAGAACCTGTGGAGCATCCTCAAGAGAGATATTCTAATGGAAGGCAATTCAACAGCAAGTGTGACCTCTGAGAGGCAGTTAAAGTTGCTGCAAACAACTTACCAGCCACTAAAATTGCAAATCTAACATCAGATGTTGACAATAGGCTACTAAGAGTTATTGAAAAGAAAGGAGTATTTGTGCAAAAAATTTTAGGAGGTTCTTATTATTTTTTGTTAATATATCTTTTATTTTTAAAATAAAATGTTTTTTATGTTTTTCCTTTAAGAAATTGATGAATTTGTTCTAAAATCTTTTCATATTATTTTTTTACATTAGTTTTACAAGGTATAATAATGTAAAATTATCAAAATAAATAGTTGCAAATAAACCACTGACAGTCAAATTAGTCTGTTTTGTTAACTTAGTAAAATTTTTTCCAACCAAAAACAATAGTTTTCTCTATCACTATATATCTAAGTTAATAATATTGAGTAGAATCTAAACAACATCATAATAGGACTTTTAACATTAATGATGCAACTCTTTATACCAATTCATAACTTGCATATAATCTCTAGAATAGCTTATTGTGAAATGGTTTATATATTCAAAAATTTGCTACTACAATGTTGTTTTTTTTTGTTTTTTACTGTTCATTAGTTCCTTCAGCTAATAGTTCCAATTGATATACCTCTGTTATTTCTATACTGCCTGATACACCCTTTTTGCAGAGGAGGCACTTCTGATTCTGGACTTCCTTCATGAAATTTAGAAAGTTGTTTTTAAATTCAAGAAGAGATTATTATCTTATTCTGTTGTGTTGCCATGATTAAAACCTTTTTTAGTCTGTTTATTGATGCTGTTACAAAAAATAATTTCATAACAGTTAAATACACTATTTACATTATTTGGACTATTGTCCTCATCTTTGTCGCCATATTTATTACAATGTTTCAGCCATTGTACGCTCCAGCCTTCTTCAGATGGTTGAAATGTCGAACTGAACCCTTTATTTCGCTCACTGGGGTAGACTGTTCTAGTTCCATGTTTAATGGATATCAGTTATCTATTGTTAATTCCCCTGTCCAAGTTCTCCGCTGCCGTAACCGGGTATTGAACTCACACTCTTTGGGTCCTGTCACTGGATCTAACCAACGCCTTTATCTGCTGTGCCATGTGTATGAATTTCTGGGTATTATAAACCTAATGTCATCAGCAGACATTTTTTTACCAGTGCTCATGTTGCAATTTTTGCTGTTATCATTTTATGTTTTTACCAGAGCACATATTGCAATTTTTGTTGTTGTTATCACTTTTCTCTGGCACTCCTTATTACTTGTTCCTATATTGTATTCATTTCGATGCTTGGTCAGCTCAGGAGATTTTTGTGGCCTAGCATATGTGCTGATTCCTTAAGTTTACAAATTTTCCAATGGTGTTCTTTGTCTATGATCTCAACCTGATCCCACAGAGGGCGATGATCCCCTTTCCTCTCCATATGTAGTCAGCCACACCTGATTTTTCCACTTCCCCTCATGTTACAGCTTTCTGGTGTTCTTGAAGCCTTACCTTAAGGGGGTGGCCCATCTCCCCTTTATATTTCTTTCCACAGCTCCATGGGATAGCATACACAAAGTCTTTACTCATGTTCTCCTTTATGGGGGGGGGTCTTACTCTGGAGAGATATCTGTGAAGTGTCGTCCAGCCTTTGAAGGTTGCCCTGTTGTTATATGGACCAGAGATCCTTTGTATTTTCTCTGTTAACCCCTTCACATAAAGCAGGCAGACTGTTTTCTGCATGTTGTTGTCCTCCTCTTGTACCAGGCTATCCCAGTTTTTGGGGCCGCTGCCATGTACCCAGGGTAGTTACGTTGTAAGGTACTACTTATACTGACCAATTTTTTATCTAATGTCTCTGGGTCACCACTTATGACTTTTGCTTGGTGTTGTAAGCAGCGGACGATCCCTTTCTTTATGCTATATGGATGGTGGAAGTTAAAATTGAGGTACTGTCCGGTGAATGTCGGTTTAAGGTATACAGATGTCTTTTCATGGAATGATGAATACTTGACATTGAATGAGAAAATGATGAACAAAACAATCCTGAGTTAAATCTTTTTTTTTTTTTTTTTTTTTTTTTTCTTACAAAATCTTCTTCATTAACAATGTTTTTTTTATCAATGGAATCATATATGTGAAGGTTGTGACTTTGAAAGGGGAGATAACTCTGCCGAGAGATAGCCAGGTGACTAAGAATTTCTAGAAACAAGTGTTCAAATCACCAAAAAGATGTTTGTTGCTACTGGATGTGATTTATGTGCAAAGAAAACTGGAAAACCACAAAAATTAGACAAGAGAGATGAAAGTTTGTGAGAGTCTTAATAGGAAATCTGAAATTAACTACCAGACAAGTGAGGATTGAATGCAATCTTAACAGTGATGTTTCTGTTGATACAGTATGCAGAGTATTACAAACAAAACAAAACAATTTGAACAAAATAAATTAAATAAAAGACTGAAGTGGTCAAAAGAATATCTAACATGAGATGCTGGAAAAGGGGCAAAAAGTAATTTTTTTTAGTGATGAATGAAATATACATTATATTGCATGTAAATACATAAGAAGCCAAGTGAGAGAAAAAACCAATGCAAGATGCACTCCAAAGATGGTAAAATTTGGTGGTGGACATGTATTGGTGTGGGGCTGCATCATAAGCACTGGTAGAAGAAAATTGATGAAAGTCAAAACAGCAAAAACTCTATTAATTTACTATGGTCTAATCTGCCAGACTATGAAGATGGAGATTATTATTTTATTTTTTTTTTTTTTTTTTTTTAAAGACAGTGGTCCTTGCCACATGGAACACAGAAGTTTCTTACAGATGAAGATGGTCAACTTTTGGATGACTGTCCAGCACAAAGTCCTGATTACAATATAATTGAACTATTGTGGTTGGAACTGAAGAAACCAGTGCTCCAAAGAAAACCATGAAATATCTAAGAACTTTGGGATTGGTCAAGAAGAATGGGAAAACAATTCCAAACGAGAAAATTTGGACCTTGTTCCATTCAATGCCACATTGAATTGAGGCAATTAATCAAGCTAAGAGCAGCAACACTAATCACTAACTCCATAGTTTGAGGTTTTGAACTTTCTGTAAAAATAAAAATCACCTGTCCAAGAAATTCCTTGTTAACTTAAGAGCTGAAAGGTGAAATATTTTTGCATAGTGTCTTTTTTTTTTTTTTTTTTTTTTTAAGCATCACAATGTTTAAGATGCTCTATCATCCATCATACAGTATTAAGTAAAATGTAACTTGTTTTCTGTCCCTCAAAGATTATAAAATGTATTGAGAAAAGCATACTTTTAATCACTCTTGATTTTGTGCTAAAGTTAATAAAAGTAATTAATATATCAAGATGGGCCCCCAAATTTGCATGTCCAGGTTATTCTTAATTCCTATTTGTTTTACATGTGTATTTCTTGTGATATTTTTTTACAGTCTATTCTGTAAATTCCTGCGTTTGGTTTTAGGTTATTTTATTTTGTATTAATTAAACATCTTTATTCTTTTTGAAGTAGATGGAAAAAATTTATTAAGTTTACATCAATTTTTTTCAATTGCAGTCACTATTCAGTTGGGAGTTATGTGTCTAGTTTTATCATGGGATCTTTTTGTAATCATAGAAGACCTTAGAAACCTCAACATATGACTTTTGTCTTTCTTTATTGAGTTAAGAATTTTCAGTTTCAGTAGAGAAAGCACCATACTTCTTTGATATTTCCAACTTTCTATCCTCAATGTTCTTGCCTTTTGAGATTGTTGTGAAATAGAATTACTCTGTTTAGTTTCATCAATATTATTTGTTATTTACTTTTCAAATTCTGTGAATTTGATACTCTTTATGGTGAGTATTATATATGAAGTCATTAGGATATTGGAAGGATTTAAAAGTAAAAATATTGATGGGTGCACATTTTAAGTGCTCTTAAGTAGAAACCAAAAATTATTCTGGATTTTATTTTGCTGTTATGATGTGAATAGAAGTTTATAAGGTCTTTTTTTAGTGGTACATTTTTGATAGACATTTTGTTTGACATTATTATCAGTACAGTTTAACATGATATCCAAGAAAGTTAATGTACTTTCTGTTTCTGTCTTATAGTCAAACTTGATTTTATGTTTGTTGTTTATTTACTCAGGTAATGTTTTATGGGAATATATTAATAAAGCATAATCAATATATTGGAAATATGTTGATTGTTTAGGTAAAATGTTTTGGGGGGGAATATTTTACTTAAACATTTCTGATATATTGATGCTACTTTATTAATATACTAATCTGAACACGTTCTTTCAAAGCAGAAAAAAAAAGTAAGAAAATTTTTTCCATGTTGTCATTCACTTTCCCATTATTAGTCTGATTTATATATCATATCTCCCACATTTTGTAAATGATAAAACATTGGTTCCCTGAAAAGTATTGTAACATTTTAACAAAAGAATAGTTTTGCTGCTTACACATGTCTTTTTCATTTTTAATATAGGCAATTCATAAAAGGATTTAACAGAGTTTTCAACCAATAACATTTGGTTTGTGTTGCTGTTAATAAAATCCTCAAATATTATAAGGATGAATTAAGAGTGAATCGGTTGATTTGACTAAAGTGAATATAATCAGTGGTTTAGCACTTAATGCAGACTTGGAAATTAAACTTTTGTTTAATGCAAATAGAAACTCATGTGGAATGTGCAGAAGTTTTCTTCTTTTAGTAATTTGAAAGATCTTTCTCTACCAAAATATGAGACAGTTTGAAATGATCAAAATATTCAGTAACTAACAGTTCTTGATTCAATTACAGTGTAACCCGGATATAAGAGAAACCCGGATATAAAGAGATTGTCTCTGGTCCCAAATTAGAGCCTGTGTTAATGTATATAAATTAGACCAAACCCGGATATAAGAGAAACCCGGATATAAGAGACTTCTTATCTGGTCCCGACAACTCCCTTATCTCTGGGTTACACTGTACTAAATAGGTAGAGCTTACCTACAAGAAATATATGAAAGCAAAAAGCACTCTACAGCAGATCTTATGCCTGTATATTTTGCACTAAAATAGCATAAAATTCCTTTAATATATTTTTTTTTCTTGCAGAGTTCAACTAACTCTAGTTTTAATCGTGAACAGTTGGGGAATCTTTTGGTACAGGTAAGTATAAATTGTTAGACTTGATATGCCAATGTACAGTCAGTTTTAAGGAACTTTTCTCAGTGATAAAAATTGATCTAGAATATGGCAAAAATTCATCTTTTTTATTTTGCTATCAAATTATGAAACTGACTTGATTTTTTTTCTTTTTAACATGTTGATCTTCATGAAAACAAGGTTTCTTTATTGTCTTTCAAAACTGGTTTGTAAAATATAGTGAAATATTTTCATGGGCAATCAGCCTGAATAGTTTCATGCTATTCTTCATTCGTCATTTTGACCAGAGGAAACTAATATGATCCAGCGGGACTGCAAGTTTTCCAAATACTACTACATCTTGGAGCAAGGTGGAGAAAAACAGTGAGGCAGGAAATTTTATCTTTAGACTTCAACAGCACTGCTTAACAGTGTTTGACAAAGCTAAATGGGATAATCATATTTCCAGTTCCTTTACTCATATCATGGAAAAATGTATTTTTCTTTTTCTTTTTTTTTTTCTTTTTTTTTTTTTTTTTTTTTTTTTATTCATTATTATTATTATTATTATTATTATTTTATTTATTGATTTTATTTCATCACCTCCTCCCGACAAAGTGACCTGGGGTTAATTTTGGCTTAAAAGCACTGTTTTTTTTTTTTTGTTTTTTTTGTTTTTTTTTTTCACATCTGAATGAAAGAACTTGGAGATAAAATCTTGTCTTTTTTGTTTGTGAAATGCTAAGCAAACTTCAAATACATTTTTAGTCAAAGAAATTTTCAAATCTTTGATTAAACTTGATTTAATTTCATCTCTTTTAAATGTAAAAATTGGCACAAAACTAGACCAATTACCAGTATCTTTGTGACCAAGGTATTCTTGCTCCAATGAATCATACAATTAAAGAAATAAATTCAAAACTTTTGCAACAGATTCTTGGGCAAGTCAACAAACACTATTCCAGGTACTTCAGTCATTCAGTTCTCTTTAGCTGCATGGTGTTCCTCCCAACAAGCTTCAACTAAAATATGAGCAATCTATGATGCTAATCAGAAATCTCAATCCGCTGATGTTGTGCATATCTAGCTGTCAAGCATCTTCTATCATATGTCTTTGAGATAACTATCTAATGAAGGGATTGGGGTAGGTAAAATGAAGGATGTGTTCATTTTCAGTATCCTCATAATTCCAAAAGACTTGTGCTTTAAATTCAAACAGCTTCTCTTTTCAGTAATGCTCAGATTTGCTGCAGCCATCAGCAAGGCAATCTCTCAAGATCCTTGACCAGAACATGGTTTCGTTATACTTTTACCCTTGGCCGTTTCTATGCTATCTTTTTATTGGTTGAATCCTCAATCAACCTTTTCACACTGGCATCCAATGGGAAAAGGCCTAATGTTGTGCATCCAGAAACCCTGCCAACTTCAAAGGACTATATTATTTGTTTTCTCTTTTGGGAACAATATTTCTCACTAACAATTTTCATGTGTAAATAGTCTTTTTTTTATGTTGTACAAGAGATATTAAAGACCATATTTTTACCCTATTGTTACAATTTGAGACTATTTTTGTCCCTAGTAGAATTTTGCCTGCCTAAGATGAAAAGATTTACTCTTTACTGAATTATACATAATTTTTTGTGCATTAAAATTCCAAATCTACAATAAATTAGAAATCATTTACTCTTTTATATTTAATAATCACACTTTACAAATTTAGACAAGGTATGTACTCTCCTAACCTTGCCTATTCAGATATTGCCTCCGTGCTTTAAATTTTACAACTAAAATTAACAACCAACCAAAAATAAACTTAGTTTTGCAAGTCTTTGAATCCAAAGATGACTTGCTACCAAATGATATCACACATGAAATTTATGTTTGTTGACAAAACCATTACTTTAGTAGTTAATGTTACTAATTGTTATATTCAATACAAAAGAGTAAATTTTTAAGCAATATAGTAAGTCTTTTTTTTTTTTTTTTTTTTTTTTTTTAACTCGTTTGCTATTGAGTAGCTGACAGCCTGTGTGCGGAACCTTGTAGATGCAAGTGGCAGCCGCCAGCGTCTCCT
Organism: Acanthosepion lycidas; assembly: GCA_963932145.1. Taxonomy (NCBI): domain Eukaryota; kingdom Metazoa; phylum Mollusca; class Cephalopoda; order Sepiida; family Sepiidae; genus Acanthosepion; species Acanthosepion lycidas. The sequence continues at coordinate 101,273,940 of OZ010591.1, forward strand.
TACTTCTAGTCTCATTCCAGCTCTCTGCTACACAATGCAAATCTACTTGGATGATGCTGATCTCATCCTTAATATCTCCAGAATATTCAGGTAAAACTTGTTGCTTTCTTTTAATATTCTTTTTTGTAATCCTCATCATTATTAAAATTATACCATATTGAAGAAAAGTTTTTTTTTTATGCTATGTGCAGTGTTATAAGGTTTCTAGGAAGGTGACTAATCTAAAAACACGTTGTTTGTTTTTTTTTTTTTTTTTTTTTTTTTTTTTTTTTTCAGAATGCTCTGCACTCTTGTAACCTAAAATTTGTTACATACTTTATGTAGTAATGAAACAAATTTAAAACAGGCTGCAAGAATTAAAAATACTAATTTTATATGGACTAATTTTCAAATTAATGAACATAACTAGAAATTTTGTTTGTTTTTTTGTTTAGTTTTTTTTTTTTTTTTTTTTTTTTAAGTATTTAATAAAATATAGCTGATAAAATGTTACAAACATAAATGATATAATTTCTCAAAAATGTGAAAAGTTAATTTGTGTAAGGGTTTGTTGGAATATCTTTCATTCAAGATATGTTTATCTATATTTGTCAGCATGTAAGATGTGAATTTTCTTTAGTATGTTTTATGATTCCATTTTCTTTTTTTTTTTTTTTTTTTTTTTTTTTTGTGTGTGTGATATTGAACTTCTTTCTTTAGCAAGGTGAGTCTCCATACAGATTGCTGCATTGTCTTGACTGATCAAAAATCTTCATATCAAACTTTACTGAAAGTGCTCAATAAACATCTTGCTCGGCAGGTAAGGGCACTAGTTTTTTCTTTATATAAATTCCATTAATAATCAGTAATGTGTATTCTGAATTGTTAAAATTCTTATACACGTTTTCTTAGTTAAAATTGGTAGGTGAGGATGGTTCTACTGTGAATTTTATGTGTACAGGATTGTCTCCCTTCCAAAAGTTGTTTAGCATCTTTATTTTTTTTTTATTTTTTTTTTTTTATTTATTTTGCTAACATAAAGTGATACACAGAAAAATTCAAAATACTTCTTGCAAAATGATTTTCTCAAACCTTAAACATATAAACTATTGAAATGCTTTTGAGAAGGATAAAGAAAGCGTAAAAAGAATTTCTATCCTAACAAAAGAATTTGAATTTACTTTGAAAGATCGATTTTATAAAATTTTAGATACTTTACATATTTACATCAGTAAATCTGAAACCTAATGATGAAAAAAATTTACACAACAAATATTTTTCAACATAATCTCCTCCTTTACCAATGTACTAAATTTAGTGGTAAATAGTAATCATATAGATTAAATATTATGCAGTGAATATTTCAAATTGGAATTTAGCTAATAATTGTCTTATTCAGTCATATGATATTCAAAAATCATTAGGTATAAATTAATTCCAACTATATTTTTGCTATTATTTAATTAAGATGTTTTAATTGATTTTTGTTTTGAAATTGCAACAGTTTCATTTTTATAATCTTTAGAGTATTTTCTTTTCTTTTCCTTCAACAGGATGTTGTAGTGAGAATCTGCTTTGTCCTTGGTAACCTGACATCAAAGAATGAAACTGCCCGTACATTTTTGTTCCAAGAAAAAAATGCCTTACCAATGATTCAGAAAATATTAAAGTTCTATATTGACAGAAGTTTTGGGGTGAGTTCTTTGATAGGACATTGTCATTGCAAATAACATCTATCAGATAATACTGGAAAAATCTTTCAACAGAAGTTTTGGCAGTGGAATTGAGTTTAAGTGAACATTATAAGAATGATTACACATGGAGTGTTTTGATTGGCTGTGGCAGTGCAGCATAACTATTCAAATTATCTGTTCCACTGATCATGTCTAGTGTCATTATCAAACTGGTGCTGGGGAGGCTGGCTATTATCTTTAGAAGCTGGTCGAATTACTGGTGGAGCAAAATATGAAGTGTAAAACCTGAAACTTGTTATAAAACCAGAGCACATCACTGCTGACTCACCTTGGTACATCACTTGTTTACTTATTCTAATTACAATTAATAAGAATGATGTTAAATTTTAAAAAAAGGTATCTGCTGCTAATGAAAGGTGTCAGACAGTGTTTGTAGATTTTGTAATTTCTCTGTCATCTGCAATATAATTTATTTTCACCTTTCAGGTGAGTGAATCTCCTGTTGCAAGCCCTCCAAAACCTGATCATGGGCAAATTTATCAAGTTGAAGATATGGTGGATGTTCTTATCAAGACAGTTCGTCTGATTGCCAATTTATCAATAAGTGAAACAATTGGACCAATCATTGCTGCACATCATGACTGTGTTGATCAACTTATGCATATACTCAGTAAGCTCAATTAAAATGTTGTGTCAATTTTGAATTTTATACTTTTATTCATTTAATTATTAAATTTACTGAATGCTATTTGGGATTATCCAATGACGTGTGTGTGTTTAGATTAATATGAGGAAAGATATTTCAACTATGAAAACTCTGAAATTTTCTGATCAGTACATCAAGTAATATATTATTGTGAAAAAATTACTCTGTCATTACATTTTTATCTGCTTGATGTAATAACCTAATGATGATAAAGAAAGAAAAAAAGATAGAAGCATATTGAAATCAAAATAAGTAACATTGTTGGAGTGGAGATGAAAGATTATTTACTGTAAATACTTCATTGTCTTTATCATTCAATGATGATTTGAGTTCTTCATATGGAATGATGAATAAGGTTTCTTGATTGTCCTTTTGATTGTTGTTGCATGTGGGTATTAAAACTGGAATGAATTCTGTAAATTGAAGCAGGAATAATTGTAACCCTGTTTTTAGACATTGACATTTTTTAAAATTCAAAACTAGGAAAGTAAGGAAGTTAGATACATCCTTAATATTTCTTATATACTGTATACTAACATTTATGGATAACCGTCCATTGTCAACAGGGCACATGTGGGTGGTTTGGTCTGGAGATCAACAGCCCAATGAAGATATTTCCTTCTAAACCAATAGTTCCCAAACTTTTTTTCTCTGAGCCACATTTTCAGAATGAAAATTTGCTGGCACCTCACCAAATTTTATGTGAGAAAAAGCACATTTAAAAATAAGAAGCAGGGTGAGAGAGTTAAAGGGAGATAATTACAGATTTGACTATCACTGATAACTCTCTCCTCAAATTTGTGGACCCCAGTTACTATATTCTTAATACTTGATATAATGCAAAAATATCACAATGATAAAATCAGTCAATAATTATTTATAACTATTTATACTGGGACTCATGCATGCAATTACAAGTAATCCATAATATTTTAAATTTTGAAATCCTATTTATTTTTGGTATATGAATTTTTTTTAAAACTGTTTCTAAATCTTTGTCTTTCTATCATTCCACCTCACCTAATGAGGTGTGCCACACTGTTTGGGAACTACTTTTCTAAGCTAACAGTTTTTTTGTTTTTTTTTGTTTTTTGTTTTTTTCTTTCTACCTTGTGTCCCAAACACAACAGGTTCATAGAAAATCATTTTTTGTTTCACCATTTTTTTTTCTTTCCAAATTATTTAGTTTTATGTTTTCTTTAAAAATAGGTTCAGAAGATGTCATTTTCTTTAATGTTATATGAAGAAAAATGATTCTTTTGGATTTATGATATTCTTTTTATATCTTCCCAACTAAGATAGGCACAGCTGACTTGATGAAAATTATGCAAACTGCAGTGTCACACAGGGGCTCAGAGTTGTTCCCTTTGAACCATCATATTTCCAATGCAGCACATGACATAGTATCTTGGAACTGAAATACACTTATCAAGCACATATCATGTTTATATTGATGATGGAAATGTAGGAAAGAAAATGTTGGTTTACCTTGTCAAACAAAGTAATAGTCTGTTGCGTGTATCCTATTTTGGAAAAGAAAGAAATCCCGCATGTGACTTGTTTATATATGAGAACGTCATGCAAAGTTTTGGTCGTGCCTTTACCAATCACTGGCTTCTTGACCTAGGTATAAACAGGTGCTGCATGTGACCAGCAAAGTGACTCTGAATTATTACTCAACATGAAGGAGAATTTTTTTTGAGATGATCAGCTCGTGTATCAAACTTTATCCCCTCAAAATTCTACAGAAAACAAATGCAATTAATTTTTATGTCCTTCAGCTTAACACATCACCTTTTTATGAAAAACATTGATATTTTTTATCACTTATCTTACAATACAGTCTGAATTGTCATAAATTTGGGACCTTATCTGCAAATTTTTTTCTTTTTTTTTTTTTTTTTTTTTTTGCAACCCTGATGTATTCCCCAAAGCTAAACTTTCATGACCTCCTGCAATTGGCCACAAATACCTGGTATACTATCAGTTTCATTAATTACTGGCCCTGTACCAAACTACTAGCACTAGCCCACTTGTTGGTTAGCAATTTCACCTGTAACATCAGAACCTCACAGATTACAATGGCTACGTAGTCCACTGTTGTCATTACCTGCAGAAGATCTTGGCATGAGAGGTCCTATAGGCCCATGGTCTCTTTTATTTGGGCTGAAAATAAATATAAGACTTGGACACTGTCATGCTCATTACAACATTTTATTAAAAGTAGCTGACAGGAAGAGAAGTAATAATTGTTATTGTATAATAGAGACCTGATGTAGTGATGGAATCAAGATACTATACTGCAGAAAAGTTCACAGTAGTCACCCTTTGCTAAGTCAATTGGTGAGTCTTTGTTGCTGTGTGTCTTAGAAACAGCATGGAGAGACAACTTTGAAGTAGTAAGCTTGAAAACCACCTACTCTGCATTTTGTTATATGCTAACCTTTTGAGAATCTTGCTCAGAGTGGTTGAAAGTTATAGACATTACTTGGTCTTAATAGGCGGGTAAATCTTATGGTTAGTTCATTCCAAGTTTAAATCGCTAGCTTTTTCTATGTAGATTATTTTCAGCATGTCTGCACATAACATTAACTCTATTTCCCTTTTCATTGCTGTGATTGTGGTAAAATAAGCAGAATAAAGTTATTCTAATTGGCTAAATACTGGTGGAAGCAAATTTTTTTATAATCCTGTTGGAATATTGTTTTTCAAGCGTTTTAAAAATTAGCAATTACATTTTCAGATCCTACTTTTTTTTTTTTATTATTGATGATTCATAAATTTATACACAATAAACTATGAATAAAGAAGACTTTTCAGTTTAATAAAAAAAAGTACTAATTACTTTGTTCTTTCTGAAAATTACAAAGATATACAGCAGAATGTTCAGAGGTCCAACTGCATTGTAATTTTTTTTTCTTCCCCTCTGAAAATCTTTTCAGAAAACTGCACAGTTGAGAAAGAGGAAGATTTGCTTGTCACAACAGTTGCTACCATCAACAATCTTTCTTATTATCACAGTAAAGGTAGTCACATTTCAGCTCGATACCTGGACATTGCCAAATGTAAGTCATGTACTCTTAATGAATATATGTTTATCAAAACCTATGCAGTTCTCTTTTATTTCATTATCTATTGTAGTTGTAAAGAAAAAGAAGAAAAAAAAACTGTCAACTTATAGTAGCAACAAACGTCTGCAATAGATTTCTTCTGTCTCTTGACCGCAACACTTGTAGCCAATTGATGTATTGATGTTAAAAAGAAATGTCATTACAATTTGTTTTTGCTTAGATTTTCCTTTTCATGAAAGCCTACCGCATTTGTTTCATTCAGTTCAATAGAATATCAGACTTACTGGCTCCACATTTCAATCATGTTCTCAGTTGGAATTAGGTGTACATTCATGCAATTAGTTTTATTTTCTAATTAGAAATTAAATTATTTTTATAGACATTAATATTATCATACTTTCTCTTCCTCTCTCCTTTTGCTTTTAAGAAAAGTTTAAAAATAAACAAAACATTGCAACATGTCTTTGACTATTTAATATAAGATATTAGTTTATTGGATTTACACAGACGGTTGCTTAGATTAGTTCTTTATTTCTCCCCCACACCTTTATAAAATAGGAAAAAACAAAAGTATACTTACCTAAGTCTTGTTTGATAAAGACATTTTTTGGAGGACTGTCTCTTGTCATTGTTAGAATTCCATTATTCTCCATTTAGTTCACTTTATTGACCATGATTTTTTTATTTTTACTTTACTTTTTGTAGGTTTGATCAATTTGTTAATCCCTAGTAACATGGAAGCCTTACTGGAAGCAGCTCGAGTATTTGGTAACTTGACTCACCAAAAAGCAGTGAGAGATTTTTTAGCTGACAACAAAGGTGAACAATTTTCTTAATTTAAATTTGAACATGTTGTTACTAATATATACAATGTTACTCTAAACTTTGGGGAATAACTATGAAAAAATTGATGCTAACACCTACTTTCCACCATCTACTTCAAACTGATCTCCCCCCACCTGTGACTTGCTGTTTACATTCTAGCTCACAAATTGTCCCTTACCATATTCTGTCCAGATGCACTGTGTAAATTCCCTAAACTTTGAGGGTAATACCTTTATGAAAATATATCTTGTTGACCTGGTGTTTCTCTGCTAGTCAACCCATCCATCCATGTTGTATATTTTAGATCTGAAGAAGTCTCTAATCGGTTTGTTGCAATGTCCAGGTTTAGTGTACAGAAAAAAATAAAATGCCTGCTTTAAAAAAAAAAACAAAAAACACCACTGCATTTATTCGATCAGTGTTACATCATTGCATTAACCTGTTCCTGGTTTCAGTGCTGTCCTCATAATCTATAATTGATCGTTCTTTAAAGAGACAATGTGTAGTGATAAAAGGAAAATGGAGCTGGTATAGACCGGGGAACTGTAGTGACATGATTTCAAACAGAAGCAGTTCGTAAATTCTAATTTAATTTCAATTCATCAAAAATTCTGAAGTTAGAATTTCATTCTCTTCACTTTGTTTCACGAGGATGTTCAGTCAGTGGGGGTCACCAAGCAACATGTCACTTGTGTTACAACAGTATTGACTGCCTCTGCAACTTCAGCTACTTGTAGGCCGAAGTTGAAGGGGTTATATTAAGAACTTTTTGGAAGATGGATAAACATTGGGTCCTTTTGTGCTTTCTGATTAGATTTTTATTTCTCATTTCATCACAAATTTTCTCTGTCCAGCCTTTCATATTGCTACTTTGTAATTTCATTGATCCAAAAGTTTCTTAACTATCAACCACCCAACAAAGTAAAGTCATGCTTATTATTTCTTCTATAAATTCTAGTAAATAATTTTCTTGTTCTTTATCATTTCCCAAAGACTACATTTTCTTCTGCATAGGTGGAATTTAAAAATTTATCAAAATTTGTTAATTCATCATTTGGAACAAAGAGGCTTCCTTTTTAGGGGAAGAAAACCCAGATAGATCCTCACAATTTAAAGTACCCATAATTTTTTCTACAAAATGCTCCCAGCCCATATGTCAAGGAAATATAGATAGGGGCCCATAAACAGTCACCTGACCAAATTGTGTCCTTTTCCTCAGTCTTTTGGTTTTCTAGATTCCTCAGTATATTCAAGCCACCTATTCTTAAGAACATTTTTTTTTATTATTATTATTACTACTACAACAATAACAACAACAATAATAATAATCCTAATCCTTCATTTATCACTGTCATTTCTGGGTTGAACAAAATTTCACATTCCTAATTTTTGTATAAAGAAAGAAAAAAAACTTATATAATCTTTAAACCGTTTCCTTCTAGGTAGTTAAACATACTTATAAAATCCAAGTTTTGCAAATTTGCTTTTTCAAGCTTTTATAAGATTAATTCTATTTTAATCCATTGTAGATTTTATGTTCTTGTAAAAACCAAATGAATCATAATCTCATAGCTTCATGTTATTCATTTAAGTAAAATGTGAAAATTAAAAAACTTTTTTCTTTGTGGAATTTCCATGACTCTTAATTTTTATTAAAATAACATCCCTCTCCCCAAATTAATTGAGACATCTTGTAGATGCATGCTGGAATTTCTTTCCAACCAATAAAAATGGTCAATTCTTGGTCTCATTCCCCACATATTTGTTTTTTCTTGCCTTGAAATCAGAATGCTATAACCACTTGACTGTATCCCTTTTGCGCGTGAGCACAATTCTTACTTTGTGAACTTTTTGCTTTATTACTATCGTTTTACTTTTCCTTCTTTTTTTTTTTTAACTTGCATTTTATGTATATACATTGTTTTTCGTATCATTTTCCCTGTTCTTCTTCTTCATCTTATTGTTTGATAATTTTGTCAGTTGCACATAACCATGGCCAATTATTCCACAGCTATCAGAAAAACTTTGGTATATATTTCTACTTAAAGTAAAATATTTTTTTTTCATTTTCTTTGACAGTGCAAGAAATATTGATTGCATCTCTTGATTCTGACAGCCGAGAAGTTGTGTACATTTGTTGTGGTGTCTTGGTAAATTTCATGGCTGACCGAGAAAAACGCCCCATTCTTAGAAAGGAAGGAGGCATTCAGAAGTACGTATTAACTACAAAACTTTGTAGAAAGATGAATGATAATTTTTCTGTTATGATTAGTTATTTGCTTGTCTTTCATCATTTATTACATTGATATACTTTTATCACTATCTAAAGTCATTGATAAAATTTGTTTCCTAATTCAAAGGCAGCTATAGACATAAATCCCCCAAAAACACTGACACTTAAATTTACTCAAAGATGGACTGGAGACAAAATTCTTCAAAACTCAAAGAAAAATTATTTCCTTATCTTCTAAAGATGTGTGAGAAATCATATTGTTACACTTGTCCAAAAAGGATTGGCAACATCAAAACTTTGAAATTTATTATGCAAATGGAATCAGTGGTCAATTTTTCAGACAAATGCTTTATTGTAAATGAGTAAAACTACATTTATTGGGACTGATGAAAGACTTTCTGGCCAGTTTGAACGGCCCTACTGCACTTCCTCTCCCAATGGTGATTTGCAGTCTGAATTTCTTTATAGGTGTTTATAACCAATATTTCTGGAACATTCCAGATTTACCATCACTTGAAACTGGCATTAAACTTAAGTCCCATCTTAAGACAAACGTTGACTCAACCTGTGCAATGTCATCCACCAAAGCCATTGGAAATAATCGTTTCTATCCTTGGTTGGAGTTAGAAATTTGATTATTGCACTGGTTGGAGATGTAATGTCAATGACTTGGCTAATGTAAAAACTGAAATCATAGTATACAGCAACCCATTGGTCTTGTCTCTCATATCTGAAGATCGCTTGAGATGGTTCTTCATCACAGCTACCAGAGTTAGTCACAGGGTCTTCAAGTTCTTATGTAATTTCAATGGCAATGAGTTCTTCATCTCCAAAAAACCATCATGGGAAAAATCTAAAGAGGCTCTTTAAGTCATCTTCTTTAGTGGCTAAAATTTTCATGGCTGTGTTAAATGTTGCTTGAACTTGCTTCATCAATCATGACTGTTCCATCTCTGTTTTAGGACAAAAACCTGCAAATAAAAACATACAAATTTTGCATCACAAAAGAAATAAGGATAAAAAGAAGAGTGCTCTTTAACAAAGATTTTGTGAACAAAAAAAACTTTTTTTTTTTTTTTTTTTTTTTTTTTTTTTTAAATTGTCCTCTAAACCTGTGAGCTCTTTGGTTATTTAAGTGCTTTTGTCATTTACTTCATGGTTCCTTAAAACAATAAAAGTTACAGAAGTCAAGCTAACTAAAACAGATGAGACCTCACCAGAACTGCATTAAGATCACTCATTAAACTTACCCCCTCACACACACACACACACACATGCACACACCCTGATCTTTTTAACTGCATCAGCAACTTTTTTGTACATTGCAAAGAATTTAGGGTCTTCTTTGGCTTGTCTCTTCCAATTACATGGAAACAATCTCTGAAGACGTTTAGTTGATCATCCATTGAATAGAAGATTTTAAATATTCATCATAAGTACATATAAATTTAAAAACCTAAAGTAGACATCATTGATATAGGGAAAAGCAGAAATAAAAAAAAAAATAAATAAATGTCTTAAGTTTTATGAGTTTAGGCTTTTGCTTTATAAAGAAAAAAATACAACAATTGAAAATTTATTTAAAAATAATTGACTGAAAATTTTAAAGTTATTTTTTATTTTTTTTTTTTTTTTTTGGAATGGCAATGTTTGCTCTTGAATTGTTATTGTTGAATTTAGGTGTTAAAATTTAATTAAAAATATGCTTAAAAGTAAAAATTAACATAAAATAAAAACCTACTTTCAAACTTAAAAAAGTAATATTTACTAATTACCAAAAATTATTTTGTAAGAAATAAATTTGGTAGAAAAGTAAAAAAAAATATTTTCTGATGCTAAAACTAAAAAATATTTTCCGAGAAATATCCATTTAAAATAAAAAAATGTTTAACTTTAGAAATTAATTTTATGTAGACCCACAATTAGTTCAACTGAAAAATATATCCTTTTATTTTATATAAAATGTGTCCAGTCTAATTACAAATAATTGTTCACTTTAATCTGTGAAATTAGGAGCTAATCCCAAAAATTAGTTAATAATTAGTAAATAAAATGGACATTGTTAAAATTACAATATTTTAAGTACACAAATGTGAGATTTATAAAAAATATAAATATATACATACAATATACGCGCATTTTAAAATTACAATACTTTATTTCATTTTTTATGTATGCGAATAACTATGTAATTATACATGAGGATTTTAAAAATGTAAGAGAAATAGTTCTTTTAAAATAAGATTAAAAACTGGTATATATTTCTTTTTAATTTTATAATGCATTTACAGTCCTAAACTTCTATGTAATATCAGTTCTTCTGTATGGCAGTGGATGCTAGACAATGTCTTTAGACAATTTGAAGAGGAGACTTGAGGCAACAGGTTTGGCTATACAGAAGAATGCTGTTAATACCATGGACAAAACATCTGAGCAATCAAAGAATATTTAAGGAAAATGTAAACGAAAAGGACAATTATACTTACAATCAGAAAGTGATAGTTAAAATTTATGAAACACATAATGAGGAAAAAAGGTTTAGAGAATTGACAATCACAAGACATATTGAAGGCAATAGGGACATAGGGGGAAAAGCGTGTAACCCATCTAACAAGCTTAAGTAAATGGATGGCAGAATGGAGTAGGAGGGAGAGTAAAAAGACAAATGTTGCTAAGCCTTATAAAGGATAGGAATTTGTGAAGTCATGATTGTTCAACGTCTTGAAGTGACATGCCACATGAAAGCAGAAGAAAGATTTGAAAAAGCATTCCTGTACAGAACAAAAACTGCAATTACATAACAAAAAGTAATATTAGAAGTTCTGAGCCTATATTTTGTTCTTTGTATAAAATCCAGCTATTTAAAATTTGTTTTTAATCAATACAACATTTAATACTGCTTACTTTTCTATTTAAAACGATGATATCCAGCTCTCAAATTTCTACCCTCCCACTTTCCTTAGAAATTAGATTTTGAAATGCAACTGGATTTTGTTGATAAATTTTTCTTTATCATTTTATTTTTCATATAGAAATGTTTAAGATTTTGAATTAAAATAGAATTGTGTTCTCTGTTGTTTATAGATTGATAGAAGTGCTACATGATTTTGGACCCAATGACTGGCAACTGTCTGGAATTGTGTGCCAAGTTCTGTTAAACTACAGTCGAGACATCACAAGTACAAACGCTTGCTTTGGCTATGAGCTAGGGCAACAACTCATTAATATTCTGACTGAATTTCTTGGTAAGTAATTCATCTGAAAAAATAATTTATAAAATCTATATTTATTGATGAAAACTATTTACATTTTACTCGTATTTAAAAATGAATTTTGAATAACTTGAGAAGAGAAAAAGTGAAATAAAGAGCTCTAAATTGAGGAAAAGAATTAGTAAGTATTGAATCTCCCTCACTACACTAATAAAACAACTTTATTTCTTGTAGACAGGAATTATTTAAAAGAAAATAATGATAATGATTTAAAACAAAAAACCTTGGATTAATTGGCATATAAACTTCTCTTTTTTTCTTTTTAAATTTATAATCTTCCACATGGAAGTAAAGTGAATTATGGGAATGCTTAAAGCAATATCCATACATTCATACAATATATTCCTATAAAATTCACTTTGTGAAATCACTCTGCTAACATTGTTTGGGATTACCTTCCTGACTGGTTTACCTGTCTTGCTTTTCGTATTGTTTCGGTTTTAACTTATCATTATTTTGACCAAATTCCATGATATAAAGGTTTACCTCCCTACCAAAATTTTTTTTAAATTCTTCCAAAGGCATATTGAGAAGCACTGAACTCTCACTGTGTTCACTGGAGGAAATTATAAACAACAATTCTATCAAAACCAGAACATTTTAGATATAAAAAGAGTATCTCTTAAATAATAAAAATATAGACACCAATACGTATATCATTACTTTTGATGCACCAGAACCACCACATGAAATAAAAATTGGATGTACAGTTTCTAAAGTAGAAACCTATATCCCAAACCCATTGTGATGTTTCAATTGACAAAGATATGTACATGGTAAGAATCAATGTACAAGGAAGTCGTTGTGTGGAAAATGTGGGGGAGAATGATCCTAACCACACAGAGATCATGTGCCCAAATGATACAAAATGCCTTAATTGTAAACATAAACCATAGGGCAACTTCCAGGGATTGAAACTTGCAAAAAAAATCATTTTAAAAAAGAATACCAAAGAATATCAAAAGAATACCTTTCTCAGAAGTGAGGAAAAGCATTGGAACTAACTTCAATATGTCATCATATGCAAAAATACTTACCTATGAAAATCTAATATCAAAACAAATTACATGAAAAACAAGAACTAACATTCTTATTTCAAGAATTAAAAAATATATTGAAAACATTAAAACCAATTGTAAACTCTGAAACAACGCTAACCACAAAACTAACTACAATGTAAATCTAACACAAAATTCACTCACAACTTCTCAACTGGAAAATTACCCAAACAGAAATTAATCAAACCTCAAAAAAAAATTGAAATCCAAAAAACAAGAAACAAAAGTAAATAAACAGAACAACCACCCACATAATGATAATAAGAAAAAACAAAAAAAAACAAAATGAACCTAAATAATCAAGAGCATAAAAATATTCAGCAAAGAACGAGTTCACAAACAAGGAAAACAGTATAGAAAGCATGGAATATTTGAAAATGGATGACCAAAAAACATAGTGTCATCCTTAAGGAAGAATCCCAGAGCAACATGCAATGAACTCCCACAAGACAGAAAGCATAACCAAAAGATTCCTCTAAACAAAAGGTCCTGATAGAAACTAAAGATAAATTCATATTTCTTGAAGGAATGGAAGTGGAAGACAACTGAAACATCACAAAAAAACAAACCAAAGAAAAGAGATAACACCCAAAACACAATGAAGAACAAAATAATTCAATGGAATATCCCCCCCAAAAAACCAAACCCTCCCCATAAAGCATCTAGTGATAGGCAACGATAAAATAACCAGCAAGGTAGAAATAAACAATCTACTAACTGAAACCTACTCGGAAACTCCAAGGAAACCAGAGAGTCCAAAATATCAAAGATAAGGAGAAAAACTCAACTTCTCATCAAATAACCTTCAACATTACAACAAACCTCTTACTAAGACAGAACTCGGGGAGTCCATCGAAATGTCCAATAACACAGCAGAGGGCCCTAATGGGATACACTATGAATTCATCAAGCACCTCCCACAAGAATCACTAGAATACCTATTACATATATTCAATAAAATCTGGATAAATGGAGAATTTCCAAAAACCTGGAAGCAAACAACAATTATCAAGATTCCAAAACTGGGAAAAGATCATGCAGACCAACAAAACTATAGACTGATATCGTTAGCTAGTTGCCTTTACAAAACGATAGAGCAAATGATTAATAGGGGACTGACCTGATTCCTGGAAAAAAATAACAAAATTCCAATGTGGCTTGTCAGAAAAAAAAATGAGTACAGTAGATCATCTGATAAGGGAAGCTAATATTAAAAAAGAACGTCTAATTGCCATTTTCTTTGACCTAGAGAAGGTGTATGACACTACCTGGAAGCATGGGATTATGAAGGATATTCACAAATTTGGTTTGAGTGGCAGATTGCCAGTCTTTATTAAAAACATTCCTTAACAGAAAGAACCTTCAAAGTATGCATAGTATCCACCCTAATATCCAATCTTAAAAAGCAAGAAGGAGGAACACCACAGGGAATTGTCCTGTCAGTAAAATTGTTTAGTATAAAAATAAACAATGTAACAAACTGCCTCAATCCTGGAGTTGACCATTCACTATTTGTAGATGATTTTATGTTATGGTATCACTCAAAATATATGAATACTATGGAGACAATTGCAACAATGCATAAACAAAATAGACAAATGGACAACATTAAACGGCTTTAAAATCTCAAACAAAAATGGAATGTGTCCAATTTTGCCAACAATGTAAGCTACATGACCCATTGCTAAAACTAGAAATACAGCAATACCAGTCGTTGCAGAATACAAGTTCCTAGTAGTAACTTATGAAAAAGCTATCCTTTATACCCCACATCAAAAACCTAAGAATAAAATGTAACAAGGCCCTACAGCTTCTGCATGAGGTGACTCATATGGAATGGGGAGCAAATCAACAAATATTACTGGAACTCTACCGAACATTAGTATGTTTCAAGTTGGGTTATAGCTGAATGACCTATGGAGCAGCCAGGCAATCATATTTGAGAACACTGGATGCAATACACCATAAGGAACTGAGAATTGCACTTGGAGCCTTCCATGTTTCTCCAGTGGAGATCCTGTATATAGAGACTAACAAAGCACCACTGAAACTGAGGAGACAAGTTAGCCACTCAATATTACCTCAAACTGAAATCTTGTCAACTCACCCCTGAATATGACTGTACAATAGATCCAAAATCCAAACCACAATTTAACCAGAATGAAAATAAGATAAAGTCCTTTGGACTTTGAATGAATCGAATCAAAAATCTCCTTGAAAAAATACATGGTTTATTCAAAAATAAAATATAATAATCGATCTAAGTGAACTTCCCAAAGCAAAAACTCCTACCATTACCTATCTTGAAATTATCCAGGATTAGAGAAAAACTCCCATATCACCTAAGCATTTTTACTGACGGTTCTAAAAATACAGAAAGAACAGGTAATGCTGCAGTACTCAACCAAACTGTTATCAAAAAATGATTTCCAAATGAGTCATCTATTTTTCAGTTTGGAGGCTGGTGCCATAGACCATCAAAAATTTATCATATTCTTGGACTCCTTATTGGTCTTAGTCTACTTAAAAGAGAAAAAAACTAGAAAATCCACAGGTCATAAAACTTCTAAATAGGATGAACACCTTGGAAAAAATAAAACACAATATTCTACTGGATACCCAGGCAACAGAGCCTGACTCATAAGCTAAGTCATCCTTAGAAATGACCATCTATAAGAAATTCAAAGTACCCACAGACATGAAACTCAAAATAAACAAATACATAAAAAAGAAATGGCAGCAATTATGGGAAATACATAAAGAAAAAAAATCTATTTAAAATAAAATCCATTTTGGGAAAATGGAGAATAAACAATAAAATAAATCAAAAAGAGCAGGTCGTCCTAAGTCGACTGTACATAGGACACATACAACTAATACCTGCCTACATACTTAAATGAGAACAACCAAAGTGTACATGCGGATCTGTCCTGACAGTAAAACATATCCTGGAAGAATGTACAAGCATAGCTCGTATCAGGAAAAGATTATACAAGGCAAGGAACAGAATTGTTTGAAAAAGTAAAAATCAGAAACATCATGGACTTCCTGAAAGGGGTAGAACTATACAAAAAATTTATAAAATTAAAAAAATCAGATTATCTCTACAAACTATTTAAATACAACACAACCTTGAAACGCAGCTCAACTTTGATATGAATCAAATAAAAAAAAATAATTAAATAAATGGGTCCAGCATAAAATGACACATCGGAAGTTGACATGGTGTAAAACCCAACAAACAAATGATTCCAGTGAGTCTTTTACCTAAGTGTTTTTCTCATCATCAAATTTCTATAATGTATTCATTATTGTAATTAATGTTGTATTTATCTAAATCAGTAGTAATCTCCATTTCATATTATTGATTGTGGCAGAAGTAAGAAGGGAAAAAATTTCACCAACAAATACAAGCTATAAAAAATGGTGGTGGGGGGGAAAACTATTAATATATAGTTTTGAGGATTTGGTTAAAAGAGATTGGAGAGAATGGAGGTCAAGAAACAACAAGGCATACTGTAAAAAAAAAAAAAAAAAAAAAAACACAATGAAAGATACTCAGTGAGATATAAAACTAAAACAGTTTTATTAAGATAAAAGCAAATTTTGTTAAATATTAGGAATGCACAATTGCCCGGAAAAGTGGGTAATAAATTTCTGGACAAGTAACTTATTTTTTCTAAAATAGTATGTCAGTAAAAAAAATGTCAGTAGTAGTTGTGGGGAAAATATCAAGTTTACAATCAATATCAATCAAATAACATGAGATATCACATGAAAAAAGCCAGCATATAGAAAGCAATAAAAATTACAAAGGTACAATAAAAGGGTTTCAGTGAGGTCGAAGTCAGTTAAAAGAGATTTCAGATTTCAACCAGCTCAAGTAGCCATTGGTTAAAAATTCATGTTTATAAAAACAATTTATTGTAATAGAAAAAACACTTCTGTTTTTCTTTCCTTGTCTTTCACCTTCGATTGACCCCCCCCCCCACCTCCACTTCTTGGTAAAGGAGCTTTGCAAGCAGACTGACATGGTTCAAGTTTCAGTAAATTATTTTGTTACCTTCATCCTTTCCCCCAAACTACCGAGAAACAAAATATACTGATTGGAAAAAAAAAATTTTAGTGAAGCAACAAGAACACACAAACACACAAATTTCTACCTTTTTCCAGTACTGAATGCAACAAGTGGTGACGCCTGACAACTGCAACGGTTTTCAACCAGACAAAACAGGCAATTATTTACATTCAGACTATTGTTCTCATTTTTGTTATCACAATGTTTCAGCTGTTGTGCCCTCCATGATAAAAACAACAAAGATGAGGACAATTGCAAATAATGATAACTCTTCATCCCAGAAATTCATACACAAAAACAGAGAATATCAGGAGATGCTGAAATGTTCTCAGTCTGACCAAGAAGTCTCTCAAATATCTAATGTTTGATCATGCTGGCAGATTTTGGGAAGTGGGTTCCAATAACATTTGATGTACCATCCAACAATTTTTTTCCTACTGAAACTTAGTATGGAGACCATCTTATACAAGAGTATATACGATATACGAAATATTTTTTTTTTTTTTTTTTTTTTTTTTTTTTTTTTTTTTCAGACTTATCTTTATCATTTGTTTTTAAAATGGTCATACTCACTTTTACTTACTCTTTTATTTTATTTTATTTTTTTTTAAGTATTTTTATTTTATTTCAATTTGTTTTTTTTTTTTATGTTATTTTTTTGTTATTCTTTTCTTAAACTATCTTGTATTGTTAGGTAGAGATGGATGATCATTAAAGCACTCAAGTGAAAATCCTAGAAATTTGAATGTTGAGAAAACTCTCTATTCGTATGGGAGTTAATAGAAAAATCTCCCCAAAAAAGCCAATAAAAAAAATAAACAGGCAATGAATGATGCTAATTAGTATTCTTTTAATGTCAACCTTGTTTAAGGGAAGCATTTAATCGAGTTTTTTTTTTTTTTTCTCTCTTTCTTTCTTCCCCCCCAGATGAAATGGTTGTGATTAATATGATATCAGACAGTGAAAGAAATGATTCTACTGTGTCCCCTCCTACTGAAGTGCAACAACTGATCATGGAAATGTGGAGCTGTGATTTTTGTCCTGTTGCCACTTCTTTGCTAGAGCGTCTTCAAGAACACCTGTCTCCATTGGAACCCATTGAGCAACCAGAAGAATTCCAACTGAATTCATGATGGGGGGGAGGGGAAGATCGTCAGAATTTATTATTTCTCCACCATGCATTAGCATTGTCATTCGGATACAGTCTTCTTCTTTTGCTCTTTGCATTTGTTAAATGTTGTTGGGATCAATTACAAGGATTTACTGATATTGCTGTGGTAAACAAGAAAACATGTCTAAGTTTTTATTGTTTATAAAACATTTTCTTACAAGGCAGTAATTTTTTTTTTTCTTTTAAATTCTTAACTTGAATTACCCAACATTGTTTCTAAAATATGAGAGTTTTTGAAAAGTTTTTGGCATAACCATAAAGCCTTACCCGGCAGAAAATAAAAGAAATCTGATATTTGGTGAGGTTGTGGAAAATGGGTTAGACCAAGAAATTTTCAGCACCCCCTTGTATGTATCCAATTTGAAAATTTAAAGAAATATTTATATTTTCCTATGTGGGTAAACTGATTTGTCGTGTTTGTATATTATCCCATACTGTCTTTGATATATTGACAAAATGACTATACTCTAAAGTCGATCAGAATGTGATATCCTCAAATCTGGTTTTTGAGGTCAACTATTCAAATTTGTCTGTATGGACAAAAAAATGAGGAATATTTTAAATTACAATGTCTTTCTTGTTTCCTACCAAATTCTTGATGGTGTTAAGTGAAATTTTATTTAAAAACAAAGAAAAAATAGGACACTACATAATTTTCAACCTTGAAAACTTTGATATGAACATTGATAATTTGGAAGCTGCAAATTTATCTTGGTTTCTTTTGTTCATTAAAACAAGAAAATGGCTTTGGTAATGATGGATCTTTTTTGTCTCTTGACAAAATTTTAATGGAAACAGCTGCTTGTCTTTAATTAAAAAAAAAATATTGACTTTATGAAACGTACATAGTAAGCTTTCTTGCTACTGAGATGTAAGATGCAATTCGTTAATTTCTTTTATCCACTCTTAAAAATTTATTTCAT
Organism: Acanthosepion lycidas; assembly: GCA_963932145.1. Lineage (NCBI taxonomy): Eukaryota > Metazoa > Mollusca > Cephalopoda > Sepiida > Sepiidae > Acanthosepion > Acanthosepion lycidas. Next base: position 101,292,950 of record OZ010591.1, read on the forward strand.
TTATGTTAACATTGAACAAAGATTTTGCTTAACATATGGGAAAAAATATTATCCCACAGTTTTTAGATGTTAGAAAACCTCTAAGAAAAAAATGTAATCATTTCAGTAATAGAAGTTTGTAGCTTCTGACAAATCCATAACTGAAAGGGTAAGCTTTTCCATTATTTTACTAACAATGTAAAATCAATTACTTATTTACAAGCTTATGTAAATAAGTGTTTTTTTGGGTTTTTTTTTATTCTATTTTATATATTTATTTTATTGTATTTATTTATTTTTACAGAAAACTAAATTTATGCATCATGCTCTGAGGATCATCTTCCCTATTAATGATTTATGAGGACATTGTGCTAACCTTATTACTATGATTAGTGCTTATCAATTATCTAAAAACAATTATATTTTTATCCTTTTAATCTTACAATGTTTTTCTTTTTGTCTGGTTAACTAAGGCTGTGTGTAGAGTTTAAGCTGGCTAGATTTCATATTATGCCAACTAAGTGTAAGAACATTACTTACAAGTATTTTTTTTTTCTTACCAAATGTTGGCATATTTAATCCTTATTGTCATTGCCGTGTATTAAGAATTATCAAGCTAGTGTCACTAAATTGTTAAAAAATGCATGGATTCAGTTTTTTACTGAGTGTTCTATTCTGGCCTTATGCCATAGTAAATCTATCATCAATCATAACTCAACAAATAAATTCTCCTGAGAACATTCCACTAAAGTTACATAAGCAATTCAAAATTCAGTGGCTATTTATTCCTTGAATAAATTTCTATGTTTTATAATAGATTCTGAAATTTTTATTGATTAGTTCATAATTTAACTTTCTAGTCAGATGTGCTTAGAGGTTGTTTTTTTTTTTTGGGGGGGGTAAAGTTACATTCATTTAACTAAATATTGGCTTGTAGTTAGTTTTTTTTGTGTGAGTGTGGTGACATAATAATGCATTACTAATTACACTAACTTTGAGATCCTCAAACCTTTAGTTTTCTCCTTGGCAGCTACATTCATAACTGTCAAATATAAGAGTTGAATCTCGGAAAAATGGTCATTATTGATTTGAAACTGATTTTGTAAAGGGTTTTCTTTTGTTTTCTACTTGAATATAAAGATCTTTTATTTGTTAATCTTTTGCTTTTACAAAAGTTGTTTTGTTAAAAAGTTTAAAGAAATTAAGTTATGGGTGCCTTTGAATTCTACACCAACTTTTTAAAACTTACTTAATGGAATTACCTTATCTGCAGAGATATCTATATATATATATATATATATATATATAAGTTAAGTTATAAGGAACTTGGTAAACTGAATTGGTAAATCCAAAGAGGATGAAATCCTAAGAGCTCAATGTTAGGACAGAGCTAATATGTAATGAAAAACAAACCACTTTAATGTACCATTACGATAATTTATTTCACCTAAATCCTTTTTTTAAGGATTCAGGATCATCAGGTAAATCTTCCAACAACGAATTGAGAAAAATTCGTTGTTGGAAGATTTACCTGATGATCCTGAATCCTTAAAAAAGGATTTAGGTGAAATAAATTATCGTAATGGTACATTAAAGTGGTTTGTTTTTCATTTATATATATATATATATATATATATATATATATATATATATATATATATATAATAAAATCTTTAGATGCTGGATAGAAACGACTATAGTTTTGACTGCTATGATCCCTTCAGGTGGTTAATACAGCAAATTAAATTACCTTCCACACATCAAAACTTAAATAAGGTAATGTTACACTGGAATTGGCTGTAGTTGGAGAGGAAAGAAAAAAAGTTGTATAGAAGGTAATTTAATTCACTGTATTAACCACCTGAAGAGACCTTGGCGGACAAAACTGTGGTTGTGTTTCTATCTAGTGTCTAAAGATTTTATTACCTATGCTTTTATTAATAGCACTGCAGGTTAGGGTTTCTACCTTGTTATTGAGCACTCTTTTATTACACGTTTTTAAACAGCCCTTTTTAGTGTTTGTTTACTTGTTTTATATATATATATATATATATATATATATAATATATATGATGCAGCAAAAGTAATGCTTTTTTGTGTGGGTAAAAATAACACCCTTTTATTTGTTTTTAGTTTTCAGCTGTAGAAATTAGGATTTTTAGTTTTATATTATATAATTTTGCATGTAAAATTTTGTGTTAAGGTGGATAAGATGATTTGGATGAATTAAGTGGCCATCGTGATTATCAGACTTTTTTCTTGTGTAGTGTTCTGAAAGATCTTGTTTACAAGCTCAAACCAAAAACAATTCCTGAATTAAAACTTTCTGATAAATTTACTGAAATTAATGTAGAACTGTATCAAATGGTTTGTAGAAGTGTTGCTGATAGGGATCAGCATTGTTTTGAACATATTTAATATAACAAATCCTGTTGTTTTGATGTGATAATACTTATAAGTTTTCTTAAACTATTGTAATTTATTTTAGTTTAATAAAATTTAATAAATAAAATAGGGCATTGCTTTTGCTGCACCCTGTGTGTGTGTGTGTGTGTGTGTATATAAGCTTTTAAAGAATTTAAGTAATTGAACACAAATGTTATGGGAAATAATTGTTTGTAAGATTTCATAAAGATCAAAGGATAAACTTACTTTCAATATTAGGTATAAAAAGTAACCGCATAATTTCATGCTGACCAAAGATTCAACAAGTCTGTTGCAAATTTGTGATGTATTAATTTCAATTAAATAATTGTCCAAAGTCAATACTGCTCGATTTTTTTTTTTTTTTTTTTTTTTTTTTTTTTTTACTTTTTGTCTCTAGACAAATTTGATTCATGGCAAAATGAATTGAAACTCAAAACAACTTAGTGCAGTTACTGTTATTATCTGGGCACATTATGATTACTGATTCTTCTAAAATATGAAAAAAAAAAAAATTTCACAAAATTGTTTGAGATACTTTTTCTTTCAGTGATTACTTGGAATATTTTAACAAAATTTATTTTATGATTGATATTTCAAAACCAAGTTGTGATGATATTAATGTCCTCATCTTTTACTAGAGTTCTTGTCCTTATTTTTAACGGAATTACTGACACATTAATGGGTCATAGGTAGAAGCCTATAATTAATGAGATCTTATAGAAACTTGTAAGTGATATTGGATTTTTATAGTAATGGCTGAATGAAGTTCAATGAAATATACCCTTAGCTATATAATCTGATTAGTCATTTAATATTAATCTGAAGTCAATAGCCAAAAATGCCTGAAGATGAGTGATGCAGCCTCACATGAAAATTGAATGGTGTCCATCATTTTTCTAAAATAATTCAACTCTATTGATGACTCGATTTTTCTTCCACTGAACACATAAAATGAGTTTTTTTTCTTTTGCTGAGAGGGTTTTAAATAAGTTTTCCTCCTTTTTATCAAATCTTTAAAGCATCTTCATTATGTCAAGGTATCCAGTAGAAGAGACAGATTGTTGCTTTTCCCTTGAGTATTATTAGACCATTGGTAGCAATAGTCTATTTCTGCCTACAAACTACCTACTCCAGTGTCTATTTCTGCCTATTACCTACCTACCCACATAGCAATTACAATGTCACTTTCCACCGACCTACCTACACCAATATCTATTTCTACCTGCCTACCTACATACACCAATGGCTATTTCTACCTACCTACACCAATGTCAAATTCCTACCTGCTCCAATGTATGTTTATACTCTTCAATTCCTAGAATTAACCGTCCTCTGTAAGACGATAAACTACATTCGGCAGCAAAGTCTCTGATCAGGAGGTTTTGAGGAGCATGGAACCAACTCTTAATTGCTGGTGTTCCCAGGTTCAACCCTGACCCGGAGTGGTAGCACCTGTTAGAGTCCCAGCTATGGGAAAATAGTTACCCACCCCCAAACTGGGGTCAAAACACTATGAAAGTGTAAAAATAGGTTTTATTACAAGCAATAATTTTTTGTTTTTTAGGAAAAATTATTACCAGCAATACATTTTTGAAACAATACCAGCAATAAAAATCTTGTTGACATTAAATAACCCATTGAGGTTGATATGCCATAAACTAAACCAAACCAAACCTAGAATTAAATTCACTTTTAATTTGGGATCAAATAGCATTCCTGCTTCATCATCATTATTATTATTATGATGATGTTTCCTGCTTTGTATCCTGTAGAGCTAGGTCCAAACTATGGTCCTTAGGCCATGTAGGAGAATTGTCATTTAAATGATAGCACTTTTCTTAATATATGGGATGTTGCTAGTAGGGCAATCTTCTGGTCATCTTGTATGTTGATGTTACCGGGGACACTGTTAATAAAATTATCCATTCTTTTTCTCATGAGGCCCAGAGCTCTGATTACTATTGGTACATTCTCAGTCTTCATTCCTCACATACTGCTGATCTTGATTTTCAGGTCCTTTTATTTGGACAATTTCTTGATAATTTTCATCGAGGTGTTTATCTCAGATGGTACTGCTATGTCGATAAGCATACACTTCCTGAATTTCTTGTCTTTTATGATAATATCAGGTCTGTTGGCTTTTATTTCCCTGTCAGTTTAGATTGGTATGTCCCAGAGGATAGTTACATTATTTTGGGTAATTGTGTCTGTTTAGTGCTCATACCAATGATTTCGATTTTGTGCTTCTTGCAAATCTTCTAGTGCACATATGTTGATACTTGTTATGTTTGTAGGTATATTCCAACAGGAAAATGTCCTACCAGTTTCCCACATAATGAGAACATACTGCATCGTGTAATTTGTTCAGGATTCTCTGGGAACTCGCTTCCACATTTCCAGTAAAGCATATTATGCTCACCTACCCCCAGACCTGTAAGCTGAGCACACGAGCACCATCCGTTCCAGGTTTTTACACTCGAGCCCAAAGTCAGCAAGATTCTGTACCACCTGTGCAGCCGGTACTATGGTTTTGTTGGTGTAGATCTCATCAATGTAAGTTGACAGTTGACATCACTTGGTGAATTGTTTCATCCTTAGATAGCACAGCATCCATGATGACTTTCATGATGGCCGGCACCACATTGAGCCTGAATCCCATTTGTGTTAGGCAGTATCTTTACTCCTTAAAGATCACTGTCTGAAACGGCCACAGTGATCGGTGTATGTGAACCTTTTTAAATCTTTCAAAATTCTATATTAATTTCAGTGGTTTTGATGATATTATTAAGTGACAACTATATTTACTAATCATGACTGGAAAAGCTTAATGCAAATCAACAAACACCATTATTTTTAACAAATTTTTTATTTATAATGTTTTTATATATTTTATTTATTAGTGTATAAAACATTAGATTGCGGAGAATATTTTCCTAAATTTTTAAGATTACTGAATACTTAAAGATTAAATAAAAAAAAGGTGCCCGTGTCATTTTCTTCAATTATGTTTTACAGAAAAAGTTTCCATAGAACAACATTATATCTCATCACCTTGTCAAACACATCAATACAGCTACTTTCAGGTTAAAAAATGTATTTCTGCGATATTTTAAACTTAAAGTAAATAATTGTTTTAAATCAGCTTCAGAAAAGTCTATTTTATTTTTCGAAGATTTTTTAATAAAGAGAATTACATTGCAATAAAAACAGGATAAATGGCACCAAATCAGATTTTTTTTAGCAAAAAAACAAATTAGTTTTGAAATACAGCAAACTATTTTTCTTATTGGAAATATTAAATTTAATTTATTAAAATAAAAGCTTCAAGAAAAATTTTTCATTTTTAAAAGTTCGTTTTAAACCTTAGGTATCGTATTTTTTTATTTTTTTTTGGTAAGCTAACACATGATTAAAAAAGCCAAAGAGTTAGAGCAAACAATTGAAGCCTTTCTGCAAGTATATATATACACACACACACACACACACTAGTCAGAAAACTTAAACTGGCATAATTATTAATCATTATTTTTTATTCAGGTTAAGAAATTTAACATCAAAACTTGAGTGCAAGTTTTTCTTTGTTAAAAAGAAAATAAGCCTGCATCTAATTTATTTAGTTTAATTTATAAAAAGCAAGTGCAAATAGTAAATACATATTTTCTTTTCAGAAAGTAAATTAGTTTGTTGGCATTTCTTTCTGGATATATTTTGTATTCATTCTTTTATAGTGTGTATATTTTTGGTAGCTGAAGTATTTGTGTTGTTTCCACTGTCAACAGTGTTTGAATCCAAACAAAATCCAGGATTTTGAATGCTGATTTTCAAGGTAGCAACCAATTCCTTCCAATTGGAAGATTGGGTGCAACACAGTCTTCCCACCTACATTTCTCTGCCCATCTGAACAGAATTTAATAACTATACATGTATGTAGTGTGTAAAGAAAAATTTCCAAAATAAAAATAACTAATTTCTTTTTTTTGATTCTGTTTATAAATTTAATTTAGAAAAATAAAGTTTTATTTCGTATGAGAGACAATCTAACCTCTGTGACCACCATTTTTTCTTTTTGTGAACTGATGTCAGTCTGGTTGCAACAAGCATATGTATGCACAGTTAAGCTTTTGAATTGTCTGTGTCTTCTTGACATACCCCCCCCCTTTGTGATAACACCAAAGAAAAACTTCTCAAACCATCAAAAGGAAATGAACATAAAAATAAGAGTATTTCTGAAAAATGCAAAATTTCATTAGTGGTCCCCCCCCCTTTTAGTAATAATAGCTTTGTGTACAGACATTTCTCTTTACACAACTGAGCCATTTTTTTTAAGATTCACACTACCTCCCTACTGCAAAAATGAAATCAGTTTCACTTATAATCGATAGTTGAACACCTTTACAAGAAATGATAACTACAAAAAAATTAGAAAGGGTTTCTTTTTTAATACTGTCCTGCACATATTAACTATTCCTCTGTGTAAGGACAGAAGGTGGCTATCCCAGCATATCAACTTTTAGATTCCTGTTACTGAAAACAGGCAATCAAATGAAGACGTGTATTCTGAATTTCCTGATATTGATTATTTTCCTATAAAGAGTGTTATTTTTGTGTTTTCATATAAGTTTTATTTCAATGTAAATAATGTATTGCAATTTTGATTATGAATTTTTCTATTATTAAAATTGGGACACCATGTATACATGCATGTGTGTGTGTAGCAAGAATTTATTAAAACATGTTTTATTGAATTTGATCAACAAGGAATGTTAAGTCCTTTTTTTTTTTTTTTTCCCCCCCCAATCTGTATCAGTAGCCATATGTCCACATCTAATTGATTTGGTTATAAGAAAATCTGTAAACAAACAAATAAACATGTACATGAAAGCAGCCTAATTTCTCATATATACAAACACACGTTTACTATCTTCCTATGTATGTAAATATGCAACTTGCTTGGCATACAGATTTTTTTATTTATTTCTCTTTGATAATATTGATTAGATTTGTTGGAAAATTTTCTCAAAGAAATAAAATCCAGGCTAAACCAGTCATTTATTTTCAACTTAATTCTCTTGTCATCATTTTTATTTCTCAAAAACTTTTACCATTTTAACTTGGTTTATGCCTGGATGCAGATCTTTTCTTTTTCTTTAGCATCAGATTATATGATTGTGATAAAGAACAACTGTTTGACATTTAATATCAGGTTTTTATGTTAAGTAGTCTCCCTGTTCTGACACTGTTAGTAATCCACAAACAGTTTTGTTTTTGTTTTTTTTTGTTTTTTTTTAGCAATTAGAAGTGAAAGTATTTTTCTAATTAGCAGTCTACTTTCAGTAAGGAATTTGTGTATCAAAGAGAATTTGTCAGTTTGAATATGAATTCCTTGTGTTCATCACTTTTCCTTATTTAATCAATATTCCCAGTTTATAATACAAACATGAATATTACTGGAAAATTGGCCAGTTGTGTTGAAAAACAATAAAAGGAAGTAGGTGGGGAATCATTGTTATAACATCTCAAAACTTTAGTGGATTGAAAAATTCTTGAAAGTTTAAAAAAAAAAAAAAATCTTTTAATTAGGAATGGTTTGTGGGTATCATGGATTTTAGAACTACATGAGTAGATAAGAGTTTGAACTTCAAAACGGATTTCTGATATTTTATTGAACTATTCTGTTTTGAATACCACAATAAACTGGTGGTCATTATTTACCTTGAGAAACACTTTCCTTTTAACTATTTAATATTGGGAAATATTAAAGGAAACAGTAGTGATCCCATATTTTTTTCTGTTGTCAATTTTTTGCACATTTTTATTTTAAAGTTATTTTTGGTTTAAAAAAAAAACTTGTGACATAAAATGAAACTGATTCTTTTATTCTTGCATTATTTAAAAAAAAGATAATTTGAACAGAAATTTGGAACAAAACATCCTAGAAAGTAACTTTTTTTTTTTAATATTCTAAACTTTCATCCTATTGATTTTTAGCTTCTTTGATATTCTCATCAGTATATATTTGAACAGATTATAATAAACAAATAAAGCAGGAAAATGAGTTTCTTTTAAAAGTCAGCTAAATCATAAAATAAAAAATTCATCACACCAACTGTTACTTATCAAATGCAATTCTGGAATTTTTTTTTTTTTTATATATCAAATATAAGTAGAAAAATATTTAAAATTCATTAATTGTTAGTGTCAATCTCTTTGTAAAATAAAAAGGGAGATCAATTTTTTTGGCTCCAACCATCATGGAGAGGAGGGGGGACTTTAAAAATGCTTTCAATTATTTATTCTGACATACTAAAACTTGCAAATTGACTTTTGTGCCTTTTTTTTTTTTTTTTTAAAGAAAATATATAAAACCAGATTAATTTCATACAAGGTATAGAATAATAAAATTAAGTTATTTACAACTGCTACCCTCTTGTTGCTTTTTTGAATATTTTGCTTTTCTTTATTGTCTTAAATTCTAAGAAGAGTCATTATTATTGCATGATATCTTCATCCTTATTGGTTTTATTATTTTGTTTAACAGTAAACCTAGTGTATAGAATTCAACAATCTGGTTACCAATGCTCAGTCAAGCAGCCGTCTTTTCACCCAGGGCCAATGAATATTAAGTTGTCTGAATTTTGAGAAAGCATTTTCATTATTAATTTTTGACATATTTTTTTCATCTTACTTTTGTTACTCCTGACCCCACCACCTCAAGCCATTTTACAAGCAGTTTGGATTGTGCAAGTTATTGGATAGGATCTGAGTTAGAATTTTGTTAGGAATAAACACATTATTTCCAATTCAGGCTGTATACTTAATGGCCATAGAAGATAAATTTTGTGCTGAGAGAGAGAGAGATAGAGACACTGAACAAATCTAAAGTTAATAACCCAAAGCCTTTCTGTAACAGAAAAATAGTGTCATCATCAGAGTACTCCATGGATGTACTGTGAAATTCAGCATACAGTTTAATTTACTTCATATGTGTAGATGGATAATTTTTTTCCTGTAAGAATTTGTTATCCACCATTTATTAAAGAAAGAAAGCCCCTACTAGATAAATTCTTTTGCAGAAGGCTGAAGAACACACTGACCAAAATATAGTAACTTGTGTAAAATTATGATTCATTAAAATTTTACATAAACATCCTTATGTCTATTAAATGTTAAAAAAAAAAAAAAATATCCCTGAAAACTCTTCTCAATTAAAATGGGAAGAATAAAAGTAACTTCCAAAAGTATATTTTTATGTAACAGGCAAACATTTTTTGTATTTTAAACTTTGTTCGGAGAATCAAGTGTTTTCAGAACTTATTAGTTTTGTTTGTTTTTTGTTTTTTTTTAAACTTTGTAATTATAGTTTTTGTTATCACTCAAAATGCAAAGCCTTTTACCAAAGCTTTTAAAATAATACTGAGTGCCACATGATAGTTTGTTTTGTTTTTTTTCTAAAATAAACAAGTTTGCTTGTTAACAATTTTTTTATTTATTTAATAAACAAGTCATTTGAATTTGCTTTTTGAGTTTGATATTATTAAACCTGGAAATATTAACAGGCACCTTCATTGAAAATTGAAGAATATACTTTGAGTATGTTTGAAAAAAAATCTCAACTTATCCTGTCACCCAGAAATAGTACAATTTAAAAAAAAAAAAAGTTGCTGGTAAATAGCTTATATTATAAGGCTTGAAATGTAGCTTTTCCACAAGAGTAGTGGCTGGATTTGTTTTCCTTTTTTTTTTTTTTTTTTTTTAATAAAACTCATAACCAATTTCAGGAATTCTTCTTAAGTAAAGTATTCTCAAATTAGTAAAAAAAAAATTTTTTTTTTTTCTTTCTTATTTTGAAAATATTTAAATTGTTGATCAGTATTTATCAATCCGTCCATTTTTTTTTTTTTTTATTTTTTTTTTTATTTGTCCATTTATACAATTAAGCTGATTATTTTGGTTAATTTACCAGTTGACCTGTAGATAATCAAATGGATGCACTCCACAATCAACCTGTATGATTTATGATGGTTTTAATAAATATTCATTAAGAAAAAGATTTGTCTTTTTTTCTTTTAGATTCAGAATTGTTACTGTCTGCCGTTCTTTCAACCCTGTACAACTTGAATATTTGATTTTATCCTTTTTAAAACTATATAGGTACCTCCACTAATTCGCTGAATTAATGAAAGCAAAGTTTTATTGTCAAAATATTTCTTATTTTTAAGAGAAAAGACAAAAGTGTTTTATTTCGTAGAAATTTTTAATCCTTTCTAGTACGTTTGAAATTTTGGTTAAAACCAGTTACTGAAAATCTGCTTGGAATGGTGAAATAAAACTAAATGTGATAAAACTGACAATATTTATTTAGAAAAGCTTTTAATTGCTTTTCTAAATAAGATGTATTAAGGATATTAAGAAAAAAATTTGTATAATGAATTTTTACAAGAATTTTTATTTTTTTTATTTTTTTTTTACAATAATTTAAGTTTTAAATATTTTAAAATTCTGTATTATTTTCACCTTTTTAGATATTATTTAGTAAAAACTATATTTACTAATAAATGAAAAGTCTTTAATTGCAAATCTAACACCAATATTTTTTAAATAACTTTGGTTTTTTTTTTTTTTTTTTTTTTTTTTTGTATGTATAAATGTGCTGATTTTTGTAGATCTGGTTGTTCATATGCAACATTATCAGAAAATAAAAGGAATAACTAGTAAATTTAAACAAATTCAATAAAACATTAGATTATGGAGAATATTTTATGAAATTTTTAAGATTACTGAGGACTTAAAAATTATATATAAGAGGCATTCATACGATATTATTTTTCCCAAATAAAGCCCCCCTAAAACAACATTAGATAAACAGTTACTGACATTTCTGCGAGATTTAAACTTTGTTCCAAATCAAATTAATTATACTTTAAATCGGCTAATATTCCTTAAATAAAGTTGCTGAAAAGTCTATTTTATTTTTGGAAGATTTTTTAATAAAGAGAATTACATTGAAATAAACCTGGGCTAAAATGGCACCAAATCAGATTTTTTTAGCAAGCAAAAAAGAAAAACTTTCAGTCAAATTAGTTTTGAAATACAGCAAGGTATTTTTCTTATTGGAAATATTAAATTTAATCTATTAACTTGAAATTAAAACTAAAATAAGTTTCAAAAAAGAATTAAAAAGAAATTAATTTTAAACCTTAGGTATCGCAAATCTATTGAGGTACCTACTTCAATATCTTGTAGGTTCGGTTCTCACTTATTGTAATTGGGTCTTATCTAGTTTACCTACATCTCAGTTTATTATACATGAGACTATTTGTACACTTTCATGTGAAGTGGTGTGATACTATGGATGCTCGTGTAGAAAGGGAAGAGGTGGTTTTATCTTGATCTGAAGGTTCCTTCTAAGTGGCATCCACTTTAACTGAAGGTTAATGGGAAGTAAATGAATTTTCAGAGATCAAGTGGCAACAAAACTGGAAATAGGGCACATCCAGGTGGTGGGCTATATTAACAGTCGTGTTTGGGGTTGGAGAGAGTACTGGTCTGCCTTTGGCCATTGAGTGATTCTGAAGCACCTATTTCGTATCGCCAGACACCTAGTCAAGATGAGTAAATGTCACAAGTATCACTTACCCACACACCTGGATAAGAAGGCAAAGCCCTGAATAAAACCCCTACATATAAAATGGGAAACAGGGTTCACATTCTGATGTCTTGATGTGTCATTTGTCTTTCATTGTCTTATCTTGTGAGCAGGTAACATACCCTCCCCTAAATTTCAGTGCATACAGATGAGATTGAGAATCAAAATGCAACGTTGCAGGGTGGGGGGATATCATTAGCCAGCCAGTGGAAAACTTGGGTGAGTTGCATTCTATGTTTACTGTAGTTTTACTTGTAACAAATCTCGTACAATTATTTTTTAAGGAAAAATTTATCCGAATGTGACAATTAAGAAAGCAATTACAGTGATAAAAAAATAGAATTTATTTTCTTGTATAAATATACAAAAAAAAAAAAAAATGATTGGATGAGAATTCTAGTTTGCAAGCGGATTAGCATGAATTGTAACATCAATGATCTTGACGTCATTCAGCGGGCGGTAATTTTTTTCATTCACAGGCAATTTCTCCAGTTCATCAAGAGTTTCAAAGCCGTCAATCACTCTGAAGAAGAGCAAAGAAAAGTAATTATGAAACAGCTTGCTAAAATTTTCAATTTTTTTTTTTTTTAGTTGAGATTAGAATAATTTCAGGTCAAATGATTCAAATTTGGAAAAAAGAAAAACATCCAATTTGAATTTTCTTTCTTTTTCAAAATTTGAATCATTTGACCTGAAATTCTAATTTTCACATTCACCAAATTTGTCAAATCACATCATTCAAAAAAATGGTCTATTTTTACATGGACGATGATCAATTTTTTGTTTTGGTCATTATAAGTTATCCTCTTAGCAATGACTATACACTGAGGTAGTGGTTCTTACTAATGTATGGACTTACCATACCCTCTTACTCTCTGGCTTACAGCCATCTCAGGTTTCCATATAATCACCGAAGTTAAGCAACTTCAAGCCTGGTCAGTACTAAAATAGGTGACTGCTTGAGAATACCAGGTGCTGCAAACTTGGATGTGCAGTTGGTGTAATGGATAATGAATCAGAATTGTTAATTGGGTGGCCTCAGATGTTAGCTTCTAGCCAATTAGTTACCCAGGATGAAGATATACCAAGCCATTAACACCCAGTTAAGAAAGTCTTTCTTCAATCAAAACTGTAAAGAGGAAAATCAACAGCACTTAATGATAAAGAGAAGATACACAAGTCTTGTATGTCTTGTTTATTCTTTGACAAACAGAAAACTAGACAGCCAAGGGCTTTGAAGCCCTCCAGTCATATCCGGCAAAAAAGAAAGATAAATTACAAGAGATATTAGAGTCAGCTGAACATGCAACAAATGGAGATGATTTAAATAATAAGAGGAAAGTCTGCTCTGAACAAATAATCACAATGTAGATAATGTGACATGAATGTCAATGTTAAAAACTGTTAAATCGGACACACAATAAATTTAATAACAGACACACTGTCTTTGTGTTTCTTCTTCTCATTTTTTTTTTACTACCTATCTGAATTGAGTTGTGTTTCGGTTAAGAGAGGGCAGGAAAGGAATTTGGGGTCACTTGACAACAAATAGAAAGACCTCCTAAGAAAGTAAGAATTGGTCTCTGTGATGAAAAGAGACCTTTTTAGAAAGTTGAATATTAAGGTTTTATTCAACATAAAAAGCATACACTGTTACCAGTTACATAGAAGATACGAACGAACAGACGCCAGAGAGAAAGATAGAGGCGCCCCACCGTTATTTATAAACACAAATCACGTGACGTGAACCAACGTGAAATCACACAACAGTTCGTATGCAGATAAGTAGAAGGTATTAAATAATTAACTGAATGAATACAAAGAATTATAAGTATATCACAAGAGTCTCCTACACTCACGTGGGATTTTGATATTGCAATTTTAGTTTCTCGATGACCTCAACAGATTTCATCATGTGATCGTGTGGGATAAGAAATACACCCACAAACCTACTCCATTACTTGTTATATAAGGAAATTTAATCCCAGAGATATGGATGTATTTGACTATTCAATAGATAAAAGATAAAGGAATATCGTACCTGAATAAATACAAAGAAAACATCATACTTTCATCTTGGAGGTAATCTAAATAACCAAAGAGAAATGGAACAATTCCAGAAATCTATATTTCATATTGTGGAAGAACAACTAAATTTGTGAAAAGTCTACTGCAACTTTGTCATTACAAACATTCAAACACCAAATTCCTGAAACACAAATGTTTGAACTGACATCCAATATCAGGTAAATGTTCTTTTATTAATTGTACGTCTCTCATTCCATAATTTTCCTATATTTTGTATTTTATTATATAAATTTTTTTTACAAATGTTAATCTTGTGTTTGTCAGCACCTGTTTGTGTTTTCCTGAGTGAAATTCACTTTCTTTTTTGTTTTTGAACCTTGGGTTCATATCTTTATATGTTGCAAATTCCCAACAGTGAGTAGACGTCTGGTTGAATTCCTTATAACACCCATTAGTTGATTTGCCTCAAAAAAGCCAATTATTTTAGCCAAAGGAGCAAAAATAGCCACCCTGTTCATTATATAGATAGATACATGATTTCTTGGTTAAGGGTCAACTTGTATACCAGTAAGTATGGTTAATTTTAAAGCTGTTACCATTTCTTTCTGATTAGAAGACATTATGCCCATTAAATTGAAACCTTTTTTTTTTTATATATTTTACAGAGACGATCATCAAACTCACCTTCCAATTATTGTGTATTTCATGTTCAAATGAGGTTGTTTGTTGTAGGTAATGAACCATTGGGATCCATTTGTGTCTGGACCATTGTTAGCCATTGATACAATTCCTCTGTTGTTATGCTAGAAAAAAAGATATTAGAAAAACGGTGTGAAAATTCAGTTGAATACAAACAGATTTAAGAATATGAGGAGGAATTTAATCAGGGTCATGGACAAGTCATAAGATGTGCATATAGTGTAGTGGTTATCAAAATGGAAAATGGGAAATAGAAAGGAAATCTGAAGTATCTGTCTAGATTTCTGAGATGAGGTATTATGTACACTATTTATATTATTTGGACTATTGTCCTCAACTTTGTTGCCATGTTTATTACAATGTTTCAGCCGTTGTATGCTCCGGCCGTCTTCAGGTGGTTGGAATGTTGAACTAAACAAACACTTTATTTTGCTCACTGGGGTAGACTGTTCTAGTTCCACATGCCATGTTTAATGGATATCAGTTATCAGTTATCTCCTGTTAATTCTCCTCTCCAAGTTCTCCACTGCCATAACCAGGTATTGAACTCACACTCTTTGGGTCCTGTCACTGGATCTAACTAATGCCTTTATCTACTGTGCCATGTGTCCAAGAGGACATCTGAAATATTAAGGAAAGCTAAGAAAAACAAAGCATAATTGTACCATGTTTTAGTACCACAAACATCAAAATGTTTTAGTATGTGTAGTGTGTGTGCATTTGGCAAAATGGTTAAAAATGAGTAGTAAAATAAAATCCCTTATTTTAATGCTGTCAACATGATTTTCACCTTGTGCAGGTCCACAAAGAAAAACATTTTTAAAAATCAGTGTTCTATCAAGTCATGTCGTTATATATCTTTTGTCAACTTTATTTTTATTTATTTACCCAAATGCTGTAAATATGAATGATATGCACTAATATCATCATTTTTTATTGCTTTCTACCACAATATTTTTTACGAAAGCATTTTTTTTTTTTTTTGCTCTCTAAGTTAAATTGCTTGAATTTAGAAGTTGTAGCATCAGGTAAGTTTTGAATACGTATTCTGTACCTCATGAAATTAATATATCATGTAACGTGTGTGGTGGAGTAGTTGGCCATGGTTAAGTGCAGTTTTAACAAAATTCTTGACTAATGAAATAGACAAAGTTCCCAAAGAAAAAGAAAAGGGAAAAATAAGAATGACATTAAAATTTGTTACTCTCTTGTGAATTCTGGAAATTTAATTTGAAGGCTGAAGAATATCTGTTAGAAACATAATAAAAAAAAAGATGGGCATATTAGTCAAAAAATATGTGTAGTGGCATGAAAATATTTTGTTTTAGAATATCATTAGATTACAATGAATGGATAAAAATTCTTGTCTCTCTGTCTATATATCTGAGATGAGGTATTGTAACTATTTACACTATTTACATTGTTCGGACTGTTGTCCTCATCTTTATTGCCATATTGACCCTCAACATCTGTCTCTATTTCTCAGATGAGGTATTGTAGCTATTTACACTATTTACATTGTTCGGACTGTTGTCCTCATCTTTATTGCCATATTCACCTTCAACATCTGTCTATTTCTTAGATGAGGTATTGTAACTATTTACACTATTTACATTGTTCGGACTGTTGTCCTCATCTTTATTGCCATATTCACCTTCAACATCAGTCTTTATTTCTCAGATGAGATATTGTAGCTATTTACGCTATTTACATTGTTCGGACTGTTGTCCTCATCTTTGTTATCATATATATCATATAGCTGGTGATATTATTTTTTTAAACGTATTGCTGGTAATAGGTTTTTTTTTTCCAAAAATTTATTTCTGGTCATAACATTTTACAAAGTATTTCTGGTATTAAAATCTATTTTTACACTTTAATAATGCTTTTTACCTCAGTTTCTGGGTTAACTATTTTCCCATAGCTGGGACCCTAACACATGCTACCACCCCAGGTCAGAGTGGACCTGGGAACACCAGCAATTAAGAGGTGGTTCCACGCTCATCAAAACCTCCTGATCAGAGGCCTTGCTGCTGGACGTAGTTTAACACCTTACCCAGGACACAGATGTAGTTTATCATCATACCCAGAACGGAGTAAATTTGAAGTACTTACTTTTAAACCTTCACGAAACTCATCTTCAAATCTATGGCCCCATATGCTATTTCCGCCTTTGCCGGTGCCTGGAAAGATTACGAAAAGTTCACAAAAACACTTATGAAAAATCTAACATTGCAGTTTAAAAAGACTTACAAATGATGTCGACCTTGCAAATTCTGACAGATCTTTGCAATCTGCTATTGAATATTTTATTATCCTTCTATTTTTAATAATTCTATAATATATACTATTTGTTACAATTTTATACTTTTTATTATGACATATAATTTTATAATTCAGCTATGACACATTTTTATAATTTATCAATACTATTTTTCTGCTTGTTTATCTATAAAAGGAGTGCTGACAAGTTCTCAGTCTGACCAAAAAGGAATTTTTAAAATTCTGATGTTTGATCCTTTGTTCAGATTTTAGGAATTGGGTCAAGTTGAGAATTTTTCATAGCATCAAAGTGCAGTATCATTTTGAAAAACATAATTTAAAAAAAAAAAAAAAAAATGTTAAATTGTTGCTAATTTTTTTAAAAATACCTAGAAAATCTGTCAATAGATTAGCCAAGTGCTGAGTGATGAAAAAATCTTAAATGAAGCGTAGACACTCTAAATGCCTTGACTAAAAGCAACTGGCAAAGCTGACAAATTTTATACTTTGGAATAGTTGGCAAAATATTGGCTAATTTCCAATTGATTCAAACTTTATAAAATGGTAAATAATAAAAATTTACTTATAATTGGTTTGAATATTTTTAAGATTTAGTAAATTTTTATAAAATAATGAATAAAAAAATTGTTTTAATATTAATTTTTTTTTATAAATTGATAAATGATAAACATTGCATTGTATTAGCTCATTAGCATTTTTGGAATGTTGTAAATATAAAATTATTCTTATAAATAAACAAAGTGTTTAATATTTTTGTCATAAATTCTCAAAGAACAAAAAATATATAATTTACATAAACATATAAAGTGTATGAATTCACTTTCATATGTTTGGACTTCATGAAAATTTCAATCATCGCTTTTGGAAAAAAAAAGTCTTGCCAAGAGAATAAATGTAGTACAAAATAATAGCAGTGTCAAGGGGGAAAAAATGTCCTTTTTACACACTATTTTATTGCAGGCATGAACATTAAACTTTGCTACAAAGGTATTAACGCTTAACAAAAGAGCTCAGAAGCACCAGTTTCCTTCTGTCACTTACTTAGTATAATACCTCAGTAGCCTAATATAGAGCTTACAAAAGGAGTAGTGAGACATGATTTGAAGATCACATTAAGACATGAAACTGACAGTCACTATGCAGTGTTGATTCCTGCGTCCACACTGCTTATATCTACAAATGTTGATTTCAAGATTTCTTACCCATAAATATAGCAAATTTCATAAAGCATAATATATTTTTTAAAAAAATCCACATTACAACCCAACCAAAAACGTTTGCAGTTTCTCTCTTCTTTTTTATATATATATATATATATATTGTGGTTTCTCTGCCTCCTGTGTATATATATATATATATATATATATATATATATATATATATATATATAGGCCCTACCCACATTTCTCACCCACACAAATCAGACATCCTTGAGGTGTTGAGGCCTCACACTTATACACACACCCATACTAATATACACACTTACACACATCATACTCACTCACTCCCTAAAGAGCTAAATAACACACACTTAACACAGACACATCCCCTTTCCAGGAACCAATAAAACTGTCAAAATGACCAAGGGAATTCAGAGCAGCATGAATCCATCCAGCCTTTATCTTAAATAACAACTTAAAGGAGACTCTTTGACCAACATAAGAACTGACCAAAATACATGATAAAAAATAAAAAAAGCAAATGAAAACTACAGATAAAGTTCATTTTCTCCAAGTCATTAATTCCTGTTGTTCACTGCTACTAACAAGCAGAAAATTTTTTTCTCATGATGATGACCATGCTGGCTGAAACTAGTCGAGGAATCTAATTGAAATAATAGAACGAAAAATATTAATACACAACCCAGTGTGTCTGAAAATTTTAATTATTTTTTATTGTTCAAAATGTGTGTGTGTGTGTGTATATATGATAGGATAGGATAAAGAATATATAGAAAACCTAATAAAAAAAAATAAATTCTGGTATTTTTATTTTCATGTTCTTTGTTTTTCATTTGTTAAGCAGACTTCATTTGACTTGTTAAGCACTGTTAGTATAATTCATGGCTTTCTGAATTCAAGGAGAGATCACGCGTCATTTCAAAGCTCCCAAAAAATGAACAGATTCCAAGCCAAACCAAAGAACGTAAATGTATGTAAGTGTGTCATAATTCTCATTTGTCTATGTGGAATTCAGATGATAGTATGTGTGTGTGTGTGTGTGTGTGTGTCTAGTAGGCATTATGTTTAGTGGTCGTCTTGATTTGGGAACATTTTTATGTAAACACTGGTTGTGGTTGTGGTAGATAAACATACATTAGATTTTCTTTAAGAATGGATTTAATAAATGTTGGTGAAGTAATATAGTGTTTTTGACGTGTTTATAGTTGATAAAATATTTATCAGGATTCCCTCAAAGCATTTTCGATGTAAAGAATTATGTTTTTTCTTAATTAGGTTGGCATTTATAAAATCAAAGTTATGGCCAGTTTTATTCCTGTGAATTACGCATGAGTTTAGAGGATTATCCCAACGTAAATCCCTTTTATGATCACAGATACAGGCTTTTAGATTTTGAGGTGTCTCGCCAATGTAAGTGTTTTTACAATGCAAGCACTCTTTTTGATAAAACCCAGCATCTGAAGTGGTGTTGGATTTATTTTTCTTCCTAATTACATCTCTGATTGTCTTGGAAATAGTTGTAAAGACCCTTGTATTGTGGTTAACTAATTTGTTTTCAAATTTTGTTGATAAAGTGTGAAAGGGTAGGATTATGAATTTTGTGTTATTGATGTTAGATGTTCTATTGGTCATGCCTGGTTTTTTGGATTTGTGGATTTTGTATGCTTGTTTTCTAGCATTGAGGATGAAATGAGGTGGGTAGTGAAGAAGTCTAAATGTTTTTTCAATGTATTTCTCTTCTTCACCTACAGATTCTAAGAGCTCAGAGATAGAATCCTATAACTAATCCTGATCTTATTTTTTGACTGCATTAGGAATAGAAATTAATAACATATTTAGACTGCAAAAATTAACCCAAACAAGCTTTGTTAAATTCAACCATGTTTCAACTAAACTTGTTTGGTGATATATATTTTATTTGTAATTTTAAATTTGAAAAGATTTTTAGTAATATATTGGGTTCATATACCATTGATCAATAAATTCTCAATTTGATGGATAAATTTAATAAAGTGTTAAGAATTCCTGGCAGTTTGGATTAAAATAATTTATTGGCTATTTTCAATAACCCCACTGTATTTTATTCATATTTTCAATTACTAACTATTGTAACACATAGGATGTAAATGACCCGCACCTCCTGATCACAAAAAGAAAGAAAAACTAAAATGAATACTTAATATATTGATGTACTTGCTTATATGTCACTACATACAAATTGTGTCTATAATATTTTAAGCATTCTTACTCTGCTACCACTTACTACCCAGAAATTTATTTATGAGGTTCTGCTATAAATACATAAAAAACACAGACTTTTTGACAACAGCCAGTATTTAGCCATAAACTTTACTGATTTGAAAAATATAAAAATTAAATAGACTAAATAAGATTGTAAAGCAGAAGAAAGAAAATATTTTTCACAATAAAAATATAACCAGTATTTAGCTACAATTTTATTATATCAGGTCATCTCATAAGTTCTGTCCAAATTTTAACTTTTTGTTAAAATGAACGAAATTTAAAGAGTATTTTATAATGTCTAATGGAGCTGAACATTATTTTTATGTTTAGATGCATTTAAACTGATCAAATTTTATTTCAGAGAACAATAAAATTAAATTTTGTTTGATCAAAACCCTGCTAATATGGAAGTACCCAAGAATCATTTGAGGCACATAATGCTTTATGAGTTCAAGAAAGGAAACTCAGCAGCCGAAGCGGCTAGAAACATTCACTCAGTTTATGGAGAGGAATGTGTGAATGAAAGAACTTGCAGAAGATGGTTTACAAAATTCAGAGGTGGAGATTTCACCCTTGAAGATGACGATTGAACCGGATGTCCAGTTGAGTTTGATGAAAAGCTTCTTGAAGCAGCCCTTGAAGAAAATTCTGCTTTATTAGTTGAGGAATTGGCAGTGGTTCTCAGTTCAAACCATACAACTGTTCATCATCATCTTCAACAACTTGGAAAAGTTCCTAAACTTAGAAAATGGGTGCCTCATGAATTGTCTGAAAACAACCTCAAATCTCGAATTGACATCTGCTCTTCTCTCCATTCTACCCAACTTGTTTCACCTTTTTTGGATAGACTTGTGACTGGTGACGAAAAATGGACCTTTTATCGAAATGTTAAGCATCGTAGACAGTGGCTTGGTAAAGGAGAAGGACCCCAGCCACAGCCAAGAAGGGAACTTCATGGGCAAAAGGTTCTTCTTTCAATCTGGTGGGATCGCCAAGGAATAATCCACTTTGAATTCTTACCACCTAATGCAACAATTAATGCTCAAATATACTGTCAGCAATTAGAGCATTTGAACCAAGCTTTGAGGAAAAAAAGACCTGCTCTAGTGAATCGAAAAGAGGTGATGTTTCATCAGGACAATGTGCGACCCCACACAGCAAGAATCATGTCACAAAAGATCGAAGAACTTGGTTGGGAGAAAATTCCTATTCCACCTTATTCTCCTGATCTTGCTCCTTCAGACTACCATTTGTTTCGTAGCTTACAGAATCATTTGGAAGAAACAGCTTTTGTAACACCGGAAGAGGTTAAAACTGACATTTGTGAGTTCTTCGAATCAAAGTCAAAAGAATTTTACAGTAATGGAATTAGTAAGCTTGTTAATAGATGGAAGGAAGTCATAGATAATCAGGGAAAATACATTGTTGATTGAATCTGTAATTAAATGTAACATTTGGTCACTTGTTTTCTTTATTCAAAATTCGGACAGAACTTATGGGATGACCTGATATATAATTGTTATATTAAATTGATATATAAATTCATAATTGGGCAAGCTACTAGTTGAAAGTATAAATAATAGAATTGATGTTGTCGTATTAAAATATTATTTATACAAACTGTTATATCCTGTGTAGGATTTATTGAAGAAAGATATCAAAACATTAATTCACAAAATTGATTGATTGTTTTAACAACCTTTTTGAGGTTATTTAAAGCCAAAACACATTCTGGGATTGTAAGTATTTGGAGGAGATAATAATGATTTTCTGATACAAGTCTTACTATTTAATCCATAGCCTGGAGGAGAAGGTGGATTCATACCCTTCCAAAGATGATCAAATGAGAACCCATGTTTCAATGTAATATGGCCGTAAGCCCCATTCACTACAACCATTAATTAGTAACCAAGCAAATTATTACAAATGGGGATTGATTCATTTTTTATGGTTTATCAACTCTTTGCAGGTTATTTAAAGCCAGAAAATATTTTTAGATTGTAAGAATTTTTTTTTTAAATAATAATGATTCACTGATTCAAGCCCTACTAATTAACCCATAGCTGGGGGAGAAGAGGTAGATTCATACCTTTCCCCAAGGGTATTTGTATATAAGTGAATAAAACAAACCTGACTGGAATTGGAATATGGGGACTCTGATTTCAAATTCAGAGCCATTTTCCATTACTCAACCAGCACATCCAAGCTTACAGCACCTGTTATTTTCAAGCGATTACCCATCTACTTACTGTCCAGGCTTGACATTGCTTAACTTCAGTGATGTCCAATTTCCAATTCTGGGCCATTAAACATTACATCACTCACACATCCATGCTTATAGCAGTTGGTATTCTCAAGCAGTTACCTATGAAGGTGCTGACCAGGACTTGATGTTGCTTAACTTTGATAATTGTACAAGAACCAGTGTTTCAACATGACATGGCTGTAAGCCTTATAGATGGGAAAAATGAAACATTAATCATAGCTGTATTTTTGCAACAACTGCATTTGAATCTGGAATATATAAACAAGGTTTCAGTTTTTCTCACTGCCCAATGATTTGACTAATGTTCCACCCTCTCCTCTACTTTGTTATTGTCATTTTTAACAGAAATAAAAAATATAATTATTTTTATGGCAATTGGTAAAAATTTGATGGTCAAGTAACTGATCCTGCAATTTTTAACCAAAAACTTGCACATGTAAATAGTTTACTTTAAGATAGATCACATATTTTAGAAGAATCCTGCATGTAGGTCACATACTTAAATAGCACTAGAAATAATTTCATATTATATTAAATTATATTACTTTCTTGCAGTATTAACATATTTTTCAGTTAAACTTAAAATTTGTTAATTTTTTTGAGCTTTGAAAAGAACGCTCCATCTCTCCTTGAGTTCAGAATGTTTCTTTGCTGTATATTACGATAGGAACACATTGAAAATCAAGAAGGAGTAGATTGGTCAGTGGTCAAGAATTTATGTTCCTGGTTGAATAGTACAGGAAACTATTAGAAGTAACTATAAAAAGGCAATGTAAATTACTTTGTGTTTTATCTATAAGTTGCAAAAGCCAGGTAGGCTAGTAAAAGTTGAATGAGTTTCTTACCAGTTGGGTCACCAGTCTGAACCATAAAATCCTTTATGTTACGGTGGAACAAGCAACCATTGTAATAATCAGAAGCGCATAAAGCCAAGAAATTCTGCAGAAAACAAAAGAAAATTTAGCATAAATTTGGAAAAACAAGAAAAATACATAGAAAATATTTTTTTAAATACAGAGGAACCTTAGTTCTCGAACGTCTCACATGTCGAACAAATTGGTTTTTGAACAGAAAATTTGAAATGAAAATGCCTCAGTTATCAAACAAAATTTTGGTTCTCAAATAACATTGCTGAACTGAGTTAACCAAAATGGAATCATTTCTGAATCAACCACCGTAATGAATACATTCATGTGTTGTGCTTTTCTTTTCCAATTTTATTCCACTGTGACATTTTTTTCTCTTTATTAGTCCTTAGTCATGGATCCAAAGGAAGCTAGCAATGATAATGGTAAAGGAAAAAGAAAAGTTCAGAGAAAAACAATTGTTGATGATATTGTCTCTTCCTATTCAGTTACATATGAAAAATCAATGATCTATACAATTCTTATAAATAAAGAGACGATCATGTCTTTCCTTCCTGTTTCCAAACAATAACATCTCTTTCTTTCCCCTTCCTCTTACGCCATCAACTTTCCTAGTTACAGGTACAGTAAAATTAAAGTGTTCTTCTATATTTTATCTATTTAGTATTGGGTTTATTTATTTCTTTTCTTAGATTTAATGATTTTTATTAGGTTTTACTGTTGTAAAACTTAAGCAATATCTTGGGACCAGGAACGGATTAATCCATTTTACATTGATTTCTATTGGAAAAATAGTCTTGGGTTATGAACAGACTGCAGGAATGAATTAAATTCATGAACCAAGGTTTCATTATAGTTTCTAATTTCCAAAAATAATATCAAATTATTTCACTTTTTTTAAAGATTTTTTTTTTTTTTTTTTCCATTTTTCATTTATCACAAATTTGGAGATTAATTTACACAGTCTATTCTGAAACTAGTGCTTCATTCTTGCCACTGGAGGTGGAATTAGTTGCCAGCCTTTACAATCTGTATTACAATGAAAAAATTACATTTTTGGAGGTAAATTGGTATATATGTATTGTCCCTCAAGGTCACAGGAAGTCAAGAAATTAATTTTGGATTAACACTTTACGAAGGGCTTTATCTATGTAATTTTTTTTTTTTTTTTTTGTCAGTGGAAAGTGTCATGATGCCATTTCTAACCTTAGGTCCCTGGGCGGGACCGGGAAAGAAATGTGTAAACGCCAGAACTCAAAGAAAATAAAAATAAAAATAATAATAATAATAATAAAAAAGAAGCCCAAATGACTTACCTCACAGGCTTTTGGAACTTGCTCACAGAACAATTCAATCTTGACTGACCCAACATCTGTTCTAACAGTTACAGACTGAAAAAAAAGAAGACTAATTCAGTTTTCTTTATTTTTCATTTTCATTGTAAAGATCTTTCCTATTTTTGGTGATATAAAAAAAAAAGAAATTATGTTATTTGAAACTACCAAATCTTATTTACCATCCAGAAAGCAAGAATATGGCTTTTCTGATACATTCTAAAGCACATTATTTTGGGAAGTAAAAATTCTAACCCAAACCACTTAGGTGGAATGAAGCACAGTCAATGCTATTGCTATCTAATTCTATCTTCTC
Source organism: Acanthosepion lycidas (assembly GCA_963932145.1). Lineage (NCBI taxonomy): Eukaryota > Metazoa > Mollusca > Cephalopoda > Sepiida > Sepiidae > Acanthosepion > Acanthosepion lycidas. The sequence continues at coordinate 101,318,219 of OZ010591.1, forward strand.
GGTCTGTTGATATTTATCAATCAACCAAGCTAGTGATGAAAGCCTCTTTATCTTAATCATCCTCCCTACCTCTCTCTCTCTCTATGGACTCTTTATTTTATCTAAGGACCTAGTGGAATAAAACGTTTGTTCATGTATTTATTAGTTAGAGAGTGACATAAATTAATTGATCAATAGATGGGCCGCCGGGTAGTACAGATTCAAGGGAAAAGTGGCGAACAGTAACTGAGCAGTGCTAAATAAAAAAGAGCGAGAGATCCCCATACATGAACAGCGAAATGAGAACAATATGTACCTGTAAAGGGTTCAGTTCGAAAATCCCTGAACATTACCCAGATCGACAAGCATCTGATGAAGATCAGAGAGCACACACAACCGAAACTGGATGATAAAGACAATAATAATAATAATATAGTCCTAAAGTAAATAATGATTTTCCTCATTTTAACGAATGCATCTGCCAACCACACATGCACGCAATCATATCTGAATTCCAAACAAAAAGGTTGATTAATAGCCGAGCGCCAACGATGGGTAAAGGAAAAGTGAATAAAAAAAAAAAATAAAATAAATGTTCGATTTTTATTTTTTATTCTTAGGTTGAGGTTTGACTTCAGAAACTTACCATTGTTTTCGTGATTGCAATGTAGTATTTTATATGACTTCAGAATTTTAAACTAATCAATACTTTTAATCTCAAAAATATTCAACTATAAAAATTATTTTTATGATCAATTTTTACTTAATTGAAACGTAAAGTACATCAACGTCTCTACACGCCATCGCTTATGAACGATATTAGAGTTGTCCACCTTGGATTTGTTTTACTTTCCGGTATGTCGTAATACTATTTATAATTTTTATTTTCTGCCTTTAAAAAGAAATTTAGTTGAGGAATAAAATCACATTGACATATATATATATATATATATATATATATATATATATATATATATATATATATAAAAATCATACTTACTCAGGTTTTGATTTTTTTTTTTTTTTGTAAATTCGATACTGAAGTTGTTTATAGTAAAATATTTTACGACAGTCATAAAGTGCTACCATCTTACCCATGTGGAGTTTTGGGTACGATTTCAGATTGGTGAGTGAAAAATAGTTTATTTTATTTTTACTTAATATTTCACTTATATGGAATATTAAATTTAAATATACAAGAAATATTTTATTTATTTTTAATATTCCACAATACTTGTGTTTTAGTTTTCCTTCAGTCTTTTTTTTAGTAGTTTTACTATTTTCAAGCTCTCTATGGTTCAGTCCACAACGAAAAGGATGTCTGAGTTGATAAGCCACTCAAGAAATTAAATAAGTACTATAATTTCGATGATGTTAATCTATTGAATTTAAACTTCGCCAGTGTCCGTTGTTGTTAGTCTTCACTTCTTCTTGTATCTAAGCTAAATAAATATTTTGGTCAACAGATCATAAATGTTTGAATTTTGACTGAAATAATTATTTTCTGAAAGAATTATAAAAAGCAATTTATCTGATTTGTTGATTTATATTTGAATTTGACTAAGTGAGTAATTCTTTTCTAGTAAAATCTGTTTGTTTTTTGTTTTGTTTTTTAATCATGACGCAAATAGGCCAGTATTGCATTTTTTATTTTTTATTATACATATTACAAACAATATGGTCTAGAGGTCCTCTTTAAAAATCTAGTATTGATGACTACTACCGTTTATTTATCGAGTGCACAGACTTGTCACTTGAATATAAAAATAAAATGGTTTATTTCTTTTTACTTACAGCATGAGTAAATTGTGATTTTAGATTTTAGTTTTTAAATCTTCGTTGGGTATTTTCTTGTAAGTTGTCATGTATTTGAAAAATTTGTGAAAAACTCTTAGTCGCAATTAGAACCGATAAATTAAAATAAATTATAGCATCACGGGAATAAAACACACTTTAACCAAGTTGGCATCAGCGAAACAAAAACAGATAAAATTGGAGACTTCTTTTTGGTAAATTCAAGTAAGATGAGGAGTGTAGATTTGCATCTTCCTTTTTGAAAAGCTGGTTTTTTGCTGGAAATTTATGCACACACACACACACCTCCTAACATTTAAAAAGAAAAATTACCATCTTTTATTTTTGAATTTTTTGTTTATTTACAAACAATAAATCTAAAGATCGTTAGCAGTTTTTCAATTTCGTGCTTCTTGTACTGATTTTTAGCTCATTTTTGTCATAAGGCCAAACCTGGGGCGCCCAGCGAGGATCGAACTCACTACTTTCCTGGGTATGACTATAAACAATATCCGCGTCCTGGGTAAGAAGATAAACTACAATAATACACCCAACGGCAAGGCCTCTGATCAGGAAGTTTTGAGGAGCGTGGGACCACCTCTTAATTGCTGGTGTTCCCAGGTTTACCCTGGCCCGGAATGGTAGCACCTGTTAGAATCCCAACTATGGGCAAATAGTTAACCCCCCTAAACTGGGGTCAAAACACCATGAAAGTGTAAAAATAGGTTTTAATACAGCAATATTTTTGTAAAAGAAAATTACCAGCAATAAATTTTTGAAGAAAAATTATCTGCAATACATTTATTACCACCAGTATATTTTGAAAAAAATATCAACAGCAGTACATCCTTGGAAAAAAATATTACCAGCAATACATTTTTGAAAAAAAACTATTACCAGCAATAAAAATCCGACATTCACTGGACAATACCTCAATTTCAACTCCCACCATCCATATAGCGTAAAAAAAGGGACTGTCCGCTGCTTACAACACCAAACAAAAGTCATAAGTAGCGACCCAGAGACATTAGATAGATAAAGAATTGGTCAGTATAAGTAGTACCCTACAACATAACAACTACCCTGGGTACATGGCAGCACCCCAATAAACTGGGATAGGCGGGTACAAGAGGATGACAACAACACTCTGAACAGTCTACCTGCCTTATGTGAAGGGGTTATCAGAGAAAATACAAAGGATCTGCAGTCCATATAACATCAGGACAACCTTCAAAAGCTGGATGACACTTCACAGATATCTCTCCCAAGTATACCCCCCATAGAGGAGAACATGACTAAAGACTCTGTGTACACCATCCCACGCAGCTGCGGAAAGAAATATAAAGGGGAGACAGACTGTTCTCTTAAGGTAAGGCTTCAAGAACACCAGAAAGCTGTAACATGAGGGGAAGTGGAAAAATCAAGTGTGGCTGACCACATAGGGAGAGAAAAGGGAGATCAACACCCTCTGTGGGTTCAGGTTGAAATCATAGACAAAGAACATCATGGGAAAATTCGTAAACTTAAGGAATCAGCACATATGCTAGGCCACAAAAATCTCCTGAGTCGACCAAGCATAGAAATGAATACAATATGGGAACCAGTATTAAGGAGTGCCAGAGAAAAGCAATAATAACAACGAAAATTGCAATAATGAGGACAATAGTCCGAATAATGTAAATAGTGTACATAATACCTCATCTCAGAAATATAGACAGATAATAAAAATCTTGTCAACTTTAAATAACTCATTGAGGTTGATATGCCATAAAACAAAACAAACCAAACCCGAACTCACTACTAATTGTTTGTAAGATCAGTTTGCTAACCATACACAACAATTTGGTGTCTGTGCTTCTCAAAGTTAACTACAATTTTTTTTCTTTTCTTCAGCTCTTATTTTTCAGGTTGTCATAAACTTTTAAACACTGTTAGGGACAGCAAACATGGATCTTCTTGTAGAAGACGAAGATGAATTTAAAGATGCTGAAATAAGTGGAAGTGAAGATGAATTACAAGTAAGTCATTTAAATCCGTTTTTTTGTTTTTTTATAAAAATGATAAAGTTTCTTAAAAAAAAAAAAACCACCTTGTCAAGCAGGTAATTTGAAGCCCCAAGAAGTTTGCTGGACATACCAATATTTAATTTGTAAAACAGAGGCATAGGTATTTTTTTGTTGATAATATTTTTTTTTTTCACTACCAATTTGTTTTTCATTATACAGCTTTAAAAAGGAAAAAAAAAAAAATTTCGCGATCCCATGTATATATAGGGCCCACACCTTTAAAAAGGCCTTGAATCACATTCAGATCAAGTGGATTTTCTGTTAAGTAAATGTTTCTTCTGTTCACCTGTGGAGGATTGGAAATACATGAAAATGTTAGTAAAACTGAATCATTAGATTCTTGTTCAAATATTGGTTACTTGCAAGCATATTTTTTTAGAGTAACCTTTATTCTTTCTTTAGAGACATACCCATTATGTGGTTTGGCTTTCCCCTGTCTTTTCTATAAATATTTTCATGGCAGTTGTTCTAATGAGCTCTCCTCCTCTATCTTGATCGCATGAATTTAAGTGTTTTACTAGATTGACTATTGGGTCTCATTGTTTTACTGTTCCTTTCCGACCACCATAACATAGCTTCCCTGCACCTTTTCAATAAATACTTTCATGGTAATTGTTCTAATAAACTTTCCTCTGTGATACCGAGACTTTATAAATTTAAATGCACTACTTCAGAGTTGTTTGAATGTTTTTTCACACACCCCACCTCTCTTCCAAAAGTGTCAGCCATCCGAGATTGAAAAATATATTATGTAGGGTGTAACAAGACTTTCAAACCACCCTGTAGATTAGCAGCAAGGTCTCATTGATTTACAATTGAAGCAGCAGCTAGATTAACCATAAGTTTCTTCTCTCAGCAGGTTTCTCTTGTGAAACTCTCTTCCAGCTTCTTGCTTCCCAGTCAACTTTGATCTTATGCAATGTCAATTGTTATCTTCTGTCTTCTTATTCTTTCATTGTCCTCTATCCTTAATAGTATTTTTTTTTTTTTTCAAATTCTCTAACATTCAGTAACCCCTTGTGTTCCAGTGGCTTTATTCAAAAATTTAAATGCAACGTCAATCAGCATCTTCTCTCTTTCTGAAAACTGTTCTTTATTGTTTTTCCTCATCGCTAAAGTCTTCTCCTGCTCTTCCTCTCTCAGTAACCTCTTGCGTCTTACTGGCATTAACATCTTGCTTAGTGGGAAATGATTTAAAAAAAAAAAAAATAGAAAAAAAAAATGGATAAAGCTAAATGTTTGGTATTGCACCAAGCAAGGCTGTAAAGCAAACCACTAAAATGCAAGGGATTAAAGTGTGTCGAAGAATTAGGAACAGAAACATTAATAATGAGCAGGAAGAGAAAAGAGTACTCAGGAGGACAGTAGATAGCAAGTGACATTGCATTTAAATTTTTGCAGATTGAAGTTGGATGAAAAACATGGGACTGGAAAGGAGTTCCACGAGTGAGAAGTGCGAGAGAATAAAATGTTAGCATAAAATTTATGGCTACATTTAAGCCATCTCAACTGTAAATTAGAGATATGGACACCAGTCTAGTATTGCACTTAAATTCATTCAGTCTAGGTACCACAGCAAAGAGCTCATCCGAACAATTAGCATGAAAGTATTTATAGAAAAGGCACAGACAACCTTACAGCTGTAAGTGACTGACTGAAGCTTAGCTGCCAGATTAGGACCAATAATATTACTTATTCTTCTTTGGATTTTATCAAAGAGCTCAAGATAAACAGAAGAGGCACTGGATCATATGTGGTAACAATATTCTAAGCATGGACAAATGGTATACTTATAGATATGTAAGATAGATTCCAGAGAGAAAATTTTTCTTGCCTGACACGGTGAACCAACTTTTAGTAGTTGACCTAGCAATGAATTCAATATAGTCTTTCCACTTCGTGTCAGCTGAGAACATTAGCCCGAGAATGCACAACAAGTCACTTTCCTGGAGGTTAGCATCAACCATGCTGATAGAAGCAAGTAAAGGAATCTCTCAGATGATTAATGGAGAGAAGTTTAGTTTTGAAAGCATTAAAATTGACAAGTCATCTTTTAATCAGTTAATGACCATTTTGAGGTTGTTTTGGACATTGGCTGCCATTTGGACATTGTTGGACTGATCAGCCTTACAATCAAGGCAGGAGTAAATTGTTGTGTCATTAGCATAGATACCAAGTTGGGAGCTGATGCCATTGGGAAGCTCGTTAATAAAAATTAAAAACAGAGTAGGACCAAGGATGGAGCCCTAGGGGACAACTGTGTTAGTACGAAAGGATATAAATGAGTGGATGTTCAGGATATCTTTCATTTCATGATTTGATATGAAAGGCTAGATCAGTTCAAAAATGTGTCCAAAGACACCATAACTTACCAGCTTGTGAAGAAAACCTGTATGCCAGACCCTGTCAAAGGCTTTTGAGATATCCAATGCTATAACCTGGACTTTACTGTTTTTATCTAGAAAGCTTTATATTATCTGTTAGCTTCATATATTAAAAAGATGTTTTATTAAAAGTAACAAACTACTGGTAGATATTCTCCTTATTGATTGGGTATCTGCCAACGAAGATGGATAAAACAATTAGCAGCACTGGAAGCTAACACTGGATTACAGCAGTCAGAGTACGAACAAGACTTCCACACGGGAACGCTACATATATTGGACTAATGCATCCAAGTCACTGGAAGCACAAACACGGAGAAATTTCAAATGATGCTGGATAACATGACCAGAACTGCAATCCAGTTATACATCTCTATTGTTATATTCACAACATTTTGGCCATTGTATGCTCTGGCCTTCTTCAGGATTTGTCAAAATTTCTGAGATGAGTTATTTTGTAACTATTCAAACTATTTACATCATTCAGACAACATATATCACCTGGAGACTGGAGCATACAGCGCCCAAAACATTGTGAATATGGCAATAAAGATGAGCACAACAGTCCAAACAATGTAAATAGTGTATAAAGATAGACAGTTTTTTTCATCCCTCAATAACTGCATTGATTTTATAGCTCCATATCAGATAATGCTAAATTGAATCATTTTATTATCTTCCTGCCACCGCTAATGTGGCCATTCAAACATTATCCACTCTAAAGAGGGAATACTTTATTTGATTCATAAAGTTAAAGAATATATCTTACAGTAATATATATATATATATATATATATATATATATATTACTTAATAATTAATTATGATAATGAAATAATTGTTAATTAATTTTAAATTGCACAGACAACTGAATGAGAACAATTTCTCTTGGATATTGTATAAATATTCAGAATTCTCGGAAAGTCGCCGAATACATCAGAGGAGGGTCTAGGGATATAATAGCTGAAACATTCTGACAGTTAACAAGATATGCATGGCAGTATGAATGTGCCATGTATGATAAGTTATTTTATATACAGTGTATTGTACAACAATGTACCATCCTGGTTATGATGATAAACTACATCCAACAGCAAGGACTCTGATCTGGAGGTTTGAGGAGCGTGGAACAACCTCTAAATTGCTGGTGTTCCAAAGTCCACCCTGACCCAGGGTGGTAGCACCTGTTAGGGTCCCAGCTATGGGCAAATAGTTATCCCCCCGCCAAAAAAAAAAACCTGAGGTCAAAACACTATGAATGTGTAAAAATAGGTTTTAATACCAGCAATACATTTTTGGAAAAAAAAAAACATTAGCAGCAATACCTTTCTATATTTCTGAGATGAGGTATTATGTACACTATTTACATTATTTGGACTATTGTCCTCCTCATTGTTGCTATATTTGTCACAACATTTTACGCTCCAGCTTTCTTTAGGGGGTTGGAATGTCAAACTGAACCCTTTATTTCGCTCGCTGGTGTAGACTGTTCTAGTTCTTCATTCCATGTCTAATGGATGTCAGTTATCAGTTATCACCTGTTAATTCATTTCTCCAAGTTCTCCACTGCCTTAACCAGGTATTGAACTCACAACTCTTTGGGTCCTGTCACTGGATCTAACTAACGCCTTTATCCACTGTACCATGTGTCCTTAAGTTCAGTTCGACATTCTGACCACCTGAAGAAGGCTGGAACCTACAACGGCCAAAACATTGTGATAAATATGGCAACAAAGATGAGGACAATAGTCCAAATAATGTAAATAGTGTACCAGCAATACATTTTCTTGAAAAGAAAAAAAAATATCAGCAAAAATCTTCTTGGCATTAAATAACCCATTGAAGTTAAAAATTACTGTAAAATCAGCCAAAACAAACAAATAATGTATCATTTTATTATCTTCCTGCCACCACTAATGCAGCCATTTGAATATTATCCACTCTAAAGAGAGAACTACTTTATTTGATTGATAAACTCTCTTTTTCATTCTAAGTATAAGTGCCTTCTTTGCTTCCATTTTCTCTAAAACTTCATTGTTCTTCAGCTTCTGGTATTCCTTCGGGGAGGTAGACAGGAACTGAACCCGTCCAGGCGGGTTCAAAGGTCATATTTTTGGCCGAGCCTACGGGCTCGCGGGCAACCCACATTAAACCGGCCTTGTGCCACATTTAATCCTCGTGGGTGGGTTAATAAATACTAGCTTCTGGTATTCTCAGCATGCTTCTGTAGAACTACATATCTTTTGCCTCAAGAGCCGGTATTACATAACAGTTCAGTTTTGATTCTAACAAAATTTTCCTGTTTCTTAATACTTTGCTTAACTTTTGGAAGGCATCTTTTGTTATCACAATGTGTCTTCAGGTTTCAGTGTCGTATTTTCCATCCTCACTTTCACAATTAGGTACTGCCACTAATTTTCGATACCTTGGTTTAAAATGAATTTTATTAAGTGAAAAAGTTTACTTGAAGCTTTCATTTTAGCTTTAATTGAAACCTAAAGGATTAAATTTACTATTTCCAGTAAGCAAGATACTGGTGTATTACAATCAATATTTTTAAAAAATTCTTTCTAAAATAGTTGATTAGCACCATTTTTTTTTTTTTTTTTAGCCATCTTTCATTGCAATGTAATTCTCTGTATTAAAGAATCTTTCAAAAATAAAATCTACTTTTCTGAAACTTTATTTGAAGAATATCAGCTGATTTAAAGTATAATTAATTTGATTTGAAAAAGAATATTTACTTTAAGTCTAAAATAACAGAGAAATGAATTTTTAAAATAAACAATAGTGGTAATTTTTAACTGATAGCATCCATTCTTATGTAATTAACAAGTGGTGGCAAATGCTGATAAGATGTTGACAGTTTTATTGTTGTTCTATGGAAACTATATCTGTTGAAACATAATTTAAGAAAATGACAGGTGAGCCCCTTTTTTATATAATTTTAAGTAATCTTAAAAATGTTGGAAAATATTCTCTGTAATTTAATTTTAGGAATGTTGTCTTTAAATTTACTGTAGTCATCGCTCCTATTTTTTGATAATGTCATGTATTGTCAACCATACTTTCAGAAAGGGGCATATTACATAATATTTTATATACATAAAAAAACTTTTTAATTATTTTAAAAATCTTTGTGTAAAATGATTTGTATTAAGCTTTTCAATTTTTGATTAGTAAATATAGTTTTCACTTAATAACAATATTACCTAAGGAAGTAATGCACAATTTTAAAAGGTTTATATATAATAACTTATTAAAATAAAAAAAATGAAAACAATTTTTGTAAAAAAATTCATTTTTCATCAGACAATAGTGTCCTTAATAAATTTTATTTATAAAAGCAATTAGAAGCTTTTCTAATTAAATAATGTCATAGTTTTATTGCATTTTATTTATTTTTTTTTATGATTCAGAGCAAATTTTCAGGAAATGATTAGTAGTTTGAAAAAACAAAAATGATTTACATTGTTCAAGGACTTGCTTTTAATTAATAAAAAAAATTTAATTTATCAAAATTTCATTAAATAAGTTGTGGGGAGTAACATATGTAAAAATTAAATATATATATATTTTTACCAAGATTTTCTTAAAAAAAAAAATTTCAAAAATAATTTAGTTCATTTGTCAATAAGTCCTGAAAGTTTCATTAAAATCTGACAATTATTTGATTTTTGCAATAATTTCCAAATCAATGTGTTTTTCTCCTGGAAAGAAAGGTACTAAAAAACTAATCGTAAATATTACATCAACTGCTAATGCAAAAAAACAAAAAGAAAGATTTTTAACCAAAATTTTGAACATGCTAGGAAGTATTAAAAAAATTTAATAAAATAAAAAATATTTTGGTCTTTCCTCTTAATAACAAACATTTTGATGATAAAACTTTATTAGGTTTGGGGCCTATTTTAATTGTTCTATGCTGTTTACAGTTAATCATTCCCCACTCTGGGATGGGGTGGGTTCCTAATTTTAGTTTTTTATTTACATATTTGAAAAGTGGATAAAGCTTAATGTTGTTTGAAAATTTTCATTGTTAAATAAAATCAAAAATTAAATTTCAAGAAAAATGATATGAAAGTCAAAACACTTCCTATAACATAAGAATTCAAATGCTAACATCATCAACCTGATTTAAATTCCTGAAATCAAAACAAACAATAAATACTCTTTATGTGAAAAATAAAAACTAAACTGTTGGACATCATTAAAAAGTAAAGAAAAAAAAATCTTTTAATAATTCTTTTACTCAGCAAGAAATATGTTATACCATTATTTTTTTAAGATATGTGAATTTCTATATATTAACAAGAGTTGTGGAGGCATGGTGGAGTAATGGATAGCAGCTTGGATTAAAGAATTGGCAAGGTGGGGTTGAAATCCAGTCGATTTTGTTACATTCATTTACTTGCAAATACCCTTGGGATAGGTATGAAAGCATCTCTTCTCCTCACTCCCCAGTTATGGGTAAATAACAGGACAAACTGGGTCCTATAGCTTTGGGTGGTAACTGGTGTGGGAGAAGGACAACTCTAAATTCAAAAACCTTCAACTATGGGTTTAAAAAAAAGGCTCACCAACCTGCAAATGGTCAAGCGTGGTGAGTACAACTATACTCCTGAAAATGTGGCCAATCAGGGAGGGGTTCTCTAATGGAATGAGAAGGCTCTGAATTTGGATATTAATGAGATACTAAGAGATCTAAAGATAATAGACAATTCCCCCAAATAGCATGTAGACTTGAAGATGGCTAGCAAATGTGCAAGTTAAAAATGTTGAGTTCAAAATAAGAAATATGAAGATATATATTTGTATATTCCATGAAATAATGGCATCATTTGAAAAGTTAATATTTTTCTATTGTTAGATAAATTATTTTCATTTTTACTCAATATTAATTGTAATAAAAATAGTCTTTCTAAAAAATTTCCTCATAAAAACTACTGGAGTTTATATATTTTTCCAGTTTCATTTTTTGTTAAAGTTAAATTTCTTTCTGCTTCATTTATTTTCAGGATCCTGATGCTGAGATGAAACGAAGCAGACTCATTGATTCTGTTTTGGCCCTCAATAAGAAAAGGTAAATATTTTCTTTAAATCTTTTCAAACTTACACAAAAATGATCAGGTTGATGGTGATAATTCTTCATATATGAAAGATTTGCTGCTTTGTTGAATATGTTGTGAAAGTATTTTGATAAATACATTTAAAGAATCTCTAGCTTAGAATTTCTGGATTGAATTGTTTTTATTATTTTAAATTTAGCTACCCTTTCATTACTTCCGCAGACCCCCCTCCCCCACCCCGGAAATGATCAGGTGGAGAAGAAACAGAATTTTCTCAGTTGATCTTTTATATATGTAACTGCATAATGTAGAATATATGATATATAATGAGAAAATAATGACACTTTAAAAAATATAATGATACAGTTTACTTCTTAGGACACAATTTTCTATTCTCTATTATTCTATTTGCTCATAATTGTATATTATGGACCAGGCTGGAATTAGGACTCAGCTCCCTGATTTCCATTTCTGAGCTGTTAACGCTACCTGCATCTCTGAGCTTACAGCACTTGGTATTCCCAAGTGGTTACCTATCTGGGTACTGATCAGGCTCAACATTGCTTAACTTTGGTGATCCTACGAGAACCAGTGTTTCAATGTGATATGACTGTAAGCCACATATTGATTCCTGACCACTTTCTCTCTGGTTTTCAATGTATTAGGTTGGTGCAAAAATAATGATGTAATAATGTCGTTTTTTTGACGTATTTTTTAACGTCAAAAAACGACATTATTACGTCATTATTTTTGCACCAACCTAATATTAGAAAAATCTTTTGCAATGCATTTATGAGAATGAGAGGCTGCTGAAAAGTTTTAGGTTTGTTCAAGAAGAATGCTGTAGAGCTGTAAAACATACATGCTTTTGTATTTGTCTATATTTCTGAGATGAGGTATTATATACACTATTTACATTATTCGGACTATTGTCCTCATCTTTGTCACCATATTTATTACAATGTTTCGGCACATGGCACAGTGGATAAAGGCGTTAGTTAGATCCAGTGACAGGACCCAAAGAGTGTGTGTTCAATACCTGGTTAAGGTGGTGGAGAACTTGGAGAGGGAAATTAAAAGGAGATAACTGATAACCATGAGACATGGCAAGAGGAACTAGAACAGTCTACCCCAGTGAGTGAAATGAAGGGTTCAGTTCGACATTCCAATCACCTGAAGAAGGCTGGAGTGTACAACGGCCAAAACATTGTAATAAATATGGTGACAAAGATGAGGACAATAGTCAGAATAATGTAAATAGTATATAGTACTATGCAAAAGTTTGCAACACATTACAAAAAATGTTTCTTTCGGTATTTCTAAAAGAGATTAGATTAATGAAACTTTTACTGCTAATAATACAAATTTAAAAAATAAACAAAAATATCTCACAAAAAAATGTTTAGGATCATTGTTGTTGGAAGACCCCAACTGGTTTCAAGCCTAGTGAATGTGCATTCTGACGTAAATTTATCTCCAAAATATCCCTATAATATGCTCCATTCATTCTCCCATGTTCCCTACACCTTGAGCACTAAAGCAACCCCCAGATCATTATTGATCCACCTCCAAATTTTATTGTTGGGATAGTATTCTTTGGCGAATATTCAGTACCCTTCTTTCTCCAGACCTTTACCTCAGCATTTTTGACAAAAAGTTCAATTTTCATTTCATCCAACCAAAGTACATTTTCCCAAAATGCTGCAGATTTGTTACAATGCTCGTTTGAAAAATCTAGTCTAGCAAGAACGTGTTTTCACTTAAGAAATGGTCTTTTCCTTGGAGTCCTCAAAAAGATGTCATATCGACAAAGTGAACGACTAATTGTATCTGTACTCACTTTTACTCCACTTACTTCTAATCCTCCCTGAAGTTCTTTAAGCGTAACTCGGGGGCCTGTTGCCAACTTTTCTTGCCAATAATCTTGCCGTATGTTCTATTATCTTTCTAGGACGACCAGAGCTTTGGTGAGGTGGGGGTTGGGGCAAATGGAATGTCACGTCTTCCAGTGACATACTATCATACCAACTGAATTCAATGGCACATTTAACTGACTAGATATCATCCTATAATAACCCATTTGTATGAAGGCCAATAATATGTTTATGGAGGTCTTGATCAATTATTTTTCTTTTCCCTATTTTGTCAATGTTTAAAGGGCAGTTGACAGAAAAAGAATGATGCAATACTTTTAATCATTCCTAAAAGTAATCCTAAAATGAACCTGGAATGTTATAAAAAAAAAAAAAATAACAACTCCATTCTAATTTGGAACATTTTAGTAAAATTTGAACACTTTTATAAAAAAAATAAAAAAAAAAAAGCTGTTGTAAACTTTTGAGTTAATAAATATCAGTTTTTCTTGGGATACTTTTTTTTTTTTAAATCTGATTGTTTGACTGAATACCTAAATGTATTTTCTATGAGCAGTAAAAGTTTAATTAATCTAACTATATCAGAAATACCTAAAAAAAAAAAAAAAACATGTTTTGTAATGTGTTCTAAAATTTTGTGTGGCACTTATATATATATATATATATATATATATATATATATATATATATATATATAAAGAGAGGTATACTAGGCCGAGGCACACTTCAAATTAAGAAATATTAGGTTGGTGCAAAAATAATGACGTAATAATGTTTTTTGACGTATTTTTTAACGTCAAAAAAACAACATTATTACGTCATTGTTTTTGCACCAACCTAATATAATATATATATATAATATATATATATATATATATATATATATATATATTGTAGCTCTATTATGTCAGTAACATTTGCATTAATTCTTGACCACTGAAAATCCTTTTCTTGGTTTTCAAAGTAAAAAATTAAAAGCATTAACAAGGAAATTACATTTTATATTTAATAGGCCTGTTCCTTCAGTAAGACTTGCATTAATTTCTGACCACTGATAATCCATCTCTTATTGATATATGTATATGTCATTGGAAAAACAACTCTTTTCACATTGTGTGTCTGTGTAAACACACTCACACACAATGTGAAAACAATTGCTTTTCCAGTGATATCTCCAAAAAATATCCCAAGAATGTTGGTGGAGACTGCATACATCTGTCTTGCCAGTTTTCACATCCAGTGGGTTTGCAAACAGATCTCGCGTGATAAGAAGGACATTTTTGAAACCTTTTTTCAAAAATGAAAATCAGAGGGATTTTCAGCATTTGTTGGTGCCGTTGTATATTTGAATACCAAACTTAAAGCAACATAAGAAGGCTTATATTAAAGCCAATGTCAGGTGAGATCTAATTCTTTTTTTTACTGAACTGGTTTTGTTCAAGAGATATCTCAGTGTTTTCAAATATTAAATCTCAGGGGAAATAATATTTTTGGAATTTTCTTACATTATTTTGATTTATTTATTGTTTATTTTTCAGCGCCAAATATACACAGAGAACGATCCAATCAAAAGAAATAACAGAATTCAATTTTGGTTCCAGTAATTGTAAGTGATTTCTATTATCTATCTATCCATAATTGGATTTGTTGTCTTATAGAATATATGGGTGAAACAGATATGAGTATTACTTTTTCTATCAACTAATCTTGTGTAGATAGGACAAAAAATAAATTTCAAGAACATTCTAGAAATAGAAAGTAATTCCAGGAAGCATATCCAGTCACTCACTAATGACTGAGTGCTTTCAAGAAAATAATTCCATTGGAAAGACGACTAATCTTTCTACCTGAAAATACTCAATATCTCAAAAGAATGGATTACTTCTGATAAAACAAAGTCTCCACCACCACCACCAAAAAAAATATATGGTCTGTCTGGAATATATCCAGTCATTTTGAATAGCTAGAGAACCAACTGTGCAGCCAAAAATATGTCCTAAACCTTTTCAGGGAATTGCAAAAAAGTAATCTGAAACCTGAAGTAAAGACAATAAAAACAAAGCATTACTAAATTGATTAGGTTTTATTACTAGTGATATGAAATGTTTTATTACTAATGATATGAAATGTTTTCAAATGTGTGTGTGTGACAAAAGTAAGGGGAAATTAAGTTGTTAAAAATCATTCCTACCTTTAATGCAATACGTTGTCATGTTCATGTTATGTTGATTTTTTTTTTTTTTTTTCCCCCCCACTTTCTTTTAGAAAATCAACATTACACTCAATGCGAAAGCTGGGATTTGATGTTATAACTACTGATACCAAAAATTAGATTCATAGCTTCTGCCAATTCTTGAGCATTTATTTGTAAAGATTATCCGAAAAAATGTAGAGCAATACCTAATCTCTGCAGGGTTTTTTTTTTCAACTGACTTCAAATTTTACTATTTCAGGAATAAATCCAAATAAACTTGATATATTTTTTATTACATGCATAAAATAGATAAAAGTGTATAATACTGTTGGGCATACATAAGATAAAATGTTTTAAATTTGCATTATTGAAAATCACACTGAAACTACTGAACTGTATAATATATTACATCATAATATAGCTAAATTGTTCTGTATAATTTCCCTTTGAAGTAAATGAAGGTCTTATTTGATAGCACAATGATTTAGTAATAATGTGCTTGTTCCATGCATCTTGTCCATATACAATTTTTAAAGCTTCTGGAAATTAGTATTTTTTCTAAGGCTGTGATATAAGGCTTTCACTGTTCACCGAAATTGCAACGGTACGATTTTGAACCTAAACTTAATTTTTAAACTTGTTTCCTCAAAAACGGTAACAATTTGTAAAAAAAAAAAAAAAAAAAAAAATATTTTGTGCAATTATTTATCACGTGAAATCTCAACTTTCAAATTCACAGTTCCAAAATCAACCTACCCTAATATCCTGAAGGAAGAGATTTTTTGAATTTGGCACTGTTTTTACATTTACATGGTTGCATATCTTAGAAGAGTAGCATACAAATTTTGTCTTGTTTTGTTTTGTTTTTTTTTTAATTATTTTATCCATGTGAGTGTGTAAATGTTACAGTAAGCTGGATTTTGCAAGGATTTGAGATGATCCTGTTTAATGTTGATATCTCTTAAAGTCATGCAGGAACATAGCTTTCTAATCCTCATAATAAGATATGTAAAGCAATAATTAGAATTAAAAAAATTTGTTTATATGATTTTTTATATTTTTGATTTTTTAAAGCATCAGGCAAAATTCATGTTGGTGAATTGCTCGAGTCATTGGTTAAAATTCAGAAAAATAAAAAGATAAAAAACCAGTTGAAAAGAATTAAAGAAACTGACCTTTTGAAGAAACCTCTCCGCAAACATGAACAAGAAAAAGTGAGTTTAACCTTTACAACTTTGCATTATTTTTCAGAATTGTATCTCCTTGATCCACATTAATTTTGGGTGTTCTAAGTTTTTGAATGGCTGGTATATTACTAACGCTGTAACTTTTAGGGTTTTAGAGATTTTGTTATAAAATTTTCAGGCTATTTGCATGAAAGGTTATAGAAAAATATAGACATTTTTGGTTTTACTGTCCATATAATAAATTTCGAGAAAAACCAAAAAACATGAAAACTAAAAAAAATACGACAGAATTGAAAAATGTTTCCTACTCATCACATCACGAAAACTTACATATGTAAAACGGGGCCAGTTGTCCAGTTAGAAAGTTGCTTTATCAAACATATCAGCAAAAAACAAGGCTAAAAATGTTTTCATTCTCAAATATTTTTCCAAGCTCTGATTTGAGAGTTAGGCTTTGGCTGTGTCACCTAATTTTGTGTTCACATCATTTGTATACCAGTTAGTTTCCACTAGCATTAATTGAATAACTTTGTCAGACAAAAAAGACAAAAACGTCTGCCTAACTAGCTTCTTGATCAACATTTGTAGGTTCAGAAGTATAGGAAAACTGTAGCCTCGTGTGATAGTATGCTTGTGATGATTCAAACATTCCTCCTTCTTGGTGGAAATCACTTTCAGTTTCACTGTCACACACATCACCGATATCTGCGTGGATAATTCAGTGAAATTCTTCTTCATTACTCGCACTGTCCATGAAAAGTTCCTCTATCGATGTAACAAATCCATGCCTTGCCCCAAGGGCCATCATTGTGATCAAAAAATGATCGTTTTTAAAACACTTTATTAAAATTCGCTGATAAAATAACCATTTCACTTAGGATAAAATGACTGACATCTGGTCATTCACAGTTCATATTACAAGCTTAAAGATGTCATTTCTGTAGTAATAGGTTATTTTTAGAAATGTCCTTTCCTTTTGAAATGAAGCTCTGTCATTTGGCAAACATATCCACCTGGAGAATATTGAGAAAGAGTATTGCTGGCAGAGATGTAAAAGTTAATAACATTTGTGATTTTGATGAAGGAAGGACCCTGAAGAGAATCAGAATGTTTTTAAAAAATAGGATTTATTTGAAGTTATTAAAGCTGATATCATTGAGAATCTAATGTAGAAATAACTTGGTTTTCAATTTATAAGATGGGTAAAAGTCTTTGGCAGTTACCAGGTTGAAAATTTCAATTTATAAGATGAGTAAAAGCTTTTTGGCATATGTTGGGATTTTGTAAATTTTTCTCAAAAGTCAAGTGAATTTGTGATGTTACCTAGGATGCTCATAAATTTGAGACTTTATTAGGAATGGTATACATTTGACATATTTTAGTCAGATATTTGGTGTTAGTCAAGGACTTTTATGTTGTAATATGAGTAGCCACTGTCATTTCTTTCATTCAGTTTATTCCACCAACTTTTGTGACTGTTTTTTTGATTCAATAAGTAACAGATCAATCAAGTTTTTAGGTTTTTTTTTTTAAAGGTCCTTGGTCCTTGTAATGTAGCTAAGACAAATAGGCATAATAATTTTATGTCATCACATAAGAAATACTTTCTGGTAGCCCTGTAAATACACTTCCTAATCTGATTATTATCTATAAGAAGATCGTGTTGCTTCTCTATTCCTAGTGGGGAGGGTTGAAAATCTATTTGAATCTAGTAGAGTGTACATGAGGGCTTAATGTACACATCAATGCAGATTAAAATATATCAACTGTCCAGTTTTTTATTATTAACTCTCATCGAGGTTTACTATGAAGGAAGAGATATTTTCCTGCTAGTTCCTAAAGAGTTATGAGAGAGTAATTTCATTTTGATCTCGGTCAAGGTTGGGTATGATATCCAATCAAGGTATATGTGTGATATCTCTGCATATATAAACAGTATTTACTGTAATTCCCCATGTATAGTATGAATTTTTTTTTCTAAAAAGTAATAAGCAAAATTAGAGATGTGTATTATGCACAGCTACAAAAAATCTTTTAAAAATTGCTGCTTCATAGGTCAATTTCAGTTGCGGTGAAATGACTACTCGCCACAAACATACAACAATTCGACACTAACATTCAGCAAATGCAACCGCATAAGGATGTCAAATACGATCATATTTACCTAACAATACTTACAGATGCAAAATAAGAATTATCATAAAACTAAATTAGAATAATAATATTCTATGTTTAAAACTTTTTTTTTTTAATAAGAGTAGGAAACGCTGGCCATAATGAAATTGGAGAGGTACAATTTATAGGGTTTGATTATCAAACAAGGAATGCATATTATGCATGAGTAGAAACAATTTTTCCCACACTTTAAGCACAATTTTAGGGGTGTGTATTATACATGGGGAATTACGGTATATAATGATGCAATTATGTTTTTGTTTTAATATATATTTAATGTATATCTTTTCTTAGTTTGATCGAACCACTGCTTATCAAAAGGCCAGTGAGGAAATATCTGCTTGGAATTCTACTGTCTGGCAAAATCGCAAAGTAAGTCTTTTTTTTCTTTTAATATGAATGAATAGTTGAGTTTTTTGTTGAGGCAGGACTGGGATTAATCTCACACAAAGCAAATTGGGTCTTGCCTGACAAAGAGTCTCCTGTTGTAATGATTTGAGGCAAGGTTTTACAAGGACAGATCTTCTTTTTGCTCAACTGAGGCTTTCAGAGTAGTCTAACTACACTGAGTGTTTTTATTGAGACACCAAGACCATCCCTAGGAAGGTTGCTATTCAAGGCTTGCAACCTTATTCTAGCCTTACACACACACACACACACACATAAAAGTGGACATTAAAGTCAACACCCAGAGGTGACAGTTTGTTTCATGTTAAACACAGTTGTTGTCCCAGAAACATTATGAAACAAACTGTCGCCTCTGGGTGCTGATTTCAGTGAATACAACAAATAAAACATGTAATTTTTGTTGATGTCAAAGACTGAAGTTTTGTTACCACCTCAGCTCTGTCATACATAACTAAACTTGGATCTTCTCTGGCAGAAACGAGGAAATATCTTAAGAATCTCCATTTACATAGATTCCCACATTATGAGAGAAGACCAACAAATTCTGGTGATATCATGTGGTACTGCTGGGGTGTCCCTTTTGATAAGGTTGCTTCTGCACTGAATGCAAGTTTGACCCTAGTATGATTTAACTTTGGTTAAAGACCAATTAAAGGTCCTTTGTTAAGGATTTTTTGTTTATTTTTATGGCAAACTTGGACCATCAAGTTTGCAAGAAAAATGAATGTCAAAAGGACATTTTTTTTTCCCTTGACACTGCTATTATTTTAACTGGATAGGAAGAAAAGATGTAATCATTGACAGCAATTTCAAACCAGAAACATGGGTTGGGGATAAAATGTGAGGTGGATAGAAAAGGCTGACCAAGGAATGAGAACCAATTAGGTTTTCAATATTTTTTCACTCTTCTTTCTTGGTTCAAATTGTCATTTATAGTGATTATATCCTTTTTTGCTGTGCATTTTAAAATCTATCATTTTAATAAATATCTGCTTTTATAGCATTAATTTAAAAATCAATTAAAAAATAAAACATGAACTAATATGTGTGAAGACTGGCATCATGCATTTGAAAAATGATTCTGATATTTTGTCAGATTTGGGAATTGGCTGAGAACTGGAAAAAAAAGCTCATCAAATTAACTGAAAAATCTATGTAAATTATGGAAGATGCTAAGTGACGTAGTTTAATGTCTTATATATATAACAAAATTCTTAACAAAATTAATGCTCTTACAAATATACACAACAGATTCATAAAATCAAAAGAAAATAGCTGAATACATCAACACAGATATAATGACAATATTCTGCACACGTGACAAATACTGACGTTATTTTCAGTTAAAAATATAAAAATAGCGTTTCTCTACATTCCAGTTGCTAGGTACATTCTGTTTTTGTTTTTATTAGTTACTTTATTCAATTAATTTCATTTTCATATTTTGCTTTGATAAAGTTCACATTGGACGAAACGCGTCAGCAATTACCAGTTTTCCTATTGTCATTTTTACTGGTTAAATCGGAAAAATTTTCATATATATATATATATATATATATAGGATTGGTGTATATGGAATAAATTCCAATAACCAACAAATACTATTAAGAGTGCTCAATACAGAGTAGAGCAAATATAATCATTTATTTGAAAATTGTAACATAAGTATATTATAAAATCACTACAAAAATAGCCATTTTGTTTCAACACTTCTGGTATCTTATCAAGTGATGATGTTGAATGCAAAATAAAGGGTTTTAACTATTTCTCAATTTCTACTTTTATTTCCTTGGTCATAAGAAGGAAGGACCTGAGTTTGGCACAAGGCTATGAGTTTGGGTCACCCAGTGAAAATTGAACTAACAGTTGCAATAGTCCATGCCAAGACACTTTTCTGGCCAGCATTTTCTAACTAATTGTAAATGTGTATTTATCACAATCCTTCAATTTCAGACTTTGATGGCTTTTGGCCCAATCATTTAAATGCTGCTTTTGGCAGACTTTAAGCTCTGTCAAGTCACATTCTATTAATAGAATTTATTATTTGCAAATACTAATGATTATTATTATAATTATTAATTACTTCTGGAGAAGAAGGCAAACAACTCAAGGAGTCTTCTCTGCTTATTCTTCTTATTTTCTTATTAAAAAAAAACTGAAGTGACTTTGTAATTAGCAATTAATAAAACTGGAGTTATATTTCTTGAGCAGATTTTTCTTTTTTTAATCAACTTATGGTTAGAGACTGGTGGTTTGATTGAAGTGAATATTGCTTTCTTCTCCAAGTTAGATTCATTTAATGGTTTTACACTAACAAAATGAATTAGTGAAAACAGCTTAAATTATTTGGTATCGCTGAAGGTAGGTTTTTAAAATAATTCAAACAATTTTGATGTTTTTAAACTGTGAATATAGTCTTTTACTTTTTTAGCCATTTTTTTTTTTTTAATTATTTTTTAATATTTTTCTCGTTTTATGAATGTTTCTTTTTATTATTTTCTTTTTCTCTTTTAGAAAGAACATCAAGAATTTCCTTTACAAACAGAAAAGGTGGAAGTTTTCAATAATCAGACATTTTGTAAGAGATTTGTGGTAAATATCAACAAAGTGTTTTTTTTTTCTTTTTCTTTTACATATCAAATTTGAATAAAAAGTGAACAACCAAGGGCTACAATTTTTTTTCTACTGTTTGAAGTCCTTTCTTGATTGCTAATTTCATTCATTGTGTTTTAGACACCCCGTCCACTCATGTTTGGCAGATTAGGATAAAAGAAAAAAACACAATTTTTAATTTTACATATCAATAAATCTTTAGTGATAATGCAGACATTTTGAGAATTTCCCAAATACAGTGTAAACCGGATATAAGAGAGTTGTCGGGACCGGAGAAGAAGTCTCTTATATCCGGGTTTGGTCTATTTTATTTAGGTAAGTATGGCTCTAATTTGGGACCATAGAAAATCACTCTTACATCCGGGTTTCTCTTATATCCGGGTTACACTGTAGTATTTAACTTCAAAAATTCCAACACACAATATTGCTCTTGTGCTGTGACACTCACCATACACATTATGAAAACCATATAGCTTAACATACATATATATATATATATATATATATATATATGGTGGACATATATTTATATGAACTTTTGTCCTGGCGTGGAGTGAGGAGCCTGCTCCCAAAGTTTGCAAATGTATTTTTGATACACCCTGTGTGTGAATATATATATATATATATATATATATATATATATATATATATATACACACACAGTGTAACCCGGGTATAAGAGAGATTTTCTCTGGTCCCAAATTAGAGCCATACTCACCTAAACAAAATAGACCAAACCCAGATATAAGAGACTTCTTCTCCAGTCCCGACAACTCTCTTATATCCAGGTTACACTGTGTGTGTGTATATATATATATATATATATATATATATATATATGTCTCAGTAAAATAAAGAGGTGCTCAACTTCTATAGACACGTGTATCTCAAGGCCTGCAGGTATTTTGTAAACTCTTAGACAGAAGGAATATGTGGTTGAGGATCAATTGCCACATGTTTCCATGACTTGGGCACCAAGGCTTGCTTTACTACATGCAACAAAGCTACAGTAGCAGTTAAGGCTATGATTGAGAGGGACTAGCATGCTGCTAACTTGTTTTAACATTTGCATGCAGTTGATCCTGATGTTCAAGTCAGCCTTGCTCAAATTTTTGTATAGACGAGAAGCAGGACAGGTGCCATCTCCTTTGATGCTTTGTTTTCCCAGGAAGAAAAAGAGGAATTCTGCATTGATTCAGATTGTTAATACAAGAGTGGCTTTCCAGCTAATGTGATTGTTAGAAGCTATCTAATGAGATGTTTTGGAAGTCTGTGATCTCTCATACAAGAAAGATGTCCTGCTCACCTGAGTTGGATTTTCATTAGGATGGATTCAATACCTGTCATGTTAATGCCTGGCATTTAGTCAGAATATTGTTGTTTCTAATGCGATCACCCAGTTTTATGTTGTAGATCATACATAGGCAACTTGTGTAGAGAGAGTATCAAGTTGGTTGATATGTCATTGGGACATATATATATGTGTGTGTGTGTGCGTGCGTGTATACAGTTATTTTTGTGATACACAAACAGATTTGCATATATTTGGGGTTTATGGCCATATCACATTGAAACACCTGTTCTTGTACAATCACCGAAGTTAAGCAATGTTAAGCCTGGTGAGTACTTAGATAGGTAACCACCTGAGAATACCAGGTGCTGTAAGCTTGGGTGTGCAGGTGGTGTAATAGATAACATCTCAGAATTGGTTGGGTTTGTTATATGCATTTACGTTTAAATACCCTTGAGAAAGGTATGAATTCAAACCTTCCCCCATCTATGGGTTAATTATTAGCAGTTGTATCAGTAAATTTTTCAAAACCTTTTATTGGGAATACCAGCAATGTACACTTGGATGTGTGGGTGGTGTAATGGGTAAAAGCTCAGAATTGGAAATTGGTGAACTAAGTTCCAGTTCCATTCAGGGTTGTTATATTCACATGTTCAAATACTCCTTGGGAAAAGAGATGAATTCACCACTTCTCCCCTCAACTATGGGTTAATTCATAGAAGTTGTACCAGTACTAAGTGGCTAAAAATATTTTTTGTCTTTAAATAACCATCACAAGGTTGATAATCCATAAAAAAACAAATCAATCCAGCCTCGTGGCTTTTATGAGACAGTATGGGTAAATAGCAGGACAGACCGGGTTATATAGCCTTGGATGGCAACTGGTCTACCGCAGAAAGAAATGGCAACCTACTGCAGGAAAAAATCTGCCTCATCAGTCATGTATCAAAAGATACATGATCACCTAAGCATGTATATTGCATGGCACATAACTGTGACTGTCTTGGTAGGACTTATATCAGTAAATCATTACTATCTCAAAAAAGTTTTCGCAATCTGAAAAATATTTTCTGGCAAAAAGGTCAATAAACCATAAAAACAATTCAATTAATACAATTTGTGTAAACTCATCATTATCACATTGAATATGAAGAATGTATTTGGAAACTTATAAAAACCTGAATTCAAGTTTTCATGGCAGGTTTATTTTGATTTAAAATTACAAATTTTCATATTAGGAGAAAACTTTAGATGTCAAGTAGTTAAAAAAATAAAATAAAACATGGAAACTTATTTTTATCCTTTATAACATGTATTTTAATGTAGTATGTCAACATTGAAGATCTTTAATAAAAAGACCAGTTCAGTCACTTTAGTGACAGCAAGATGATCAAATTTCAAATCTAAATTGTTTGTCGATTTAAAATACTGCATTCATTATAAAATATATTCAGTTTAAATACAGGAGGAGTTGTAAAAATGATTGTAAAAGAGTGGTTTATACTCTTTTTCCTTATACCAGGGTTTGTTGCCAGACAACCCTTCCAACACATGTTGATTTCAATTTCATTTGAATTGTGAGTGTATAGATGTTTGCATGTCTATATTCTGATTGGGAGATTGGAGGTTTTGAGGAACATGGAACCACCTCTTAATTGCTGTTGTTCCCAGCTGTTAGGGCCCCAGCTATGGGCAAATAGTTAACTCCAGCACTTGGGTCAACACTATGAAGGTATAAAAATACCAGCAATACATTTCTAAAAAGAAAATTACTAATGCCGCCAAGAAAATTAAATTTCTGGAGTTGATATGACACTAAACAAATAAACAATAACATATCTAAAAATATTTTTACAAAAAGCTTAAATAATTTTATTATTGAATAATTTCTGAAAAGTTCAATAAAATCTTAAAATTATCAAATTTTAATGGTTTAAGAAATTACCATTTTCTTTGATGCTTTCAACATCATTACCATTTTAACAGTAATTCTTGAGTGGTTGTCAAGCCTTGTATTGGGCAAATTTTAGTATTTAAAAAAAAAAAAAATGGGAAGCAACATTTGGCACTTTACCTTCCTTTTTTTTTTTTTTTTTTCTCCCTGCTCTGCCATCCATTCATACAAACTTGTTAGATACGTTAATCTCTGTTTCCCACTGTCCCTTTTGCCTTCAGCATGTCCTGTGAGTGTTACATTCACCAAGCCCTCTTTCCTCATTAAGTGTTCCAAAAATGTCAACTGCTTCTTTCTGATTTTAATTATAAGTATCCTCCATTTATTTCCTACTTCCTTTAAAACTTCCTCACTGCTCACATGTTCATTCTATGATATTCTCAGTAAGTAACCATCTGTAGAACCACATCGCTGTTGTTTTGAGTCTTTCCTTGAACTGTAAGAATATTGTCTGGCATTCACTGCCATATTGGAAGATAACAGTTCAATACTTCATTCTTTGCTTCTACTGAAATTTTCCTATGATAATACTTTGTTTAGTTTCTGGAAGGCATCTTTCACAAGGAAGTTTTAAGATCAGTTTGTTTTTAACAATTAAAGATGTATGTAAAAATGTATTTTTTTTCTTAGCGCTGTGAAAAATCCCTTTGAATTCTAACATCTACTTAAAATGATTGATTTTTTTTTTCTTCTCTTCCAGGCAAGGAATCCCCTTGAATTAGAGATTCAAGCACTTCTTCATAAACACGATAAGACAGAACGAAGAAACAAAATGCTTACACCAACTGAAGAAAAAGTTCTCAAAGCCATGGATATCAATGAAGTATGTTTTGATTTATTTTTATTTTTGATTTGATTGGCATCTTGGCATCCTTTTAAACTTGATTTTTTATCTAACATATGTACTTCAGTTCTTTAATGCCCCATATTTCAAACAAAAGGGTTCTCAAATGACTTTACTGAGAAAAATATGCCCTAGTTTTCAAAACAGAGGTTCAGTTTGGTTCTTGTGCAAAAATGATGTCAACCAAATGAATGTGAAACAAGTACATGTGGATGTTTCAGATACTGGTTAGCTTCCGTTGACACAGCTAACTGTATACATACATAGCTGTGTGTGTTTTTTTGTTTGTTTTTGTTGAGGCAGGACCAGGATTAATCTCACACAAAGCAAGGTGTGTCCTGTCTGGCAGAGGATCTTTTGTCATAAATGATTTGAAAGGGGCAAGGTTTCACAAGGCTGAATGCTCTTCCTGTTGTCCAACTCACGTACTCATGGTAGTCCATGAGTACCAAGTGTTTTTATCAAGAAAACATCTTTAGGAAAAGTGGGCTGTGGGGTTAGTGTGAAGGGGAAAATAACCTATCTAAATCTTTAGGAAGGTTGGCATTCAAGATTTGAGACCCCATCCTAGCCTTATATATATATATATATATATATATATATATAATAATTAAAACAAAACCCTTAAAAATCCATTCCGTCAGGTGATAATTTATTTTTTGGACTCGGGCATCCATCTCTTCAGACCAGATTTTTACAAAAATAAATGGAGTTCATTTTATTCAGACAAAAACAAAAAAAAAGGAAGAGAGAGAAAAAGAAAAAAGTTTTAATATTAAAAGGGGAAAGAAAAAAGTGGGGAGAAAGACAGATTTCAATATGAGGTGGGGGTTTTTTGCGAGGGGGGGAGCAAGATAGACATGGGGAGGGGAAAGAGAAGGGGACGGGGAAAGGAGCTAAGCCAGTCAACAGGGTGACCCAGAAAATCTTTTCTTTTCCCTGGACTTGACGAGTTAAAAAATAAGGTGGGGGAAGGAAGTGATCATATTTAAAATAGATACATTAAAACTGTCTAGTCATTTTAAGCAGAGAAATATATATATATATAGTCATCCACAGACAGACATTCGCTGTTTCACAGCTCATCAATGTGGCTAGACATCCAATTGCCTCAAGTCAGGATCGAAACCTGACTGATTTGGTATTAGTTGGAGATTTTACCCTTAAGCCATTAGTGCAGAACAAGGATGAAGGTGAATTTAGACATATTTATTTTTAGACAAAAACACCAGTGACTGGTGAATATATATATATATATATATATATATATATATATATATATATATATATATATATATATATATAATTATTTATTCGAAAATAAATCACTACAAAAATAGCCATTTTGTTTCAATACTTCTAGTGTCTTATCAAATGATGGTGTTGAATGTAGAATAAAGAGTTTTAAAAGGTTTAAACTGACCAAACACCCCCTTGATAGTGGGTATTGCTGTTTTGTAAGCTGCAATGACCAATCAAAATACAAGTATATGAAAATTCAAAAAAACTTGACAACAAACCTTGGTTACAATTAATAATGCATTAATGTTAGGGTTAAACTAAAATAGATTCTAACTAAATAATATTAAATTTTACTATAAAATTGAAAATTAAAAATTACCAATTTTAAATTTAATCTGTATTAAGTTTAAAATATAAAATTATTTAAAGAAGAAACTGAGGAAAAAATACATATATTTTATTATTTATTCTGTTATAATTGAAAGGTCAAAATCTCAGAATAACCGTTAATTTCATGGGGGATGTAAAACTTTGTTACAACTTAGATACATTTGAAGTAGTGATATGGACAGGGAAGGATGAAATCTTGCAGAAGACAATACATGGACAATCAGATTATAATACACAAACCCATAAACATATTTAGATATATAAACATGCAAAAACACGAACGAAACAGGAAATAGATGTCCACAACCCTTAAAAAAAGCAGGCAACATATACATACAGTGAAAGGCATATATAAGCAATCATACACCCATACATTAGTAAAGACACACACATATACACACCTACAAATATTCAAATTTGAAAGTGTTAGTAAATGAATGCAAACAGACTATTAAAAATATTACTTACATGGAGAAAGATATATAGATAAAAATAGGGTTCAATGGACAAAATTTAAGAGGGGTAGAATGGAAAAACAAATATTTGTCAATGAACAACACAAAGAAAAAATAAGTACAAACACATACACACATAAAAAGACACCAAATTCAAATTTCCAGGCAAAATACAACACTTGAAATAAAACCAGCTAATATATAAAAACACATAAATACACGAATATGTATAAATATCTCATATATACTTATATATGCATGAGTACACATACATGAGTATAAATAAATATGTAACAATATATATAAAAATATATACGTATGTGTACACACTTTCATCACTACAGATACATATATATATACATACACACATACATTATATATATATATATATATATATACACGCACACACACATATACATACAGACACATATGCATATGTACACACGCACATAGAAATAAATATTAATATATCAACCTACACGGTAACATAAAAAAAATATACACACACACACACACACACATATATATGCTGTTATTGTGCTCGGCTATTAAATAGCAGAGAAAAATAACAGCACTCATGGCCTGACAATTACATCTAGCATGAAACAGACTTTCGCCTCTAAGTGTTGACTTCTATGTTCACTTTTATATATATATATATATATATATATATATATATATATATATATACACTAACAATATTATCCAAATGACTAAAGGATTCAGTCCATACAAGATTAAAACACAACTGTTGATTATTAAGTCCACAAGCAATTTTAAAACAACTATCAAACAAAAGTAGATTATAGTTAGCATAGATAATTCATTGAAAAAAAGATATGTGCATATACGGATCTATATATACATAGATATGCAGACACACACACACATATATATATATAATTCACATACACATATATACATCTATCTATAAAAGTCCTCACACAAACAACATAATAAACCTATACATACATATATATATATATATATATATATATATATATATATATACAGAGATCGGAGGATTAGCAGTTAATGTAAGTAATAACATACTATACACACACACACACACGTACACATATGTTGGCCGTTGACTCTTATAGTAAGCTCACTTACCCTACCTTTTATCAGGTTTTGTTTTCCTCCTGTGGGGGTGACATGCCATCCTCCACACCAGCAGAAAATCTAGTAGCAGAGCCAGTTTAGATGCCAACCAGTGTAGTGCTGGGTTACATGTTACCAGTAGCAGGCCTGACCTGACTAAATGGGTGGGTAAAAATAAATAAAACTCAAAATAAAGTATCATTAGCAGTAACCATGAAAATTTCACGGTTTTCCTATTGAAATTTTCTGATGAATCATAACTCTTAATTTAATGATTGGAAAGATTTCCTTGTAAATTTTGTGACTATAAAATACCCACAAGAATTCTGCTATTTGCATCATTAAATGCTTGAGCTGAGCAACTTTTAAAAAATATTGCAATAAAAATCATTATGTATGCAAATCCTTGTTTAAAGAAGTAAGAGGGTACAAATGAAAAGATTATAGAATGAGAACGTTTTCCATTTCACTGAAGCAGACATTAAACATATGAGAGCATTATCACTGCCTCTATTTTACCTTTCTTTCTTATTATGTACATTTTCTCTTCCTCACAAAAATCAAACATTGTCTGTAATATATTTTGTCTTTCTCTGCAACCAAAACAGAAGAGTCCATTATTTATCTGAGGTAATGGTAAGGTGTAACATATCTGCTAACTTACTAATGAACAAACAATAAGCAAAATTATAATATGTTAATTATAGTTTAGATATATGTTGGTTGGGGGGGTGTCAGTTTAAACTGACACCAGGTGGATATGGTTTTTTTTTTTTTTATTATTTAAAATATTTACTTTGGAGTAAAAAATAAATGCAATAACAACAATTAATCCAAGGAAAGCAATATCATTTTCTTACTAATTTCATTCCATCTTATGGTTGCTTTTTGTCTCAACACTGAGGCATGATGCACTCTTTATTAAAGGCTTATGGCCACATCACATTGAAACACTGGCTCCTGTATGATCACTAAAGTTAAGCAACATCAAGCCTGGTCAGTACATAGATGGGTGACCACTTGGGAATACCAAGTGCTGTAAGCTTAGATGTGCAGGTGGTGTAATGGATTATCAGAATCATTAATCAATGAACCAAGTTCCAATTCCTGTTGGGTTCATTATATTATCCACCTCTTCTCCTTTATGTAAGACTTGTATCAGTAAATCATTATCTCCAAAAAATTCTTACAATTTAAAAATATTTTCTGGCTTTAAATAACCTACAAAGGGTTGATAAACTGTAGAAAATGAATCAAACAACCAACTTCATTATAATCCTTTTCTTTTTCTTTTTTTTTTTTTTAATACACCATTTTTGTTGTCTACTGAAATGGAAAATACAAAAAGTGGTTAGTCTATTTGTATACATGAGCTTGTAGATGTTTTGTTAAAAATTAAAATTTCATCTTTGAAGGCAAAAAGACGTCGGAATGAATTAATGAAGTACAAGGCTTTGTTGAATTACCAAGAACTAAAAGCGAAATGGAAAGGAAAGATCAAAAGCAAAAAGTAAGTGAAACAAAGAAAGAAAAAAAAATGCAAAAACATGACTTAATATTGACAGTATTTTTTTTTTTAAAAAAAAAAGGAAAAAGAAACACAATTAACTTTACGTTCTACATCAGTTAGAAAGCCTCTCCAAAAGAATATATGCAGGTAAAAATGGATAGCAGACCCACAACAATAAATCTGAGAGCTGAGTTCAAATTCCAGTTAAGTTCACCTGGATTTGTGATTTTCTTTTACTTGCTTCATCAATAAGAAATGGAGGTTTAGCAATTATGACTGAATTTTGATCTGTCGACTGGTGAACAATATTGTTATAGTGGTGAAGGAATGTAAAACAGTTGTTGCCATTCACTGAGCCAATGTTATGACATTTAGTGGCTACCTGGATTTTTCTCCACATATGTTAAATTTGTTAAAAGTTTTGTTCTGTCATTGGAAGGCGATGTGTCGGTAGCATAATGGATCACAGCTTGAAATGAGAAATCAAAGTTTGATTTCCGGTGAAGTTCATCATATTCACTTATGTGAAAGTACCCTTTGGAAAGGTATGAATCCATCTCCTCCCAGCTATGGGTTAAATAGTAGAACCTGTATCTTGGAAAATTATTATTGCCAGAAAGTCATCACCTGAACAGAATGAGAATGGACAGTAGTTGACTTTATTCCTTTCTCCTGACAACTTTTCCTATATTTTGCTGGAGAGGATCTGAAACATTTCGGAAAATCACTGATAATAGAAACATTTACTTGGCATTTGTGATTTGGGTAACTTCAGCAGAAATTTCCATCAGTGATAGTTGAGCTATAGAAATGGAATGATGGAAATTCCCATCATCTGAAGTCAATCCGTTTTTATAGACTGAGTTTTTCCTTTTTTTTATCAACCTTAAGTGAGAAAATGACAATTATTTTATTCTACTTAAAGGACAATTCAGTTTTTGCTATTTACCTTATTCAGACTGTTGTCCTCATCTTTATTGCCATATTCACAATGTTTTGGCTGTTAATATGTTCCAGCCTTCTTCAGGATCTGTCTATATTTCTGAGATGAAGTATTGTAACTATTTACATTGTTCAGACTGTTGTCCTCATCTTTATCACCATATTTATGTACATGGATGCAATTTTAAAACTACATCCCCCTGCATACCCTCAACCCACTGTCTAGAAATGTCTGCCTGTGTCCCAGCTTGCATGCATCATCTGTTGGTATACTAAGCTACTCTGCCCCCCACCCCATCTTAGTTTTTCAAGTAGTTAGTTTTCTGATCCTTTTCAGGTTACCTCTTCATTTTTGTAACTAGTTAAAGATAATGTGCTTTCAACATTTTCTGTCTGAACTCAGGGGCAGATCTACAATGAAACTTAAACTTCAGGCACCCTAATCTAAGAGGGGTTCCTGAAGCAACTTTTTTTTTTCATTGTTTTTTTCTTTTTAGTGTTTATTATTAAAATAAGGACATTTGAGTAATAGAATCCTAAGCCAATTGATTGAAGTCGCTAATGTTGCCATTAGAATAAGCTCTAATAACCATTTTATATAGCTATAAAATTCCCCTGTAATTGTTTAAATTTAAAAAAATTTCTTGGCGCTTGCAGTGCACAAAACCCCAGCCGTATGGGCTCATTGTACTCACCAAAATCTATTCATAGCATATATTTTGGCAGTTGAATCCTCAAATGTATGGTTGCTGGTTGCAAAAGGACCCCACATATCTGTGTAGTGTTTCAGCTCAGACCAGAAACCAGGTTTGTTCTCGGGGTGCAGCTTATAACAGTCAAAACCTTGTGGCCTAAAAATAACCCTTCGGCCAGATTGTTACCCATGAATTAAGATCATGAGAATTTGAATGCCATCTCTACGAGATATGAGGTAGAAAAGGAACAGAAATTTGATCTTTGACCACAAGTTTCAATACCTGTTAGCAATAATCTTGTGTATCTACATGACTTGCCAATCTTGTTTGTGTACCATTTTAGCAATGACTACATGGTATTAACAGAGAAATGGTCAGTTAGCATCGATTTCATGGCTAGTACCACCATCACTACAAAATGTAATGGATTTCAAGTGACCAGCAAAGCTCAACATCCACCTAATGCCAAAAAAAGGTGTTAATTGCCCACCACAGCCGTTCAAACACTCATTAACGTGCACTAACACTCAGGCTGCCAACCATCAATATGATGTATTTTGTCTATATCTCTGAGATGAGGTATTATAATTACTTGCATTATTTACATTATTTGGACTGTTATCCCCATCTTCAGCCCACGTACTCTCAGCCTTCTTCAGGTGATTGGAATTTCAAACCAAACCCTTTATTTTGTTCACTGGGGTAGATTGATTGCCCACTGAATAAAATTTGGAGAGTTGAATTAAAGGGAGACATCCAGAAGAGGCATGGCATGTGGAAATAGAACAATCTCTCCTGGCAGATAAAATAAAGGGTTCGGTTCGAAATTCCAATCACCTGGAGAAGGTTGGAGCGTACAACGGCCAAGATGTTGTGAATATGGCAATGAAGATGAGGATAATAGTCCAAATAATGTAAATAATGCAAGTAATAATGTACTTTATTTTATTTTGAATTTTGAACATTTCTTTGATTTGAATAAAATCAGGCTTTTAGCTCCGCCTTCTGTACTTTTCCCAGCTGATGTTTGCCAGTTTCTTGTCAAGTAACTTTTTTTCTGCTATGGATTGTCTTCAGGATAAGTTCACATCATTGGATGTTTTAAAATTTGCCCATTCTTATCACCATCCAAAAATACTCCACCTCTTTTGTTGCACTCTGCTTTTTGCCATGGGTTAATGCTACTTTATTTTGTTTCTTTGTTTAGCTATCGGCGACGTTTAAAGAAAGAAAGATTAGAGAAAGAAAAAAGTAACATTCATGAATTGGCTGAAAAAGATCCAGAAAAGTTTGAGGAGAAAATGAAAATAGTTGACAAGTCAAGAGTGAAGGTCAGACTTTTGGCAGATTTTTTTTTTTTTTTTTTTTTTTTTTTTTCAAACAAAAAGTTTCATCTATTTGGCAATGTAATTTATTTTATTTAATTTCTTTGCTTGCATATATAATGAATAGTAATGAATGCTCAATATTTGTGCCCTTATGCCATACTAAATGTGTTTTGTAATGGACTCTGAAACTAGCTCACTAATCATTGCTCCATGGCAAGGCATGCAAACTTAGGATTTAATTGAAATTAGCTTCTTTTATTACATAATATCAAATTATTGCATAATTAAAAGAATTTAATGCCTTCTGGGCCAAATAAAGTCAACAAAGTTTGCATTTATGGTCCCCTCTATTGATTAGCATGCTTACTTCATGACAGTAGAAAGTTCATTCCTCATTGGATGCTCAGTATATGTTGAATTGTGTCAGACTAAGCTAAGTTTAATCTCTTTAAGTTTCAGATATACAGGCAGGGAGTTTTTTTGTTTTTTTAGGAAAAAAAAAACAACTGGAACATATTTATTCCAACTACCCCTTTTATTGAATATAAAGGAAACATCCCCGCCACATCCGTTAATTTAAGCTGCAAGCATTCTTCTAACACAATGTTTCATTACATAAAATTAAAAAACGCTAAAAAAAAAAAAACTATCCACACCTTTTATTCCAACCACCCCGTCTAATTTTAACTTAAGTGTAAATATATTAGACTTCAAATCCACTCATCCTGAAGTTTAGCATAATTTTTTTTTTTTTTTTTTTTTTTTTTTTCAATTTAACAGTCAAAGAATAAATCAGTTCAAAAGGAAGAAAAGATAAAGTGAGTTTTAGAACTAATAATATGGATAATTGAATGGCAAAATACATAGGGTGGGAAACTCCTGTCATGTGTTTTGTTCCTCGAAAAGACTTCTTCAGGCTTATAATGGTTTCATTGATGAAAATTCTAATCTATTGAAAGTGCACTAATTTCCTAGTCTCCCATTGTAAATTTATGTCATACAGTATATCTTTTTTTGTAATAAAACTACTGCTATTATTACAATGTTGGATAGTTGAAAACAATAGCAGTAAAAACAAAGTAATTGAAAGCTGAAGGATATAATACCTCCACTGGCTGGACAGTCATCGCTGCTGTTGCACATTTCGTTGACCTGGCATTCCCTGCCCCAGTGCAACCAAAAATATAATATTCTTGATGTCATCACTTATCAGTACTTTTTTTTTTTTTTTTTTTCATCTTTGAAGCTCTCATATGATGAGATTGTGGAGTTGGGAGGTAACCAGATTCTGTGGGGATTTCACTCAGTGTTCATTTCAGCTGCAAAATCCTTGCAGCTGTGGTAACTTCTTTGCTGAAAACTAATTTCTGGCACAAACCAACAAACTCTGTTGGCATCTAACAATGGGCTTAATCATAACAAATTGAAGAATTTCAAGGTATATAAGGAGTAATGAACTATTAATCTATATAGCCTGGTTGATAGTCTTTCAGCAGGAAAATTATTCTAGCAGTAATTTGTAGTAAATGGAGAGACCTCAGAGCAGCGACTGGGTGGAGTAAAGATTAAAACCAGATGGTCTGTCTTGTCACCAGTTTTCTCCTGTCCATCTGTTCTGGTACTGGCTGGTTTATATAAAGATTTTGAAAACCTCTGGCATTGTTTTTATATATTTCTTTTTTTTTTTTTGTATCCACCATCCACTATTTTTTTGTCTCTTTTTATAGCATTGATTAAAAAAGTTTGTGTGAAAATTCTCATCACTATATTTCTTTTCTCTTTCAGGAACGAGCTTCCTTAAAACATCGAGGGGGAAGCAAATTTCAAAAGAAACAAATGATGTATGCTAAATACGACCCAAACGTAAGTCGCATAAAAAATATTCTTTCTTTTTATCTTAATCTTATTTGCTTTTCTGCCATAATGATGAATCAAATCCCTATAGTATGGCCTCACCACTGCCAAGAAATAAAGGGGAATAACCCATGGCTTACAACATTTAAAATCATTATTCTTCCTTTTCTTATGGAGGCTCCATTACAGTTGTTCGTTACAACAAAACAACCATTTAAAGTCTGGAGTTGCAATTACTTTCAGGAAATCTTGACTCCTTGCATAACACAATTCCTCTGAGGATGGTGTACTTCCATCCTGTTTTAAGTTCTTAAATAGCCTGTCAAGAATCTCATGTGGATGCCATGCATAGCATCCAATTTATTCAGAATTCTCTAAACTATCATTTATGTAAAAGTTTTTAAAATGGTTAAATAATCTTTGATGGGTATAGAGATTTTCTAAGGTTTTAAAAACAGACATTTTAAAAGTGTATATAAATATATATATATATATATATATATATATATATATATATATATACACACACACACACACACATATATATATATATAAAACAAAGAGGGTGGAAGAGCAAAGATAAAAAAAGCTCACTTACTGTAAAGTGATGAATTTAAAAATCTAACAACAAAAAAGTGGTTAACTGGCTATTGCTTCTCTCTCTTTAGAACTCAATCAAGGACAAAATATAAATATGTGCACAATGACTAAAAAGAGGGAGAAAAAAACAAGATGGAATCAACCTTCTAAATGACAACTCAAGAAGAGGATTCCTACCTTTCTCAAGGCTATTAGCACATAAATCAATGTAATGGATCTGAGTGGAATTTGAACTCGGCTCCCCGATTCCTTAATCGGAAGTGCTATCCATTACTTCACTGTGCCTGTCTGTACTACCTTAAAGAAAAGGTTAGAAAGGAAACTTACATCAGTAGTAGAAAGTGATAACAGTGTAATTTCTTGAAAAAATGTTTTAAGAGAAAGATTTTATAAATTTCAACCTACAGTGATATTAACTGTTCCGTCAACAAATGCCAAATGTTTCTTATTGTTATGGTGGAATGCACATATTTTGTAGTTAATAAACTCTCCCACCTATAATAAGTAGGAGTAGTAAGAGTAACGAGTTGGTCAGTCAGTCGATGTCGGACAACAGTGAGTCGAATACTAAAGTATCAGCGACCACAACTAGATTACTCTGCGTTATACTTATTATATCAAGTTCCTAACGTTTTGTACATCAAACCTATTTTAAGACCAACTTAGTACACATACAAGCCTCCACTGTGAAATCGCTCCACAACACTTATATCGAAATGGCTAATCTCACCATTAACATTATTCAGAGATTGAACTCTGAACTTCAAGAAACAAGATTAACTTGGATTGCAAGACCCAGTTATGTTCATCTGCTAGAAGTTTGTAATAATGATTACATTGGGGGATATGAATTTTAAAAGTCTTAAACTTCCCATATTCTAAGTTAAGGTTCTCATGATGATTTGGCTTTTTGATTAGAGTATAAAAACAAAAACTAATTTGGGTTTGCTTTGTGGTTGAGAAAGTTGTGTATTTCATAC
This sequence comes from Acanthosepion lycidas, assembly GCA_963932145.1. Taxonomy (NCBI): domain Eukaryota; kingdom Metazoa; phylum Mollusca; class Cephalopoda; order Sepiida; family Sepiidae; genus Acanthosepion; species Acanthosepion lycidas. The sequence continues at coordinate 101,355,151 of OZ010591.1, forward strand.
CAATGTCAATAACTAGTGTTCAAGCCAGTGTCAATGGCTGGTGTGTATTTTGTACCAGTGTCTTTCTTTTCAAGAGATTTGAACTCACACCTCTTCCTCTCAGCTGTCCTTTTTACTTTAACGATCCCATGTTCGTTCTCATTCAAGCCGGTGTCTACCTCATCAATGGAATAAACTTTGAGGACTTCAAAGGGCTTGATCATAACTTTATTTTACCATCGGCACATTGGGATTGATACTTAAGAGAATTATGATATTCTGAGTCCAGAAATTTTAAACTAGAGTTGCTTTCTCTTGTCGCCTTCTTCTTGGCCGGCCTGTCCGATGTCCAATCACCATGGCTGATTGATGAGTTGATCGCTTTGATCCAAGCCTTGCCTTATTTCACATTGTGTTTGGTTTTGATCATAAGGCTGGCAAAGTTTGAATCATCGACAGAAATTGTCGCATTGAGTTGGTCCAGGCAAAGTGAAGTCACAAATGAGAAAAAATATAATTTGAGTAAAAGAAAATGTCTATATCTACAAACTTTGTACAGGAGTTGGTGAATTCTTGATATTAAAAATTATTAGTTCTTCATGCAGCAAAATATTGACCTTTCCTGTTTCGTAAGTTAAATGCAACACTTTGGTTGGTTTAGCTAAGTCTGAACAAGGCTTCTGGCACAAGTCTTATGTCAGGGGTTTATTACAGGCAGGAAGTCTCATGAGGTTGTCTCTCTATCAGCCACTTCGATCTCCAGTTTATATAGACCTTCACCTGAAACTGGCACAGCTTAGGGTTCTGGTGATCACCCTAATTGCCAACAAGAGCACATTTTTGTCTGGCTCCAGGAAACAAATTACATGTCCATTTTTGAGGAGATCTCCTCTTCCATGAGTAGTGGTTGCAGGATATTGGTCCCCCCTAACTTTTTCTTTCTCATCTTGGCACCTCTCACCAACACTTCCCAAGGGGCGTTGATATTTCACCTGCATCTGTCATTTTCGCTACCCTTCGACCAATCTGGCTCTCAACCACTTGGCATGACCTAATTTATGGTCATTAATTAAAATTTGAAAATTTTGTGTAAGTGAAATTTTCTCAGACTAGTTTTGCTTAAAAATTTACCAGGTGGTTCCTCCAGCCAGCCATTCTCCCATCCCAGCCAGGATCATTCTACTCCAAGCACCTTAGGTTACACAAAGAAAGCCTATTCCTCTGATTGAATTTTATTCGTCCTACTTATATTGTGTTTTCTTTGGTGTTTTCTCGAGCTGCTTCATTAATCAGCTGTCAGCTTCAAGAGCTTTCCTCATGGTAATATCTCTTTCTTTAAGTAATTTTTCTGGTTTTAGAGAATTAAGCTTTACATTTGGAAAAAGAAAAATCTCCCTTCTTTCTCTCAGACTGTCCATCATTCTGTTAACCCTTCTCACCTCGTTCAGAACTATGTTTTTGATTTAACCCCTTTCATTCCATTTGCCAGTGTCAAATAGTGTCACGCCCTTACTGACTGGGTTGGTCATTTATACAGTTGACAAAGAGGAAAATATTAAGCAGGGATTAGGGAATTAGATAAGAAATTGTCGGAGAAATTTAAACAGAAATTGACAGCTTATTTTCTTCTTTCAGACACGAGACAGAATTGCAGAAATGGTCAGCAAAAACAAGGAACTGACCAAAAAGCCTATTGTATTTTCTGAAGAAAGCAGTGATGAGAGTGACAGCAGTGAAGAAGAAGAAGAAAGACCCATCAGAACCCTGACCAATTCCAGTAATTCTTGGATGAGTCAAAAGAATGCAGCAACAAAGACACCTGTTCGGATACAGATTAATCCCAAAACAATATCGGTAGACAAACAACAGGAACCTCTTGTGGAGGCTGATAATGTTGAACTGATCACAGAAGAAGTGATGCCGACAAGTCTGCGAGAAGCAATGCCAGGAAAGAAGACAGTGGAAGCACCGGCAGTGCCAGAAAATGAATCTTATGTTGATGCTGGTCAAGTGCTGAGTGCCGGTAACAACATTTCTACCAGCATGCCAATGCTTTTGGTGAATGAAGAATCAGAAGATGAGGACAATGATGGTGATAAGAAGGAGCAAATGGCTTTAAGTCAAGCTTTTGCTGATGATGATGTTGTGCAAGCTTTTTCAGAAGAGAAACGAAAAACTGTAAATGCTGAAAATCCCTCAGATCTTAATCTTGTTCACCCTGGGTGGGGTTCATGGTGTGGAAATGGCTTGACTGTCCGAAAAAGGAAAAGGTAAGTTTTTTTTTGTTTTTTTTTTTTCTGCATTGTGTTGGTAATTATCAAGTACTGAGAGGTATTTTTTTTTTCTAATTTTTTACCCCTTTAGTTTGAAAATAGACTTAAATAGAGAGGATGTCATTTTACTTTTAGGAGACCCTTTCGGACAACACTTTATCAAAAGGAGATTGTTGGCGCGTAGAAGAAAATACTCAATGACAGACTTGTAAATAGCAAATGAGGAGGGAAAATTGGAACGCGATTAAAATAGATTTTAATTGTTAACAAATTAACGACTAAAAACAAAATAAAAGGTTCCAAAAAGAGTATAAAATAGAAAAAGATTTACTCATATTCGCTCGATCAAATGTAAGGAAAGAATGAAGTGTTCCTTTTGCTTACATAGGCTTGACTGATGAAATTTCTAGAATGATTCCGGCCTCTTTCTGACTCATTCAAGTTTTCAAATTTAGTTAGAAATTTGGAAATCAGTTTAGATAATAAATTCATGGTGTCTTTTAACATTGTCAGTTTGTATACAAATGTGCCTCTTAAAGACACTATTATGTTTTGATGCTCTTTATAGAGGTCCTTCAGGCCTTGCTAGCATTCCTGAAAATATATATAATCATAAATTCAATCCTTGGCAAAAAATGATAATTAAAAGAGTGCTTAATACAATTTTCATAAAACAAAAATGTAGGGCAACTTAATATAAAAATTAACCAAAACACTGCCAGTACAAGTACAATTATAAATAGGTCTTTTGGGACAAAACAATGACTTGTCTGAAAAAGCCATATTGGCAGAAACCATGGTTGCAAGAAGGTCAGTGTGTCAGGGACACACACACATCTAGGCATATATACATATATTATTTTATATATTCAACTCTCCTGTCATATTGAATGTCTGAGGGTCAAGCAGCTCAGTTCCTAGGAACCGACAACCCAACACCAGCACATGTGATTTGATTATAGTGGTGAAAATTTAGTGTAAAACCATCCACACTTTTTAAAGGGCTGAATACAAAGACCTGGTGCATTACATGCCATAAGGTTCCCAGACGGCTCTCCGCAGGTTTTGAATTCAGAGTTGTCTTTCTCCTAGACCAGTTGCCATCCAAGGCTATAGAGCCCAGTCTGTCCTGCTATTTACCCATAGCTGAAGGGAGAAGAGGATACATATCTTTCCCAAGGGTATTAGCACATGTGAATATAATGGGTTTGACTGGAATTTGAACTTGGCTCTCTGATTCCTCAATCCAAGCTGCTATCCATTACTCCATTGTGCCTGCCTGCCTGCCTCCCTCTCTCTCTCTCTCATATATATATATATATATATATATATATATATATATATATATATATATATATATATATATATATATATACACGCGCACACCCACTGATTAATAATTATCACTTATCCTCAGATTTCAAGGCATTTTCCTCACACACAGTTTTGTCTTTCTTTCATTCTAAACTGAGGAAGCCAAAGAGAGAGAACGTACTCTCTGTAGCAAAACATGTCAATAATAAATTTTACTCTTAACCCTGTCACATCATCATCGTCTTCACTCTTGTTTCGGATACTATTATATATCACACACACACATATATATATATATATATATATATATATATATATATATATATATATATATATATATATATATATATAGTTCCTTTCTCTGTTTTCTTGTTTGTGTTAATTAGACTTCTATTGGAGATTTTAAAATACCTAATATTTGTTTCTGAGATGAGGAATTATCCTTATTCTTTTCACTCAAACTAATGACCTCATCATTCAATTAAAAAAAGAGAAGTGATGGTAGAGAGTAAAAGCTTCAACAGTCGCAAGGAAGAGAAATGGCAGGCAGAGGAAGACATGATAGTAAACATGGCAGCAGCAGGCAGGCAATATTAGGTTGAAGGCTCCAAAGTTCTAGATTCTGGATTGTCTCATGGGTCAGTAGCCTACAGGATTAAAATGTTGGTTTGTAAATTTGGTGGTATAGAAATTGTGGGTTCAATCCTTAGGCTGGGTAGTATGGACTTAGATGTAGTTGAAACAAGGTGACTAATAAGTGAGCAGTCATAAATTAGAACAAGGCAAGAGATCTCAAGGCCAGGACAGCAGCAGACAAGAAAAATTTAGACTAAAAGGGATCAGTTTGAAATTCTCTGAATGTTAGGAGGAGAAGGTCGTTGTGATGACAAAGATGAAGACATTAGACTGAATGTAAATATTTGTTTTTTTCACTTGCTGAACATTTTTCATGTTTGAGAAGCAGCTCTGAATCTTTGCTAACAGATTTCAATCTTGGAAAACAATCAATGTACAAAATTCCTGCATCACTCTAGCAATTATTTATTTATTTTCTTTGTAATATTTAGATTTAAAAGTGTGTACAAAATATTTTAAATGACTTGTAACTAAAACCAAAATTAAGCTTTTCATCATAAAAGTAAAATCATCAAAGGTGGTGTTTTTATTTTTACTAAAATAAATTCACTACTTCAGACTTGTACTGTACTGCCAAATTTGATGGAGTTTTCATCGGCTGATGTTACTTTTAGGTTTACCATTAAAGCTAACCGTAAAAGACGTAGAGACGACCGTTTGGGCCATGTCATCATAAATGAGAAAAAAGACAAGGTTATTTCAGCATACCAGGTAAGAAGAATCTCTAAAATGAATCTTCTCTTTTTTATTTTCTCTCTCTAGTCACCATTTTATATTTTCTTGTCGTCAAGAGAATGTCTGACAGAGTTGAAGAATATTTTTTTTAGTTAAATATTCAGATTTGTCACTTAATACTGAATCATTTCCTACAATAAAATTTCATCGAAATACACACTTACTACAAATATCTGATTTGGCTGTGTGTAAAACATTGATTGCAAAGTTAAAAAAACCTCTGTAGAATCAGAAATAAATAATTTCTATAAATGTTACTTAAGAAAGAACCTGAAAGAATGAGATTTAATGATGCAGACAATTTTATGTCAAAGAAAAGCTGTAATGGAATTTAAATTAAAACAAAAAATCTTTGACTTTAGAAAATTAAAAAAAGTAATTACATTCTTTCACAATTTTTATTAGTCTATTGTTATAATTGTTCTTTTTTATTATTAGTTATTGTTGTTAGTCTCTTATTGTGCCTAATAAGATCTACGGTAAGAACAAATCTTCTATCCATCATATAACATTTATTAGTATGTTGAGTTAATTATTAATCTCTTGAACTTTATCATATACATTTGATAAGAAGAGAAAAAAATTGTTTATATATAAGATAGGGTATAATACTATCTGGGGGGGGGGGTCTAGTAAATTCTACCAAATGAAGAATTACAAGTAGTGAAACTTTAAAATAATTTTTTATTTAATTTCTTTTTTAAAAGATATTTGTGGCATAAAATTCTTCTCTGATCTTAAAATCTTCCATAGGAAAAAAAAAAAGAGATGCAAGGTAATTTTTAATTCAACAAAATTTTGAATTTTTTGTCTGGATTTTCTGCAGGAATATCCTCACCTTGTGGTCATGGGAATTGTTAATTTCAAAGTGTTCTTTGCTTATAAGCTACCATTATTTATTTACTTTTACAAAGTGCTATTTAGATTGTTTTGACTATTACCATATTGACTGGAAAATACAAAAAAACTTAAGGAATAAACACATAAAAGTCACCTAAGCCGGCCAAGCAAGGAAATGAATACAATATGGGAACCATTAATACAGAGTGCTAGAGAAAAGCAATAGTAACAACAAAATTGCAATATGAGCTCTGGTAAAAAATATTTACTGAGACATTAAGTTTATAAGTCCTATACACTGATGTATTCAATGACACATGGCCCAGTGGATAAAGGTATTGGCTGGATCCAGTGACCCAAGACTTGTGAGTTCAATACCTGATTCAGTTAAAAGGAGAGGTATGACACATGTAACTAAAACAATCTACACTTGTGGACAAAATAACGGGTTCGGTTTTGAAATTCCAATCAGCTGAAGAAGGCCGGAGTGTATGATGACTGAAACATCATCAATAAAGATGAGGACAACAGTCTTAATAATGTAAATAATTACAATATCTCATCTCAGAAATATAGACAGATACTAAATTAAAGTTGTTGAGAAATAGAAAAAGGTAAATTGGAGTCTTGGCTGATAATCAAACTCACAACAGTAATACAACACACAGGCTTGTTAACCATTGTATCATGACATGATACCTTGATTGTACTCTGGTAAGCTTAGTGATTAAGCCAAAAAGTATTCATGATACTAATGTGATAGAATGTAAATTTTGGTTTCTCTTTTTAGGTGAAAGAAGTTCCCTTCCCCTTCACAGATGCCAAAAGTTTTGCTCGGAGCATAAGGGCACCAATTGGCAAAGAATGGAACTCCCAGATTGCACTTAATAAACTAACCGAACCAAAAGTGACCACAAAATCTGGGACAATCATTAAACCAATTGACAAAAGTGTCTTGCTGAAAAAAGACAAAGAATAGTAATAAATTTATTTTTTTATAATAATGACTTTCCTTTTTTTAATTATTAAACTATAAGAAAAATTTTGTTTGAGATATTTAAAAAAAAAAAAAAAAAAATTATCTCAGGTTGAGTAATGAGTAATTTCTGTTTTTGGTAGTCTCATTCAAAAGCTGAAACTATTTATGACCCAAACTTTTATTTATTTACTATTTATATATATATATATATATATATATATATATATATATATATATATATTCAAACATGTATTGTTAAATATAAAAGACAACATATGTCTATTATGTTTGATCATGAGCCGTTCTAAGCTTCATATAGTGGCCTCAGTTTCAGGAGAAACTAATGACAAAACTTTGCACCTTGAATATTTTTTCTTATGCTTGGTCCTCAATCTAAGCTTTCAGTTCAGATGAGCTATCTTCAGACTGGTTATATGAAAATTACAAACACATATATATATATATATATATATATATATATATATATATATATATATAGGTTTCTTTTTACCACTCATAAATAAGGTGACAGCCAATTTAACCAATAATCTTAATATTGCTGATAGAATGGGGAATGTCTATGCTAAAGATTCCTACATTTTGTTTAAAGATCATAAACCCAACTTCTTGAATAATACTCAATCTAGGCTAATAAATCCCACTAAATCAAAGCTAAGTATAATCTAAAAATATAATTAAGAAAATTACATATAAACTTTTGATCACTACTGGGGCCAGTCTTTGAAATGATTCTGCTGATACCATTAAATGTTTCTGTAATATGAGTGGTAAAAAAGAAAACTACATTCATTAAATTTGTTATTATTCATTTCTTTTCATCTATCTCCAGAAATCTCTTGGTGGATTGCATGAACTTTGCAAAAAAATACATGGAGATAACTGATGATAAAATTAATACCATATTTACTGCCAGGAAATCACTCTTGACACTTAATAATTCCACCTGGCAATTTGTTAATATAAGATTTAAAAATATTTTTCAACTAGTAGGTTAATATTCTAATATAATTCAGGTAACAACCACATTTTATATCTCCTCCCACTAATCCCCATATCTAGACAATACTACCCTCTCTAACCTCTTGTTTCTCACTTCTTCCTCTCCTTATCATGTTTCTTCCTATTTCTTCTGCTCTTTCTTTTTACTGGTTTTCTTTCTTTCTTTGCCTCTATCTGGTTTTTAAATTTGTTAAGCCAGTTTAATTTTATTTTTCTTGTTAACATGACTGGTTTGAGGATCCTTGCAAATTATCTTAATTTTCAGGGTGATATCATAACTGATATGTATTCTTAATTCCTATTGTATGTAATATATATATATATATATATATATATATATATATATAAAGTTATTACATTCAAACATACATTTTACCACTATAAAAATGCATATTTGTTTCAATGCCCAATTCAGGCATCTCATCAGGTGGTATGTATGTTCAAATGTAATAACTCATAATAAATAACTTATGTGTATATATATATATATATATATATATATATATATATATATATTTTAATTGACACCATGTGAGAATCACAAATTACATAAGAATCACCAATAAGCTGGAGCATCCTGGTTAAGACAATAAACTACATCCAGCAGCAAGGCCTTTGATCAGGAGGTTTTGAGGAGTGTGGAACCACCTCTTAATTGCTGGTGTTCTCAAGTCCACCCTGACCCAGGTTGGTAGCACCTGTTACAGTCCCAGCTATGGGCAAATAGTTAACTATTACCAGCAATACTTTTTTGAAAAAAATTATTACCAGCAATACAATTTTGAAGGAAAAATATTACCAGAAACAGATTTAGGGCTCCAGCTATGGGCAAATAGTTAACCCCGAAACTGAGGTAAAAAGCATAAAAGTGTAAAAATAGGTTTTAATACCAGAAATATTTTGAAAAAAATTATTACCAGAAATTAATTTTGAGAAAAAAAAAAAAACTATTACCAGCAATACATTTTTTAAATAAAAAAAAATATTACCAGCAATACGTGTGATTGTACTCAAAAATATGAGTAATTGAAAAATGGTTCAAATATATATGTATACATACACACCTTTTTTACCAAACTATCGCTATGTATCTATTTAAAATATTTTGAGGTTGATATGCCATAAAACAAAACAAGCAATCAATAAATATATATATATATATATATATATATATATATATATATATTGCAGGCTCACACATTCACAGTAATTGTTGCATAACTTTGCACTTCCTCATTCATGCTGGCAAAATCAATTTCTCAATAACATTTTGATATGAATTATCTTCTGTAGCATTTGAATTGTTAATCAGGGTAGCCATAGAGAAAATAGCCTATATCATCCAGCTTTTAAAAATCAAGTTCAGATTTAGTGATATATTTCTTTTTTTAAATTGAGAGGTTTTATTGATAACATTCAAATATTGACCAACAACTATACGAAATGTTGTTTTGTTGAATAATTTTAATTAAATTTTGAATTTCAATATGTGAGCATAACTCTAATTCAAAATTCATCTAATCCAAAAACAGATGACACTTGGTGACATTGATCTCTTACCACTTGACTTTGATTTTGCTGCCCTAGCCAACTCTAGCAGTAAACTCAATCCTCACAGTACAGAAAAGGTTTTGCATACATTTCCTGGGGTTGAGAACTCTTTGTCTTCAGCTTCACATATGGCTGAGCCTCCCACTTACACATCACTTATTGATACTCAATGCAGTTTGTACCGTTGAATAGACATTCTTGAAGACTTGGATAACATAATGAAAATATTGATTGAAATCTGAGATAACTGTCTCTGTTAAAAAAAAATCAAAATCTATAAACACATACAAGAAAAATTTTCTAATTTTAAGGAAAGACATTTAACTTTTTATTGACTCATCCACTAAAATTCTTGTTTTTATGAGGTGATTTATAATCACTTTTTTCTCTTAAATCAAAACCAAATATGACACCAAGATGCTGCTATTTATTTTGATTTTTTTTTTTTCTCTTTTCTCAAGTTCAAGTATAAAATTCAGCTGTTTGATTGCTAGCCTGTTTACTGATTCTTTGCTAAATCAGTTCTTTATTTATGAAATATATTAAAAAACAAATTACTCTTATTAGATTCAAGCTAAATATAATCATTTGAAAATCAAAATGGAACATATTTCATGGTATGATGATCTTTTATTTATTTGTTCATATTTATTTTAATGTAAGTTCATAAAAAGTCAAGATAAATTTATTCATCAGTTCCCCACCTATATTCCCACCAAATTCTTTCATCCCATTTTTTGTTGAAGAAAGAAAAAAAAAAAATCATGTAATATTGATAATAAAAAATTTAACTTGTGATCTTTTTTCTTTTTCAATAGAGAAAATTCCTTTTTTGCATATATTCACCCTCAAACTGATCTAGAAAAACTTCAAACATTTTATATATATATATATATATATATATATATATATATATATATAAACACTTGTCATTCTGCCAGGAGAAAAAAAATGGATTTGAAATAAAGAAAAAAGAATTGGATTTTTTTAAAATTGTCCCTGCACACAAACTAATTAATATGAATCTAATTCAAATCTTTTAACGGATTGCATACAAACATGCAAATTCATACGGCCCTGAGGTCGGTGAAGAAATAATGCTATGGAATGTTCTATGGAAATAAAAAATGGTGTCATAACTAACCTTGACTATTTATTACAACTTGATAACTGACATAAAAAAAAGATATTCTGTAAACTTTTTTAACAAGATAAAAAAAATAATTTAATCTTCAGAATCTTTTTTTAAAGAATATGTAGAAAAAATTGAGTCAGACACACAAACATAAACCTAAATATTTTATATATTCGTTGAATAGCAGTAGTAAAATATAAATCTGTACTCAGCTGGTCGTTGACACTTGGCACAATAGATAAAAATCATTTTAAACTAAGGGACATGCCCCACCCCCTTTTAGGTATGTGGGTGTTAGCGAGTAGGGTGGTACACTGTAGTTAGGTACACGTACAACATTATATGCTATACTAAACATCCCTCAGCCATGATCAGCTGTGACAAGAAGAGTCAAAAAGCTTTTGAATAAGTGTTATTATTGTGTACAGCTTTTTGTGAAGTATTTAAGCACGTCTTAAAACCAGACCTGAGCAAACACAATGAATGGTATTTTTTAATTCAGCATAAAATGGCGATAATATATCACTTAATAAACCTTTGACCTTTGGAAAAAAACTTTTTAATGCAGGCCAGTGTAATATATGTAGTATTCTGGTCTGAGTACCGAAATTTCATGTGTGCTATTTGAGCCATCCATTTTTTATTCTGTAAATTGGGACAAATTATAACAATTTTTTTTTTTTTTTTTTTTAATTAGAAAAAACAAACTGTATACTGAACATGTTACTACAACATCAGTAGGAATGTTGCCATGATATACTTGTCATTTATTTTGAATTTTAAAAATCTATTTGATATGAATTTGAAATAAAGAAAAAAAATTGACTTTTTTTTTTTTTAATTGTCCCTACACATAAACTAATTAATATTAATCTAATTCAAATCTTTTAATGGAGTGCATACAAAAATGCAAATCCATAGGGCCCTAAGGTCAGTGAAGAAATAATGCTATGGAATGTTCTATGGAAAAAAAAAAATGATGTCATAACTAACCTTGACTATTTATCACAACTTGATACATAAAAAAAGATATTCTGTAAACTTTTTTTTTAACAAGATAAAAAAAAAAAAAATTAATCTTTTAGATTTTTTTTTTTTAAAGAATATGGAGAAAAAAATCAATAAATCAGACACAAAAACATAAACCAAACTATTTAAAGGCTAAAAGCATAAACTGAAGAATTAAGATTAAAAAATTACAAAAAAAAAAAAAAAAAAAAATAGAGAAGACACCTGAGAAGAAAATGAAGACATTCATACAAGGAAAAACAAAGGTCCAAATATCCCCAGTTAGTGCCTTGGCTGAAAAAAAATTTTTCCTCTCACATTCTCCTTCTCATTTTTTGTCTTTTTCTTTATGCTCATCTTTGGTATGAAGGGAAAAAAAATACTCATTCCTTGAAATAAAGAAACTTCTTGATTAAAATGCCATATTTCAAAAGGAAAGAAAACTAACTACCAATAAGCATTTACAAGTTAGATGATTCTGCAACAAAAATATCCGTCAGATATTTATCAATTATTTGGATTAGTTTATTAGGATTTACTAATGATGCTAATCATTTTATGCATGCAAATGTGTACATTTATGTAAATCTATTGTAAATGTGTTGATCCTGTGAAATCTTAACACCGTCAGAAATTATTTGGGGGTGAAATCAGAACCATAACCCCCTTTTTATACTATGAACTTCATAGCTTTCATCTTCATGAACACATTAATTTTTTTCTATTGAATTTTTCCTTTGCTTTCTTTTTTTTTTTTTCCTTTTTAGGTGACTTATCAGGGATTGTTCATATATTTTTGTTATATGTATGTATGTATGTATTATTATTATTCAAAATGTACTTAAATGCAATTTAAAAAAAGATAAAAAAAATAAGTATTTACAATTTTTATAAATCCCTTTAAAATGTAATTTTCAAACTGCCAAATATCTAGTTACAAAATTTTCTTTCAAAAACTTATTCATATGAAAGTGTGTATGTATGTGTATGCATACACACAAAACAAGTCAAGATCTGGAGCTCTGATTATACTGCTGCGGGTTACCCAGTAGGCAGCAGTCAGCTCTCACTCCCTCTTTCCAAGCATCCTTGGCAAGTGGGTTAATGTGTGCAAGGCTGCACACCCCTCCCAATGCAGTCCTTTCATCGGAAGAGAGTTCAGTTGCTGAACTCAGACCATCAAGAGTTTTAGAGGTGCACCCTTATATAGTTATATCATCAACATAGATGTTTACAAATGATCGGAGTATATTCTTAGGAATCATTTATGCAGATCAAAAAGAGGGTTGGTCTGACAAGTGACCCCTGGGCAATGCCCACATTGACCTCTAGGGCTCTGAAGGATTGACCATTGATAACTACCTTCAAGGACCTACCTGTTGTGAAGGATTTTATAATCAAGAAGACCCTTCTATTGTTTTCATAACTGGAGAGCTTGTGTAGTAAGCCTCTGTGCAACACATTGTCATAGACCTTTGATATATCTAGTTCCATGGTCCTTGAGGTGTGTTTGTCCAGAAAGAGCCTTACTGGTTCTGTGAGCTATGACGTCAGCAGTGGATTGGGTTAACTGAAAAACATACTGCTGAAGAATTTGTTCTTTTCTAAGTGCTCGACGACCTTCTTATTGATTATGGTCTCTAAAAGCTTGACAATAAGACTGATGGGTCTGTACAGCGAGGGGGATGATCGTGCACCCGCGTTCTTGAAAACTGGGTATATGCTTCACACTTTCGACGGGTTTAGGAAGTATTTCTCCATCAAGCAGCAGTTGAATAATTTTGCTAGGATTGAGGATAATTCCGGGCTGATGTTTTTAAGGACAACCACCGGAATTTTGTCCGGAGTTGTGGTTTTCTTAGGATCAACGCCTTTGATAAGTTTAGAGACCTCGCGTTCTGTAACTGTAATATTACTGAGATTGTGCTCAGTGAGACGTGAGAACTTGGGGAGTGGATGGTCTTTGTCATCTAACGTTGAGTTAGAGGCAAAGAGGTGAAGGCCTTATCAGTCATGTAAGATATTAATTTGGGGTTATTATAAAATTATATATTTATAATTGTGGCTACAGCCGTTTTACCTCTGTACATGATTTGGTTGTGATCTTCCAGAATTCGTGGGATCCATTTTTTTTCGTATTATGATTGCTGAGTAATTAAAAATTATATATAAAAAAAGTCTCTCTCATTACATTCTTCAGTTATTTTTAACGGATATATTCAGCATAGAAAATCATTAATAAAAATAGTATTCAGTATACATTTCATTTGAAAATTTCGTTTGAATCGGATAAACTCTCTAACACAATGCTTTGAAAACTGGGCTAGTTTTAGTCGCGATATTAATTGTGGCAAGACAGTAAAAATTCCTTGTCGCGATCCTAAATTCACCAGAGCAATTGAACAGGATTCTATCTCTACGATTAAAGGTACAAGAAAAGTTACACTGCACTATAGATATCATAATATTGATATTGGACATAAAACTGTCTCTGTAAGTAACGAGACGGTGACAAAAGAAAAACTTTCAGTAAACCAACCGCGTCATAATAACTAAAAATATACATATCTAATTACGTCATCGCAGTAAGGTTATTGAAGACTGTTACTTTTCTATGCTATTAACATGCACAATGGAGAAAATTTGTTAATTCAATCAACGAAGCATGTATTTTAAAAAAATGATTATTAGAGTTGTACAGTTCTAGGATATAATGTATATATGTCAAAAAACATTTTACGTAAAATTTCATTACATACATACTGGGCAAACGCATAAAAGAGGCGGGTAAAATCAGAACTAGTTTTGTACATGTAAATGGAAAACTAATCAGGTAAAAGTTGGCGGGACTAGGAGCATATCAAATGAACAAGAAAACGTTTGTCGGAGTTAACTCCTCCTTAATTATCCAAATTGTTCACTAGGAGGCGCTCTCCCTACACTATAAATACTGGGCGACTTCTTGCCTTGTTCTCTTTTTACTTTGCATTTCAGCGGACACATTTAAAAAAAATGTGATCTCTCGCAGAGATCTGCGTTTTGCCCGTGGGAAAACGCCATGAAACCCGCATACACGTACGTACGAACATTCACCAAAATACAAACTCTTTATGTTCACACACAAACACAAATGTTAATGTCTATGTCCATTGTAAATTTTGTTGTTTAATACATACATTTGTTGATATATATATATATATATATATATATATATCTATATCTTGTTGGTTTTATTTACACTTCTTTATGGTGGATTCAATCTCTGAGTCTGCCATGTTCTTGTAGTGAACCTTCTTCTAGCAGGAATGAACTCACGTGTTCCTATTTTTACAACATGTAAACCCGCTTTCCGCTACACGTTTACGTATTAGAACAATGCTCTCGTCTCTCTCCCGATCATAAAAGCTAGAAAAATGAACAACTGATCTATAAATCATGTTAAAGGAAAAAACGATACGTCTGAAAATCCATGCCTCAGAAATTGACAAAAATGAAAGACGTACATGACAAATAGTGAAGACTTAATGCATTGAAACTTAATCATCAGTTTGACCGTCCATTGAGAAAAGGAAAATGAATAGAAAACTTGCAAATTTGATAGCGGAACATGCTAATCATTAGTTTGTCTGATCATGCCTCAACATTCGGAAAAATTAATAGAAAACTTAAGTTTATGGCAAAGGAACAGAAACTAGCACGTACATGGTAATGGAACAAGCTACGCATCAGTTTAGACCGTGCCTCGAGAATATGAAAATGAATAGAAATCTTGCAAGTAAATGGTAAAAGAACAAGCTACTCATCAGATTGACCGCGCCTCATGAAATGTTAAATTAATTGAAAATTTTAAAGTATAAGGTAATGAAACATGCTACTAAATATTAGGTTGGTGCAAAAATAATGTCGTTTTCTCACATATGTTACTATGTCAGAAAACGACATTATTTTTGCACCAATCTAATAGTTTGGACCGTACCTCAAAAATGAGAAAATAAATAGAAATTTAACAAGTATATCGTTGTAGCGGACCGTGGGTTTACGTGTTGTTAAATTAGGAACACGTGTATAACTCCTGATAAAATTAAACGGCCCACTACAAGAATATGGCGGACGCAAGTTGAGTCCAACCGGAGATATAAAGAAAACAAACAAAACCGATATATACAAACAAGTATATGCATTAAACAACAAAATTTACATTGGACGAAGACATTAACATTTGTGTTTATGTGTGAACGTAAAGAGTTTGTATTTTGCCAAATTTTGGTGAATGTACGTACGTGTATGTGTGTTTCATAGTGTTTTCCCACAAGTGGGCAAAAACGCAAATCTCTGCGAGAGATCACATCCTTTAAATGTGTCCGCTGAAATGCAAAGTAAAAAAAAAAAGAACGAAGCAAGAAGTCACCCAGTATTCATAGTGTAGGGAGAGCGTGCCCTCGTGAAATATTTGGACAATTAAGGAGGAGTTAACTCCGACATCGTAATAGAACAAGCTACTCATCAGTTTGGACTGTACATCAAGGAAAAGAAAATGAATAGAAATCTTGCAATTACATGGAACAAGGTACTCATCAGATGTGTCAGTACATCAAGAATAGGGAAACGAATAAGAATCTTGAAAATATGGGCCAATTTACTCATTCTTTTGGACCATATGCCAAGTATCAGAAAATTAATAGAAATTTTGACAGTAGATAGTCATGGAACAAGTTAGTCATCATTCTCACCGTGCCTCAAGACTGGATTTTGCGCGGTTTCCATTCTGAGGTGATTTAGGTGTAAAATGTTCCTTTCAACCCAGTGCGGTATATTATCTTCTCAATTTTGAAATGTTTCTAATTTTTTACTTTCCAATTTAGTCTGGATAGCGCATCCATATGTGTAATAGTGTTCCTCTTTGTTAGGTACCTTCACTTTTTCGCTGAAAAGACCGAAACTTAATAAAAAAAAAGTTTTATCGTCAAAATACTTGTTATTCTTAAGAGGAATACTTGTTATTATTGTTTGAAATTTTTTAATTCTTTCTAACACGTTGGAAATATTCATTAAAATCTTGTTTTGTTTACGTCAGCAGTCGACATAATTAGGGTTTTGCGCTTTATTCCTGCGAAGAACATTAATTTAGAAATTCTTGCAAAAATCAAATAATTGTTGGATTTTAATGAAATTTTCATTTTATTCTCAAATGAATTAAATTATTTTTAATTTTTTTTTTAATTTAGAAAATCTTGGTAAAAAATATTTCTTTTTTACATGTTAATCCCCCCCCCCCAAACACTTACTTAATTTCATGAAATTTCTAGACTAGAAATTTTAATGGGAAAATTTGTTAAAAGCAGGACTCCTTGGAGAATTTCAATCATCAGTATTTTTTGTAAAACCGTTAACCCAGTCATCGAAAATATGATCTGAATTGTAAAATAAAAAAATGCAATACGACTATGATATTATTTAATAAGAAAATCTTTTAATTATATATAATTTATAAATAAAATTTATTAATGACACTATTGTCTTAAGAAGAATTTTTTTCGATGAATAATTAATTTTTACAAGAATTGTTTTCAATTTTAAAATTTTAATTAAATAATTTAAATCGTTTAGAATTCTGTATTACTTCAAGGGGGTTAGGTGATATTGTTTTTGTAGTTGATTTGAAGTATTTCAAGTTCAAAGCAAGGCAAACTGTTTAATAGTCAAATTACAATAAAATCCAAATTCAAAGTATTGGGCTCGTCTATTAGCCCAATCTTACCTTCTTCGAGTAATGCACTATTCCAACTTTCATTCGTAAATCTAGCCCTCTGATTGGTTCATTTCTACCAATCAGGTCACCCGCACCTGCACTTCGAAGTTTTGGCGCAAAATCGTTCTGGATCCACCCACGCGATTATGACCTCTTAAAAAGAACCCAAAGCACGTGTGACCACGCAGAGGCATACGGAGACAGCGACATTGAGGCGGTACTGAAGGCGCTTGATCGGTACGAAAAGGTGACAGGGGCCAAGATCAACTGCGACAAGTCGTCCGGCTTGCGGTTAGGTGCCTGGAAGGGGGTCGATCTTCCGGGCCGCTACGGTTGGACGTACGGTCCTGTCCGCATTCTTGGAGTGTGGTTTGGGCCCGACCTCCAGCTGGAGAAGAATTGGTCTGAAGTACGAGCAAAGGTCGAAGCTGCCGGTCGGACTTGGCATCGACGGAAGTTGTCTATGAAGGGCAGGTCGGAGGTGTGTGCTACATACATTTTCCCTCTTGTCCTTTATCGATTGTCCGTATTTCCTCTCTGTGACGACCATCGGAAGGCGCTCAAGCGCTCGCTAGCCTCCACTTTGTGGAGTCGACGCGGGAATCGGGTCGACAGACGAGTCTGTGCACAACGTCCGTGTCAGGGGGGGGGGGAAATGCCACACTTGGTAAGCCATTGGCGTGCCTCGAGGTTGGCTTTCCTACGCGCGCGTTGACAGGTGGAGATCCGGTTATTGAGAGGATTGTGAGGGCCGCTTTCCCTCGCCTTACTATCAGTTCCCCAAGCTCGCGGGTTGAGCGCCGTCGTAAACCCCGGGTTCAATCGGTTTTCTTTCGCGAGTGTCGGTCGGCCTTGTTGGCTGTCCCTTGGTCCAGTGACCTTTCTCGGCCTAGGAAGGTCTTCTATCGTTTGTTAGTGGAGGGGGTCGCGAAGGATTCCCTACGTGAGGATCTCGGCTTGTCGGAGGAGGAGTTTCGCTCTTATTGGTCTTGGGCGCCAGCGGCGGATTATCTCAGTAAACTTGAGTTTTCGCTTACCTGGCGATTGGCTCGGAATCGGCTGCCTCTCAATGACAAGGCCTTCATATGGGGTTTGGCGGATTTGCCAGACTGTGAACAGTGTGGCCTTGGTTTAGAAGAAACAGCTTCGCACGCCTTCTACCATTGTCCCCAGGTCCGCCCCCTATGGGACCGTGTCAGCGAGCTGACGGCTCGTCTCGCTCCCCAAAAGCTTGTGTCCATTGATCGCGCATACGCGTGGGACAATGTGTCGCCCCCGTATTCCGAGGTGAAATGGATGGTGTTTCTGACGCTGCTAGCCACGGCTCGAATGGTGATTTGGACGACGCGACAGGAGGAAGTCTTGCGAGGCAACCGTCTTTCTCATCAGGATCTAATCCGATTCTTTGAGCATCAGCTCAAGATGAAGATTAGAACTGATAGAAAACGATTGCATTCGACAGTTTTCAGCGAAAGGTGGGTGAAAGAGGCGAGCTTGGTTCGTTTGAACGCGACTAGCCTTGATTTACTCTTTTACGTCGAGCCTACGTCACATCGGGGTGGTTTCCTGAGGGGCCCTCCCCCTGGTTAGGTTAGACAAGCTTTTGTGTACCTAGTTAATGTGAGTAAATGTGGTCTCCGGCCTGTTCCTGGCCACTTCTTTGGTCATGATCTAGTTTGAGATTCCTAACCTCCACAGTTTGTTTTTGCCCCCCCCCCTTATCTCGTCTGGGTCAGCGTTATATTCTCCCATGCCCGTACGATTTTTCTTATCCGTTTCCCACATCCTTAGTGAGAGAGCTTCTTGATTTTGTCCCATGGGCAGAATACAGCGGCCCCTTTGTTTTTGAGAGTTGGACGGCCCTACTAACATCAGTTATGTTTAATTTGATTTATGTTTATATTTTTAGTTTATTATTGGTTTCATCTCCCTCCCCTCTCATCCTTCTTCACGAGATTTTTATATGTATATAATTATCATTAAATTTTTAATGGCATGGGGCGCGTTTTGTAGGTCCCCCCCTTGTGAGGATGTGGTATTATGGTGTAAGGAGGATTGATTGGTGATGGATGAGTTCTTGTGGTGAATGGGCAAATTGTAATGAGTGAATGGGACGTGAATCGGATTAGCTAGGTATAGGATAGTCAGTGAAGACCAGCCTCAACCCCTCACCTTTTCAGGCCTTGTGCCACAATTGTATTTTTCGATACAATAAATATACAGAGGTAGACGGAGATGCAGATCAGCAGCAGACCATTTTTCGATCGCTTACTCAAGCTTAAAAATGTGACGACTACTAATTACCGTCTCGCGAATCGAGACGACAAATCTTTCCCGTTCAATATCTTCTACGAACTTCTTCTTCATTCAAGAATCTCAAACTATACATTCTTTTTGATCATGTACGATAAAACAGTCAGTCGAACGAACACGGAGATATGCTAACATAATCCACGTCGCTTGCAAGTATAATCTTCCCGCGCAAACTAAAATCACAACTGACTCACTCGCAAGCCCAAACCAAAGAACACTCTGTGAACACCAAAACTTCTATCCGAACGACTTATCTAAAGTGAATTAACACTCACTACTGTTCTAAGTAAATAACATTATAGAACGAACTCAACATATGCAGTCAAAGGTAGACTACTTTGTAATGACTCAATTCTAAAAACATAATAACGGCATTCTAAATACTAATTACAATTTTCTAAAAAGACTAACACAGATACACAAGACATAAAAAGGACATACAAAAAAATGTTGAAATATTACGAACATACCAACACATTAACATCTTCAAAAACATTCTGTACATATTATTTTATTTGTATATAAA
This sequence comes from Acanthosepion lycidas, assembly GCA_963932145.1. Classification (NCBI taxonomy): domain Eukaryota; kingdom Metazoa; phylum Mollusca; class Cephalopoda; order Sepiida; family Sepiidae; genus Acanthosepion; species Acanthosepion lycidas. The sequence goes on from OZ010591.1 coordinate 101,375,209, forward strand.
TGCATTTATTGGTTTTGAATTGCATGCATGTTTTTGTCTTGTTTATATCGAAATTGTTTTATTGTTGTGGATGCAGAAAAAGTTCACGCAACCTGACATATAAAAATTCCTTCTGGTTTATCTTAATGCTACAGCAAATTCCTTAGTTTATTCTGCACATCCCCAAGAAAACAAGACAAATTGTTTGATAATCAAAAACAGTAAAATCCAAGGGGATACAGAAGGAAATGATGCAATCAAGAATCCAATATCAAGAAATCCCAGCACATGTTCTTCCGCTATCAATCCACTGCATTGTTCAAACCGTCCGATTAAAACAAACAAAAAAACTGCGTCCTGAAAAAACGTGCTCTTCGTTCATATCATTTACATGCTCGCGCATGCAAATCCCCAACAGTTTTTTTTTTTAAGTCTGTCTCAGACATGCGCCATGACGGAATTACAAATGGCGACCATGACCGCCTCTTGGTTTCACTTCACTACAGTTATTAAGTGAAAAATAAATTTTACGAATTAAAAACTGAAAGGCTCAATAACAGTCGTTACATCCAATATTTGTTTCTTAAAAAGAAATATTTTTTTAGTGTATGAACATTCCGATTTTGTAACTATGGTAATCCATACGTGACATTGTCCTTAAAAGGTCACGTTATTTAAGAGTTGTTTGGCGCTCTGCAATTCTTTCACTTTCATTATTCAGTTCTGTTTTATCGTTTACGACTTTGCAAATCATATTTTTAATTTTATCATTTTTTCAGAAAGCATCTTCAAAAAAAAAAAAAAGTCAGTGAAATATTAGATAATTGCTGAAAATATGATAAATTGTAAAAATTACTAGGTAATTAACCCCCACCCCGCAAAAAATGCGTTCACTTAGATTTCGTAAATTTATGTCAATTCTGGTCATCCTTACTAGCTGTTAACATCTCGGAGCTCATCGATAACGTCAGTCATCACAGAAAAACAGGACCCGTTGTTAAGAAATGCTTGTATAGTACTTTTTATGCGATAAGTAAGTTATATTTGTTTCAAATCAGATTAATTTAACTTTAAATTTTCTAATTTTACTCAAATAACGTGTCGCAAATGTATATATTTTATTTTTGGGAGATTTTTAAAACTGATAATTTTGTTTACAATTTTTTTAATGTGAAAAAATGGCCACTTATAAACAGATTTTTTGAAATCGAGCAAATATTTGACATTCCAATCAATATAATTTCTAGTTGAAATACACCGGAATATTTTACTTACTGGAAATAATAAATTTAATCATTTAGCTTTGAATTAAAGCTAAAAAAGAAAGCTTCAAGAATGCCTTTTCATTTTTAAAAATTCATTTTAAACCTTAGGTATTGAAATTTATACCGAACTAGTGGGTGTGCCTAACTTTTTCTTATATGATGTTGAAATCAACAGCCATGAGTTTTATAGCCCATCTTAAAATTCTAGAAAATGTGAATTTTGGTAATTCTTTTCTGAGGTTAAATATAATCTCTGAAGTTATGTGATCTGATTTTAACAAAGATTTTTGTCCTGACAAAATATTTCCAGCTCTTTTTGTGTTCCATACTATTGCTAACGCTTCTTTCTCAATATTTAAGCAGTTAACTTTTGCTGACGTTAACTTTTTCAACAGGTACATTATTGGATGACCTTCTTGAGATAAAATTGTGGCTACAGCATGTTCACTTGCATCCATAGTCAATGTAATTTTTTTTTTAATCAAAGACTTTTGCAATCGTTTTTTTTAATTACTGTTTTCTTTTAAGTTTTCAAAAGCTATAGTTTGCCTTTGAGTTCATTTAAATTCTCTATTCTTTTCCCGTAATTCTGAAAATGGCTCTATTAGGTCGTTGCATCTAAGTAGATATTTACTATAAAAATTAGACAAACCCCAAAAGGATTCTAATTAATTTTTTTATATTTTTTGTGTCGATATTTTATTTATTAGTTTATTGCCAGGTGAAATTCCTTCTTTAGATATTTGGTATCCCAGATACGCTATTTTGTCTCAATTTATCCCTATTTATCATCATACCAACATTTTTTAATTTGTTTAAAACTTGTTCAGTTTTTTTTTATTCTTCTTTAGTGCAAGTACGTATGCTTATATTGTTTTGATATATGATTATATCTGTTATCCCCTCCGATAGAACTTTTTAATTGCTTTTTGAAAATATGGCTTGAGGTTTTAACTCCAAATGAAAGACGTGTTCATTTTTATAAACCTGTCCGGGTATGAATTGTAGTGACTTTTAAAATTTTTTCGTCAATTTCTATTTGGTTAGATGCCGATTTCAGGTCAATCTTGGCTAAGTATTTAATTCCTGCTTATTTATGACTTGCCGTTTCTATGTTAGGTAAAGGGAATGAATCAGAACATATCTGATGATTCACACCTACTTTGTATTCCCCGCATATCCTCAAATCGCCATTGGGCTTTCGTATCGCAACAATTGGTGAAGCCCAACTGCTACCACCTTGGCTAACTTTCTCCAATGTCCCTTGTTCTATCATTTTTTTTGTTTGTTTTGACATTCCAATCAATATAATTTCTAGTTGAAATACACCGGAATATTTTACTTACTGGAAATAATAAATTTAATCATTTAGCTTTGAATTAAAGCTAAAAAAGAAAGCTTCAAGAATGCCTTTTCATTTTTAAAAATTCATTTTAAACCTTAGGTATTGAAATTTATACCGAACTAGTGGGTGTGCCTAACTTTTTCTTATATGATGTTGAAATGTGAATAGGTATTTTTCGAGATTCAAAATAGTCTGGATATTTTGTTGCAATTTAACTCACATTTGTCGCTATTTATCATCATCCCAGCATTTTTTAATCTGTTTAAAACTTTTTTAATTTCTCTGCACTGTAAGCAACTATGCCTATATCGTCTTGATATATGATCATATTCTTTGCTCCCTCCGATAGAACTTTTTTCAATTGTCTTTTGAATAATATGGCTTGAAGTCTTACCTCTAAACGGAAGACGAGTTCATCTGAGTAAGTCTATCGGAGTATTAATTGCAATGACTTCTTTAAATTTTTCATCAATTTCTATTTGGTTATATGCCGATTTCAAGTCAATCTTGGCAAAATATTTAATTCCTTCTAATTTATGACTTTCCGTTTCTATGTTAGGTAAAGGGAATGAATCAGAACATATCTGATGATTCACACCTACTTTGTATTCCCCGCATATCCTCAAATCGCCATTGGGCTTTCGTATCGCAACAATTGGTGAAGCCCAACTGCTACCACCTTGGCTAACTTTCTCCAATATCCCTTGTTCTACCGTTTTCTTTAGTTTTGCAACTACCATGATTAGAATGTGAATAGGTATTATTCGAGATTCAAAATAGATCGTGTGACTATTTTCTTTTAGACGAATACTCGCTTTATATCCTTTCAATAGTCCTATGTCAGGTTCTTCTGACTTTATACAGTTTATTAATTTTGCCTTATCTACTTTTAAAATGTCTATTCCCAGAAGTTCGTACTTATTTGTGCATTCTACAACAGTGGTAGGAATAATCTCAAAACGTTTTTTTGTTTTTGTTTCAAAAGTTCCTTCAAAGAAGTTTAGTTTTGACGACAGATCTATCAAATGGTTTTAAATTAGTTTCTTAATTTCAGTTTACTCATTTTCCCAGAAATTCCTTGGGATCAAAGTTATGCCATTCACTTTTACTGTCTCTCTACTTTTTGCAGGTGTTTTTATCGAATAATTTCTGCATTTGAGGGTTTATATTTTCTACCCTTTTTATTCTCTTTTTGTATCTGCACACCAATTGGAAATGGTCTTTTCTTTTGCAGTTTAAACATAATTTTCATAGGGCTCGACATTTGTTTTTATTTCTTTCGTGTTCTTTGTTGCAATATTTACACTTAATTGGGATTTTACCTGTATTGTATGCTTCCACATTATTTTTAGAATTATTAAATTCATTAATTCTAATTGCTGTAAGAATTCTAAACTTGTTTCTAAATTCATATTCTAGGATCTTATGTTTGTAACATCATACATGCCTTCAATTAGTCTTCTATAGCCATTTCTCTCGAACCCAGTTTTTCAAATTCGCAATATATTGAGCCTTCTTTCAATCTGTGTAAATATTACGATTTCATTTGAGTTCTATTTTCCAGAAATTATTATATTTCTGCAATAAACAGCTTTTTTTGTCGCGTGTTTCTTTTCATAATCGTTGAAAATTCCTCATATGTTGAGTTTTCTAGTGTTTTGGGGTACACCATAATGGATATTTTCTTTATGGCTTCAAATCCTGCCGAAGCCAAAAATAAATTAGTAATTTCATTCTCCGTTCAAGAAGCTTTCTTGTCTTTCAGTTTCTTTAACCTACGTAACTAACATCTAATCCACGTTTCTATGTACCCCGGTTCATCCAACGCGGTTAGGAATCCTATCGGTAACGACATATTGTTATAAAGTAGTGTACTCTCTGGAATAGACGTTATCAGGTCAACAGATGGTAACTCCACTGGATTCGCTGTGACGTACTGCTTTTATATAGGTACCTCCACTTTTCACTGAAAAACAGCATAGCAGAAAGGCGCCACACTTAATAAAAACAAAGTTTTATCGTAAAATGTTTGTTATTACTAAGAATAGGCACCTCCACTTTTTCGCTAAGATTTTCGATACCTAATGTTTAAAATTAATTTTTTGTCTAAACTTAATTGCCTGCTGATACCTGATGCTGCTTATCACAATTGAATACACTCACTGAGGCTTCACTGCTGTTGAAGCCTTGCTGTTACTTTTCAGTAAAGGACTACATAAAGTCCCCGTGACAACAACCTGTTGAAAACCTCAAAATCCCTTTGTGCTGAGGCATTCATATAATGTTGCAGAAATTAGGTGGGTGCACTTTTGTACTTTCTACCTTGTACAATTTTTGCTTCCTCAAAGTATTTTCCTTCTTTTTTTTTTTTCATTTTTAAAAAGTGTAATCTTTTTTGTCGCTTATTGGAAGCGTTATCCTATCTTAATTATTTGAGGCGCACATAAGGACTTTTTTGTGCAAGAGTTTTATTTGTAATTTTCGTTTTTGTATCTTTTCCTTTTTCTGTATATTGTTGTCCCTTAAAATTTTACGCAGTGGTTTAAATCTTGATTGCACCTTACACATCTTTCTATTCCTAGTATCTAGATATTTGTGTTTGGTACAAGAATTTAGATCTGGTAGGTAGTTTAAATTTTTTTATTATGCACAAAAATTACGAATTTGCTCTTTGTGTAATTTAAATTTTTTATAATATAACCAACCGTTTATAATTTTTATTCTATACGCCTGTAGTGGAAGGTTTGGTGGTTACCATTCATGTAGTGGAAAGTTTGGTGGTTACCATTTATTTAATGGTGTTGACCCAAATCAATCCATACAATTTTTACTCTACGAATATGTTAAACAAAATGCAACCCCCCCCCCCGAAAAAAAAAGAGAAAACAAGAAGAAACATTTGTGATAAAAGACAAGAGGCAAATATTTGAATAACAAGTAATTTTCAATATATTTTTGTAATGAAAATATTTTACAAAATGTAGTGGATTTTTTTAGGTGAAATCTTGTTAGTTTAATTTATCTTGAACTCAAGTTTGGTGAAAGATTAAATTTTGTTAATGAGTTCTGATTTGAAAGGATGTTTGTTAAAATCTGTTATTGAAGAATAAGATTCTGTAAATTAATTGCAAGAGAAAAATTTACATTTAAGAATTTACTGTTCATGTAAGTAGTAAATGTTTGTAAAGTTAAATGCAGTTTTGTGATCAAAGAAGTTATCTACCTTTGATTGTTTTGTGTAATACAATGTTCCCGAATGTTGAGAAATAAAGTTGATTTGTTAGCAGAAATTTGGTGAGTGAATGGGAATAGAGTTCACTGGTGAGTGAGTGTGAATATCGTTAAGTTTGTATAATGTTCGTATGAACGAAAAACTTAAGATTGTGTGACGTGAAGTTTAGTTGCAATTCGTTTGATGTCACAATTCTCACTGACGAGTGTGAATGAGTTTCTGTTTTTATTTGCTTCGGGTGGCTCACAGGGACTGGCGCGAACTTGGATTTCAGTCACGAGTTCTAAAAATTAGTTAAGCGTGGGTGAATAGTCACGCCTATCTGTATATTTATTAACCAATGAGGGCTCGAGATTTTTTTGAGTGTATGAAGTTGAAAGTGTTTTGTGACCCACTTTTTGCACAGATTTGACCAAACTATTTTGGGTATTGGAATAATGTAGAATTTGGGTTCCACACACCTTTAGGAAACTTAGAATAAATAATTTTATTTTTATACTATATTAAATATAAATTAACTAAAAACTAGTTAAATGTTACGTACTAGATTTGTACCAAATTTACTGCAATAAATTAAATATAAGAATCTAATTTAAAATGATTTTTACTAGATTTGTGCTTAATTCATTTCTTTTATTTATTATTTTCATTATTTTCTTATCTGTTTGATATTAAGAAATGTTTAATTGGACTACAGGAGGTCTTTTAAAATTATCCTGATTTTAAAATTTATTAAATTAAAAAGAAATGCTACAAAAAAAAAAAAGGGAAAATTTACAAAAACTTAATTGACTGCAGTCACATTTTCTTTTCGACCTTCCGTAAAAAAATAATTAGGTAGCGTCACGTACTTTCTAAAAACAATCAAACGAAAAACCCATTTTAAATAATTTAAATGCCTTCGAACGTAAATTTCGTTTCTATTTCAAAGATATTGGCCTAAAGCTAATCCAAATTAAAAGAAAGAACAAAAAAACAAAAAACAAACTTTTAAGCATTTTTAAAACATTGGCACGTTTTTATCGTCGATCATCGAGCCGCCATTTTATACGAAAAAGGTAAACAACAAATTAAAAAATTTCTTTAAAATCCAACAGTTGTCCTAGAGATATATTTCAAAGTCGACTAGTACATTTAAGACTTAATTAACTGTATTTTCTAAAAGTAAACTTAAAACAGAGGTAGCCTATGATGTCAAAGGGTAAGACAGAAATACCGTAATTCTACACCCTTGTCCAAAAAAACGCGGGTAAATAAATAATAAAAACCTAAATAAATACGGAAGATCAGCAGTGCAATAATTAAGAATTTGTTATTTATGATTAAAAATCAAACCGATAGTTTAGGGTTTTATTAAACATAAACTTTTAAAAATTGAATATTTTTGAAGGTGCTACCAAGCTACATACATGACATAAATGTAATTTGCGTTAGATTAACGTGTAAAAAATAAAGAAAAGCATTTTTATTTTAAGTGTGAAGTAAATTTTTAGAAAAATTACAATAAAAAATATTCTTTTATTTCAAATAAAATAGTTTCGTTGTAATTCTGATAAATTTTCTTGATAGCGAGGGGAACAAATTATGCTGAAAAAAATTAGACAAAAATTTATTTTAAAAACAAAAAAAACTTTAAATAACAAATTAAGTTTACTTACTACTTTTTTTTACTGAAGTAAGTAATTTTTTTTTCTTGTAATGTCAACAAATGTAAAAATGCATGAAAACAGATACGCTAAAAAAAACCCAAAAAACAACAAAAAACGATAATAACAAAAACAAACACCCGTCGTATAAATGGATCGGAAAACAGTGTTTTCAAGACTCAACAAAAATTGACTGAATGGAAGAGATACTCTTCCGATATTGAAGAGTAGGACGCACGGTGGAGTAATGGATAGCGACTGGGAGAACCGAGTTCGAATTCCAGTCGAATCGATTACGTGCTAAACGTGGGAAAGGTATGATGAATCCATAGACTGAGTTCTATAGCAGAACCTGCTATAGAACTCGGTCTGTCCCACTGTCTACTGTCTGGTCTACTGCAGAAAGAAATGGCAATCTACTCTAGGGGGAAAAATCTGCCTCGTCAGTCATGAATCGAAAGATACATGATTGCTTAAGGAAGCGTGTATCACTATCATTTTTGCTTTAACTGAGACAGCAAAGCAAAATATCAGAATTAAGTCTTTTTTGTACATCCATATAGGGATAAAATAAAATAAAAATAAATCGTATGTTCATACTTGAAAAAATTGCATAATTTTTTTAGTAAAATAATATCTTCCAGAGATTCCCAAATGAAAAAAATACACAGGAGAAAAAAATGAGGTGGGCGACCCCCCCCCACGTCACGACTACCACATATTTCCCCATAAATAAAAAAAAGTATTCATTAAAAAATTAATTCTTTAATGAGTAAGTACTGAAAATATCGTTTGAATTGGATAATTTCCTGATTTTTGTGGCAAATATTTTAAAAACAAGAGGTAGCGAATTTTTTTTTTTCATTTCAAGGGAAAAATTCATTTTGGTTGGTGGTAAGAATAAATAAAATGTTATAAAAAAATTAAATTCTTTTAAAAAAATTCACGCGAGAAAATTGAAGACAAAGATAATAATAAAAAACAACTCTTGTTAGTTACAAAGAATAACTTGCAAAGTGACTTGACATTTTTAAGCCGCCCTATGTTACCTTGCGAAGTAAGAAAATCGAAAGACTTTTTTAAATTTCTTAAGAAAAATGAACTTTATAAAAATATTTTTAGGTAGTCTATCAGTGAATTCTTCCCTCACTGGTTATTAAAGGTAAGTAGTCTTTTTGCTCACCACTCCACTTAAAGTGAACTTTGTAATTATTAACTTATTACCCGTGAACTTTCACAATCAAATTCCATTTTCTTCTAATATTTCTTAAAAAAAATATATATTCTGCTCACATTGTGGACATTTGTTCAATTGCTAAATGCTTTTTCTTTCAATCAACCTAATTCAATTTTAGTATTCATTTTCCTTTATTTATTTTCATAAGATTGTGTCCATAGTTTATTCTTACTTGCTCTTTTATAGAAAATCAATTGCAAATTGATTCATCGAATTCGTTTCACTTCGTTTTCGTTCATCCAATTTGACTTTTTATTACAACCCAAGTTAAACCGGAAGTAGATTTGTTGTGATTTGTTCCCTTGCATGTGCCGAGGCAAAGTGAACCAACTCAACAACGACGATAAACATTCGTTCTACCAGTTTATAATAACATCTTTATATAACAGTTTCATTATAAACACCTAAAAGAAAGTTAAAGGATACAATTTGGCATCAAAGATGTCGTTGACGGGATTACTATGTAATTTTGTACATACAATTATGTTTCTTTACGCTTGCACCTGTGCTTTGTATTTATTGAAGGAATTCGTGCCTCAACATTTTGTAACAATCGAGGCACTCAGGTATAAATTGTGGGATTCCACTCTTAAGCCTTTTTGTGTTGCCTTTGTGCAGCTAATCACAGGTCTCTTTCAGGACCATTACAAAGATTTCCTGTGGGTAGTAGAAGGTTTGGATATAAAACATTTCGTCCCTCTGTCTGTGTCGACAATCATCTCTCCTCTCGTCACACTTGGTTGGAAAGTTTATGCTTTCCTTGGACGACTTGTCTCCCAGCTTTACTGGTGGATCACGTTAGAAAAGTTCGTTTACATCTACCCAGTTGCTTTTTGGATAATTTCCTTCTTGTATGCTGTCATCACTCGACATTGGCGGCCATCAAACAACGAGGAAGAGGAAGAAGTCGACGAAGTAAATGACGATAAATCTGGCGATGAGGGTGACGATGAAGATAGCGAAGATGACGCTGACCAAAGTGATTATAACGAAGGTGATTTCGTTCGTGAACAACAAAGAATGCGTCGAATGAGAACTCGGGTCAGACAGGTCGAGAGATTAAGAAGGAGAGGCCCTCTTCCACGGATTAACAATGTTGGACCGATGCACAACAGTCGTCGATTGGACGATCGATTATGTTCGATCTGTTGTGAAAACGAAAGAAATGCTGTTCTTTTACCATGTGGACACACCAACTTGTGTTTACTTTGCGCGTACAATCAAAATGATATCAACAATTCATGTCCATTTTGCCAGATGTCTGTTGAAACTATACATAGAATATTTTTATGACATTTTTTTACAATTTTATAAAATCCTAAATATTCAAAGCTTTTTAAAAGTTGAAATGCATGTTCAAATCATGCTAACAACGGTTCTCGTTTCATCGTCGGATTTTCGCAGGTTTGGATTACTTGGTTAGCCGAATCCATGAAGAAAATCACGCACTGTGGCCCTGTGCCAGACTCAACAAAGTCTCTTAATAAAGAAACAATTATATAAAAAAGAGAAACAATACGGAGAAGGTGGATTTTCTAGTTTTACGGACGCAAAAAAAAAAAAAAAATTTACACTTGTTTGTTATTGTAAATGTATGTCTTTCGGGGGTTCGTGACCCTTTTTGTCCACCAGGCGCAGAATGTATCTTTTGTAACACATAGTAAAAATTAAAAAATAAATAAAAATAAATTCTTGACCCTTTATGGTAAATAATATATATGTCACAATAATGTCCATTGCATTTTCAAAAAAACAAAAAAAAAAAACGTGCACTTGTATGCATCGTTGTGAAAATGACTTTTTAGTTTTTTTTAATAAGATATGAAAAAATGACTTTTTCTACTTCTTAAAAGAGCTTAAACTGAAAGACTTGAAAAAATTTTTTTTACTATGTGCCGGGTGTATAACGGGTCTGGAAAACACCATGAGGTTATTTGTCGCGCCCACGAACTGGAAAATCACTCAAGCAAGTGAAACAATTTCACTTTCATCGTAAAAACTAAAAAGGCAACGTTTAATTGATTTCTGTCCTTTTGATGATGAGATTTTTTTTTCAGTTAATGATTGTCAACTTTTGTTTTCGCTTTTTGAAGTAAAAATATGAAGAACATAATCCCGGCTCATTTCAATCCCCGACTGACAAAAAAAAAAAAAAAAAATATCAAGAGTTGCAGCAAATTCAAAATGTGTTAATTTCATATGCTACATATTTAAAAAGAAAAATGATTAAAGCATAATTTATTTTTGTTACTTGAGTGATAATTATTTGAGCAGTTTTTAAAACTAGTGTGAATATAAGTGTAGTATATATAAATATATATATATATATATATATATATATATATATATATATATATATATATATATAATTTGTGAGTTGTTGGGTCATGCATTTTGGTTGTATTTAGGCAGCAAATGTTAATTCAAACAAATTTTGTTAAAGACAATAGGGAATTTATATATAATGTATATTATATAGTATATATAATTAGTGTATATATATATATATATATTATATAGTGTGTGTATATATATATATATATAGTTACTATATAGTATACATATATAGTGCATATATATATCATAAATTGGGTGAATATTTATTTGTTTTTACCATAATTATTGCCTATCCTATTTTTTTAATTGTTTTTAAGATTTTATCCATTTTTTATGATAAAACTTGAATAAATTTTATTGCTTCAAAGTTCTTCAAACATTTGCATTTTCAAAATTAACCTATAAATGAAGTCCCGGTTGGTGAGATATTTTGAATCTTCTTTTTATGTCAATACAAATGTTAATCAATTTTTTATCAAATTTTCCCTGTATTTTGATTTTTGAGTGTTTAATAAAAATAATTGTTCTAAATAATTAACTCATTATGAATAATTAACAAGAAGTTTTACTGAGTTAAGATATTTAAAAATTTTGATTTTGAAATTTTATTTACTTTTTAAAACGTATATGGCAAATATGGAATCAGAGATTATCCTAAAATAAAATTAACATTTTTTTCTTTTAATCATTTCACCCCAAGCAAGGTAATAAAGCCACTAATGCACAAGGGGTGACTGTGTGTGATTGAATATGAAAAAAAGTGAACATTATTAAGGAGAGAGGACAATAAAAGAAGAGGAATTAAGAAGGCAAATAATAATGATTGATACTGCATTTAAATTTTTGAAGATCAAATTTGATGGGAAAGCAAGATGTTGGAAGAGAGTACCACAAGCAAGAAGTATGAGAGAAGAAACTGTTAGCATAGAAGTTACGGTTACATCAAAAGACATTTCAGCTGTAAAATGATGAGACTGTGCCGCTAATGCTTAAATTCATAAAGTTGAAGTACCAAAGAGGAAAGCTCATCAAAACATGAAAACATTTGTAGAAAAGACACAAGGAAGCTTTTGCATGAACATTTCAGCCGCCCCCCATAGAACAAAAATGTTATGGTGGTGGGAAAGTGACTGGAGCTGACATGCCAGGTCAGAACCAATAACATTGCAGATTCTTCTTTCAAATTAAAAAAAAAAAGAGATGATGTGTGTGCTTACATTTAATAAAACTGATAAACACTTTCGAGAAAATAAAACTCAAGATGAATTGATTGTAAGTAAAATGCTTGATTGAATTTATAGTCTTTGAATTCATCATATATTGTTTCTTAGTTATTAACAAAAATTTGTTGTTTTGTTCCTGGTATTAATTTCTAAGTTTGTTTCTGCTCTTAAAAATCTTTGAAAGAATTAAAAAAATTAATTTTAAAACTCTTGAAGATATTTTTGTTCTATGAGGGTCAGCTGAAATATCTACACAAGAATACCAGAATACAACAGTTGGCTGACTGTTATATTCTAGCACACTTGTATGCTTTTTACTCTACCAACTGGGGCATCTACTTATATTTATATCTTGGTCAGTTTATAAAATTTTCAGCAAAACCTCATAAATATTGATTTCATTTATGCTTTTTGTCTATTTCTTTAGAAAAATCAAAATCTGAACTTGTTACCCTGAAACATTAATGCACTTTGTCAGCTGCAGTTTTGATAAATCTAGTTAAAATTTCAAAATCTTTATTTATCTTAGACAAGTGGTGGGGGCATTCAGTATCAAATTCATTATACTTTACTAATAAGTTGATAGACTGGCTCAGTAATCATTATTATTTCACTGTTAGGATTTGTCTTATTCTAAATTTCAATATAAGTGATTGTTTCACCTGTGAATTATTCAGAATAATATTCTTATTCTGGCTGTTTTTATCAGCAACTTTTAGCCTGTGTGTTCTACAAACTTCTTCAAGTGTATATTAATTTCTTCATTAAATTGATTTTTTTTTCTTATAATTTGATCATGTTAAAGATTCTTGCAGTCATTTTTTACTCCATATTTATTTTGCTTGCTGGACATTGCAAAATGCATGTTTTTTTTCTGTGAGTAATTGAAAAACAGACAATTGGATCTTGCATTTGTGGCAGACGTAAGGATATGTTACTGACTCTCCTCATCTGGAGGGGTGATGAATGTTGCTGTCTAGGAAAATGGCTTCCTGGTCACCTGCTTAAGTTGTTCATGGATTCCTTCTATATGCAGGTAACAGCCATTGAAAACAAATTCATTTACATATATGAGCAAGATGAAGTTGTATCAATGTTCTCAGTACTTTTATCAGATGCTGACAATATGGTTTGTTCATTTTATGACAGAAAATACTGTTTATTAATTTATGAAAAACTGATAATACTTTTTCTTCCTTATAATTTTCATATGACTATATCTACAATGTTCTGAACTCTGTTCATGAATTTTTGGAGATTCTTCTGAATAATCTTGAAATTCTCTTCAACTTGGAGTTCAACAAAGCACTCAACTCCTTTTTGCAAGTTCTTTCTTTTATTCTCATTTTATCTGATGTCTATTTTACCAAAATTGTTAATTTCCCACTGAAATCTGTGTTGAATAGAGAAATTGTATAATGATTTAATTTATTACTTGTTATTTTTTATAACGGATGCTTTATTTTAATTATAAAAATGATTTACCTTTATTTGGAAATGAAATTATTCAGTAAATCTTGCAAAACAAGATTTCTTGCCTTCCATTGGGATGTGAGATAAAATTGTATTTTATGAGTTTATATTTCTGACATTTTCTTTTACAATGAGAATTTTGATTTATTAATTTTGGAATCTTAAATTATAAAGAGATCGGAGTTTTTATCTTAATATACTAGTAGTCTTTAAAGAGATAAATAAATTAAGGTTGAGATGAAAAAAGATATCGAGGCTAGCAAAACGACACTTTTTTCCCAACATTCATTGATATAAGCTACTTGACATCTCCAGTGAATCACAAAGATCCCCCATGTCACACTGGCTTGAAAATAGTTCTCTGTCAGGTGCCAAGTGATCTTTCAAATCATTTTTGTGTTATTTCTGTATTTGTAGCTTTTAATATTTGCTTTGTTACTTTATGAAAAAATGTTATCGCAATATAAGTTGTTTTTTTTTCATAAAAAATGGCATTCACATGGTGATATTTTTCTTTTATTGTTGTAATCATAAATTTTGCTTAATTTGTTGTATTCTGCAACTTTTCATCTTCATGAATTTTCTATTTGAAGCCATATTTTATTTTATATATATATATATATAATATATATATATATTTTAAATGCAGCAAAATAAACTGCATTTTAAGATTTTGGTGATTTTGGGAGGAACAAATATCTTTTAATGGATCTGTTTAGTTTTATATAAAAATTTCTTTTTACACTTGTCTAAGATTTTGATGTTCTTTTTTCTATTTTATATGAAAATTAAAACTTGTTTGAAAACTGAACACTTGACTTATCTCTTTTCTTAAACTCTTTATCACTTATATGCATTTTATTCAGTAATGAAGTAGTCTTTTTCTGCTGATAAAAAGAATCATTTGCAAAGCATTTTATTTCATTCACTATATTTGCAATTATTAGATATATAATAACATAATTCTGCTTGATGGCCATGAACAAATGTAATCAAAAGAAGAAAGTAATAGAAAATAAATAACAAGGAGACCAAAATTTCACTACCTCTAAAATAGATGTATATTCAGAATCACCAGGCCACAAAGCCATATTTCGACCAACCAATCAGAAAGTTTTCACAAGTAGGATATGAGGCTGTGAGCTAATGAGAATCAAAGTGCCACTTTCAGAGAGGATCTTTAGAGATGTATATAACAAGATGGAAAATCAACCAAAACCAAAATCAATAATTTTATCCATGCTCTGATGATGCAGTCATCATAATATAACCAGAACTGAAATGTGACCAGCTGGTGATCTGAGATGGCTACACCATCCTGTTACATTTGAAAACCCACCCTTTCTTCCACCTTCTAAGCAACTTTCTGCTACATCTAAAAACATATATAGCTTTCTTCACCTACATTGTTAAGCAAATGGCTACTACATTTGGATATATACATATGTACATATTCACATATATTTACTTCTGCCAGAGACTTTCTCTTTCTCTCTCTCACTTGTATGCACCAGGATTTTTGCATCTGAACTCTTGAATCTTCATCTTTCACCTTATCTAGTTTATTGTGTTATATAAAGTTTTATTTCATATATATCAACACTGTGCATTTTCTTTCAATCATTACAAAAGGCCAGCATACATTCAAACCAAATATATTGATTTATGGTGGGAACAACAAATCCACCATAAAAAATGTATACTTGGCTTTATTTTGCCAGTGAGAATATGCAATCATCCAAGCCTTATTTTGTCAATGAAAATAAACAATTTAATAAAGAAACAGGGTTAAATTTGGTTTTTAGAAATTCACTGAGGAAGAGAAAATTACTGCTATTATTTGATTTTGTATAACATCCGTTTGAAGTCATTACAGTTATTTTTTATTCATTAAAATTCTCTCACACCTACATTAACATTTATATAAAACCTTAACGCAGATGCCAGTTTTTTAAATATTGTCAATATCTAATAAAAACAATAACTATTTCTGTTCTATAACTGTTGCTAAATTTATATGCACATTTCATACAGTAAATTTAACAATTATGGGACAGTCATAGAACTTTATACTTTAACAGTAAATTATTTTCTCTGTTCTTCCTAGAATCAAATTATTTTCTCTGTTCTTTCTAGAATCAAATTATTTTCTCTGTTCTTTCTCGAATCAATCTTATTCAAAAAATGTAAATATATTTCCTAAAATAAATTATTTAAATAAATTGGCACGGAGGTGTCTGTTCTTGAGTGATGATTACCTTTCATAGCTATTTCTCTTAGTTTGACACAAGGCTACAGTGGTGGTTCATGCAGTAAATATGTCTGCTGTATCAGTTGATATGCAGTTTCATCTGAAAGAACTCAGTAATGGATTGAACTAAGCAAATGGAATTTGAAATACAGCAGGCACCCAACTGTCAGTGCAATGAGGTCAATCCTCACTGGGTGTGCTATTACTGTGGTCATGTGGGTTATCCTACTTGGCTTTTCCAAAAGTGCTCACAAGGGGGGTGCTCTTAAGCCTATAAAAAGGGAATCACATTCTCTCTATTTATGGTCTTTTAACTCTCGCCTTCATATGTAGTTGATGTCGATAAAGAACGCTGCCAACCAGGAGTGTTAATTTCATTGATCCACCTTTGAATTTTTGAACTCTTTCACATGTGTCTACCACACACATTTGTTTCACTCACATACTAACACATTCTGCTTATCTTATAGTTTTATGTATTTCCCTTTTACAATTGTATACACATGTAATTCTTTTTAATTATGTACAGGAAATGATGCATTTTCTCATCAAGGAAAGTTCTCGAAAAATCAGATCAACTTTGGCATAATTCTTAATATATATAAAAAATGCCTTTGCACATTTTCTAAAAAAATAAAACACTTGACCACATATTTTGACCAATCGGGTCTACAAAAAAAAAATATGCTGTTGCTTCGTGTATGGGATTCAATCAGAACATTTAAATAATAAGAATATTTTCAAAATGCTTCAGAACTGTTTACTTGTTTGGCAAGATGAAATACAGCTGTCATCTGACCACAAGTCTGCTCCTTTGACTGCTGAAGGGACAGTAACAAATTACAATTCTCAACTTGGCATTAATGCTTTTAACGCCACACGGTTGCTGATATTTTTCTGTGACTCTTAGAGACTTTAAAGAAAAACAAAACATGAATGATTCATTTTTGTTACCAGATATTTCTTGTGTTGTAAAAAGAAAATAAAATAAAAACTTCTTTATTTTGTAGCACTCATGTTGTTTTCTATTAACATTAATACCACTACATATGCATTGTTGTTTGTTTTATATTCATTGACTTTTGTCACTCATAATACTCAAATAGTCATGTGCTTAACTGTTAGACTTTAACTGAGTAAAAAAGCATGACAAAATTTAATTTTGTCATGCTTTTTGGCTCAGTTAAAATTTAACAATTAAGCACATGACTGTTATGAGTGACAAAAAACAATGAATATAAAACAAAAATCATAAATGGAAAATCTTAGCCTTAATACAAATCATCAAATATCAATATTTTAAAATGAATTTTGAATTTTGTTTATAAATGTGCCCATTTTTGTAAGTATGGGCAACCATGCATGACATTATTAAAAAATAACAGTGATCACTATAGTAAAGTCAACATTTCTAAAATTTAATAAAACATTAGATTATAGTGAATATTTTCCTAAGTTTTTAGGATTACTGAGTACTTAAAAATTATATAAAAAAATTGCTCATGTCATTTTCTTAAATTATTTTTTACAGATAAAGTCTCTGAAGAACAACATTGGACCTGTCATCGGCCTGTCAATCAGCTAGTGTCAAGTTGAAAAACACATTTACCGTTGAGTTAAAAAATGCATTACTGCAACATTTTAAACTTAAATCTCAAATCAGATTAATTATACTTTAAATCAGTTTAATATTTCTCAAATAAAGTTTCAGAAAAGTATATTTTATTTTTGGAAGATTTTTTTAATAAAGATAATAATAATTGTGATGAAAGAAAGATGATTTAAAAAAAAAAGGCTGTTAATCAGCTATTTTAGCCAAAAAAGAAATTCTTTCCGGTCAATTTATATTAGTTTTTTTACACTGCAGCAAAGTCTTTGTAAAAAAATATTTATGATTAGTAAATACAGATTTCACTAAATAATATCTTCAAAACTGCTGAAATTAATACAGAATTTTGAAAGATTTAAAAATTAATAAATTTTTTTAATTAAAATTGAAAACAATTCCTGTAAAAATTCATTATTCACCGAAAAAAATGTTTTATTAAGATAATACTAGTGTTCTTAATATTCATAAAAGCAATTAAAACCTTTTTTAATTAAATAAATAAATGTCATAATTTTATTGAATTTTTTTTTATTTTTACGATTCAAAGCAGATTTTTGGTAAATGGTGTTTCTGTTTAACAAAAACAAATTGATGATTTAAATTCTCTATGGAGATGCTTTGAAATCCGAAGATTCTGAAACTTTATTTTCTCGAAATTTCATAAAATTAAATTATAAGTTGGGTTTTGAACAGATGTAAGAAAAAAAAAATTACCAAGATTTTCCAAAAAAAATTTAAAAAATAATTTAATCCATTTGTGATTAAGTCCTGAAAATTTCATTAAAATCCGACAATAATTTGATTTTTGCAAGAATTTCCAAAATACTGGAAAAAAAAAAAAAAAAAAAAAAAAAAAGACGCTAAATTTCCCATCTTACTTTGGCCCACAGTTGACGAAACAAAAACATTTTTTTAACCAAAATTTCGAACGTGCTAGAAAGAATTACAAAAAATTAATAAAATAATAAAAAATACTTTGGTTTTTCCTCTTAATAATAAAATAAACATTTTGACAATAAAACTTTGTTTTTATCAAATTTGAGGCATTTTTCATCAAGTACTCATATTGTAGAATGTTTTTGGTGCTACCTACCTGGTTAAATAAACATTTTCGGTGCCAAGCAGATAGTTAGAAAATTAAACAAGGGAAATAAATGTAGAAAATGAACGGAATTACTTAAGAGTTCATTGCTCTTGATTCACATTCTATTTTCTTTTTAAGGTAGTAAGTCCAAAATCACATTTTTTTGCCAGTATCATTAAAACACCTTGCTTAAAGACAAATGTTTGAACATTACTGTTTAGTGTTTACGAATTATATTGCTTCATATAATACTCCTTTTGTTTATTTGACAAATTAATTTGTTAAATGATTATTCATTATGGAAATCATGTAAAAAGAATTTTGAATGAAACCTTTTTTTTATTTTATTAATAAAAAATGTTTAGTTTTTGTTTCAACAGACTTAACATATACTTGGGCACATATCGTTAGCATTCTTATATTAATTGAATTTTTCCGAAAAAAATATTTAAAATATGAATGATGTATATACATTTTTAGATGATACCGCAGTCCAGTATAATATGTTAGAAATAAAGCAACAGAGTTTGTGGAGACATCAGTGAACGGTTGGTTTTTGATACTAGAGGCACAATTTTATTTTTATCTCACAATTATTGCTCCTGCAGAAACAAAATTTCCTCGTTATCAGCTGAAGTTGTTGCTAAATTTACATCTTAAGTTCTATTCTCAAACGTATGATGATTTAAAAAACCCAACCATTTTGTCAACTGATGAAAAGACAAAGTCTGAAATATTGAACAAAGTTATGAAGACAACTGCAATCGTAAGATGTTCATCAGTTTATAAGGAATGCTATCGATAACAGGTCGTCTCAGACCCAGCAAAATACATTTATGAGAGCACAGCTTTCATGTATAGTCGATGAACACTCATTAAAATCTACTAAAAATACATAGCAGTGTGGGGATAGAGAAATAAAAAAAAAAATATAATAACAAGAATACTAAAATTTCACCCTAAAAATGATAGATGGATAATAAAAATCGCCGGACAAACAAAGCCATATTTTGACCAAAAAATCAAAAATCTTTCACAATCAGGATGTAAGAAAAGAAATAAACAAATAACAAGGAAGCCAAATTTAGCCATCTCTAAAAATAGTTCGACCAACCAATTGTTATATTTTAAAATATACCTTCCTTCACCCACAATGTCAAGCGGTGAGTTCTACATTTAGATACATACATATTTACTCCCCCCCCCACGGAATCTTTCTCTATTTACCTCATATGCACCAGGACTTTTACTCTTGAAACTTCAACTCTCACCTTATCCTTCTGCATTATTGTGTTATATAAAGAGTTTGCATTTTATTACACAGGGGCAATTTTATAACTTGTTGGGATTTGAACAGCCTAACGAATTATATCTACGGAAAAATATCACAAAATATGAAGCAATAAGAAGAAACATTCAACAAGAAACATTCAATAAGTAAATGGAATTTATACATGCATAACAACAATTGTACAGATAGTAATTCAGTTGTGTTTGAAATGCTGAAATTTACTTGTCCTTGGAATTTTGAGCCAGGAAAATGTTCTTGTTGATAAGATATGTATTAAAAAGTGTATGAGTTTGGAGAACTTTAGTAAGATGCATTGTTACTCGTAAGAGAATTAAACACTTTGCTACTCAGAATGTTATTTTAAGTGTTTATATCCTTGCGGTTGAAGGAATGAATGTTCGTAGATGTGCAATGTTCGTAGAAGTGCGATGTTCGTAGAAGTTCGTACATGTTCGTAAATGTGCGATGTTTCTACGTGCGTGTGTTATGACGCTTCATAGAGTTTTCTCCCGAGGGAGAAAAACGCGATATCTCCACTGAGCTACATCTTGAATGTGAGAGAAAGCAAGAGGAAAGAAGAAGAATGAAGATGTGTCAAAGTATTTATAATTAATGTGAATCACGTGATAGACTCGAGAGCACATAACCAGATTTGGGCGGTAAATTGACTTTGAACACAACTGTGTAGCTGTTGTAATGTTTTTCACATATATTAGCCAATCAGAAGTCGGAGAAATTTTCAAGTCTTCTGTAATCCATTTTGGTGTTTAGTTTGTACAAAATTTGCCGTCGAAAGAAACTAATACATAGAAAATGCATTGAAATCTTTTTCGAACAATAGTATTCGCTGAATCGATAATAATAATAATATAATACAATCAAGTGGTAGCAGAATGCTAAAAACTAAACATTTAAGTATCCAAGGCCATAAAACTGAAATGGAATCTCCGGGAGTTTAGCACAGAATAGATACGGGAAACTACGCACCAATTTTTACCAAGGCAGCACAACTTTCAAGAAAAAATTAAAGACTTACTGCCTTTAATTTCGTTGAATTCAAAAAGTTCTAAAATTTCACAGTGATATCTCTGTCGGAGTATAAGTTAACATTTCTTTTCCAGACGGTATCTAAATCGAACGTTTTTGTTTTTATGTTTTGTTTTTTGTCGTACTTGTAGTTATCTCTTAGCAACATAAGACAGATCGACAGCTGCCCGATGCCGAACATAAATACATTTAACTTGAAGCTAGTCAATAAACATTGTTTCTCTGACAAATGATCTAACTTTTACTTCATCAAATACATTCCGATGATCTACCTAAGACAACTGTTCGGTTTGTCTGCATTCAATCCATTGGTCTGAAAAATGCTGCAACTACCCTAACACTTTATGAACAAATTAATATTTAATATATTTTTCTACCGAGACGATAATAAAGAAGAGTATCAAAAATGTTTAAGAGTTTCCTTTATTACATAAAAAGACATGTTTGTTTGAAGAATCTGTAAAAAAAATATGTAAAGTTTAATGTCATTTTCCATTGTTAACCTTTTGTAAAAGGATTTAATTTTTTTTTCCTTTGAGCAACTATTATTTTTTTTTTCTATGGATGTACAAAAATGAAATAATTCTGATATCGCCCTTACACTGCCTACTATCCAAATATCGGAAGAATATTATGATAAATGAATCTAATTTTCTATCTCCTATATGATATAAACGCCTATATTTCACGGCCAATAATTGAAGGATAAAACAAATAAGAGACACTTACAAATAAATCCTACTATTAGGTTGGTGCAAAAATAATGACGTAATAATGTAATTTTTTGAGTATTTTTTAAGGTAAAAAAACGACATTATTACGTCATTATTTTTGCACCAACCTAATAAAATCAGCAGATACGAAAAAAATTTACAATTTACAATTCTGTACAAAACACGGTTCCAAAATTAAATAATTGGTTTCTTGAACCTGATTGGATATGACAAGTCACGTGATATGCTTTCTACGACGTTCACGTGGTCGAGGACCAAATGACCTGGAAATAGTTCAGGGCTTGGATCACGAAGTACGTTACAGCCAAAAATCAGATAGATTTCGTGAGCCGATCACCGACTCGTCATGAGCCATATAAAGTTAGCGGACAGATCTGGAACAGAACAGTCTTCGGAGAGATCTGAAAAGGAACTGTTAGGTCCAGATCTGCAACAACACAATCGGTGAAAGACAGTCAGCGAAACCGACTAGATTCAACACACGTTACCATGGCCACTACAAAGAACATTCATTTTCAACATGTAAATATATGTATCTACTGTAAATCTTATTGTCATATTTAACTCGGTCTTCTTCCTTTTCTGCGAAGATAATTTCTTCACTTTCTTTATAATTTTGTATTGTAATTTGTGGACATGACATTCGGATTTTATTTTTGGACCTAAAATCCGGGTAGACTGCCCCCATATTAGTGACTAGAGGGCCTTACAATTTTGTTTGAAAGGCAAAATACAAACTAACCATTATTCGGACACCCCAGCGTGAGATAATGGTTAGCAAGCCAGTTAAATTGACCACTACAACCGACTAATGAACAATTTCTTTGTTGGTCGTTCTATGCTAGAGGTTTCCTGAAGAGGACTTAACTGAAACGTGATACTGTGGAGGTTGTGTTAATGGATTAAATTATATTTGATCAAAAATTGTTGAGTAAATTAGGCTGCGTGATGAAATTAACAATTTTGCCATCGCACGTAATTTGAATTTTTCTCTAAAATCACGGATTGGTCCATTTCCTGACCAATCGCGTATTTTAGTATCTTTCTATATTTTTAGCGCCAAGCTCACTGAGCCTATGGGTAGATATATAAACCCTCTCGCTGTTAGCCAACAGCAGCTCAATTCTTGGAGAATACGTCACGGCGCATATTCTTGTGACATTTTAATTCTTAATTATTACTCATTCGAGTAATCATACTAATTCTTATTGATATCACTCATGAACATTACATCTTTCTACACTGATAAAACACTGGAACTATTCTTTATTTAGCTAAGGTCTCAATTGAACTTTGTAGTTAAATAACATTCAATATTGTACTCAACATTAATTAGCTAAACTTACCCTTTTTATTACGGAAAAAGGGAAGCAACTTTCTTTATACTTATTGTTGAAATTTGTATATAATTGTTAATACAATATTTTATTAATGTTCACTGAGCTTGACTATTTTTCTCTCGTGTTTGTTGTACATGATTCATGTGGGGTGTTGTTTACAAGAACACAGCTTTCCTTCACGGTGACCCTAGCCAACAATTCTTACACCTCTACATTTTCACTTGTTCAAAGAAAATATTCTGTAGTTGAAATAAGTGGTTCTTAACAAGCTGTGTTTAATTGCAATAATTAACGTTGAGCTTGAAAGCGTATGAAAAAGATTCGTGAATTAAGTTGAATGTGGAAAACTTGAGTTATTTGTTCGTCATAAAATATTGCTGTGTGAATGAGTGTTCTCTCATGAAAGACGTTTCATATTTTATTGCTAACTTTGGTCACGTGATAGGCTCACAGAAGCTTGATAGATTTTGGCGGAATTGTCTTTTTGATCAGGTCAAGAACTAGATCGATGTTATTAAATATTAAGTGACCAATTAGAATTTGAGATTTTCTGAAAATATTTACTAAGCTGAATAAGCTCTGTGATCCACTTTTTGTACGAAAATTGATATTGATATTCGAGCATGATTTAAATATTAAGTGACCAATCAGAAGTTGAGGTTTTCTGAAAATATACATTAAGCTGGATAAGCTCTGTGATCCACTTTTTGTATGAAAATTGATATTGATAAAAAAAGGTGGTAGCGGGATTCTAAAATACCCCCCGCCACCTTTTGTCAGTTTTTATGTCTTGAAAGCATTATTAGTTTGATGCATTGGTACGGGTGTTTTTCTCTTATTCTCGTGTTTTGTTTACCTGTACAGCATCACTGTACACAAGAACTAAATACTTACTTCACCTCACCACCAAGAAAATTTTCAGTATTCCGACGAAACTATTTCATTTGCTTGCATAAAGAAAGAGTTATCATAAGAATACTTTATTGTAATTTTTCTAAAATTTACTCTTAAATTATTTTCCTTTTTACATTATTAATTTAATGCAGTTCTGTTAGCTGTTAAGATAAATTTTTATTCTGGTGTAGCGTCTTAAAATGCTTTGTTTACAGATGTATACTTAGTTTAAAAGCGAAAAAAAATTTAAAAAATTATATTCTTCTTACTAATGGTTAAAGAACTTAAGTTTATTCTTAGACATAAATAACAATGTATTCTTAGACATAAATAACAAATTCTTCTTGAACTGCTGGTTTTCCGTAGGCTTTTATTTACTTTTTCGCACGCTTTTTAGGACAGGGTTGGATTGGAATTAATAATTACATAGTTTTTTATCCTCTGATCTCAGAGGCTAACGTGCGTAAATAAACCGTTCCGGTTATATATTCATTGTTTTTTTGTTTTTATCGGTATATCACCCCAAGCAAGGCAGTAAAAGCCACTAAGACACAAGGAAGGGGTTACAATGGTGTGGAGGAATTAGGAACAGAAACATTAATAAGGACTGGAAAGAGAAAAGAAAGAGTAATCATGAGGACAGTAGATAGCGATTAACATTGCATTTTAAATTTTTGCAGATTAAATTTGGCAAGAAAGCATGGAGTCGAAAGGAAGTTCCACAAGCGAGAAAAGAAACTGTTAGTCTAGAACTTACGGCTACACATCTAGCCAACAACTGTCAGTTGATAAGATCTCAACGACTAGAGTACTTACATTCGCGAAGTCTAGGTAGAATAGCGAAGAAACGTTTGAAATTTCATCTAGATTTTGACGTTAAAAGTCAATATTTTAAAAAATTACCCCATTTGTCAAGTAAGATTTCAGAATCACGAATTATTTATTTATCTACAGCGATCTCTTGTTCTTTTCACGTTCCGCCTTCAAAACTGTTTTAGCATTTTTTTTATTTTCCGTGGAAACCAGATGATGAGTTTAGGGTGAATATTCCAAGTCAAGAGAAATGAATGAATATTCCAAGTCAAAAGAAAATAAATGAAAAACAAAATTACACAAACGTTTGTGTTTACACGAATTTACTTAAATGTAATTTGTGTAATCAGTAATTTCGTCTTAAATGATTTCAGAGAAAACATTGATTGTTTATTTACGTTCAATGTGAACGGAAGTGACGTTTTATAAACGTCTTCTGAACACTAAGTTACTACACGGATATTAAAAATTAATTTTTTCTTAAAAGATAAAATCAATAAAATAATTTAATTTCATATTGTTAAAATAATTTTTTGATGCTTTTTAGTAGTATTTATTTTATAATTGTGTCCTGTTTGTGGTAAGATATTACCGGAAGTTAAGTGCGGTCCTCGTGTGTGTTGTCGTGTCAGGTGAAAAATAAGTCGAGTCGCGTCTCTCCCTTGTCACGCAATATGGCAGATGTGGATGTCCCTGCGGCATCTAGGAAAAATAAAATAGCAGCAGCAAGAAAAAAGGTAAAGACCTTTTCAATTGCTTTCTCTGACAGAATTTCAGTATAAAATTATTATTCATTATAACTAATATGTACTGGCTGTTATAACGAAATCAAGATAAAATCTCTGATATCGACCGTCAGAATGTGACATGACCTTTTTTTTGTCTTCCCCTTCAACTTTAGTCTTTTCATCGTCATCTTTTATTTAATTAGTTAGATTTTTAACTATATTTTCGTTACAACACCCGTTTAACGATATTCTAGCTGCTTATAAAGTGTATGCTTTTGATCTACAAGTGTTAATGATGAAGAAAGTCTGTTTTTAAAGATGGGCGGATCAAATGCAGACGATGTCAATTATTGTCAGTAATTTTTCTTGTCTTAATTAAACACTTTTTATATTTTTATTATTACATCCTTAAAGAATTAATTAATAACCTTGTTTTTTTTGACCGAATTATGTCCACACACATAGATATATTTCTTCTCTCTGGGATGTAGTCTTCACTTTTTTGTTAGTTATAAAAAAAAAGGTTAATTTTGTATTTTACTTTTTGTTTGTTTATTTCCTAATCCTTTTTTGCTCCTTCCTTAGACTTTGAAAATGTTTAATTTCTGCAATTATTTCCCCAAATAATTAATTATATTCATACAATAAAAGGAAAACTTGAAGAAAGTGTTATAAATTTTATGAGCTTTTGAGTTCATTGAAGATTTTTTTCTTCCAAACCAGAATTTTTAGTTTTTTTTATTTATATTTTATTTTGTTACTTTTTATTTTATGATTTTAATTTTAAATATATTTTTAAAAAATCTATATTCTTAAGTCTGAAGAAAACATTTCATTTATCGGTCTTATTTATTTTCAAGTATTTATGCACCCTAAAACAAAAAAGCTTTAAAAATTCGTTGAATTTTTATTATTTTCCATTCTTTCTAAAATCACAGCAAAATTTAAATGGCCAGGAGGACTTGTGACTTAAAATAAAAATTCCATTCAATTATGGCTTTTAGCTTGTAGCATTGAACTAAGATTATAATTCTTGAATGTCTACCAGTGTGAGAGTTAATAATTCCATGCTTTGCCCTGGGTCCTCCACCCGATCCCCACCCATGAATGTCGGCGAGGAGCAGGGTAACTGAAACTTTATTTAATACCCCCACCACAATTAATTTCTTCTTTGCATAATTTTCTTTATTCAGCGAAAATGAATTTTGTCGACGGTTACAATAACGAAATTAGGTCTTTTTACATTTTTAGCAACAACAGCAAATATTTCCGAATAGTTATTTTTTTCTATTTTATTTTTCATTTTGTCAAACAGTCGGGCAGCATTTCAACATGGCTTTTTTTTCTTTCCTTGTTTGTTTGTTTGTTTGTTTGGGACCTCTTCCGTTTCTTTACTATTAATTATGATATTGTCATTATAATTTAAATTAACCTACAGAAAAATAATGTTGGAAACATTAACTATGCAAACTGAACATGCAGATCATTTCGCGAGTTCGATCCTCACTGGGTGGCCCATAATTACCCCCCACCCAAAAAAAACACATTTGGCATTTTTTTAAATTGTTTATTTCTAATAGTCACAAAGTGCAAATTTTGATCTAAAAATATTAAAGAAAAGTTTTGTAAGATTAAAATTTCTTTTTTAAACGAAAAAGCAAACATTTCCAATAAATTTTCAATTTTCATTCACACCAATTTTCAAAACAGTAAAAAAAAAAAAAAAAAAAGAAAAAAAGTAAAGCTTTATTATTTAAAAATAAATAAAATTGTTGCTATTGCTTCTGCTCCTCTGTCCGTCAAAAATATATTCAGACTCAAAAGTTTGAGGAGGACCAAGAATTTTGGTGTGAAAATATATAGTTTTTTTTTTGTGTTCAGTACAAAATTCATTTGCTTATTAATTTGTCATTTATTCACGTGTGAAATAATTTTTTTAAATTTTTTTTTTATTTAGAAGCATTTTCCATTTATTTTTTTCTCTTTTTATGTGTAATAAATTTTTTTTTTTTTTTTTTCTCTATCGAAAAAAAAAAATCGTTTAAAATAATCAAAGAAAAACCAAAAACTCGTGAGATTGCAACTTATAGCGATCTTGTAACTTGAAATTATACCAGTTGGTTAAAAACTCGTTTCAGGACGATTTCTTTAAAAATCATTTCAATTACTATGCATTTCTTTCTGTTTCTACAATTTTCTTCTATATGCCGTTTTGTTCGATCATGGCTCTCCACAACTTCCTATCCCCCTTGACTCTTAGAAGCATTTCTCCCTTTACCAAGCATCCTGCCTCACTATTTATTCACACCTAGTCAGGTAGGTGGCCTGCTTCCTTCCCTAGTCTCTTTTGCCCTCAATATGCCTGTCAGGGTTTTTCTAAGACCTCTTTCCTCATTATGTATTCTAGAAATCTCAACTCTTTCTGATAAGTAGAAGTGTCCTTTTTGTTTCCATTTTTTCCAAACCTTAGTCATTACTAACATGTTCAGTCTATGGTATTCTCGGCATCCTTCTGTAGAATCACATTTATATTGCCTGAAGCATCTTCATCATCTGTGAGAAGATTGTCCAACATTCACTGGCATATTGGAGGACCAATAATACATAATCATTTAGTATGCTTTTTGTTTATGACAATTTTCCTCTTTCTTAATACTTTGTTTAGCTTTCACTCTATCTTCAGATTTTTTTAAAACACTTCCTAGATATTTAAATTGTTGTACTTATTTGATTTTGGTATCTCTAATTTGTAATTTGCATGTTGGGCTGTTCATTTTGCTGACAACCATTCATTCTGTCTTACTAAATTCAAATCGGATGATAAAATTGGGAGATGGGAGAAGATAAAACTAGAATTTAATAAACAATTGTCCAGTGATAAATTGTACAAGACTTGACCTTGTTACTTTTTACAAAATGATAATAAATACTGTATTTTTTCTCATTGTAATGATTTTAAAAAAAATTGTCTGGTTTGTAGTTAATTGTGAACTTTGACTTACAATAATTAATTTTTTGTTTTTGTATTTTTTAATGTTTTTTTTATTGGAAATTGACTCTGTCATCAAAGTATGGGAAGTTTATTTGCCTTGGTGATGGCTGTTTAACTTTATATCCTTTAACAATAAAAATACTTGTAAGATTTCTAATAGTGTTGAAAAAAAAAATCCAAATATGCATTTAACTGAATTCTCATAACTCAGGAGAGGAACTGTCCTCTTGTCTGATTTGTCTTGAACACTTTTTCTGCTTCCAGCAAAAGCAGCTGAGATAATCCTACCAATGGATATGTTTGTAATGATTGTAGGAATTTGGAGGAACTTTGAAAAGCTTTTGAAAGATGATTAAGTTGCATCTTTTGTTTATAAGTAAATTTTTCAGTTGCTGAAAAGAAAAGTATGTTAGCAGCCTTTTATCCAGTAACAACTACATTAATGACTATTTAGGAAGGGGTGGATTTTGATAGTTTAACAAATATAAATGAACAATTTTACTGATAAAAAATGATTTTGAAATCAAGCTTAGCATGTTTCAAGATCTTTTAGTAATTATTAGTTAATTTAAAATTAAGTGGATAAGCATGCACCTAAAAACTTTATTTTTAATATATTGGGCTTTTGAAGAAGAAAGAAAATGTTTTTTTTCTTTCAAATATGTATAATAGCTTGACTTACTAGAAAAAAATTCAGAAATTTTCACTGGTTGACTGGTCAAGCAGTATGAATATGTGTATTTTTTTATACTACTGTTTATCTAATACAAGGCCCAATAGACACTCAAGGTAGAGGGTTACTGAAGGAAGTTGTTGTAGAGAAGATTATGTAGAGATTTAGGATAGATTATGTTTGACCCTTGAAGAGGTTAAGTGTGTAGTGATCAGAGAAGCATCATCTTGGGAGTTTGTTCCACAAAGTAACAGTTCTTGGGAAGAAGCTGACTGAGTGGAACTTTCTCCTTACAAATAGAATATGAAGGGAATAAGGAGGTTTCGACCCTAGTGTGGATGCTAGCTGTAAAGGTCTCAACTAGTGAAACTATGCAATGTAGCTAGTCAAAAAAGTTTCCATGAAAATAGTGGTAGAGCAGTGTGAGGGGCTGTTGTTGTTGTTGTTGTTTTGTCTGGAAAAAGTGTTGTAGGGTAGAAGACAGTTAATCTCCCACAAGACCACATAAACACCTTTTGGACTCTGTCAAGGTTGGGAAGTGAGAATTGGGCAGCAGCTCCAGCTCAGATATGGTGGCAATACTCAGTTTTTGATTTTTATCTAACTTTTGTAAACATGTTAGGGACATTCAGATATTTTCTGGAGCTGCACAGGGAACTGACCATTTTTACTGCCTCTTGAATCATATGAGTCCCATTTGCAGTCTGAAGTGAGCTTGAGTCCCAATTCAAAGCATGGAGCCTCATTAAGAGTTCAACTTTTCTTCATGACTGGAGAAAATTCAATGTCTACTCAGTGATGATGAGCTTGCTTTTGGACATATTGAATGTTACAAGCCAATTTTTCTTTCATTTCAATGTTAGAGCTACTAGGTCAGGTGGGAATGAATTGTATATAGTTTCAATCCTGGTAGATGAAAAAACATTTCAAATATTTTTAACATAGCTCAGATTAAGGTTATTTTCTGTTTTAAACTTTCTTTTGTTTCCTTTTTATTTCAACATGGTTGCATTATATATCAGCCTACTTCTTGCATAATTTATCTTGAAGAAAGAAAGCTTTGTTTGTATAGGAAATAAAGAACCAGATGTTGAAAAACATGACAACTGTCAAATCTTCTGCTCTCGATGTGAGTCAAAAGAAGTGATAACTTCTAAATAAGTTGCCTTGCATTTTTAAACGAAATTGTTTTATTTAAATTTGTAAATAAAATGACTACAAATTTATCTTCCCTGTTTCCTTTTAAAAGTATGATTTGCAAGCTCTTTTTATAATTATTCTAATAAATTGCTTGATTATTAATTTCAAAGTTTTGGTGATAAATGAAAGCAGCTTATTTTTTTATTATTTTTAAATAAATATTCAAAATACTATTATAGTCTTGTGAAAATTTAAGTTAGTCTCCCAATTAATTTGGAAATATATGAATTTGTCTATCCAAATTTTATCTGTTACTTTTCAATGAAAAAACTGAAATGTGTTTTTCATCTTTTGTAATAAAATTCCTTGATATTCACTTGTCTGGAAACTTGGAGATAGGAGGAGTCAGGGACTTAATATTAGGTGAGGTGGTTTGCAGGGATTCCAAATTAGGTAAAGTGGAATTGGTAACAAGGGAAAGTATACAATACCAGTTATTGACTCAGGAGTTATTTGTCTCTAATTATATGAATTGTTACTTATTCTTATAAACCTCATTACTGAAGTTGGTTTGTCAACAAAGGCTATATGAGGGACATATATTTGGTTTAGAGTAGAAATTTAGTTCAGTACTTGTTTCACTTTTCCCATGTACATTTTACACCCCCCACTCTGCCTGTAAGAACTATTACAAACATTTTCAACTTATTTTCAAGTGGTTCAATGGTTGATTAAATTATTTTAAACAGTATCCTTTGTATGTATGCAGTCGTTTGGTTAAAATGATTTAGCTGTTTTTGTTCTTGTTCTGAAATTAAAAATGTTTATTATTTCATATATTAATGTAAATCCCAAAAGGTATATACAAATATTGACTTTCTCCTCTTCACTATTAGGTTGGAACAAAATAATTGGTCATTTTTCATACACTGAGGTATTATAATTTGGCTCAAATACAATCCAACAGTGAATTTATTCCACCATGAAAAAAAAAAAATGCAGGTGTCACAAGATACATGAAAATGTGGGAAGGCATTTATGACCTGGTTTGCATTGATATACAATGGTGTCTGTATATGCATATACAAGACTTAAAAAAAGGTTCTAATAGGTAGAGAACAGGTCTGGTGAATAGGGAGAGTAGAGCAAGATTTCAATGCCTAATTGTGTTGGTATTTTTTTTTTTTTTTTTTTTTTTTTTTTTTCAGCTGTAGGTCCCAATGTATTGGAACTAAATCACAATAATAGGACTTTGCTATGATGTTAGGACCAGATTGCAAGAGGTCGTAATGTAGTTGTAATCCTTTATGGTACAACCAGAAGAATCTCTTGGGGAGGAAGATTTAGTTTTACATTAGTCGAGAGAGGTTCAATTTTTTCAGCCCTAAACAAGCCATGTTTCTGATTGTTTTACAAAAACCAGTTTTTATCAAAAGTAAGCACATAATCAAGAAAAATGTCATTTTGAATAAACAAATGTCAAACTGTAAATTACTATCAATAAAATCGTAGACTCTTTCGACTTCTGCATATTTCTTCACTTTGTTGATTTTGCTCAGATGTCCCCTGACACTTAACCGTTTCTTTCTGGATGGTCTTCAATGGCTACCCTTAATCAGGGCTGGCATGGTTTGCCCCTGAAACCCCTGACTGGGGATGGGAAGTTTATTTTTCTTTTTAATAATAGTAATACTAACCAGGCATCCATGGCTAGTAATTAAAATAAAATTTTTAGTCCCTATTTTTTACATTTTTAGAAAGGTGAAACTGAGAAAATGATTGCTTAAAAAATAAAAATGTTTAAATATTTCAACACATGAAAAAATTTTCCCGAAGACTGAATTAATGTTTTTTAAACAAATTTTTAAGACAATCCTGCTTGTGTTGTGTTGGAATCTTTGTAAAACTTATTATTTATTTATTTTTTTTTTTTTTCAGCAGAAATGCATCAGCAATTAATTTTTATGGGAATGTAAAAGTTTGTGACTTAAACATATTTTTTGAGTTAAATTTAGTCATGAAAATATTGGTGGTTATTACAAAAATGAATAGCATTTTTCCAGAATTTTTTAAAAATAAACCTATTCATTATAAAAGTAAATAATAAATATGCACTGAAACTTTCATTTAAATTGGATAATTTCCTGATTTTTGGTAATTTAAAAAGGAAAGTGCTTTCCCCACAAGGATCGACCCCCCCCCCAAGGTTGGGAAAATTTGAAATCGACATGTAGTAGGGAGGGGAGAGGGGATCCATGTCAGTGGGGAGAAGGAGTGAGACCCTATGGCCCTGCCATAGTTCATCATTGTTAAATGACAACTTCTAACCATGATGCAATCCGTTCTAAAGCTGACTGCAGTCACCAAACATTATTGATGTTGTAGGTAGCTTTGGCCAAAAAAAATGAAAGTGTTTGAGCTCATGAGGCATAATAACACAAAAATCTTATTTATTCATCTTGGCTTTGATACTCGGAATAATAATAAAAATGATTTTTGGAAGATTCAAACAATACCTGGGATAGAAGAAACAACATTGAAATCATGTCTGTATAAATAAAAGATGTAAGCAAATATTTGCACTAATACAACACAAAATTAGCATTTGTTTTGTTTCAACTCAGTATTAAAAAATGCATTTTTTTGTGCAGAAACATACTTTAAATATTTGGTAGTTATTGAATAGAAAATATTTTTAATCAAAGATTTATAGATTCTTATTCTGAAGCTTTTTTTTTTTTTTTTTTTTTTTTTTTTTGACCTTGTATTACTGATCAGTTTGTTGATAATTTCTTTATTGATGATATTTCAAATCTGCTTTTCCTTCTCCCTCTAATGCTACTTGTGACTTTTGCTCACTATTGTTACTCTGCAATTACTCATCTTTTTCTGCTGTTAATATTATGCTTGTAAATGTTTCATTGATCATTTCAGATTATCTAAGTCTGCCATTGTGCAACTCTCACCAGTGGAGTTTTTAAATATACCTATTGACTTGGCTTATTAGTCATCTTCAATTCTAGTCTATAGGCTTTTGATTTGAGGATTTATTTGATCTTTATACAAGATTCTTTTTATTCTTAGCAAATAATTAAACTTGTATTTATTATGGCTTCTTATAAACTGATATTTTTAAAAGGAAAATATGATTTCAATTTGCTGACTTAAAATGTTCAATTGACTTTTCTAAATGAATATCTAAAATAAGTAATGTTCAAAGTTTTGTGCACCTTTTTTTTTATTGAATGAAATTCATCTTATAATGTTTAATCTCTCTTTTAAAAAGACCAACATTTTTATTTTATTCTTTTTTCATTTCTTAAAAGTCAATACATTTTTGGATAGCTTTGAAAGCTAAGTATTTAAGATTTTTAAAATTTGATCATTAATTTTATAACTAATACTGAAAACAAAAGTACCAGAAAAGCTCATGTATATTGCAAGTGTTTTATTTTGTTAAAAAATGCTTGCCGTATGGTTATTTTCATTAATGAATTGCAGCTTAAATTTACTACCTGAAAGTCAATGCATTTATTAAGTTATAGACTAAACACTGGAGGTTAAAAAAAAAAAAAAAAATTCTGTTATGTCTGTGTTTAGGTGACTGTGTATTTTTGGGTTTTTTTAGTAGCTCTCACAAATTGGTTTAGCTTCAGCTCTTAACCAAACAACCTTTTGATGTTTGCATATTTCACCAATATTTGTTGTTGGTTTGTTTTACCCCAATTATTTTTTTCCTGACCCAAGAATTGTGCTTCACTTTTTGTTTTGATCATTTTCTTAAACAATTGCATTCAACCTCTCATCTGTTGCATCTCTTTTCTGCTAAATACACGTAAACACTGGTGACAGATGGTCATAAGCTAAAAACCTTGTTAGGAAACAGAATCTGTTTTTACTCTGGTTTAAATTGTCTAAACAAAATCAACTTGAAGTTAATATCTACTGCAGTGATTGTTGCCTACAAGCAAATAAATGTCAGTGTTCCGCTCCCATCTTCATGATTGATAATTGCAATGACCAACTGTGGTCTAAAAGAAACTCCTGGACCATCTGTTGCTCTAGACAGTTAACGACTTCAGGCTTTTTTTCTGCATATGGACTGAAAATAAGTTTTCAGGGCAATTTTATCCTTGAACTTCTCAGTTGCGAATTAGCATATGAAATTTTGTGGTGTTTTCTTTCAAGATACAATATTCTTTTGGATGCCAAGTCAAGATCCTGTTCCATCTAAGTAAGCAGGGTGTTCTTTTAGAAGTCTTCTCTTTGTGCATTCAATTCCCTATCTTGACACTGGTTTCTCTTTTTGTTATTCATTTCTTAATTCTTTCATTCCACAACAAGTGCTAACAAACTAAGATGCTCACTTTAGACCTTGCTCAGCCACATCGGACCATGTTGAATGTAGAATTGTAACATCACTTGATTAAAATTGCTTATTTAAACCACTTTGGATTTAAGGTTACGAGGCATCAGATTGGTAGCCATTTGAACAAAACAAATGTAAAATATAATCAATAAAAAATGGGAGTGTTCACTGTTTCCATTTCTTCATCTTCATTAAAATTTTCACTTTTATGTTTTTGTTTTTATCACTTACAAAGAAAACAAAAAAAAAACATTTTCTAAAAATATTTTTAGAAAAATAATTTTATAAATATCCTGAGTAGGAAATCTTTTTAATTTTTTGCATGACTTTTTTCTATAATTCTATTTGTTTTTTGCCCATTGTAACCATTTATTTTTTTTTCCAGTTGAAACAATTCAAGGAAAAAGGGAAAATTTCTACGAACCAGTCCAATTCTGACAATCGATCATCCTCAACCAGGTCAAGTGTCAGTCCTTCCTCCAATCCGTCCATCACTGAAGAGAAACCGTCATCTATCGGGGTAGTTGTTTGTATAGATCTGATAATTTATTATTGGAATGTTTGGATTCTTCCAAATCTCTACATTTGAGTTACATGTTGAATATTTTAAATTTGTTTACATTAAGCTTTTCTGTTAAATTTGATTTTCAACATTTCTTTTTATAAGTTCTTTGTTTGATGAGAACAATTCAGGTTATTTGAGTAGTGTATAAATTCTTTCTAATTATCTCTTTATTTTATAAATTGCTCTTGCCTTCATCACTATAGGAACAAGTATTACACCAAAAATAGAAAAGATAAACATAAATCTAAAGTGCAAATGAATTATTTAGTGCAAATATTTATCTTGACTTCAAATAAAATAATCAAGGCTGCATAGTGATTCTCAGTTTTTGACTATTTTGTTTTTTCTTGTTACTCCGAAATTTTTTTTTTTTTCCTAACCAAGATTTCTATTGAAGTTTCCCTTCTTCATTTAGTTGTGCAGAGAGAGAGAGAGAAAACTTTTTCTTTTTTAATTATTTTTGGCATGTGGCTTATAAAATCAAAATGACAATCTGACATTTGTCCTATAAAGAACTTCTTGGGTGTGTGAAATATAAGTTTCCAGGCATTCAGTTGGATGTACATTCAACAGGTGTAACTTCACCTAATCTCATCAATCAGTTCCTAATATCTCAGGCTGAAGTTTGCCTTCTTAACCAATTTTCTCCCCCTCCCAGCCCCAAATATGCAAAGTCACTTAGTAACACTAATTTCATAGATGATAAAAATAAAAAATGTAATTCTATTTAGCTCTACCAAATATTTTTTTTTTTATAATTTAAAAATGTTAACTTTTGCTTCTAAAATGAAAGTTCTGTATCCCGTTTCTTCCATTGTCATTTTGTGTTCATAGTTTTGAAACTACTTCTCATCCAGATCAAAGGACCATTTTTACTCGGCTTTTATAGTTATTCTAAATTTTATGGATTTATTTATTTATACACATCTTTACAAATTATCCATTTGTCATTTGACTCAATCTGATCACTGGTATGTGTGTGTGTATGTGTTATGTATATATGTATATGCATAGCAAATTTGTGCATGCAATAATTTGAATGTAAACTTGTAATATATATTGAGTAAATGTGAGAAATGAATTCAGTAGTAGTAATTCTTAAAACATTTTATTGTTAAAAAAAATTGAGAATGGAAAAAGCAATGACCAAGATGATTGGACTTGTCTGTTCTTTAAGATTCTCTACCCACCTCCATAACCTTCAAATTGTCTATCCCTCAGGTTTGAAAGAAGGCAATTCAATTGCAACATTGTTTATTATTTCTTCTTTGGGGTTTTTATAAAGAGTGATTTTGAGCAGGTGGCCCTGGACCAAAAAGAGTGGAGATTATGTTGTCACAATGGCATTAAAGCATTTGAATATAGATGATCTCCAAGACATTTAAGTGAGGCAAGAGCAAGGACTAAACAATCTGCATTAAGACTAGCAGCCTGGTCTTGTAACTTGTACATAATGTGCTCTTGTCTGCAAATCTCTTGTGAGACTGAGGTGTCATATTTGTCATAAATATTGACTAACCTATAAGGTGCTGGACACTCATACATTGAAATCAGCAGAAAAGTCCATTATATATAAATATATAATATTTATATAGATGGATTTATATAACATTTTAGCTTCTGGGATTAAAATTTTGGTCAATGACGGATACTTGCCCTGCATATTTAGAGATTTTCTTTTTATAGGCTGTATGTAGTATATACTTTTGATGCAGGAATTTTCTTAATTTAATCCTGTATTTTTTTTTTTTTTTTTGTCCAGGCAAAATAAATGACTGGTTATAAGTAATTAAGTATATTGTAAATTACAATTATTATGAATATTTTTATCTTTATTGATGAAAGACTGAAAAGAAGTCACTTTCTATCAAAAATGATCAATATTCTCTAATCTGAAATATAAAAACAAATAAGTTCACTCCAAGCATTGAGAAAATGTGAACACCTGTTTATTTAAGATTTGAATTAGACATAATCAATTGAAAGGTTAAATATATAACTTTGTCATGCAAAAGTTACTTGTAATCTTATTGTGACAAGGGTTCATTGACACTTGAACTTTTTATCTCTTAACATTGACTATAATAACTAGAATATTGAATATCAAACCAAAACAACTCGCTGCATAATAGATGATTGCATATTTTTCTCTCTTGTTAACATAGGTACCTCCACAAGATCGCTAAAAAAAAAGAGCATAGCATGATGAAAAAGACGCCAAACTTGACAAAAACAAAATTTTATCATCTAAATGTTTGTTATTATCAAGAGGAAAGATCAAATTATTTTTGGGGTATTTTTTTTACATTTTTTAATTGTTCCTAGCATGTCTGAAATTTTTTTTTTTTTTTTTTTTTTTTTTTGAATCGGCAAAATTGACAGATGGCAATCATTTTTTTCCATTTTATAAAAAAAATGAAAATCTCAGTTTGAAATTCTTTTAAATATCAATTATCATTTTTTCAAAACTTATTGTAAGAAAATCAGAAATTATAATGTTTATTTAAAATATTTTGAACCAAGCTTAAATAAAACAAAGGAGGTCATAAACTTTCGTGTCACTTGACAGGTGATGAATAACATATTGATGGATTCTGTGAGGATAATTTGTTCTACAGAAGGAAAAAAGTGAAATTATTTACATTGAAGTGAACAAATTATTTACCTTGTTATTTCTAAGGAAAACTTTCAGTGCTCTAATTTTTTTTTTTGTTTTTTGTACTCAGCTTTCACCTTCACATTTATGATGATTTAGGGAAAATATAAAGAAATTAAAATAAGACTGTTAAAAGTTAAATGAAATTTCATAAGAAAGGTATCTAATTAATTTATAGCTACTTTTCTCATGAAATTTTATCAGAAGTGTACATAAAATACTATTTTATGTACATTTTACTGTGTTATTTGTATTTCCATTCATTTTATTATTTATTTTGATATTTCATGTATGGAAAAATGTGATAACTGAGATTAATATAAAAATAAGATCATATAAATTTCATAAGATGCTACTGATACCTTTTAGGTACTCTTCTCAGTTGAAATTGAAAAATCAAATAAACTTCTCCACACGTGTTTTGCAAAAGTAAAGGCCTTAACAGCTTAACTCAAATAACGCAACTTAATTGTATTCTGGTTGCTCTTCTGTACTTATAATTAGAGCCTGATTATGAACACAAATTTACATTTCTTAATTATTGCGGGTCTTCTGAGTAGTCAAAATGATACAATTTACAACGTGCTAAAAAAGATCTATCTTATAAGGACACTTACGAAAGTGGATGCAGCTTTTAACTAATTTTATAATATTTTAACAACTTAAATGTAAAAATCTATTATAATTAAAAAATAACACATAATTGTATTAAAAATTCATTTTTCATTGAAAAATTTTTTGCTTTCAGAAAATATTGTCCATATTCATAAAAACAAAAA
The DNA here is from genome assembly GCA_963932145.1 of Acanthosepion lycidas. NCBI lineage: Eukaryota > Metazoa > Mollusca > Cephalopoda > Sepiida > Sepiidae > Acanthosepion > Acanthosepion lycidas. Next base: position 101,413,911 of record OZ010591.1, read on the forward strand.
TAAAAGCATTTGAAATTAAATATATTTCTTTTATCGAGATTTGTATGTTACAATTCAGAGCTGATTTTCAGGTAGGTGGGGTCCACTTAAAAACAAAAAAAACATGATTTGCATTCCTCAAAGCCTTGTGTTTTTGACTATTGTAATTACTAAAGTGGACTCTCGAATTTCTAGAGCTTTCATAAAATTAGTTGTGGGGGTAATAAATATAAAAAAAAATATTTCTGCCTTGACTTTAATGAAAGAAAACATATTTATAATAATTTCCATCATCTGTGAATAGTTTCTGGAAGTTTCATTAACATCTGACAATTATTTTAATTTTTGCCAGATTTTTCAAATGAATGTGTCATACAAAAAAAAAATGTGCTAAACATTGTATGTGTTATTTTACTAGTTCTGGTGATACAAAGAGAAACAAGGATTTTTAAATGAAAATTCAGATTGTTCTAAAAAGAAGGAAAAATTTTTAAAAAATAATTAAAATAAACTTTGATCTTTCCTCTTAATAACATAAACATTTAGACAATCTTGTTTTTTGTGAAATTTGGCGTCTTTTTCATCATGCTATGCTCTTTTTTTTAACAATCTCGTGGAGGTACCTATGTTAACAGTTTTAGCATTCACACATATTTTCTTTTAATAGATCATTCTTGGATTCAACTGAATAATTTTTGATTTTCTTTAAATTATTTTAAAAATGTTTTATATACCTGTTGGAAGAATTTCTGATGTGTCACAGACTACTTTAAATTCAGAAATGCTGTTTCAACATTTTTTTATTTTATTTAATTGAAGTTAAATTTTATGACTAAATAAGCCAATCGTGAATTTCTCTTTCCCAATACAATTCTCAATGTTCTAAGATAACACTTTTACTTTTTCAAGTCAACTCTCTCTATTCCCTACTGAAATTTTTGTTTTCTTCACAATTCGGGGCTTTGAATGTTTTCCTCCTAAAAATTGATTTTTTTTCAGTTTAATTATATTTGAATTTATTTGATATAAAAACAAGAAAAAAATTAAGGATTTGCACACAACTTTCTTCTCTTATTAACTTGAACCTTTTAAAAAGTATCTACTTGGCCACTTAACTATAGATAGTATTGTGGTTAGCTAATTTTTTATTTTTTTTTTATTTTCTTCCACTATGTTGCCACTGACATATATATAATTTATTACTTCTGTGATCTTTTTGCTGTCAAGATTCTCTAAGTCTGAGAGCATTTCTGTTAAAATCTCATCTGATTCTGCTGTATTGTTCCTAGTGCAAATCTTACTTCAGACTTTAATATTTCTGGCCCCTTCCATATTTTTAAGTGTTGTAGATTTCTCTCTCACATTGTGAAAAAGTTCTCTGATACATTTGCTCCATCTTTGGAGTATTTTCTTTTTCTATTATCAGTGATCCTTCCTTTGATATTGTATAGAGCCTGTTGATGAGCTCAACTTTTATCCTGTTAATTCTTTTATTCTGTTGTGCATACTTCCTTTATTTGTGTTACTCATCCTTTCTATTTTCACACACTTTTCATTCCTCTTTAGTTTGCCTACATTTGTTTTTAATTTCTGTGTTTAATGTTTGGTAATCTTTTCCATTCCTTGGCATTGTTTGTTGTCATTTTTTTCATCATCAAGAAAATTTCCTCTGTCATCCACTTGTTCCTTTGTTGTCTCATTTTCCTTGTGATAATCTCATCCGCCAACATCATTAGTGTTTCTCTCAGCATGTCCCATTTTTTAATTTGTAGACTCAATTTGTGTTATATTTGTTCATAACTTTGTTTTTGTACATCTACTTTCTATTTGGGTCCATCAAGAGTCTGTCCTATTACAGTTTAGGCATTGTTTTGGTCTTTAATAGTTTCTGTAGTTTTATGTGACTGGAAAATGATTGCTCCTACTGTTGGCATTTGGGTATGTTTTGCAGTGTGGAACTGCATTTCTGAATCTTTTGTTAATAGTTAATCAATCAGGTTCTTTGTGTTTCATCTTGAGCTTCTCCATTGCCATAGTCATCTTGGGTGTTCCCAAAACCAAATATTGGTAATTGTTTGCTGTGCTTGTTTTAAGTTCTTAGTTTGAATTTGTCAACTATTTTTCCATCTCATTCTTTTCCAACCATGGCATTCAGATCTCTCATGATGATAGTGATTTCTTGTGATTTAAATTGTGCCTTGGCATTGTTCTTTGAATTATAAAAGTTATCAATTTCTTTCTCTGTCTTCTGTTGTCGGTTATATATACAACAATAATTGCCATGTTAAATGGCTTCTTAGTTTAACCATCATGATTCTGGCTGATATTATCACAGAATGCATTTACTTCATATAATGATCTCGTATTAACCCTAATCCTTTCTCTCATTTTTCTCTTTACCTGCATGTATCATCCTGTATGTGTTGCTGATAAAATCTGGGTTTGGTTTATTTTTTTTATTCAGCAAATTTTGCTCAAGTAAACTGTCATTACATAAAACCTCTTTGTGTACTCTAAAAAAAAATAAGTGTTGAAGAAAAAAGTAGGATGTTGTATATGATTAGTTTTTGGCAACTATAGATCTCTAGCTAGTGTGACATTGGTGTGAATTTAAATATATTAAATGAATATATCTGGTGACTGATTGGAATGGAAATTGATAAATTGATGTGAAAAGCCGAGGGAATCATAGTATGTAATTTTGATTTTGTTAGTATATCATGGGTAACTTTTCTACTTAAAGTTGGATTTGCCATTTTGAATTAATAACCTGGAGAGAGTGAGATTTGAACACAAGATGTTGCCAAGAAAGAATACAGGTGTTTGGATATTATCTGAAATGAGAAACTAAAAAAAAAAATATCACCCTCAAGAAAATAGAATTCTCAAGGTCACAGTTCAGGGAAGATGCTGCAAATGGTTTTCGCCTCCTACTCCAAGATACTGTCTGAGAAGAGCTTGTCGGCTAAAGAATTTTTTCTAACTTAAGGAGTTTGTTTGCAGACTGACAATCTAGTGAAAGTTTTGGAGACAAACATTGTCTGCTGACCTGAGACCAAAGTTCCTTGAATAATTTGCTGAAATTGACATGCTCCAAACAGATGACTAATATGTCATTAGTTTGGGGCATGGCTGTTGATTTTGTGATATTGTAAATAATGCTGACACCTTATAATAACTCACCAACTGGCTGTAGTCATGTAAGATCACAGCAGCACAGAACTGGTAAAGATTAAGCTGATAACTGTAACCCTTGACAAATAAAAACTTATTTATATACAAGCAAGAGTTTATGGCATGTCCTCAAAGTCATTTCCTTTTATTTATTTATTTTTTTTTTTTTCCTTACAACTTGCCACTATTTGTTCCTGAGGATGTTTCAACCAGCTTCACCCAAAACTTCCTCAGATCAAAAATGTAAACACCAAGTGAGTGAGGAAGAATGACAGAATTAGACTCCTACTGCAGGAGTTGGGGTGGTGGATTGTGTTATGCTGTGTAATCAGTTTTGTTGTGCTTGGTGTAAAGTTCCCTAATCCATTTTGTTCACCAAACAGTGTAGTGCTAGACAAACAACCCAACAAACGTGTCTTCTATTCACTACCAAAATCGCACTCATTGAGTACTTTTTGTAGCTTGAGTGACAGACCAAATTTGCAGAGGTGCAAAAAAAACAGTCTTGTGAGACAAACTCAACTTTGAGATCTATTGTTTCTTAAATATAGGACTTGTAAAGCCAACATTTTCTTTTCAGGATACTTTACATGCAAGACATGTTTGAACCCACTTTCTACTTTGTGGTAAGCCATTTGCTTTCATGTTACCCCCCCCCCCCACATCCTCCTGATCCCATACATGACTGAGGGATAGAGGACGCCTTTGGTGAGTGGTTCTTCATAAACAAGCTGGACATATTTCTATCAGCATTGCATCCTCTCCTGTGTACTACTGGTCTCCCTCATTTCTGATATTGTCTTCCTCTGGGTCTTCAGGCGAACTTTCTGACCTTGACTGAGTATCTGAGTCACTCGGACGACATACTATTTCTGTCGTCTTCTGAAGCAGAAAATTCATAACATGGTCTACTCTCAGGTCTTTCATATGGCACGGTGTTCCATTAGCAAATACTGTTTGGGGGCTTGCCCTTTACCAAATCTGCTGGTACATTGACTGTATGGGACCTTGACCGAGACATTGTCATCCAATTGATACTGATTATTCATTCTTTTAGATGATAGTATTGATTCATTTATCCCTTTCATGCGGTATTCGTATTGGTAAATTTAGTTGGCTTGTGCAGTTGACAGTGTGAAGTCATCTTTCTGATTCACATTGTACCAATACACAGCTTCTGAAAAGAGAAACTGTGTTCTGGCTTCAATTCTTTTAATGGTGCAGTGACATCACTCTGCTATGCCATCACCCTCTGGAATGTAGGCACATCAGTATCACATCTGCACTCTCCATTCATCTAGACCAGTTGAATACATTCACAAAACACTGCCTGTAGCTGTCATATGTGAGTGTCAAGAAATTGCTTCTATTGTAGTATGTAATGTCCATGCCTAACTGCAACCAATTGCTCTCCACTTCAAGTCTCCCCCTTTTGCCAATGGACTGGGGCTGGATCTACCGTCTGATACTCCTTGCAGTCTTGTATTGACAACTGCCTTCATAGTCAAGGAGCACACTCTTCAGACAAAGTAGGCTGTATGCCAAATGCCAGGATGTGTACTTTGATGGTGTATGGCACAGATTTGCTCAGGTGTCAATTGGTCTGTTAACACAGTGCATGTAATCGGCAATGAGTCAGTCCCTTGTTTGATTGTGTTAAGCCACCTTTTTTTCATCTGAGATAGCCTATCCACTAGATTCTGCTGATGCAATCAAGGTGATATCAACAACCAAACTGTATTCATCAATTGTTTTATGGTCACCAATCTTTGTTGTATTAATGTCTCATGTGAGGCTTTTGTTCTGATTTTGCCTGTCGAGGTGTTGGTCAACCAGTGGTAAACACACATCAAGACTATGTAGGGGCACCACTATTAGAATGCCATTATTAGTGTGAGGTTAATACCCTTTAGCATGGCATCGAATTCCACCAGATTGATATACTGAGCATCGTTTGTTAGATGAAGCCAGCATGCGTTCTCCAGAACAGCACCATGTCTTTCTAACACCACGCCTGTCACCAGTTGCTGCATGACGCCATCCACAGACAGGAAAGTATCCTACCAGCTTCCCACAAGTAAAAAAGATATTTTGCCATGTGTAAGTATGGCAGGGAGTTCTGGAACCGCACTCTCTCACTTCCAATCTAGTGTGTTGTGCTCCTGCCAGGCTTTAAGGCCGAATACTAAAGCCCTTTCAGGCACTTGGGGTCCTTACTGGTCAACCCAAAGGATTCTAGTTTCTTCTTAACCTTATCTGCAGACATTGTTTTCATTTACATGTATATCATCAATATAAGACGAGGTGGCTCTCATTGTCACTTCTTGAGACAACAGTCTTGACAATGAATTTCATAAGAGATGCCACATTGAGACCAAATCCTATGCATGTCAAGCATTACTGTTTTCCTTTTAATCTTACCATTTGAAATGGTTGCAGTGACTCATGGACATGTATCTGGAGATATGCTCCCATAGATCAAGCAAAGCCACATTAACATCTTGCTGGCACCATTCCTGTAATTTAGCAGCACATATGTTTGTATCTGCAATGAAGGCATCAATGCGGTGGTTTAATTCTCAGTAATCAAAGACCAGACACACACTGTCTTTGTTGGTCTGTGTAACAGACATCAGAGGGATCAGCCCCTTGGGTGGTCCTAGTTGTTCTGAGGGTATGGTATCAGCCAGCTGTTAACAATTCATGTTTACGACTCCTCTTCATATGCAGCCCTGATCTTGTTAGGTACTGCATATTCTGGAACTGCATTCTGTAACGGCTCTGGTACTTTATTCATGGCCCACTTCCACCTTGTAGTTCAGGCTTTCTCTTTGTGGTCGAAAGTAGCATAGGTCAGGTTCATCAATAGAAATTGTTGCTCATGATTCTTTCTTTCTGCTGAGCAGCAGATTTCCAGCTGGTGTAATCACAGTGCCTGCTAATGCTTGTATGGCATCAATCCCAATCAGGAGATCATAGCCAAGAGGTTTGTCTTGCACGACTAGCACACCAACTTCAGCAGGGTTCCCTTGTTCCGTATGAATCAGAACAACTACAGTTCTACAGCAAACTTGGGTCACACCGCTGATTGTTACGTCTATGCATTTCTCTCTCCCCGATTGACGGCAATGTGCACTAATTATTGACTGGGTACATCAGGTGTCAACGAGTGCTGAACACTGTATGCCATCTACCTGGATGCTGACTGCAGGTAATGATATGTTTACTTTCTTATAAAGGGACAAGATTGGCGATATCTTGTCCTTATATCAATTTCCCAAACAATTCCATGCCACATGACCCAGCTTATTACAATGATAGCACCTCTGCTGTCTCTGTGCTCCCTGACTTGTGCTCACCACACCACTTTGACTCTGGCACTCCTTTGCAAAGTGGTTTGGACCACCACATTTGCTGATTGTGATTGCCAATGGTAGAGGAATAACTTGGCATGTCTCTCTAGTTGGGATACTGCTCTGCTGTCAGTTCTTGCTGCTACCACTGGTTCCGCTTATTTGTGAATGGCCCGGGCTGGAGTTCATCTATTCTGGATGTTGCTCGCAAAAGCTGACTGATCTCCTCTGGCAATCCTGTTACAAAGGTTCACCCCAGCATCTGGTCATGCATGCTCCCAAACAGCACAGAAGGTTTCTGTAAATTAGCCAGGTAAATGTCAACTGTTTCACTAGGGAGTAGTCTGCACCCAATAAATTGTTGATATGCCATAAACAGGTCTGTTCCAAAGGCCATATAAAGAGCACGTTTATTTTGTTAAAGTCACTTTTATTTTCCTCTTTAAGTTGCTGGTACATAGCGTAGATGTCTCCCAATAGCATCAAAGGAATGACTGTCAGCAAATGAGTTCAACCTTTTCTATCCGCTCAACAATAGATAGGCCAGTGGATGAATCATCGAACTCCGGTATCAACTCAAATCAGTTCATGAGTATTAAGTGCCAAAATAGCTTGTAATCAGTTTCATCATACATGGAATAAAGTTCCCTAATCTGTTTTGTCCACCAGGCAGCATAGCACAAGTCAAACAGTCCAACATGCATCTCCTGTTCACTATCAAAATTGCACTGCTATGTTGTCTCGTCAAGTATTTTTTGTAGCATGAGTGAACTTGACTTTGAGGTCTATCGTTTCTCAAATCTATGACTTGTAAAGCCACCATTTTCTTTTTGGGATACTTTACATGCAAGACAAGTTCGAATCTGCTTTCTACCAGGAGGTAAGCCATTTCCTCTCGTGTTACATGCTGTTTGGAAACAAAAGAATCTATGGTCAGAGATAATTATTTTCAGTGGTTCCATCATAGCCACTATTGTATTTCTTCTACCTCTTTGCCCCTGTATGGCCAACAAACATGGCTTCTCGTCAGTGATTTTATTCTACAGAGGCTGAGATATCCTGCAAAAAATATTTTAACACCGGCATCTGTAAAAAAACAAAACATTGACACTATCATACATCCTGAACGTTTAAAAAAAAAAAAGAAAAAAAAAGGTATTAAAAACTGAGAACCTCTATAATTTTTTTCCTCCATTACTTTTGCAACAATACATAACTTTTTGAATGACACTTTTTTTTTTTTTTTTTGTTCTTCCTTTTTATTACTCTGTTATTATTTTAGTTATAGATAGTGCCCTAATAACTTTCTGTATAATCTATTTTTGAATTGCTCATTCAAATTTGATGGATAACATGATTAGGTAAGTAAGTTGGGATAAATTTATGTTGTGTGTGACACGCCATCAGTATGGTTCATTTTAGTGGAAGTAATTGTCTCTTAGTTATTCAATAGATTTTTTATTTTTTCTGCAATCAAAATGATCTACTTGTAAAACTTAAAAGATTTACATATTCTCTTTCTTAATCATTGGTCTCGATTGATTTTCATTCTTATGGAATGGAATTTGCTGCTGAGGTGCAAAGCCTATTAAGAAAATGTTTTTTTTTGTTTTTTTTTTAATTGCTTTTTCAGCTGCTTTTATTAACAATGCTGATTACTGTGAAGGAATTTTTTGTTTCAGTGTTTGTGCGTGTACAATTTCTTTTGTGTTTAAAAGGAAAGGAATCCTAACAGTTGTTCTTAGATGATAAATTAGTAACCTATTTTGAAACTTAAATAAATTGTAAATGTTTTATAAGAATCATTGTACATGACATTAAAATAGGATATGGTTGTATTTGAATTTATAGTGTTGCTTTCTAAATTACCCTTTGTCCTTCAATATTGGATTTGAATGAATCATTTCATTTATTTGTATGTATAACTTTCAATGTTGCTTCAAATTTAACAAGTGCTTTTTATGGAAATGTAAGCACAACTTCAGAATTTGTATCAACTGGAAACAGGCCAAAAGATTTATTGCTTTTGAATGAATTCTTTTTTATCTTTAAATTGTTTTTTTTCTTTGAATTTTAAATTTGAGAAGTTCATTAATTTTCTAAAAACATTTCATGGTAATTGTTGCAAATGAGTAATGTTATGTGCTTTTCTGGGTAAAAAATAGAAATGTTGCTGCTAGTTGAAAATTATTTAAAACATTTCAAACCTTGTCTTTCAGGACCAAGCATCACAAGAAGTGGATTTTCATGTTGATCAAAGGTAAGCAGTTTCTGAGTGTTTTATTTTGAGCTTCTAAATTCCTGCTTAATGGTTTCATACCAATGGTAATTTCCAATATCCTCTTAAATAAAAAAAAAAAAAAAAAAAAGTATGCAAACTATTTAAAGTATAGTGATTAATTTTTAAATTTTTTTTTCTTATGTTGTTTCCCAAACAGCAGGTGTCTATAGTATGCAATTTTCAAACAGTTTTAAAATCTCTATTGCAATATAAATATATATTCTTTGAAGTATGGATGATCAAAATTAATAGAATTTGTCTCAAAGAATTCCTTCAGTCTTTAAAGACATATTCCTGTCTAATTTATTTGGTTATCTTAAGAAAATAATTTCTGTAGATTTAAAAAAAAAAAAAAAAAAAAAAAAAAAAAAAATTGTTAAAGATTACAACCAACCTATCAATTACCTCTCTCCTATCTTTAAAGGGTTTGCTTTTTGCCGACTGGATAAATGGGATTCAATAAAATTATCTATATTTTGATTTGCATTTAAAAACTGTATATAGTAAAAGTATTTTCATGTTCCATTTGTTTTTTTTTTATGGTGTTTAATGTTTTTATAACTTCTCTTTACAAATGATTTTTGACTTTTAAAAATATTTATCCACTTTTCTCTTGCATTTCCGAGCATGTTAATTTTGTTAAATAATCCAATTGCTTTTTATCTTAGCAGTTTATTAAAATATACATGGATATTTATACTTTCTTGATTTTAGTTATTGTTTTATCAACTTTTATTCACTATTCAATTATCAATGTTTATATGATAATAATCATAACATCATGTGAATATAGGAACATTTGACAAACATCTACATCTTTGTTGTTATCACAATGTTTTTGCTGTTGTGTCTCACGCCTTCTTCAAATGCCTGTTGATCTGGGTAACATTGAGGAAATTTTGAACCCTTTATTTAACCTATGGGGGTAGATTGTTCTTATTTTGTTGTCCTTGTCTAGTGGCATATTGTCTTTTCCTAATACTGCTTGCTTGACCTATTTCCAGTGACTCTAATTCTGTACTGCCTGGCTCAGGGATTGAACACAGTATGCTATCAAATTGATGAACCATTGCTTTGATCACTAGTTCTGCCTAATTCAGAGTTAAAAATTCCATGAAGAAAGCCAGAGGAGACAACAGCCAAAATATTGTGATAATGGTAAAGAAAAAAAAAAAAAGTCAGACAGAAATAGGAATTTTTCTTTTCTGTTATTTATCATGAAATTATGACTGATTTTCTTCAATTTATATGTTGAGGGTGAACTATATGGAATTAATAATATTTAGAAAAATTGATGATTGTAAAAATTTTGACTCTTTCAGGTTTTTTCTTTTGGATTTTGATTCTCTTTCTTTTTTTTTTTTCTTTTTTTTTTGTAATGAATAAAAATGGAGTATTTTTTTTTTTTTTTTTTTTTTTTTTTAGGCCAACAGCTTCAACAGAATCTCTTCATCAGTTATCACAGCATATCAATGATCTTCTTAATGAAGTAAGTTTATATATATATATATATATATATATATATATATTTTTTTTTTTTTTTTTTTTTTAACAATATTTCCTGTAAATCATTTATAATTGGATTTGTAGAATCTTTTTTTTTTTTCCTTTAATCATTTCCCCCCCAAGAAAGGTGATAAAGGCCCTAAGACACAAGGGTGTTTCTGAGTAAAAGAAACTGAGAATAACATTATCAAGGAGAAAGGACAATAAAAGAACAGGTTTCAAGCAGCTAAAAGATGATGATTGACATTGCATTTAATTTTTTGAAGATCAGAAATGTTTAGTAATGCAAGAACTTTCATCAAGTGCAATAATGGAAATTTATGGCAATTCCGTAAAAACTCTTCAAATAATTTTCTGATATTTTCTTTCTGTAAGAACATTTTTTTCTCTCTCTCTCTCTGAAATGTTAGCTATTCTGTAACAATTCCAACAATATTTTCTTTTTAAAATATTATTAATGTTGAAATTTTATTAACCAACATTTTCTTTATTCTATTTTCTCTATGAAAGGCTTTTATTTTCTTCTTTGTCTTATGGAAGTAATTAAGGCCAGAATCAAAGCTTGAATATACAGTTGTTTTTTTCTTTATGAATGACTATGGTCCTTAATGACATTTTAAAAATCAATTTCTTTCTTTCAGTCTAGTGCTGCCATCAATGGAGAAATTCCTGTGGCAAAATCCAGTATTTCTCAACTTGAGGTAAGTTCATTTGAAAATATGGTTTTCAAAGGTAGTGGAAAAAATGTTACCAACAGAAAGTTTGAAGTCTATGAAATGTTTTTTTTTTTTTTTTTCCTTATCTAAATACAATTTCTATTGTAATTTATGCAGTTTTTGTTTGCATCATTTCAGTTGAATACAAAAAGAACTGAGTATTTTGAACATTTTATTGACTTCTTTGTACAACTTGCTAACTGAATCCCTTCTTTTATTACTACTCATATTTTGCAAATGATAAGCTGTTATGCAACAATAATTCTGACTCTTTTTCTTTCTGATTCTATATTTGGTAGAAACGTAATCGAGAGTTGGCAGCTTTATTGGCCAAACACACAGAAGCAAATGAACAACTTCATGCACAAGTGCAACACTTGGTGAGTCCAACTCAAACTGATTTGCCTCTTTTCCTTTTCCTTTTTTTTTTTTTTTTTTTTTTTTTTTTTTCTAATGTTAAAACGATTTTTTGAAAAATGTATTTCAGTCATACTCCCAATATCCAATAGAAAAGTGAAATTCTAATCCTGACCTTATTACATGAAAAAGAAAACAGATAGTTACAAGAACAAATAGGACAGAATTCACTTCCAATCAGTTTTTACTCAGAATTTATGTGCACACACACACACTCTCTCATTCACTCACACACAAAAATTTGCATGTTTATTTTATTTTTGCTGTATTAACAGTTTGCTAGTTGTTTCTAATTCAGACCACTAAATACCTGGCTCTGTTGATTTTTGTTTTTTTATATATATATATATATATATATTTGCTTTTCTGCAATTTTTCACTTTAACTAAATAGAATTTTTAAATTGAATATTCTGTAAGGCATACAGATGTCTTATTCTCTGTGTCTTTTTCTAATGACTGAAATAGTGATTGGATAAGGAACTGAGTTGCTTCCCTTTATATAGAAGATTTTTGAGAGATTATCAATAGTGAAATATATTGCAAAGATACCTTTTTACATTTTTCTTTTTTAATCATTTCACCCCAAGCAAGGCGAGAGTGCCACTAGTACACAGGAGGCTACAGAGAGTGAAAGTGTGTGAAAAGACTGGGTATAGAGGGGATTGAGGAAAGGATAGAAGATGAACGAGGTTCAGTAAATGAAGGAATCTATTTGGAATAATATGAAAGCATACCCAAGGTCTGCCTCAGTGAAACAGTATTAGATGGGGATGGCAATATCTGGAGTGGGTGCAAGTGATCAGGATCTGGCCGAATAATATTATAGCTTACATCATACCAGAGTATTTTAATACTTGGAAATTATTACAGATTTTGATTCGTTTAATATAAGACCCCATTTTTTTTTTTTTTTGTGCTGCTTGTTGGAATCACTGACAATTCTGATCATGGTGTTTTTGATCATAACCACCAATAATGATGTCTCCCATCTGCCTCGATTATTGGAATCTGATGATAGGCGCTCTTCAGGTCAAAAGTTGAAAATACTTTGTACCTTGCCAGACTGTTTGTCATATCCTCAGTCCAAGGCATAAGGTAGGCGTCCCACTATGTATATAGATTAACCATTTGGGAATAATCTACACAGAACCGTTTATTGTGCTTATTGGTAAGGTCCTTTGCAGCAACCAACTGGGCTCTCTGTGGTGAATAGCAGGGTTCAATGATGTTATCTGAGAGTAACTGGGAAACTTTCCACTCAATGCCTGGTTATCTCTATTAAAACACCGGGATTTGGTAGCAACAGCGTGGACATTCACAGGTATACTGGAAAATAGTTAAGATATATTTACCTAAACTTTAGCAAGAACACAGTGTGCATTTCTTTGACTAACTCTTAAGTCGTATTTATTCCCACCATAAGTGAAGATTATGCTTTTGTGTAGCTTCTGAAACTCATGTCCAAGAATTACTGCCACACATAGCGTATCTAAAACTCTGAATTTGACACTTCTGTATTTCCTGTTGCTTACTTCTATATCGCTAATGCAAACACTGGTATATTTGAGTGATTTGGGGAATCTGGGATTACACACAAACTTGGTTTAAAATTAAACATTATGGCCGTTGTCCCAGATGATTTGGTCTTAGATTAGCAAACTATTGAAAAGTGTTTGTTTTTTCTACAACTAAAATGTGACACTACGAGCAGGACAGACTTTCTGATTATGAGCTGTGTTACCACAAAATTGGCATTTTTTCTGGTAAGATACTTTTGGCAGGGCTAGAGCTGTGGGTCTCTTTTTTGAATATTCACTCTTGGTACCAACAGCAGCTACTACACCTGGGACCAATGAAGTGCTTGTAGGGGAGTAAGGTTTTGAATTTCTCTGTGTGAGATCACATGCACAGGCTTGATTGAAGACAACAAAATATCATGTTGAATTTCCCAGCAACTGCTGCCTAATATATTTGGATGAAATCCCACTTATAAAGGCATCTCTGATTTGCTCTTTTCTGTATTGTTCAGCATTGACTTTTTTTTATTGTTGCAATCTTTACTAAGATTTTGGAGTTTCTGAAGAAAATTCTCAAGTGACTCCTCTGGCTTTGGTGTCTGATTAAAAGCTGATGTCTAGTGGAGATCTCATTAGGTATTTTGATATATAGTTGGTCCAATGTTTTGATGGCTTCCTCATAATTTGTACAATTTTCGATGTACTCATACGCCCTAGATGAAATCCAATTCATCAGAGATCAAAACTTTTCGGTGCTTCCTCCCCAGCTTCCTGAATAAAATTTTCAAACATTCTTTTCCAGTGTTTTTAGTCCTTAGAAGCACTAGGGGCATTGTGATCTAGGTTCAGTCAATATGGCTTGAGTATTTTGGACATGTTAAATTTCTCCCTCTTGTTGAATAAATTGTTATGAATTTGAACACAGTTCAAGAACAGCAGGAAGACAAGATGGCGATAACCTTAAGAAACTGAGCCAAACAACACTATTGGTGTCTATCAACATAATCCCCCTCTCTAAAATACAGCAGAATTTAGAAAATGTATGTTCATTTACATACAATAAATTTACATACAAAACACCAAAGAGGAGTTCATTTCATATCAGATACCACATGTAACATGGAGAGAAAATAATGACGTAATCAAAATGTTGATGTTCCACACTACTTCAAACGAAAAGTTAGGAGGGAATATACCCCCTCCACTCCCGGCCTCAGTACTGGAAAGAGCAATAACAGTTACTGACTTGAGAAACCTATTTTCTTGAAAAATTGTTTTTTAAGAGAAAGATTTTATGAATTTCAACTGAAAGTAGAAGTGGCTGTTTAGTCAATGAATGCTGAATGTTTCCTTGTAAGAAAACGTCTAATATTACTATTACCATTCTGTAAATTTTTATATAAACTTAAAAGAATTGGGTCTGTGTGAATGTATAAGCGTGTATTAGTTGCTTCCCTTTATATGAATGCTTTCGGAGAGCTTCAAAAAACAAATCTGATTGGTAGCAGTTTGTAATGGAAGCTTAGATAGTAAATATTGTATGTAGATACCTTTCACAGAAATTTTACTGTTGTCATATCGTAACTTCTAAGTTTGTAAAACATTGATTAGTTGTTGTTTTTTTTTTTTTTTTTTTTTTTTTTTTTTTTTTTTGAGGTTTTTTGTGTCTTATCATTTTCTTTTTTTGGACCAAAATTTTTTACTAGTGTGGGATTTTGTTTAATCTATTTTGTTTGGTTTTCAGAGAAGTCAATCTCAGCATTTACAAAAAGAACTGGATGGTGAAAGACAAACTTTTGAAGACAAACAGAAAAGAGAAGTAGGGTCATTAAAGGAACAATTGCAGGTTAGTTAAATGTTTGCATAGAAATTCTCTCTTTTTTTTTTTTTTTTTTTTTTTTTTTTTTTACTGCAGTCTCTTTGTATCTTATTCTGTTCTTAATGTCTTGGAAATACCCTGGATATGATCTTTGGGATCCCCAAACACTTTTCTTGGATTTTGGAAGGTTTTTCTTGTCTACTTGGGGAGTTTTAAACCCAGAGAAATTTTATTTAGATGTATTTTTAATACATTTAATTTGAAAATATTATTTTTGTAGATTCTATTTTTCATTTTTTTTCATTTTAGGTTCACATTCAAACTATAGGGATTTTAGTTGCTGAAAAAACAGAACTACAGTCTAAAATCAGTCAACTGCAAAAACTGTCTGATCAAAGGCTGGGTAAGTCAACCTGCGCTTTTTATTATCAATTAGGTTTCTCATTTTCACCTCTCTTGTTTTAATACAGTTTTGTTCTTTTTCTATTGAACCAACTTTTTTTTTTTTAACTTATTATTAACTGGTTTAAATAACTTGAAAAGAATTTAACACATTTAATTTACTTTTTCCCAATTACAGAGGAAATTGACGATATGAATAGTCGTTTTAGAGTTTCCAAGCAGCGGATTGTAGAGTTGGAACGAAGTATAGCATCAGTAAATTCTTCAAGTCAGCAGTATGAGAAGGTAATGTTTGAATGCTCTTAAAATAATATCTTTTAATGTTAGTCAAAAAAACTTTGATGGTAAATTATTTTGTTTACTTTTAAATTCTCATTTATTTGGAGTGAATAATGTTTATAGACCTCAAAACAAATCTTTATTAGTCCTACTCCTTGTTAATCCTTCAAATGAATCAAGGAGAGAATTTTCTCTGATTTTTGCTTTTACATAATTCTTTTTGCTTTCCTCAAAGATCATTTAATTCTTTTGAGAAAAAGAATTTTTCATTTGCTTTGATCAACTTTAAAACAATTAACTTTTCACACCTGTTTCTCTTTCACTTTCATTCTTTGAGATTTCTAGTTTCTAATTATTTATAAAGATGCACAGATTGTAATAAAAAAAAAAAAAATCAATTATAATTGTCTTCAAATAACTGAAATTTTATTTGCTCACCTTATTGTATGTTAAATGGATACCTGAAATTTGGTACTTTCTATTCAAAGCATCAAAATCCTGAAGATATCTTGGATTATCTAGTATCACTTGGATAATGTTCATTTTTGTGAGTTATTTTGTTCTTTGTCCATTTTACGCTTTAGTTTTTATCTTTTGCTTTGTTAAACAAGTTTTCTTTTTCTTTTTTTCCTCTCTTCAGAGTAGTAAAGAATTTGCTAAAGATATTGACCGGTTGAAATTGGAATTATATAAATCAAAGTAAGTAGATTTCTGGCACTTTTTTTTTTGGTCTCCTTTTATTTATGTTAACTTTTATACCATTTCTTGTTTTGTTTTCAAGACTTGTTTTTTCTGAATATGACAAATCTTTAAAATGAAAAGGTAAATTTCTTTTTATAAAGAAATGTCCAGATTAAGAATTTCTGTGCCAGTTTCAATTGTAACTCTGAAATTAGACTTCAACTCTTCATGACTTTTCTTCTATAGATTCTAGACAACACAGTGCACTTTCAAACATACAATAAGGATAGAAACCAAATTTTACAGCTCCAATAGAAACAATGGCACCAAATAAGCAATCTTGTACCATTGCTAAAATATTGCATGTAAATGAATGCAGTTTTTCTTCTTGAAAGCTGTTGTTCTAGGTAACAGCTTGTAAAGACAGGGTTTGTCTCCCCCCCCCCACACCAAGCACACATTGTCATGGGTTAATGATTACTGTCTTTCTAACCTGGTCAACAAATGAGTTTAGAGAAATCTTTTGATTAGTGCCTGTCACATGAATTCCTTTCTAACTTAATAGCCTGAAATGTACTGTTAATTAAAAACAAATGAAAAGCTGAATTTCTATGCATTTTCTTGTAATATTTGTTTAATCCTTACTTATCCATTATCCAGTGATATGACAGAAGAAACCAATATCTAAACTAAGAGAAGAGTAAAGCTCTGTCAAGACAGAGAATTATCAGATGGAGATTTGCTCTAGAGTGGTTTGGTGACTTAATCTGAACCTGCAAAATTGAAATTGTTGTGTAGAAGGAAAAAGTTTTAAGTGATAAAAAATGTGATGTTTCTTATTTGTAATTTATGATTGGATCTTTGATTAATTCTAGTTGAAAACTTTCAATCAAGATATAGAAAACAAAAATGTTTCATATTAGTTTCTATATGGTAATTTCAGCAATTGTAACCTTGACTTGATAGTCACCTTCTAAGAAAAGGCAGAATGTAGTAGTGAGATATTTGCACCCATATATAAGCATCATCTACTGTGTTGGGTGGCTGGGGATGGATTCTATAGATCTGTTATTATCAAGTATGTTTTTCAGGATGCATCTTTATATAATCTCAAAGACCTAATCCGTAGCCATCCAAACAGTCAGAACATGACAGGTTCATCCAGTTTTCTCTTAGTTTTTATTCTTTTATTTTTATTTATATTTATTTATTTAACCTATTTTTTTATTAGAAAGGTAATTCATTTTGAAAATTTTCTTTTAACATTGTAAAAGAGATGAAATTTTAATGGCATTTTTAAAAAAAAAACATTTTTTCAGTCAAACTACTGAGGAATTACGACAACAAACATTTGAACTTACTGAAAAATTAAACTTCAAGGTAATAATATTTTGTCTTTTTTCTTAATTTCTGATTTTTGATTAATTCTGTGTTATTTCTTAGACAATAAAAATTCTTCATGTTATCCTTTAAAAGAATGAACTGTTTGCCTTTGATCAGTAAATATTTTGGCCAGTCCAATGCTTACAGTCACAATTGTGTGTGTGTGTATGAGTGTGCGTGTTTTTTAATACACAGTATAGGTAGATTTTGATGATCTAGGACAGTGATTTTTCAAATGGTGTGCCGTGATACATTTGTAGATGTGCTGTAAAAATTTTTAAAGGTCATTAATTATTTTTTTTTAAAGAAATCCAAAGCACAATAGGTGTGGATATCATTGATCATACAAGTATATCATTGTTATAATAAATAAATTTTTACATAATATATAAGGTAGACAGGGTGTACAGAATGTACATAGATGGCACAATTTGGCAAGAACTTGCTGATAAACACGGATATATGCTTAAATCATCCAAAGTTGATTTCGGGAATGACTTGGCAATCCCTCATTTTGCATGTATTGAATTGTTCCTGAAGTAGTAAGTGTAGATCATATTGAGCGTGTTGTCATTTTTTCTTGTATTACATAGCTTTTAATTAAAATAGGCTTGTCCCAGGTAACGTTAAAAAAGTGGTATACCCTGGAGAAAAAAGCTCCCCAAATTGATAAAAAAAAGTTTTTAATGTGTAAATGTTTATGTTAGTATTAAAGAGGGAAGATCAAAGTATTTTCTGAATATTTTTTCAGATTTTTTAATCCTTCCTATAAATTTTAAAAATTTTATTTAAAAATCTTGTTTTTCTCGAATCATCAAAAAAAATTTGTAAATTCGATCTTAACGAGCACTTCCACCAGAGTTTGTAAATAAAAATCAATTTTAATTCAAAAATCATGTAAAATTCAATTACACCTTTTTCTTTTGTTATCTTAGGAAATTTAGAATGATTAAAGTATACTTAATGTAATTTGAAAGAAACATTACTTGCTTTTTTATAATAGAGATATTTCCAACCATAGTGCTTGCTTAGGTGCATGATTGAGGGGTGTTAATTGATGGACGTCAATATATTGACAACTTACGTCAAGGGAATTTATCATACGGTAGCGCAGAAGTGATGTAATTCGTTCTAATTTTAAGTGAACCTGGTTAGTAAATTTAAAAAAAAAAAAAGTAACTTTCAATTTTTTTTTTTTTAACCCTACGTTTGAGGCAAAATTTCTGCACTGAAAATAACATTTAAATTATGAAAACAGTAACAACTTTTTTAAATTGAGTTATACATATTTTATTTATTAATAAAATTAATATTGAAATGCTATGCAATTGATTTCAAACTTTGCTGTGTTCTTAACTGAATGAATGCAAAGTAATTTCTGAAGTAAAAAGAACTTGCTTCTATCGAGGGAAACAACTCTACCTCACGTGACGTTATTTCAAAGCTGTGCATCCATACTTTCGTTGGAGATGATTTTAAATACAATTTTGGAATATTAAAAAATTATTTAAAAAATATCAACGGTTGTCAGATTTTAATAAGCTTTCAAATTTATGATCTATAAGAAGTAGAGAACATAATGTCATTCCCATAAGGTTGTGTAAAGAAACTTAATTTTAAAATATATAACAACATTTTGTCATATTGTGTATTTAAAATAGAAAAAAAATAAAAAAAATTGTAAAAATTCATTTTTTATCAAAAATTTTTTTTTTTTCGGATAAGAATTACCTCAGTATATGTATAGTTTGGACAATTTTGCACATTTTTTTACCAAAAAAATTGATGATTTAGAATCTTCAGAGTCTTGTGCATTTAATTGAAAATAAAAAATTCAGGTTGTGAAAATAAATTTTTGAAGTTTTCATAAAATTAAATTCGAGGGGTGTAACAGATATAAAAAAAATATATTTATACCATGATTTTCAAAAAGACAAACATTTCTAAAAATAATTTAATTCCTTTTTGAATAAGTTCTGAAGGTTTCATTAAAATCCAACAAGTGCTTGATTTTTGCAAGATTTTACAAATCAATATGTTTTTTTCAATTGAAAACAGTGAAAAACAAGTAATGCTAATATTACCTAATTTTTGACCTAAAAAAAAAAAACAAGATTTTCAACCTAAATTTAAAATATGCTGCAAATGAAAAAAAAATTTTTTTAAATAATTAAAAAATACCTTGCTCTTTCCTCCTAATAATAACATAAACATTTACACGTTAAAATTTTTTTTTATCAATTTGGGGAGCTTTTTTCTTCAGGATATACCACTTTTTTAGCGTTACCTGGGACAAGCCTAAATTAAAATGAACATGTTTTTAATTAAGAAACAAAAATTAGAAAACTATGCTAATGCAATGAATACTGATTCATTCAAGTACATCAGCAACCAAATTTTAAAAAAAATTATTTGTTAATACAATGAAGACTATTTATTATTTGGTTTCATATGTAGTGAAAGAAATCCTCTACGACCTATATGCATAATTTGTGGTAAAACTTTAGCAAATAGTGCTATGGTTCCTAACAACTTAGAGATATTTGCATTTGCGCTTGTCTAAAAAGCCGGCAGAATATTTCAAACAATTTTCATTCAGTAATACTAAAGAAGCAAGAATATGGATGACATATGCAATTAGACAAAGATAAAGCATAAGAAACAAGTTACACAGTTGTAGAAATTGTAGCTTGCGGAGAGAAAAAAAAAAATAAAAAAAGCTCATAAAATTGCAGAATCTGTTATTTTACTGATCTGCTGTGCAATTGTAAAAACAATGTTTAGAGAAGAATATGAAAAAGGAAATTTTAAAATATCCACTGTCAAATAACAAATTTCTTGGCATATTAAGGATTTATTTAAAAATATAGAATTTCAAGTAATATCTCAGCTTAAAACATGTTTACAATTCAGTTGGATGAATCTACTGATATCAGTGGTAAACCCTAACTTCTAGCAACAAGTAGTTTTGTTTGTAAAGAAGAAATCATAGAACAGTTTTTATTTTGTCAACCACACTAAACAAAAACAAAAAGCCAAGTTATTTTCAATTTGATTGATAATTACATCAATTATAATAACCTGTTTTGGGATTCCTGCATTACTATTTGTACGGATGGAGCTCCATCTATGTCCAGAAATGTAAAAGATATTCTAAAAAAAAAAAAAAATGTCAACCTCAAATATTAAATTATAATGAACAGAAAGATAAATAAATATAAGTTTTTGTGAGAATTTTAATTATCTTTTAATTAAAAGTTATAAGGAATTGTTTTGTTTTTGTTAAAAATATAAATCATAAAAAGTAAACTTTTTTCTTTTTTTTTTATCCTCATCAGTTAAATGTGTTGCAGGAGTTTAAAAAAATGTTCAAGTATGCCATGAGATAAGAAAAAAAGGTTTAAAAACCTTGATCTAGGAGATTGTTGTGGTGCAATGTTGGTTCTTTTCTAGGGGAGTTACTTGGTTATGTTCATCTCCCCTCCAAGTAATATGACTGGTAATATTGGGTTACATGTTACCAGCAATTAGGAAGAATTCCTGATTTCAGTTATTGAATAAGCTTCTGAAAAGTTTTTATTTAATTGTTATTAATTGATTTCTATTTGAAATGTAAGTATATTTGATCACGTTGTCATTTTTGACTTTCCTCTTTGGTAGATTAAAAAAAAAAGAAAAGATATTCATGAATTCTTCCAATTTCTACTGGACATATGCAAAATATCTTTTTTGCAGTCAGGTGAGGTTTGAGACTTTTTGTCATATTGATCTCATTGATTCTTCCTTGCAACACCTGTTGGTAGTGTTGTGGTAAGGATACCTTTGAATTTATCCTGTAATTAACAGCTGCTCTTACAATACAACAGTTTGGACAAGCAAATTGAATAACCACTATACTTCCCTTTTGTTTTTTGTTTTTGTAATTTTAAAAAATTATGTTTGTTGTTTGGAAATACATAATAGCTCAAATAATGAGACAATGTTTGCTTTGATGTTAATGAAATTTTATCAATCTGAATTGATTTTTAAATGTTGTGGCACTGTTGGCAAGGAAATAAATTTAAAATCCAAGAGGAAATCCTCTTTGGTTAATTGGCAAGGTTTAAAGTCCCTAGTAACATCTATTTATGCAGCAATCATGGCTATGATAGACTTTTGTTTCCCTTCTTTAATTGGAAGTATGAGAGTCATATCGCCTGACGACACTTCTTTTTCATTCTTCTCTGTTCAAGACAAGTATCCACAGTTCTGAAACTATTTTCTCTATTGGGTAGTTTGATATCACTAATATTGGTGTTAAGCCTGAGGACTTGTTTTTTGCATATTTGATTTTTTAGTTCAAATGATATGATATGTCCTTTTGTCTCAAAGATGTATTGGACAGCTTCTTCAACAGTGGAATCTGAGTAATATCATCCACATAACCTAAATCTGGCAAATAAGATGTCTATACATGGGTTTGTAAGCCATGATCTAAACTGTCTAGAATGTAATTCAGTACTACAATAAATAGAAATAGTTTCAGTGTGTCACCTTGGAGTATGTCCCTGTTTTAATCTTAAAATGTTGTACAGGCAGATGAAATATTTAAAACTCATTGTTATAGCCTTTGTGATTATCTCATGGTTGCTTTCTGCTTAAAAAATATGTAGGAGCCATAAAACATACTCTGAAAATTCCATCAACTGGTTTAGTTCTATTGTTCTGAGTAAAAAGTACTAAGCAACTTGTCATTGGATGCAATATATACTTGAAGAAGGCTGAAGAATATCTCAGCCCAAACTAGCAAGATGAAAATTTAAAGTTATTTATTTGAATAATGTGTTGGAAATTCAAATGAGTTTTTGCAGTTTTCTATTTTGGTTGTCATTTTCCTCAAGTATTTTCCTTTCTGAAGGAACCTTTATTTTCTTTCTCTTATTTTCCCCTCCACTGTAATTTCATATATTTTGGTAATGTTCTTATTAAATCCTAATTTTATAGAGAAAAACAGAAAATCTATGAAAGAGCTCCACTTGATCTATCTTTTTTTCTGTTATTTCCAGTACAAATTTTGAAAGATATTTTTAGCAAAAAAAATCTCTTGTACACTCAAAATGGATAATATTGAATAAGATCTGCTTTAATATTTTTTTTTAAAGTTCAGTAATTAAAAGCCTAAATGTAAACTTGATTTTTGTTACAAAGAAAGTAACCTGTTTTTATTTATTTTATTTCTTTTCTTTTTTTTTTTTTTTTTTTTTTACACATCCACACTTATTAATTTTGAAACAAGCAAAATTAGATTTTTTTTTAATATCATTGTTTACCTCCTAATAGAAGATTGTTCCAAACAAATTTAAATACAAGGTAATCAAAAGTCCTTGTTGGTTTTGATTTATTAGAAAAAAAAAAAAAAAAAAGTATAATTTTTTTTTTTTTTTTTTTTTTTTTTTTTAATCACCTTACCCTAAACAAGGCAGGAGTGCTACTAGTACACAGGGGGTTTAAGTGAAAGAAAAGACTGCTTATGTTGGTGGAGATTGAGGAAAGGATGAAAGATGAATGGGGTTCAAGACAATAGAAGATTGTGGTTAAAATTCCATTTAAATTTTTTCAAGATTGTAGTTTTCAGGGAAGCAAGGAAACAGCAGTTCCACAGACAGAAATTGTGAGAAAAGAAACTGTTGGAGTAGAGGTGATGGCTATATTTAAATATTTCAACAGTAAAGGTATGGGACCTAGATGCAAATTTAGTAGCACACTTAAATTCATGTAGTCAGGGCACCAGCGAAAAAGCTCATCAGAGCAGTTGACATGAAAATATTTGTAGAAAAAACAAAGGGAAGCCACATCATGTCTGTGACAAAGTGGCTGAAGTCGAGATAAGTCCGGATCGATTACACTGCAGATCCTTCTTTGGATTTTGTCAAGAACCTCAAGTTGACCAGTAGGAGCACCAGACCATATATGGCAACAGTATTCAATGCATGGACAAATGGTAGATTTGTAAATGTGCAAGATTAGCTCTGACAAGAAAAACTTTTTGGCATGACACAATGAACTAACTTTCCTTGCAGTAGATGCAGCTGTTGACTCAAATGTAGTTTTTCCATCTCAAGTCAGTTGAGAATGTGAGGCCAAGAGGGTGCAGTGAGACACTCTCCTGGAATCTAGCATCAACTATGCTGATAGCAGGCAGGGAAGTTTCTCTATGGTGATTAAGTTAGAGGAGTTTAGTTTTGGAGGCATTAAAATTTACAAGCCATTTTCTGCCCTAGTTAACCACTGACTGGAGATCCTTTTCAAGAGCAGCAGCTAGGTAAAGTTTGTGAGCTATACAGCAAATTTGACATAGTCCTCAAAGTAATCCCCATCGGTATCTAGAACTTTTTACCAACATGCCTCAAGCTGTGCAATGCCCAAGTGGTAGAAGTCAGGTGTCTTGAATGCAAAGAAGTCTGTGTGTATCTGCTGCAAGTTTGCTTCATTTGCAAAGGATTTCCCATGATGGTGGTAATCTTTTGGTGTAAGGTCCAGGGAGTAAAGTGGATGACGCAGTGTCTCCCAGCTAAGTCCCTGGCCACTCATGCTAAATGAGGTCTGGCATTGTGATGGAGGAACAGTACACCCTTGTGATTAACCAATGGTGGCTCCCACTTCAGTGTCTGTTGCACACATTCCAATCTACTGTGATTACAGGTCTACAATGACAGTTTGGCCCATTGGTTGACTAGTCTATCAGATCTTGTGTTGGGTGTAGAAGTAGTCTTGTGGTGTGAGGTACAGGGTCCCATGGTGACAACCAATGTCTGGCATGCTTGGAAGTGTCATATAGGACCCACTTTTCATCCCTGGTGAGCATGGGATTAAATATGGGTACATTGCAGTAGCAAGAAAGAAAAACGAGAAACAGGCTGTCATTTGTTGCTTATTGGCTTCTGACAGTATGTAGGTACCCACTTGCTCAACTTGTACGACTTCCCTGTGTGGTGCAGGTGAAGTCTGATTGTTTAATCAGAAACATGGAAGCATTCAGCAAGCTCAGCACAGGTTTGGCTGTTGTCCTCCTCCTGTGGCTGCCTTCAGGGTTTCATCATCCAGGACTTGTGACAGGCCACTATAGGGTTCATTACAAAAGGACCTGACCTGACCTGAATTTCTGGAACCAGTGCCTGGCAGTGTGTTCCCTCACAGCATTGTCCCCAAAGACTTGATGTATTTTTCAATTTGATGCAACTGTGGACAAGACCACCTTAAAATCATAAAGCAGATAACCCTGAAAAAACTGCTTCAATGCCACCATATTTCTTTGCAGCTGCTCGAGCTATGACTGATGTGTGTGTGTGTGCAATGCACAGGCATTGGTCAAGATCCATGTACCCCCCCCCCCACCGCTTTCCTGGCATCTAACACATTTACTTATCAATGATCACTTCTCACAAAATATGGCAGGGGCTTTTTTGGTTACCTTATATTTGAAAGCTTTGTAATTAGTCATAGAAATCAATTCTCTGAAAAGAGAGTTAATGATTGTTTGACTGTGGAGATAAAAATTAGTGGTTTTGGTTAAAAATAAGTGTTTATCGCTCTATATACATTTACAGTGGCTGAACTTTCAGCTTTTAAGAGTTCAAAGTTCACAATGAGTAATAGGTTTTTATTGCATTGTAAATAGTATTGGGAGCTTATGAAAAACTGGAAACATTAGCTGAAAAAAAAAACAAACCAAAATAACGATTTCCAAAACTGACATAATTTTTTTTCTTGAGTGTTATGTTTGTTACCAATGAAACAGTTATAATGGTTTTATAAACCTGAACATCTGAATTAATATGAATAATTTTGTATTGGCAAAAGAGCTTCTAAGAGTAAATTATTTTCTGTGATATGTAAAATGAGGACTGATAAGAAAAGCTATCAAACAGCAAGAAAGTAAAACAAATATTAACTTGCTGAATATTTATGAAACATCATACATACTAAATTATATCCAATAATAAAAACTGATCAAGTATTTTATGACCTTACCATTTTTTTTTTTTTTTTTTTTTTACCTCTTTGCAAATATTTTTTGCTTTATTTCATTATTTCCAGAATAAGAAAAAAATAAAATCTATAATAAATTTTCATTATTCAAATGAATTAACCAAAACATTTGAAAATTTGTATTAAAACAAAGAGCACTAAGTCGTTGGGAGCAGGGAAATTAATTTTTGTGGTGAAAATAAAATGCATTTATATTCTGAGACTCTTTTTCAAAATTTTTGATTATTGAAAACCTTTCATGTTTTCAATGATTGTCATATTTTTAGTTAGCTGTCATGATTTCATAAGCATTTGAAATTGTTTACTTTTGACTTGCAATTGTCTCTTTGATACAACTACTATTTAACCAAAATCTGAAAACACTGTTTTGTGTTAGTGTTTTTTTTATTCCAATCTGAAAAAACAGATTAAGTGAAAACAATCATTTTGTACATTTTCTTCTGATTTCTGATGCTATGAATTATTTTGGTTTAGATTTCAGAGTGTTTGGCTCATGAACAAAACTTAGAAGAATTGAAAAAGAAACTGGAAATGGCAGAGTTGTATGCACAACAGGTAAGCAGTTTTGATGATCTGTCTCAATCTGTGCTACAATCACTTTCATATTATCTAAATTCATTTGCAATATTTAATATTGCTTTCAAAGTTTCTCTGCTAATCAAATTCTCAATACAATCCTTTCATTTTTCACAAAGATATTGTCAAACATGAATCTTTTCAGGTAAAAATTTCTTAACCTGAAACATCTATTATAGAGAAATAATCACTTAACACTGAACTTTATTTTAAAATTCTGTCTATTAACTGCTACAAAAGAATATTACCTTTTCATAGTTGGGGGGGAAAAATCCTAGGAAAAAGTTTGTATAAAATTCTTTTGTGTTGGTATGGCTCATTTACTTTCACTTAATTTCTGTCAAAGATCATTAATCATTTGAAATCAAAAATGAAAACATTTTTTTTGCTCTTCACTAGAGCTTTCAATATTGAGTAAAATATTAAAAAAAAAAATTAGCCAGTGAAATATTTTCTTTTTCACTCTTTTTAATGGGCTGCATTCTTATCTTTTTTTTTCTGTTCTTTCCAGGGAACATTATAATTTTATTCTATTATGATATCACAGTTTATTTTGTTTTCCCTTGTCTCTTTATTGTAGTTAAGTAGTCAGAGTGATAAGGAATCTGTGAAACTTCTTGAATCTCTACAAGCAGAGAAAGAAGAATTAACAACCAAGGTTTTACATGTAAGTTCTTAGCATGTTTTTTCTTCTTCATCACCTCAAAATCTGCTTCATAGTTTGGAAATCATGTCTATACATAAAACATTTTGTCAGTATAAATATGGGTTTTAATCTGTATTGCAGTTTATAAGAAAAAAATAGATTTAATTGTTTTTCTATGTAATCATCTGATTATTTTAATTCTTAACTTTGTCACAGATTTAGGTTACTTTTAAATTCCAATTAAGTCTTAAAGAAATAAGAATTATAATTTTTGAAAAAGAATATTTACAGAATCAATAAAATCACTGCAAAAATTTCCGAGTAATTCCGATTGGGCAAACATGCCCAGAATAAGACATAATCTCAAAAAGACAGTTTTCTCCATGATACCACTATTTTAACTATCTTCACTTTTTGGTAGCAATGTTTATTGTTTTAAAAAGTGATGATTAGAATTAAAATAAAACCTAAACACATGATGAAAGTGAATTTATGCATATTTTTATTCTTGAGAATTTACAACAAAAATATTAGACATTATTTATTTATTAGATTGTTAATTTACGACATTCTAAAAACTAATACAATGAAATATTTATCATTTACCAATTTATAAAGAAAGAAATGTGAAAATAATTTTTTATTCATAAATTTATAAACATTTACTAAATTATGAACCAACTATAAGGAAATCTGTATTTACCATTTTATAAAGTTTGAATAAATTGGTAATTAGCCAATGTTTTGCTAACCATGCCAATAAATAACACTGGGGAACATATATTTTCTTGAATGATATCTGACACTTCTTTCTAGATAATTTAGTTTCGCTGAATATGGATTTCAACTCTGGCTCTATTAGGTCCTGATTCTTGTCAACAGCTTATGTACCATTTTACCGACTTTTCAAATTACAACTTAAAAAATTGTACATTATTTACATTATTCGGACCATTGTCCTCATTGTCGCCATATTTATCACAACGTTTCGGATGTTGTATGCTCCGGCCTTCTTCAGGTGGTTGGAATGTCGAACTGAACCCTTTATTTCACTCACTGGACTGTTCTAGTTTCACGTGCCATGTTTAATGGATGTCAGCTATCAGTTATCTCCTGTTGATTTTTCCCTCTGAAAGTTCTCCACTGCCTTTGGGTCTTGTCACTGGATCTAACCAACGCCTTTATCCACTGTGCCATGTGTCCTTGAGGACATCTGGGTATGAATTTCTGGGTATTATAAACCTATGTCTTCAGCAACCATTTTTACCAGTGCTCATATTGCAATTTTGCTGTTATCATTGCATGTTTTTATCAGAGCTCATATTGCAAGTTTGTTGTGTTAAAAAATTGTGTTAAATATATTTTTTCAAGTTTCATGAATACAAGCAGTTCAAACTGTAATATAATTACATTATAATGATAGAAATGACTTAAAATACAACAAACACATATGAAGCTTTCACTGTGGCAAAAATTTTATTTTACAAGACTTTCTAGCATATTTGCTTGTTGATGTCAAGTATCTTTTCAAGCACCAGCAGTAATCAGCCATCATGTGGGAATATCATCAGCCTTGGTACCATTCCTCTATCATTTTGATATCTTGATGGGATCTCTCCTCTCTTTTGTCAGTTACATGACCTAAATTATTTGGAAATTGGTCAAGAATGGCTATTCCCAAAAAAAAATAATAACTAAAACTTTGTAGACTCTTACACATTTTTATACCAGTTCTTCATAGTTAATTACCTAAAAAGTTTTCTATCAAGTCCATGAATAAGAATCAGGTATTTTTTTCACGTTCATTTGACATTAGGAAAATTATTATTTTTAATTAATGTTCTTATTTGTTGACTGTCAAAAGTCCCTGCCTTGATTTTTTTTTTTTTTTTTTTTTTTTTTTTTTTTTTTTCCTCCATAACTTGGAAATTTTGAAGTTATGTATTTGAAACACTTACAATTCATATTTAAAGCTTTTCCATATTGTTTAACAAGGCCTAGTTTGATATGCAGAGGAGGAAATATGATTTTATCTCTGCTCACTAAAGGTGGATTAATTTTTTTTCTCTGGCAGAGATGTACATGCTGTCCAGATTTGTTGGAAATTCCTTGTCTCTGCTGTCTCATAAGCAGAGGAAGCAGAGCAGGTATATTTAGTATACCCTCCTTGTTGTCCTAGCAGAAAATTAACCATTTTTTAAGTCAACACATATGATCTAATCATGCTCCCTATATTTGATAAGACTTAAAACCTTTTCTATATGTTCATACTTTTCTTTTAATTTTGCTGAGTGCCCAATCGGTAAGCTGTATAGATTGCCATTATGCAACAACAAACTTATTTTCAAACTATCTAAAAACAAGCACCATTCATCTGTATCATAAGACTCAACCCCCATCTTAAACAAACCAGGTATGTTGCAGCAATATACTAAACTATCCTCTGTTCTAAAATATTTAAGAAATTCTTCTCTTTAAGTAAGCAAGTTTTTCTCTTTAAGTCTTGAAGCTAAGATTTTTGCAGCCATTTTTGGCAAATTTAGAACCCTTACAAGGTCATTCGACTCGGCCTGGTTAAACTTTTACAGATCATTTTGACTTTCAAATATGCTGGTGTCAAAATCAGTGTCTTACTCCTCAGAGTGTATAACAATATTTTCAAGAACATCAAAGTAATTCTTGAGTTGGTAGACCCTTAAATTTTGGAATGGGGACATCATTTGAATGTAGCACAGGTCATATCATGGTATCAAAATTTAGGTACTTGATACAATGTTTATTTTTCTTAGTGAAGCCTGAAGTTTTGATAAAGCAAAAGTAGAAATTGGTCTCGTGGTTAGTAGGCTCTCTCCACACCTGATATAGAAAAAAAAAATGTAAAGTGTTAACAAAAGTGATGAGACTTGTTTTTATTAATTTCATCAAGTTATCACCCAAAGATTTAACATTTCTATATGTTTCAGCCTTATGCAATATTTGAGATTCTTATAAACATATTTTGTAAATTTTTGTTTATGTATCTAAGTTACAATTACATTTAGGTAAGTTATAGTATATTAGGGATTAAATTACATAGTTTTATGAAATTGAAAACTTACCATGGGAACTCCAAAAGGTATTTTTGAATTTGAACGCTTCATCCAATGTCAGTCTTTCAATGCATATAGTGCAGGTTTTATGTAGAGCCCACGATTTATGTTGCCCCCCCCCCGCTCCAGTTTTATTCCAAAATAAGCTAAGCTCTTTTTACAAAGTCAGTTATATTTGCTCGTTGATGTAGAAGTGTAGAATTTCCATATATAAAACAAAAGGAATCTGGGTTGTTTTTGCATTTGAAGTTTCTAATGCTTGATGATAATATTGAAAACAGGAATGCTTGAGAAAATTCTAGAATTCTGTCATTTTTAGCTTAATCTACTAATATTAATATTGGTTAAAAATGACAAAATTAAAAAAATTTTTAGGGTGTTACATATAAAAGTATACATAATACAACAATACCATAACATTAGGTACAAATACCTAGATAAAAATCTAATTGCATATGTGCTTATTCTCTTATGTGACACTTTAAAAACAATTTGTCTGCATAAAATACAATATGCAAAAAGACTTGGCGAGTATTGAGAAAAAACCTTTTTATGAATATGACGAGGTTGTTGACCAAAATCAGGACCTGATAGAGCAAAACCAAGTAAAAATTTGTACTTAGCACACCCAAATTACATAGAAGTAACTGGGAAATCTAATTCAATAGACAAAAAAATTTAACTTTCTTTCCCCAGTGATAATAAATAAATAAATAGTGTAAATAAACAATCTAATAAATAAATAAGGCTTATTATTTTTGTTGTCAATTCTCAAGAACAAAGGAAAAGTATAAATTCACTTTCATTATATATTTAGGTTTTATCCCAATTCTAATCATTGCTTTTTAAAACAAAGTAGTGCCAAGTAGTGAAGATAAGTAAAAAAAAAAAAAAAAGTGGTGTCATGGGGAACAAACTTACTTTTGACACTGTCTTATTGCAGACATGAAGGTCCATGTTTGCTGCAAATTGTTTCTGTTAAATTTTACTTCAAAAAACCTTTTAGAAATAATATTTAAAAGATTTGAAGTTGAAAATAATTTTACATGCTTGGTTGACTTGATCGTTTTTTTCCTCTGATCTTAAAAACTTTTCAGAATTTCTAGTGCAAAGGTCATTCTTTTCTTCTGTTTTTATGAACCCCCAATCATTACTTATTTACAATATTAACATGAAATCTTTAAAACATGAAGATTATTTTCTTATGTGGCACTTTAAAAACAATTTGTCTGCATAAAATACACTAAATACTTTATAGATAATAACATAGGAATTTGTAAGAATGTGAATATGCCATATATACTAGTATACAAGCTGACTCTATTATGTATAGTGCAACTTTTAAATTTTTTTTGCATGAATCTTAACCCCTCCAGAAAAAAAATGTACCTGTGTATCATACAAGCAGTCACTGAAAATCCATGACTTTTTAACCTCTGTCAAAAAATTACCTGTGTATAGTGCAATCTCCCCCCTCCCTGCAATTTTCTTCATGAAATTTTCTGATCATGAAAACTCGCACTATACTCGTCGAGTATATATTGTAAACACACCTTCACTAGTCTTTTGAAAAGTAAATATAGATATATTGAAAACTTATAGTTTGATCTGATTTGAAGTTTCTTTTCTAAAGATTCTAGTTTATCAGTTTTATGTAGAGATCAAATAAAAAAAAAATTGCTAATGTGATTTGATATTAGTCTCAATTATTAAAGCTACTCGCTAGAACCAGAGGTTATACAGTACATAATAATTATTCTTCTCTGTTCACACATTTCATCACATATATTCTTTGACCTTTATTAGGTTCCTTCTTCTTTATTAAATTTTTAGGATTTACTTTGTAAATTATTTTTGTCTCTCTTTCCACCAATCCAACAGAATCGCAAAAAGACTAAAGTCTTAAGAAAATAATTTTGGAGTGCTAGATCTTGGAAAGTCTTGTAGGAATCCTTCTACTTAGTTTTTTGTTGAATGTTAAAATTTGGAGTGTCAGGATTCGATACAATAACAAAATATTTTTATGGTGTCGCTTGTAATTTGGCTGTTTAGAATAATCACACTATTTTCATTGAAGGAATAAAATTCAGTAGAAAAATTAGTTTCAACAAATAAACATTAATTTAATATAGCGACAAGAATACAAGCAGTTGATGATAGATTGGAAAGTAATGTCTTGTTTGGGTTAATAAAGTTCTGAAATAAAATATAAACTGTCTTTGTGTACGCATGTGAGAAACAATAAAATGTTATGTGTGTGTTTGTATGAAAAAGTCAACGTGTGTGTGTGTGTGTGAGAGATTCATAGTAAAAGTAGATACGAGAGATAGGAATTCTTTCTTACTGTTAGTGGTGTTGCTGTAGTCTGAAGTTTGTCAATGTTGTCGCTTTTAGCATGAGGTCATGAAGATCATAAGTAAGAGTTGCGTGGAGTTTGGTGACAGCCATATGTATCCTATTTGGGAACAGATTTTGTATGTTTTTATACACTTTTTGATACCAAAATTGGCTCCAGAATTAAATTAATTATTTATCCCTAATTGGCCCTAAAAGGGCACGTGGTATGTCTTCTATGTCCGTACGATATTTGGTTGGTATCTACTTAAAAACAATGATGACTAATACAATAAACATTCTGATTTGTATTCTATGATTCTATTGGTGTGTTTTAAGATGTGTTTTCTTGAGTGTGATTGGTTTATAAATATTGTATTTGATATTTTAGTGGACACGACAGTCTAAATAATATTGCTAAAAGGAACAGATGAAGAGCCTGAATATTTAGATGAAATAATATTTTCACAGAATTTCATACAAGAATTGATTGAATCTTGTTTTTAAATCTTTTCTCTTTTAAACTGGAGAATCAGATTCATACATTTTTTTTAAATCTTAAATTTTGTGCAAGTTAAACACAGAGGCTCTCAACCAAATATAACAACTGATGTATTTTGATTGGTTGCAAAATATTAATTAGGTGTCGTCAACTATGTCCGAAGATACCGACCCAAATTTTGACCTCTAGTTGACGCCATAAAATGTAAACCTGTTCACAAGCCTCACCACATGACCAAGAGAACTAATGAAAACGAAACTTCGATGCGACTTGGTCAGTGGGCACTTAAAATATTGAACCAATTCACTTGACTTCATTGGAAATCAACACAGCAAAGGAGACGAACTTTATCTTCAATACAACAACAAACCTTGTCAACCATTTCCAGGCTTAACGCTCACTCCCACAAAATATTCTATTCCACAAGAGGAATCTCTGGTTAATGAGCGATATCTCTATAACAATCAGTGAGTCAAGAACAATACTTTTTTTCTATTTAATACAAAAAACAAAAACAACTGATTAATTTTCCTATAAAGACAAATATAGCTAATTACACCTTCTCATTTTCGCACATACAGTACAGTAACTCAAATTCTTTCAGTAACACACACCAAAGAACTCTATTGTGTTTATCAACTTTTGCACTATATATTATGTATTTGTTGTGTTTATAAAAAATATTTATTGTTGAACAAATTCATAATTTCTACTACTTGATTATTTCTCTTGTTGTCTTTGTTACATTTGATATTGTAAAAATTGTAGAGGGTCAGTTTTTATTTCTATTTATAACCAATACAAATTGGCTGACCCACTATAAAACTGAATTTGTTCTCAAGAAACCTGAATATCAGCCTGTACAAAGAGAATAATTGAAGAAAAAAATTAAACTTTATTTACTCTAATTATGTTTCCAACCCCCTTTCAGTTTTTTTGTTACTGGAAAACTTTAGTTTGGCACAAGACAATAAGTTATTAGAGTACATTATATTTCTAAATAGTCACTCATCTGAAACAGTTTCGAATTTGCTTAACTTCAGTCGTCAAGTAGAAACTGGTGCTTTCAGTATAATTTAAACTATTTTTTTTTTTTTTTTTTTTTTTTTTTAAATTTGAATTACATCAGACTTTCAGAGTAATTATAGAAAATAACTCTCTACCTTTTTTTACGTTGAGAATTATCTCCCCATTACAACAACAACAACTATTGCTACTGCTTATTAAATGTCGTTTCTTAGAAGAGATTCAACACCGTTTAGGCATCTGATTGTTGAATTCTGTGGACGATGAAATTTTGTATAATTCGGGAATGATCAAGTTAAAAGGTAACCAAATGAAAGGTATTAGTGTTTTCTATTATCTCACACAGTATTTGATCTTCCAATTTTGTGTCACCTACTTCTGTTCATAACAGTACCTGACCTGTTGTTAAGTGTTGAGTTGGCACGTTGCCAGCTGCTTCTTCAACGAATCTCTTCTTAAACTACTTTTATTTATCGTCGTAACCTACAATCATTTGTTTTCAATGAACTTAAACAAATAGATCGATTTTCTTTTTTGTCATTCATTTTTTTATTTTTCAGGTGGTTGAATCGTTCTTTCTAAAACATACGAACCATCTCCGTATGTTGTTTTACTTAGTTGATTATAAAAATTTATTACATCTTATGATCTTGTTTCTAAAGTTTTTTTTTTCATTTTTTTCACTACTTCACAACTTTGTCTCAACAGTCAACAGGTTGTTGATTAAGTTTCTTTGAAAATTTATCTTCAATTTTTGTTTTGCTTTTATGCTTCTATCAATCAATTTAATTCATTATTAACATTCTCTAATGAGTTTAAAAATGAAATTCATTGGAGAGACATTATTATTGATTAGGCAGCTTTGTCGTCATATTTTTCACCTTTTACATTTAAAAAAAAATAATGTTCACTTGGCAACAGATTTTTCTCCCGCTTATTTTCTCCCATTTCAATAGTTGAGTAATAAACTTTTTTTTTCTCCTTTTACTTCATTGTATGTTATGGGCCAAGCTTTCAAATTTGGTCTCTTTTGTTATCAACAATTGTATGTGTTGGTTGGGGTTGTTTTCATGCTAAAGACGTTGATTACTCAAGTGATTTTTTTTTTTTTTTTTTTTTTAATTTATTTTTGTTTCTTGAAAGATTATATAATTTGTTTTGTTTGTGTAAGCATTTATATTCAGTGTTTTTACTTTTTACCTTTTTTTTTTTTTTTTTTTTTTTTAACTGCTGGAGGGAAAATAGGTTCTGTTATTTAAAAAAAAAAAAATTTATTCTTAGTTATCTTGTAATTATCATTAACAAAGCATTAAAAATAAATCCTGACAGCCTGTGTCGTCTAATACTCTGTTAAAGGTGACATATTTCTTTTATTAAATATTTGTGTAAAAAAAAAAAAAAAAAAAAAAAAAAAAAAAAATCTTATTAGTTTTTTGGTTGATCTCGGTTATAGTCATTTACAAAAAAATGTTACTTGTGTCTGCTTGCCGCCAGATATATATTTGGCTTTAATATTTAATAGATAAATATTGACTTTTTTTTTTTTTTTTTTAGGCTAATCTTTTTTCCCCCTTTCTGGTCAATATTTCTTGATATTATTAACTAACAGACAGGCTTAACAAAATTTTGAGAAACCTTTGGAAATATCCGAAAATAATGAAGATTTTGGTCATGTTTCCAAATGTGCACTTATGATGAAATATTGGTCCTTTTCTCTTTGGTAATATAGACATTCTGAATGTGATAGTCTTTAGCACTCAAGATGAGTGGATGAACCAAGTAATAATGGCATTTAGTAGTATGCATGCACACACAATTTCTGTTGTGTGAAAATGTATAAATTTTTGGGGTGTCAATTTTTCTCGCTGTGGGTTTTTTTTTTTTTTTTTTTTCGTTCAGCTCTGAAATCTGTCAAACATTTTGCAAGATTTTTTGGAACTATAGAATGCAACTTACTTTTACCTGAATATTACTGCTGCTGTCCACTTTTAATTTAACATTTTCTAATCTGATGGATACAGCAAAGTTGAAAGGAGATATATGAAAGATAAAAACAATTCAAAAGTTGTTTGATATATGTTATTGTTAAAAAAAGTTAAGATCTCATATATGAAATGATTTTAAAAACTTTGGATTTTAATCATTTTTTTTCTTATTTGGGTCAAACTGATTTTCAAGTTCATAATTTTATTTTTTTAAAACTTTGGCTAATTTCTGTTTTTTCTTTAAATATGATTTTCTACATCATTTGTATGTGATCAATATCTAGCATAATTCAGATAAATGTTAAAATGTCACAAATAAACCCAAATATTTTTATTGGTTCCATGGTTTAAGTCAGTTATTGTCTTTTACATTAAACATATTCATAATATTTGGTCATTCTACCAGGTGAATAATTGTCAAAATCTACAGTTGACTTAAAAAAAAAAAAAAAAAAAGACACTATTTGTGTCTGCCCCTTCCCAGTTCATTGTTGACAAATAACATTGAAAACATGTCTGTTTGTTGTTAATAGTGTTGTGTCTCACCTATAAAATCTATATCAGAAGCAACATTCATTTTCTTCTTTCTATTGCACTTTGTTTTTTTTTTTCCCTCCTCTTCTTTGTTTCAGTATCAAGAATCATTCCAGACTGTGACAGATGAACGTAACCAGTTATCTGACCAGTATCAACAATATATTGAGCAGCTTCAACAACAAACCCAATCATTAACAGGCCAGGTTAGCACTTTTATTTTCTCCCCTTATTAATACTAGGCAATCTTTCATACTCTTTTTCCACCCCCTCTTCCTACTCAACACCCCACCCCACCGGACCACAGATGGTGACTAATTTGTTTTCAGCATGAGAATAAGGTTACTGTTCTCTTATGAAATGTTAAACCAATTATTATATATGACAGCTTAGTGTTGTGAAGTTGCACTTGTGTCATTATATGGAAGCAACTAAAGTTGACTTTTTAATATGAATCCTGTTTATCTTGTAAATTAACAGAATGTAGAATTCTCTTTAAAATCCTTCACTATGAGATTTAATCTGTTTGGTTGCTGTTATTATTCTGATGACATTTCATGCGGCTTCCTTCTAGGTGCTTTTTCACTGTGCTTGGCAATTCTGTAAGGTTTTATTCTCTATCAGGAAGTATACTCATTCAGCTGCTTGAAGTGACATACTCTGTTGGGATGGGGATGTAGTGGGAAGACAAGTTCTCTTCCTGCTCACAATAGACTTTCTGATTTTTGCAATTATGGATTTACTTGTTACCTGCCTTCATGTTTTGTCAGCTATCCACCATATCATAAACACCTCATATTTCCAGGAAGCAGGGACACTTCCAACAAAGATGGCCATTTCTTGGGCATTACTCTAAACATACAATTGATAACTTCATATTTGCCAACAGAGAAACTAAGACAAGAAGAGTGTTTGAATTATTTAGAGCACTTAAAATATTATTTTTTTTATTAACAATGTAAAAGAATTTTAAGTAACAAGCAATATTGTCTGTGGTTAGGCTCTGAATATTATAGAGGCTTTGAGGTTTAGTAAATAATAGACTGAGTGAAGAGACATTTGATGAGCAAGGTCAGCTTATTAAATGGCACACTCACACTGTCCCCAATTATCTTTTTTTTTTTTTCTTGGGATAAAAGGGACAATGAAACCATCAGTCAGTATGTCACAGTGCTTAGAAGAAAGTCAATTATAGGGACCAACTTAATGAACATCTAAGAGAGATAGTGATGGTGAGGAATTAAAATCTTCAACTGTGATTACTTATTGAGAGAGAGAGCTGTTTAAATATACATAGCAATTGAGTCAGCCAGAACATTTTTCAAGGTCATTCAAAAACTTGTCAGAGAGTGAATCTGAGAGTTGTGTTCATAGAAATGTGAATGTTGCCCTTGTAAAAAAAAACAAAAAAAAACAGAAAACAGGTTGATAAGTGTTCTTTTTAAAAAGGAGGAGCATATATATATATATATATATATATATCAGACATATTTGTTGAAAGTGTGGACAGGATGAAAATAAGTTATTAGAAAGTTGAAAGATGACTTTTGTGAATAATCAAAATGTGATGAGCAAGGTGGACACAGATGATTTATGTTCACTGATGAGTTTGAGAAAATTTTAAAAATTGGGTGATAATCTGTAAAATTTACACGAGATTTTGATGAGGATGAAAATTTATACAGGGGAAGCTGTGTGGTGTAGCTGATGTTGAGATGTTATACAAGGGAAGAAAATGTTATTGGCTATTGTTGGTAGTGGAATACAAGACTCCCAAAGTGATGGTTAGAAGAAACTGGTTAAATTAGAGAAAGAGAGCCATGTTTTCTTTGAATGAGGAAGTTCTTTTGAAATTGAAACTACTGTCTGATTTTGAATTCTTGTTTAGTCATGAACTTTGTTTAAGAGACTTTAATGTAGTTGATAATGGAGAAACACCAAGATTTTGTAGAACTTCTCCAGTACCTTATTCACTAAAAGATAGAATTGGGAAGGAACTTGATTAATTAGAAGCAAGGTATCATTAGAAAAAATGCAAAATATTCTCATTGGGTCACTCTCATTGTACCAGCAGAGAAAGGCAATACAGAAGCGTTAGGTGGGGATACCCCTTGTGACATGCATTTGACTTGATATCATGTACTGAGGACCTGTTTTCTATCTTAAAAGGATAGAAATTCAGTAAACTTGATTTGAGTCATATATTATCAACTCAATTTAGATGAAATGCAGGAGCTTCTCACCATTAGTACTTATGTTTTGTATCAACCCCAATCACTTGCAATTCAGTCTTCATAGCACCACAGGCATCTTTCAACATGAAATTAATAAGTGATTGAAGGATTATTTTTTATTTTATATTTTTCAATCATTTCTAGCATGTTCAAAAATTTTTGTTAAAATTTTTTTTTTTTTTTATATCAATGGTCTACATAATATTTATCATTGGTGTTTTAGTGCTCTTTTTTCCTGTGAAAAATTCATTGATTTGGAAATTTTTGCAAAAATCAAATAATTGTCAGATTTTAATGAAATTTTCAGGACTTATTCACAAATAAATGAAATTATTTTTTTAATTCTTTTTTTAAGTCTTGGTAAGATTTTTTTTTTTTTTTTTTTTTTTCATGAAATTTTGAGAAATTAAATTTCAGTCACAAATTTTTTTTTTTTTTTTTTTTTTAGTTAAAAGCAGGACTCCTTGGAAAATGTAAATCAAAATTATTTTTTTTTTTTCAAAACTACTAATCATTTCCTGAAAATCTACTCCAAATCATAAAATAAAAAATGCAATAAAACTATGGCTTTTTTAAAACTTTTTTTTTAAATAGAAAAGCTTTTAATTGCCTTTATAAATAAGATTTATTAGGAACATTATTGCCTTAAGAAAATATTATTTTTTTTTAATGAATTTTTACAAAAATTATTTTTCCTTTTTTTTTTTTTTTTTTTTTTCTTAATTTTAATTATAATAATTTATAATATATAAATCATTTAAAATTCTGCATTACTTTAATCCACTTAGGTGGTATTGTTCTTAAGTGAAAAATATATTTACTAATCAAAAATTGAAAAGCTTAATACAACATATTTTACTCCAAAATGAAAATTTATATATATATATATATTTAATATTAAGTAACATGGCCCAATTTTGAAAGCATGGTCAACCATACATGACATTATCACAAAATAAAAGTGATGACTATAGTAAATTTAAAGTCAACATTCCTAAAATTAGATTACAGAGAATATTTTCCAACATTTTTATGATTACTGAGTACTTAAATTATGTTTTAACTGATAAAGTGACTGTAGAACAACAATAAACATGTCAGCACCTTATTAGTGCCTGTAAAGTGATTTGCAAATGGCAAGCACGTAATCAACGGGACTGTTTGTTTTAAAAATTCATTTTTCTGTTATTTTAAACTTGAAGTAAATAATATTTTTTTTCAAATCTGATTAATTATACTTTAAATCAGCTAATATTCCTCAAATAAAGTTTCAGAAAAGTATACTTTAATTTTGGAAGATTTTTTAAAACGAAAATTAATTTTTGTTTACAAATGTGTCAAAAATGGACGATTTTAAATGATTTTCTGAAAGTGACCAAAAAGTTGAGATTTCAATCAACATAATTTCTAATTGAATTACACCAGAGTATTTTGCTTACTGGAATTAGTAAATTTAATCATTTAGCTTTCAATTAAAGCTTAAAACAAAGCTTCAAGAATGCTTTTTCATTTTTTAAAATTCATTTTAAATTTTAGGTATCAAAAATTAGTAGAGGTACTTAGTTTAAATTGGATAAGTGAAGTGTGTATTCAGGGTTAGAACAGTCATCATTAATCTCTAATTCATGGCTGGGAATAAGTTAGCCATGGAAAAGGACTTTCATCAGGAATGAGGGATATGTGTCTTTGATTTTTGTTGATGTGGATTCATACTGAAGTCATCTGTCACCCTTGCTTAAAATGGAGAAGTTGATGGAAATCTTTGCTATGTTTGTTTTGCCTGTGAGATTAGTATTAAGTTGATAACAAACCATGATTCATCAAAGAATTTAAATAGTTTATAAACTTCAATGGAATTCAGCACATACTTACAGTGCTGTATCACCTATCATCAAATGGTGAAATTGAATGCATTGTTTCTATATTAAAAGATGCAATAAAGGAGATGAAAACTAAAGTCAATACAAACTGCTCTATTTAAAAACCAAAAGTCATTCTGCCAAATTATTGTTCAAGCATCATTTACAAACAGCATATTTCATTTGCTGAAACAAATTACATGTCATTGAATTTTGGGTGGGTGTTCAATATATAACACGAAAGACAAAAATGTTACATCCCTTGTGAGAATTTAGAGTTGGTGATCTTGTAAAGAATTTGGCAGTGAATACAGCATAGAATGGTGAGAAAAAGGGTTGCTATTAATTAATAATTGTAGGTATTCTTTTTGTATAGAGTTATCTGCCCTCAGTTTTGTGATGACAATATTAGGGTGCTGCATATTGTGAGAATGTTTTTAAGCAATTTCTCACATTACTTTATGGATGCATAAAATTTTCTAAAGTACAAATCCTGCAGGACAATTTATTGTGTCACAGAAGGGAATAATACATTCTCTCCTTGCAATAATTTAATTTTCATTTTATTGTACATTAATTAATATTTTCTCTTTCATCTTAATGATTGTAATTTTTGTATTTCTTTTTTAAGACTGCTTTTGACTTTTCTTAATCAGCAATTCAGTTTTTGTCAATTTGATTTCCTGAAAATTTTCTTGACTGCTTTGACTTGCAAACATCAAGAATCAATTTTTTTCCCCCCACTGAAAGTTTAATTCTTGGTTCTTTGTCTAATTCTCATATAAATTGGTAGCAACAGCTGTTCATTTGCAATTTTTTATGATGCTTTTAATCTAAATCCTTTATTTGTGCCTCTTTAGATCTTATCCATGTCTTTTTTTTTTTTTTTTTTTTTTTTTTTTTAAGATCATATCCATGTCTTTTTTAAACCATTTTGCTAACAGGTTTTAATTTGACAGAAGAAAACAAGTTTGAAATAATGAGAGTATTTCTGCTAAATGTAATAGAACTAATGTCAGTCATAATTTCTAAAGACATCAGCAAAAGGATCGCAACTATTCGAACTTGTTTCTCAAATGAAATGTTTTTTCAAATGATTGCCAGCAATGTGTTCACTTGTTACTTTGAATTAATGTCATTTCTGAACATTTCTTGAGCAAAATGTTATTTCTTGGTGTCACCTAAAATATTTGGATGTCTTTTTTGTCTTCAGGTAACTTCTTTGACTGGAGAGAGAGAATCCTTACTTTCTAAACAACATGAACTTGAAACAGAAATGGGTTCCCTTCGAAAACAGTTAGGTTAGTTTCTCTTTTGTTTTTTGATACTTGGTGAATTGGGTCTCTTCTTCTTTCAGTTAGCACTTTTGCTGATTAGATTTTCAATGTATACGTGAACCAACAAGCGAATAACTTTGACTTGAGGCAATAGTGTGATGCAATATGCCCCCACACAATTAGCTTAGACCACCTACAAAGTAAAGTGGACTGTGATTTTAACTGGGCTTGAAACACAAAAGTCTTATGACTGCATCAGCAGTAAACTAAACTTGAATGCAAACACCTGCTATCCACAGGTGAAAAAAGATAAACAAATGAAAACTTTTGTGATCAAGTGCCACTTGGTAGGAAGTTTTGGTCACTACCTTATAAAAGCAATCACAGTTAGAATGGTTGGTTCTGGGCTGCCTGTTAGGGAGTTGCAAACCACATCATTAGGTAAATGGACAGAGGGACAGTAGGTGAGAGTTGGCAGTCAAATTGACAGGAGAGAGAGAGAGACAGTTAAAGTAAGCAAGATAGAGCCAGTTCTTGCTGGATAAAGAGAAGATCTAATCTCTTGTGAAGGAAGACAATTAGCAGTGAAGATGTTCCAAGTGTCACTTATGTACCCACCTCCTGTCCAAACTGTGCTCAGTAAATCTGTAAATAAATAATCAAATATGTTGAAAACAGGATAAGAATTTTCATTTCTTGCCATGGCATTATTTCACCTTTAGTTCCTCTGTAGTGAATCTACACTGAGCCTTTCTTGGTTTTTGTAAACACCAATGCAAACGAGGAGAATTGAAACACAATTCGTGGTGATTTGTCCAGTTGGTGAAGGACTGACAGTTTCTGGTGTTATGGTTACAATAAAAATCTTTTATTTTGTTCTTATTATATTGTTTGATTTGAATTATAACTTATTAATAAATCCAAGTGACTTTCTTCTTCTTTTGAAGAATGAAGCCTCATGACAGAAACAACACTTAATGGACAATTCCATCTCCCTTCTCTGCTGCTCTATTACAGTCGCTGTGTTGGTCCCATTGCTTTCAACCAAGAAACTTCTATTTTAGCTGTTTATTTTATCAGGAGAAACTAATTTGGGCTAAAATATAAGAAATTTTTTCTTGCTATTTTTCTCACTGTAAATTCAATATTTGCTGTTTTTTTTTTTTCTTTTTTTCAAATATGTAAATTCACAATGGCTTATGCATTTTTGAAAAGCTGCTTTCTTATTGGAAGAATCCTCCTCTCTGGTCCTTGTAAAAGTTGGGATTGTGTTGCTTTGTTAAACAATTTTAAATTTTTACCATTTTAATAATTTTATTAGCAAAAAATTCTTATATTTTAGTGGTTAACTGGAAGAGTTTATATATATATATATATATATATATATATATAAATGAAATATTTGACATTGCTACACAAAAATTTGTTTTGTAACTTAAAAATTGGTCCTCATCAGGCAATGTTGGATAACTTATGAAAATGGGAAATCAGAAAAAAAAATTTGAAATTCCTTAAAATAAACCTTTTGTTAAATATATCTCTCTTCTTCACAGTATCTTAAATTTATATTCGTAACCTGATGCCGTCTGTGTTGACGTGCCTAAAAGTGTTAATTTATCTAGACTTGAATTATAACCCGTCTACCCATAACTTCTGACCTTATTTTCATTTTTCTATTTTAGCTTTGATTGGTTAATTTAAGACCTACCCACAAATGAGTTTTTTAATTATGGAATATTGGTTTTCCCCACTCATTTTTAATTCTCAAATGAGCTACTGAATTGTTTTTTGATTTCCCAAGTAAATCATTTTCATCATAAGTTATCCAACATTGCCTGATGAGGAACAATTTTTAAGTTCTGAAACATAGAAATTTTTGTGTAATGATGTCAAATATTTTATAATAAAAATATTATAATAATATTTTTCTCTATGTTGTATGGAGCACTTTTTGTAAAAAAGTAAATGCTAAGAATGGTGGATTCTTAATCTGTCTTTTCTTTCTTTTTATTTGAATATATCTATATCTATATAATTATTTATTTGAAAATTATAACATAAATATGTTATAAAATCACTACAAAAATAGCCATTTTGTTTCAACACTTCTGGTGTCTTATCAAGTGATGAAGACACCAGAAGTGTTGAAATGGCTATTTTTGTAGTGATTTTATAACATTTATGTTATAATTTTCAAATAAATAATTATATTTGCTTTACTCTATATTGAGCACTCTTTTAAGAATAGTATTTGTTGGTTATTGGAATTTATTCCGTATACACCAATCTTATACTTGGATATATATATATATATATATATATATATATATATATA
Source organism: Acanthosepion lycidas (assembly GCA_963932145.1). NCBI lineage: Eukaryota > Metazoa > Mollusca > Cephalopoda > Sepiida > Sepiidae > Acanthosepion > Acanthosepion lycidas. Next base: position 101,457,845 of record OZ010591.1, read on the forward strand.
TATATATATATATAAAAACAAACTTAAATTCAGATATTTTCTTTCTTCTTAGAGTTATTTCAGTTTTTATTATGTTGACAGAATGTATATGAATATAGTCTTTTGGAAACTCTTATTTGTTATTTATTCTCATGAAAATAATCACATTTCATGTCTGTTGTATAAATCTTAGCATTTCTTTTTGAGTAAAGCTGACATTGTTAAAGGTGGAACTTCTCAATGGTAACAACAATTTTAGTGAGAATTAACATTATCAAAGATGCTCTCTTGGCTTTTCATGGGAATGGCTTTGATGCTATTTTTTGAATCTCTGAATTGATGAAAGCCAAGCAAATAATCTGATATAAAGTCCCTCTATAAACATTTGTAGGGTTTCTTCATAAGGAATAATTGATTCCCTGTGATGTTTCTTTGCTTCAATGACAAATTTTTTTTTTTTTTAATTGCAGAAGAGGTAGAACATAACTCTACCATCAATCCGACATCTAATCTGCAAGTGGAAATTGAAAAATTACATTCAGATTATGAAGAAATATCAAAGAGGCATGAGGCTCAGATCAGAGACAATGCACAAATGAGTCGGTAAGAACAATATCAATTTTTCAACTCATTTGAACATTTCCATCTAGCACTGAGTGTCTTGGGGCACACAGTTTTTGGTGGAATGGAAATATCATTTATGAAATATTAAAAACAAAAGACAGCTTAATTGGTGTTTTGCTCTTGAAGAAAAACTTCAATTTCCAACAATGCAATTGATTTCTGCAGAACAAAAATTCCTCTTTCCATATTTTTGTTTTATACAATTTTTTTCTTAATCATACAGTAATAATAATAATAATAATAAAAAGAAATTATTTCATATTCTCTGACAATTTTTATCCCATTTTTTATTTCTTATTGCAATTGTAGGTTGCTTGAAGAAAAAGAAGATAAAATCATGGAACTGGAATCTACAATTACTCGGCTTGGTCAAGAGGCTGGAGATAAAGCTCAATTATTGGAAAGTATTCAGAGCGACAAAACAGCCTTAAGTCGAGCGCTCACACAAAACAAAGACCTAAAGCAGCAATTAGCAGAATTACAAAATGGATTTGTCAAAATGGTGAATCTTTTCACAAAATGATACATGCTACTGTTTTTTTTTGTTTTTTTTTTTTGTTTTTTTTTTTTTTTGTTTTTTTTCTTTAATTTTACTAAATTAATGACAGCCATCAATTGACAGTCTGATTAATTGTGATGAAAAACCAACTAAAATTCAGATGAACAAAATATTAGAAAAGTTAATAATTTATAATATAATTTTGTTCTAATGTAAAAGAATTTATTAAAATAAATCGCATATTTTCATGACTTTGAGCTTTTAGTGTAATTAGAAATCTACATCTAAATAAGATTTTTAAATTTTGCAACTTATTGAGAAATAAACGTTTTCTAACTGCAAATGTTGGCCTTTGTTAAAAAGGGGAAATAACTCAAATTCAATTTTAAAAATTACTTTACAATAACCATATTGAATTCTGAATTTGGGAATGAAGCCTAACAAAGTGCTGTTTTTTTTTTTTTTGTTGTTTGTCAGTTTTGTCTCTCTACAAGATGTTTCTATTTTTTTTAATGTTTACAGAGCAATGACAGTATGGAATTGATGACAAAATTGCAAACAGAAGAACACAGGTCACATGAATTGGCTTTGCGTTTAGCCCAGCAAGAAGATGAACTAAAGGATATGCGAGATGCAGTAAGTTCCTTTTTACTTACTCTCAAATAAAAAGGGGGAAAACACTGATTTTGTCTTTGTTTTGTTAGAAAGTAAAGGAAACTTTTATATAAAATTTGATCCCCAATTGAAAAGGAATGGCTAGCAGTTTCTGACTTGGTCAACCCAGGTTTTAAAAATATTAATTAGTAATTCAAAATTGTTCTCTGCCATTACAGATAATAGTTTTGTAGATGAGTTTAGATAAATTGGATTGAAGACCTGGATTCCTTTTCTTGCTTACATTTCGGCATTAATTTTCAAGTTTGTCTTTTGGTTGCCATCAAATTCACTGTTCACAATTGCTTCTAAGGTTACAAATAGAATTAATCTTTTTAGCCTCCTCAGCCTTTTGCTTGTATTAATATTTTGAGAAAGAAAAAAACATTACTATTTTTGTTTTTGTGTCTATTTAGTATCCAATCTTGCAAGAGGCTGATGAATTGTTTTGTGGTTATTTTTTCTTTAGTTGTATTTCAGTTATTATTTCCTACCTGCTATTACCACAATCTTGTTGCTATTACTTTTACAAACCCTATATTTCAAGTAGCAACATTGAAACTAACACTTCTTGTAAAATGCCAAAAGTCATTATGGTTGCTTTTCATCTTGAAGGCTTTTAGATTTTTTTTTTTTTTTCGAGTCTTTCAATCTTGTTTTCATGTGCTGCCCTTTCAGTTGATGTCTCGTGACTCCCAATTAACAGAGATAAAAAAAAGTGCTGATTCTGTACAGAAGGAAAACTATCAGCAGGAGCAAATTCAAGATCGCCTTCGGCATTATGAAGCTCAAGCTCAGTTAGTTGAGACTTTACAACGAGAACTCTCAGCTTCTCAGGTAACATTTTGCTTCCACTCTAGATTATTTCTCTTAAATATTAAACAAAAAGATGTTTAAAAAAATAAATATTAAACATTTTTATTTGTAAAATCTTTATCAAGCAAAACTTAATTCACATATTTGATTTTTAATTCAAAACTCTTGCAATTTTTGTTTGGGTCTTAAACTATTTCTTATGGAATCTGCAAAAGCATTTTGACAAAACTTTAAAACCAGTTTAATCTTAGCAAAATCCCATTTTTCTGTTGCTATTATGAAGTGCATACAGTCTTAGAATTTACTCCTCTTTATTTTGTTTTTAATCTTCAGGATATGATGGATGCACTCACTGCCCAAAATTCTGAGCTCAGGAATATGTTAGTAAAATCTCAAGAGAATAAAGACATTTATGATACATCTGCAACTGATGAAAGGGATACCATTGTAAGGATTTTGATTTTTTTTTTTTTTTTTTTCTTTTCTTTTATTCCTTGTCATGTACTTTGGCTGTGAGTTTGTCTTTTATGTTGTGTTGTCTTTTCCAGATGGACTCCCTCCAAGCAACAATTCGTCAATTAGAGGCTGAACGAAACCAGTTGATAGGAAGCCTCAAAGACCAACGGAATCTATCTGATGACCTCAGTGTCAAAGTAGCAGACATGCAGGAACAAGTATCTATGTCTAGTGAGTAACACATGGCACCAGCCATTTACTTTTAAAATCCTTCTTCTCTATTTTGATGCCTCTGCCTCCAGCCAGGCCTTTTGCTTGTTTTAACTCTTGTTCTCTCATGTGGCAGAAATTCTACTTTTGCAGACAAATAGGGGAGGGGTAAGGCATAAGGGAATTTTGAAGTATCACAGATTCCTTATGTTCATCTAATCCCTTGGAATGGTGTTGCACCATTATTTTTTTATTTTTTTGAATGTGCCAAATTGTCTGCTAACAAAAACTAAAATGATTAAAACAATAAATCTGCAATTCTGTTCATTCTGGCATAAGTTCATTGCTGTTTGAATATAAATGGAATTCTTCTTGAATAGGTTCAGAGTTCCTGAAGCCGTTTATATTAGCAGAGCATGATAAATTCAGTATATATATATATATATATATATATATATATATATATATATATATATATATAAAAACTTCATTCATGTTGTAACATAGTTTTCATGTGTTTTCTGCAAATATTTTCATGGTAATTATTCTGATGAACTTTCCTCTTTGGTACCTGGACTTTACGAATTTAAGTGCAGTACTAGATTGGTAGCTGAATCTCATCATTTTATGGTTGAAATGGCTCGATGTAACTGTAAGTTCTATGCTGACAGTTTATTTTCTCGCACTTCTCATTTGTGGAACTCTCTTCTGGCTTCTTGCATTTCAGGCAACTTTGATCTTCACAAATTTAAATGCAATGTCAATCATTATTTTTTTAATTCTTGTTCTTTTATTCTCCTTAATAGTATATTTTTGCATATTCTTTAAAATTCAGTAACCTTGTGTTTCAGTGGTTTGCCTTGCTTGGGGTAAAATGAGTTTAAAAAAAAAACTCATTTTGTCAGCCCCACTCTTTCTTCAAGTATTTGTTTTTCCTATCTTCCACAAAAGATGACATTTTGGTTTACTTTCTGACTATTTGTTGCTTGTGACTTTCCTCAAACTTTTGTAGTTTCAAGTTGATAAAGAAAAATCATGGCTTATGTCAGTATGCTAATAAAATAAGCACATTCCATCTTCCCTCTCGTTTGTAACCATTCACCATAATAAAATAAACGTTTTCAGTGCTAAAGCTGAATTAGTCAAATAAAACTTCATAAAGTTTACAAACTCGCCTTGAGGTTGGCTTTCCTATGCTGTTCATTGACAGGGGATTCAATTATGGCGGGGATTGTAAGGGACGCCTTCCCTTGCCTTACCATCAGTCTTCCCATCCCGTGGGTTGAGCACTGTCATAGACCCCGGGATCAATCAAATTTCCTTTGTGAGTGTCAATCGGCCTTGAAGATCATTTCTCGGTTCAGTGACCTTTCTCAGCCTAGGAGCATCTTTTATCAGGAATTTGTGGAGGAGGCCATGAATGATCCACTACGTGAGCAGCTTGCTTGTTGAGGGAGGAATTTTGCTCCTTCTGGTCTTGGGCGCCAGTGGTGGATTACCTCAGCAACCCTGCGTTTTGCTTAACTGGTGACTGTGCGACTTTGACAGAGAAGAAACTGCTTTGCACGCCATCTACCATTTTCCTTGGGTCCACCCTCTATGGGACCATATCGGCAAATTGACGGCTCGTCTTGCTCCTGAAAAGCTTGTGCTCATTGATTGTGCATACACATGTGACAATGTGTTGCCCCTATATTCTGGGGTGAAACGTATGGTGTTTCAATCATTGCTGGCCATGGCTTGAATGGTGGTTTGGATGACACGACAAGAGGAAGTCTTGTGAGGCAACTGTCTTTCTCATCAGTATTTTATTCGATTCTTTGAGCATCAGCTCATGAAGATTAGAACTGATAGAAAATGTTTGGTTTCGATAGACTTTAGCAAAAGGTGAGTGACTGAGGCGAGTTTCGTTTGTGCAAATGAGGCTAGCTTTGATTTTTCTCTTTTAGGTCTAACTAATTCACATTGGAGTGGTTTTGTGTGGAGCCCTCCCCTGGTCAGGCTAGACAAGCTTTGTGTACTTAGTTAATGTGAGTAAGTGTTGTTCCCGGCCTACTACTGACTACATCTTTGGTTATGATCCAAGTTGAGATTCCCAACATCCCCAGTTGGTTTTTTGACCTCCTTTCATCTTGACTGGGTCAGCTTTATTTATTCCCCGTGTCTGTATATATTTTCTTCTTTCCCTCCACCCTTAGCGAGAGAGCCTCTTGATTCTGTCATAGGGCAGAATACAGAAACTTCATTTTTTTTTTTTTTTTTTTTTTTTTTTTCTCCTTAGGGCTGGAGGGTCCAACTAACAGCAGTTATCTTTAATTTGTTTGTTTTTATATTTTAGTTTGGTTCATCCCCTCCCCTCTCATTTTAGATCATGTACAAATTTTTATGTATTGAATTTTCTAATCATGAAATGAATCTTTTCTGTCATGGGGTGCGTTTTTTAGGTTCCCCCTGAATGTATGTGGTATTATGGTATATGGAGGATTGATTGTCAATGGATGAGTTTTTTTGTAGTGAATGTAACAATTGTAACGAATGAATGGGTCGTGAATCAGATTAGCTACGTATAGGGTAGTAAGTGACGACCAGCCTCATTCCGCCTTTTGGTGTATTTTACATGATAAATCTTCATACTCTACTAATTAGAGTTGATGCAATATTACGGTCAGAAGTACACATTTAATAACCCAACTGGAACACAGAAGAACAGGGGAGGGAAATGATTAGTATTACTTGATTATATATTGGTAAAGTCTGGATTAATTCCCCAGTTTGCAGTGGGCAAATTACTTTTCAAATAGTTGGGTTTTTTTTTGTCTTCATTATTCCTCTTTTTTTTTCTTTTTTTTTTTTTTTTTTTTTTTCTCAGCCTATTAAATTACAGGTTATTAAACTTTCTTTCCGTTCTCTCTCAAAGTGCCAGGTGATAGTGGTTGTGTGTCTGTGGCACTCTTCATTCCACTGAAATGAAAAATCTCAACTTTTTTTAAGCAACTAACTGAATAAGTGCTCAATAGCAAAGAGAGTTGCCTATTGAGTGATGTGTATCTGAAACCAAGTATAGAAATGAAAAAAAAGGCAGTTAAAGTTAATGCAACGCAATCTTTCTCTCTCACTTTCTCTCCATTCTCTCTCCCTTATTAATACCATAGACTTAATTGTCAACAGAATCCCATTTTTCTTCTTTTGATTGCTGTTAGGAAGTAAAAACCTTTAATAATAATAATCCAATTTTTTTATTTCTTACCAGTCAACCCTGATGAAAATATTGTGAGTCGTGCAGAATTTGAAAAATTAAAGAAGACTATGGACATGATTCAGGTAAATATTTTAGTGTCTTTCATTTTTATCAGATAAGAAGTTATATATTAGTCGAATAGAATTTAGTATGCTGTTACAAATTGAACATGTTGAGTTCTTTTCTGTTTATTAGGAGAAATACACACGAGCGATGAGAGATAAGGCTGACTTGTCTGATAAGGCTGACCAACTTGAGCATTTGGTGCTGCAACTCCAGGGAGAAACAGATACAATAGGTCAGTATAACTTTGCGGCATTTTCCTACTTCCTGATGAAATGCCAACTTGAAACAATGATGCAACCATCATTGCAAAAGAATTGTCACTGCTAAACCAATTTGAAAATATCCATTTCAAATGTTGATTCTAGTCGAAATTATTTGAAACACTTTTTGATTTTCACTTTACTAACAGGTTCTGACATCTACCTGCTCATGAACCTCACCCCTCCCTGATATTTCTAGTATTTCAGCAATTATTTTGGCTGAGAGTCATTATTTGCCAAAATTAAGTTAAGAATAGGGTCGACAATTTCAGGAATTTACACTGTTAAAGACCTCTCAGACTGTGCTGCACCTGGGGTCACAAAATCTTCATACTACATGTAGGGTGATCACTTCTTCACAATTGACCCTGATGTTCATTTGTTACCCAATGTTTGCATCTTACACTCACAGATTCCCTTTGGACTTTGATTTTGCAGGAACAGGAACACCATTACATCTTGAAAACTTGAAAATTTTCCATTTTAATTCACTCAGTGATTTGAATAAACAGATTCAGAAATAAGTGCAAATAGAAACAAAATAAAATTAAGCACTTCAGCTACAGTGAGAAAAAAAATGCTTAGAATTTTGATAAATAGATTACATTTTTCTTTTAATTGTTTTGAAGCAATTTAGAATTTCTTTTTTAAAATGCTTTCTATTAAACTTAAAAGAAAAAGATGAGACATCAACAAATTAAACTGCTGTTGTGCTTAATTCTCCAAATGTTGCCAAGAAAAAATGTTTAGCATGTTTGGCAGCCTTGAATCACTTGATTCTCTAATGGCCTCATTGATTGAAACAAACTCTTTTTTTAAATCATAAAACACTCGTTTGACTTTATTTAGAATAAAAAGGCTGCTTTTAAATTGATTACTTTTAATGAAGTGAAATGTTTTTCAAGTTCTCAAATAGTCGTGTGTGTGTGTGTGTGTGTGTAAAACTTTGATGGCAGAAGAGAAAGAAAATACTGAAAGACATGTTTGATCATTTTGTAAGTAAATTGATTTCATGGTTTGATTGTTTCTTTGCAGGAGAATATATTTCTCTCTATCATCACCAAAGAGCCTTATTACAGCAGCGAGAGTTTCAAAAGAATGACTATATTTCACGGCTTGCCAAAGACAGAGAAGACTTACAGGTTTGCTCATTTATTTACTTTGATAGGCTTGAAAATCTCTTGTTTGCTGGGTGAATTGAATTTTCTTCTCTACAAAATAGGAAAAAATACTTTGTAGGTTGAACCTAAAGAAAGGACGCAAAAAGATGTTCACTTGAAATGAAGAAAGATCACCAGTCAGTTTGAGTAAAGAAAACTAAAGAATCCAAGGGAGGTTAACAAAGTTAGCTCCCTTGCATTGATAGGTAGATAGAGCCCCACACAAAAACTCTTGTAGAACAGGTTCCGACATATATCGACGTCTTTTTGACATGTATATATTTTTTTTTTCTGTTTTTGCTGCTTGTTGGCAGCTTCAAGTTATTTGGATGTTGAAAACTGACTGCAAAATTTCTATCCCTTGCCTTCAGTTGGTGAGATTATTCTCAATTATTTTATTATTTCCAATGAGAACTTATTTAATGCTTTTGTTGATGTAATTTTGTTGTATTTCAGGGCAAGCTCTCCAAGTTGCAAGGTCTTGTGGTGCAGATGTTTAGTGAACGAGGAGTTGACGCAAAGAATTTGATTAGCCACACTGAAATATTTCACAATTGTAATGAAAAGATAAATGAACAGAAAACAGAGGATATGCAACGTTATCTTCCTCCCCCACCTCCAGTGATTAATGGGGAAGGAAAATACCCAGAAGGTGCGTTGTTCAGTATTTCAATAAATCTCTTTCTCTAGGAATACAACTGAATTGAAGCTGTTATTTTAGGTTTGGTACCATACTCCCAACAACTCCAGGGTCACATCTGAAATATCAATTGCTGTTGAGAGAGAACTAAAACCTTGACATTGTCAAACCAAAAGTGAATGTAAAGAAAAATGTTATTTTGTATTTAATTTCAGGTAACGTAAATATTGTAAACATAGTTAATTTTGTTTCAATTAAATTCTTTTGTATTATGTTGTCTTTCCTTGTTTCAGCTGCTCTTGACTGTTTCAAAATCTGATCATTGGGCTGTGTACATCCTTTCTACAGAAAAATGAAAGATCAGTAAAAGAAATTTGACTTTATTCTGTGTTTGCATTTCAGGCAGCTGAAAAACACTTTAATTCCCTTTTTCTTTTTTCTTTACTTGAAACCTGTACATTTTACATTTTGGTGTGTAAAATCTGACTTGTTGTCTTTCTTCAGACTGGCCTGATTACAGCAGCTCCAACTCATCCGAAAGTGTCGTGGAAACTATTGTTGGTGGAGAGGCATTTGAAGGAAATGTACCTCCTTCCTCTGCTCAACAACAGTCATCCACTTCTATGCCTCCAACGATCTATGATACAAATGAAGAATCTGCACAGGTTGAAAACAATCAGACGGCTAAAAAGATCATGGATTTGTTTTCTGAGATTGATAGCAACTTGTGTGATACAGTTCCATTTAATCGTAAGTTCCTGCCCTGCAAATATTGTAAAGGAAGTGTGCAGGACTTGTAGGGGGAGGGAAGGGGGAGGGGTTTCCTATTTATAGATGTATATTATATATACATATATATATATTATATATATACATATCTCATACACAAGCCATTATCAGAAGAAAGAAAAAGTCGATTCTTCAGAAACTCTAATCATTTCATATGCAAACTTTTATGGCAAATTGTTGGCAATAAAGTGTTAATAAAGTTTCTTTTTTTAGTGTTGAACTTGACCAGAGGATTTGACTTCTTTACCAGAATAAGTCTACCTCAATTCTAGCACCCTACACTTTTTTTTTTTTTTTTTTTTTTTTTTTTTTAGTCTGTGGTCTATTGATTGGAATGAAAAGAGAAAATCTGAGATTGCATACATAGAAAGCAGAGACCGAATAGGCAGTCAGTTGTCTCTTTAGAGCATGACATGGAATTGCATCTTCCATTCTGTTGCTAAGTCACTTGAAATCTACAGCAGTTTTAGTCATTAATAACAATTACCGTAACTGTGATAACGAAATTTGATTTCATTTCCTTTTCTGATGTTTCAAAATAACAAATGATATGGAAATAACTCCCTTTGTTCAAAGTAGCCATTTTGTTTAGCTGCATTGTATAAATGCTTTTGTATGTTATAAGTGTTCATAAGTGGAAAATTGAAAAGATTTCAGTGCCTTTTGAAAGTTTTGACCATTTTCTCAAGTGGAAAATGGTTATGAAAAATTTTTTCAACTGTTGTAAAAGTGATCTCTTTAAAATAGGAATCTTAAAAAAAGAAATTGAATCAATTAAATGTCATCATCAATGAGTTTTTGTCTGATTTAATTGGATGGTAGAAAAAAGAATTTGAATGAAATCTGTCTTAAAATTCTCTGTGGTTAATTCCAGAAGGCTTTATTTGTTCTTTCTGATGTAATCATATTTTTTCTTTCCTTTTTTGTGGTGATTATTTTCAAACAAGAATGCTGCCATCTGTAAAGAGAAATTAGGATTAGAGTAGAATTTTATTTTTACAAAGCAACAACAGTCATAATTAATTAACATGTCATCTTTCTCTGATTGACATCTGCATATTAAACAAGAATTGGTATAAAAATAAAAAAAAGAATTAAAATTATTTTGCTCTTACATTTACAAAGATAGAAAAGATCTCTGTGTGTGTGTGTGTATACTGCTATTTTTTTCTGAAGTTGATGTCTATAGTTTTGAAAGACTTGCCTAAGGTCTACATTCCTGTTTCTTTATTGAAATACTGACAAGCTATGTTACCAAGCCAGTCTTTCATTAAACAAAGTAATTATTTCTTGCAGACACTAGTTAATAAAATGGAGACAAAGCCTTTAAGTAAAAATGTTATCTCCATTTTTCTCAATTAAAAATGAATTCAAATAATAATCAACTTAAATAAAATGACTATTTATTAGGAATTGACTTTACTATTTTTTTTTTATTTTTTATTTTTTTTTGACAAATATTGTTCTATAGTTTAGTAACTTTGATTACTGTTTGAAATGATGCATGTTTGTTTCTTCTTTAAAGTAAAAAAGATGACCCAAAACAATAAACACAAAAAGAGGATTTTTCATTGCATTCCTTACATCTAAAAATAACACCTCCTGTCAGAGTAGAAATTTGCATATTTATCTTGAAAATCATTGTTACATTATTTTTGTGGCCTTGTGCCAGACTAAACAAAGATTAGTAATTATTTACTAGAATTGCTGGGATAAATTGTTTCTTTTCTAAATTATGTGCCTACAGGTACAAAATAATGAGATTTATCTGTCATGAAATTTTTTTTTTTTTTAAAAATCTTTTCTATATTGTAAATAAATTCTCTTTGGTATTTAATAATAGAAAAATTCAAAATGATTTGCATTTGTGTAACCATTGCACACCCACCCAACACCAATTCTGACATTTGAAAAAAAAAAAAAAAAATACCTAGTGGCAACAAAATATCTGTTTTGTACCAGAAACTTAAAAACAAAACTCTGCTCAAACACACACCCATACTAGTCAAAGTAAATCTCCAAGAATCTGGCAGTGAATTGTATTATGTAAAAAATCCTGGCGTTGCAGGAGTCGAAAGTATAAAGCGGTATTTTCAATGGGTTCGCATTACTGTATATATATTTTTTTTTTTTTTTTTTTTTTTTGGTATGTAGATAGGAGACAGGTCAAGTAAATAAGGGAGAATAGGGTAGAAACTTGAAGCATGAAGACTTACATTTGTCCTGCAGCAGGATAGACCCCCCCCCTTTTCACTTTTTGGGTGCTGGTCAAAAAGTTTTCAACTTTTGGCTGGATCAGTTCCAAATCCTCACAACAATAAGATTCTATCAAGATCATTTTGTAAGGAGTAATGGATTAATTACAATATCAACAAATGGTCAGGACTCTTGTGGGTGAAGATTTGCTTTGGGTAGGGGAGCAGGTTTGTTAACTCAAAGGTATGTTTCTTATGATCCTATGGAAGTCACTTTCTGTTAACAGTAAACAATAAAAAAAAAAAAAAAGTTGTTTCTGAAATGAGCAAATTGCAGTGTCAAAGTGTACCATTGTTATGCTGTATAACATCTTCATTTTCATTTTGATGGCTCTTTTCACATCTTTTGGGTGTTGTATCAGATCCCCCCCCCACACTCTCAGCTTTGCTCCTAATGCCTGAATGTTTGTTTCTGGATAAGCCACTGTGGCTGCTCTCAATTTTTTTAATTGTTGAGTGATGACTTGCAACCATGACCTGGCTCAAAAGAAGTGAATTGGAACCAATGACTCCATCGTCCAATCACTGTTGATATTACACATGGCTTTTGGCAGCACACAAAAGCTGAATATGAACACATGCAGCTTGACAGCATGAAGATCACATTTTATTCATCTATTATTTTATTATAGCATAATGAAAACAAAGTAACAAAAAAAAAAAACAGCCATCATTCAAAGGATATTTAGAAATGTACAAGGTTCTATGCAATAAACAATTAACCACTTTTTATGCCAAACAAATAAAAGAAAAAAAAAAAGATAAAACTTTCAACTTTTAAGGACTCAAAGACAACTTTTGTCGATTTGCTTTATGAAAACTCAAAGAAATTGAGGAAATAATGGATTCTACTTGAAGAATCTTGCATGGGCGGCTCTTTTGGCAAAAATTGGATTCCAGTTATAAAAGTATTGTGGAATAAACATCTTGGCTATCTCTGTTCAAATCTTGATGTAGGAAGTGGGCCATTGCTTTCTCCCATCCACTAATTATAATAATGTGAATGTTATGCATTTCTCTTTTGTGAAATGCAGAATATTCACAATATGAAAAAAAAATTGTTACAGTATATATATATACACACACACACATTCCTGTAAGAGATATGAATGATGGTTAAATATATCTTTGAGTATTAATTGGTATTTTTGTTGCTGTATATTTGTAAATCATTATTTTTATGAATTGAAATAAATTAATTCCTTCAAAATTTTCATTAAGAAAAAGTTCATCTGTCTTTCTGGATTAACCAAACCTTCTGTTGTATGCAAATTCAATTCTGTTGTTTTTCTTACCACGTTTTTCTATTTATGATCTGATTATTCTTTCAGTTGTTGTTAAGTCAAAACATTTTTGCATGATGTGTGAAAATCTTGTTGATTTACACCTGAAAAGCCATGAAAAATGTAAACCTAATTTGATTTGTATCAAATAAATGCAAAATTTGTTTCTGGCAGTGTAAATGGGTTGGGGGTGAAAGAAGGCTGATCTTGTGGGGAAATAAGTCCTTTTATGGCAATGGATTTTAGGATGAATTGATGTCTGTTGAAGTTCAACAGATGATAAGCTAACCTTATAGATCATTGTTAGTGACTTTAATTCTCCTTGAGTATTTTACTTCTTTGACTTTGTGCCAGACTAAACTCAAATATCTGTATTGAAAGACAGAAAGCCACAATTCTTATGTTTCTTTGCTTGTAACTTTGTTAATGGCCAAACATTTTAAAAAATCAAGTCAGTTTGCATTGGCAGTTCAAATGATCACAAACTTTAAAAAAATAAAAGTTACCTCTGCTTATACAGGTATGAGAGAATCAATTCCATCATGGTTAGATATAAGTCCATTTATACAAGGTCCCTGAAAAAAAATGAGGTGGGTTGGGTGTGCAATAAAGTGGATGTTTGGTTAAAATGTCAGAATATGGACATGTGGCAAATTTGACAAGATAACCTTTAACCTAGACTTTCATCCCACCACCATCACCACTATGTAGTGAATATAAATTCTTTTTTAGTGCAAATTTAATATATACTAAGCTCCTTATTCTGACTATAGAAACCTTCTCCACCTATTTTATGAAGGTTCAATTACTTTGTACTTGTGGCCAGTTGGTTTTCCACACACAATGTTAGTTTGACTAATTTTCATCCAGCATGTAAAAGTGAGGTTTCAATTTAACAATTCAAGCCAACAATTTAAAAAAAAAAAGGGAAAAAAATATGTTGATTTTGTTTGAAATTTTAGAGATACTTAAATATTCTGATAGATTCATTAACATTATTGATCACTTGGCACAGAGTCTATTGGTCTCCTGCCTTTTAACCTGGTTATAATGTCAGTATTTGTAAGGGGCATGTGAGGCATTTGAAGAAATCAATTCGAAAACCCTTTTTAGGTTAGCCAAAAAACTAAAAAAAAACACATTCAATGAACTCTGGTTCTCTAACCTGTGTTTGTTTCCTCATCATCTAAATTAGCGCAAATACCAGAAGAATTTGTTCATTAATATGAAATTATTTTTTATACAAAAAACCCCAAAACGAACATGGATTCTTGTCTTAAGATTTGACTTGAACATTGGCCAGTAAGAAAATACTGATGGAAAGTGCAATTACGATCCCCCCCCCCCCCAATCTCCAAATAAAACTGATTTTGATCTGGGTACAGTATTTACATGTTTGTGGGTAGTAGATATTCTGACACTTCAAATTCTTTGGTTATCTTATGATACAGTAACACCATCTGTGTCAAAGCTTTAAATAGTGGCACTTGCAATAATATTGTATTGCAAATAGGTGTCATGCCCCAAATGCACAGACCTGCTCCTTCTATTGAGTTCTATTTGAGGCAGAGGCAGTGAAGAATGAGTCTACAAGAGGTTGGCTTACTACACATGTTAGATACTATACATTGGTAATGTTTCACTGTTTCCAACGGTGGTTATATGAACATTTCTCGATATGTCGACCTGGTTTTGGATGATCTGTTTTTTTACAGATTCTTACCAAGACTGATGTCTTGTACGGGAAATGCCAGACTGAACAGAGCATCTACAGCACAGATCAAAGTCAATGAAACTCTCAAGTAGATTAAACAAAAACTACTGATAATTGTTTATTTGCAACTGGACTATAGACATGTCTCCTGAGCTTAACTATTTCAAAATGATCATTAGGAAGGAGTGCTTGAAAGGCACCTGTTGGTCACCAGTGATATGAGTAGGTTCTATCTTCATGCAAGTGTGATAATTGTTTGTTTGTGTGGGGTATAGACTTGGGTGGGAGGCTCAATATCTCCTAAAGAGTATGCACATGTGATGCAGGCTCACCCATAGACCATATTAATCATAGTGTGACTTGCTATAAGTTACAGTTCTCTCTCTTATATTTTTGGAGAGAGCATTAGAAGAATGCCATCTCCAAGCAAGGCAGTTACTGAATATGAAACAATGAGGAAAAAAAAAAAGAACAGGAATTAAAAAGATAGAAGGTATTGATTGACATTGCATTTAAAGTTTTGAAGATCAAAACTTTACTGGAAAGAAAGAAGCTAGAAGAGAGTCCCACAAGCATGAAAAGAAACTGTTAACATAGAAAATATGGTTACATCTTGCTGGTAATGTAGTACTGTGTTTAAATTCATAAAGTTTAGTTATCAAAGAGGAAAGCTTGTCAGACCAATTACAGGGAAAATATTTATTAAAGAGGCTGAGGGAAGCCATGTTATGGTGGTGGGAAAGTGACTTTTCTTGCAACAAAAAATGGTATTTGCTCTTTCTGCAAAATAATGCCTGCCCACATGATGCCCATACTTTTCAACATGCTCTGCAAGATATTCAACAACTCTAATGATCACCAGGTCTATCTTCATTGAATATTCATGAGACACCATTGGACTTTTAGTTCATCTACTACTGTTATATTGTTTACAGGTGCATAGCAAAATGGTGTTTTGCATCTGTCTAATTACCTGTGAGAGTACAGGCTTCTGAAGGATGATATACAGTGTCTGTATGCAATCTGAATATTGTTGATGTCCTTTAGGAAATTGTGAGTATATAGATCTGTATTTATGATCATTTATTATAATCTAGTTACATTACCTATATATATTTAATCTTGAGAAATTGAAACATTTAATTTTATCATTAGTGTATGCCACCACAGGACAGGCTGAGAAGAAAATGTTCATGACTATATATTTGCCCCTGTCAAGTAGTTTGATAATAGCTGTAGCAATTTATTGCAATTAATATTGCCTGAATAGCCAAGTGTTTACTTACCTCCTTATATCTCAAGCTACCTTAAGAGAAGTGGATTTGTGCCTTCCCCAGGCTATTAGTGTTAAATGAACATTAACCACTTCAACTAGAATTAGAACTTGAAATGTAAATTTTATTTCCTATTCCTGTATCCATTTTGTCAAATCTGCAGTTTTGTCTTTTGGTCATTTTTCGTTTGAATGCCATGTCCATGAAAGGATGGAGACACAGCTTTTGCCAAAGATTTGTTGTCTTCTGTGAATTGCTATGACTTCTTGTGAAAGATTTTGGAATGATTTCTCCTTTTTCCAGAGTTTTTGAATTCTAAGTAGTCCATCTCTTAAGAGATTCAAATTTATTCTGCAATAAATGGAGGTAAGCTGGAAGAGAAATGGGTTCATGCTTTTCTCTGTCATTCGTGCGAAAATGATCGCAACAGAATAGCTCAAAATTTGAACTCAAATCGCCGATTCTCCTCCTATAGTCGCTCTCCATGCTCATTCACTATCCCATACGATTGAATCACTTATTACTTGATATATTAATGTGGGCTCCTTGACATTTTCTAAGCTTCATCAGTTTTCATTTATTCATTTTGTTACAGTCAAAATTGTAGAAAAGGTAACATGCAGCAAATTGTACTGCTTCTCGAACATTTTCTTCACTTGACTATTGTTTATTGTTCTCTTATAATCGCATAATCACTTTTTAAAGATGGACTGAAAGATTCCTATTGGATCAATATCTGCAGAGGCTGAGGTTATTTCATTAATTTGGTGCTTTTGAATTTTTTTTCGTAAAGCCGACAATAGGTAGTTTCTATAATGTGAAATACCATTGTCTTGTTCAAATATAGTTTAGCTTAAAGCTTCTTGAATTTGACCGGCACCACTTTTTTAGAGCTTAGAATCATTCTCTACATTTATCTTGATGCCATCGTCAAATTTGCAGGGACCTTCTATAATTTTATTATCCCAAACATTAGTCCATTTCCCTACTGCTGTCTTTTAAATCGGCTTCATTTCCTATTTCTATGATGCATTCAACATCTATCCCAGGTCCATCCAATGTAGCTCTATTCACCATTAAAAGTTATTGAGAAATCAATCTTCATGTACTTATTCGCCCAACTTACACATTTCTCTATTTGTAATGTTTATTTAAAGGTATTTGTTTCATGTCTTTAATACGTCTTGTTGGGGTATTTTTGTATCTCTTCTGTGTTTACATTCGTAATAACAACTTCTTCAAATATTTTCTTGCAGTTCAATACATTTTTCTTACTTATTACTCTTAATTTTTCTCAAACCTCTTTTATATTCTTAAAGTCCATTTCTTGTTCTTGCTAATGTTTTGTGATCTCTGATCAAATTCTTTACAATTTCCAAACTTTTGCTGCCATTACTCAATAACCTTACATGATCTTGTTTGTATTTTGAGGTTATATTTTTCTAATGACCCATGGCAATCTTCATATATATCTGAAATTTTAAAAATAAATATCAATAACTTTACTATTCAATACATTCATTTACAATATTCAATACATTCATTTACAATATTCAATACATTCATTTACAATATGATGAATAACCCTCAAGTTATATAATACTTATAAAAAGTTACATAATAAAATCTTCTATCACCAAATAAGGTATTTTAAGGATGAGACACGGTGGAGTAATAGATAACGGCTCAGATTGAGGAATCGGACGCATTACATTCACTTACCCTTGGGAAAGGTATGAATCCTCTCCTCTCTCCCCACCTAGATATGGGTAAATAGGACAGACTGGGTTCTATAGCCTTGGATGGCAACCTATCGCGGGAAAAAAATCTGCCTGGTCAGTCATGTATCAAAAGATACATGATCGCCTAAGCTTGTATCACGCATGGCATATAATGAACGAAATTTTTTTTCTCCTATGAACATGGTATTGGTGGCATATTTATTACAATGTATTCTGAAAATTTTACCAACATTGATAAACTAATGCCAATTTTATTGTGACAAAAATTGATTGGTATAATAAAATCTGGTATGGTATAGTAATTTTTCAAGCTTAGGTTGGATGTGGCACAAGGCCGAAAGTAAGGGGTACCCAGTGAGGATTGAACTCACTACTCAGTTGTAATTGTTCTAGCGAGACAAGCTTGCTAACCATTACACCACTCTGAGGTGCCCAAATCTGGTATGGTATATATAGTTAGCAGTTTAGTCTTGGAAGGCCTTATTAGCGAGTTTGATCCTTACTGAATTCTCTGCCAATATGGCTCCGTGCCCGAACCTGTTAGCAGCTGCTTTGATATTCTTTCTTTGTTTCTCTCCTAATGCCACAAACATTTACATTTCGCTCCCATCCTATTTTAAACAATAAACTCTTAATGTTTAAATGAATTAAATTCTTGAAGTGGCCATATTTGGCCTGAGAGGTGCCTGGTCCAGTTCTTACGAGCCAAAACCAAATGTTGTTCGTAGTCTTTGCACCTGGGCGATGATTAAATTGCGTTTTTTTTTTCTTTTTTCCTCTCATTCCGTCCACACACACACACACACACATATTAAATGATAGAACTAAGCATTAGAGTAAATTTCTAAACAGTAAACGTTGGTTTACAGTTACCATGAGTGGTTGGCATGTCTGCTACTCGGGAATAGAAACCGGTTTGGATTTCACCGCGCCATTAAATATAGGCGAACAATCCTATTTTTGCTTACGGCTAATTTTGTCCGCCAATCAAGATTTGGCGGTACGGATTGTACGCTGGGGGTCGACTTTGGCTTTATCTTAGACATACTATCATTTTGATTGCCATCTGCTATTATATCAAGATCTTTACGCCAACCGCATTTGAATTGGGTTGGTGTTGTTAAAAGATGATCTTTAGAAGTAAGATGATATTTCTGTAGAGTTCATAAATGTATTTTTCTCGTTTTTATGTCTTTTGTGTTTTTGTTATTTAATCTGATACCCCCTCCCCCTCCAAAAAAATTGTCACTTTATTCGCAACGTAGATTTGGATCAGGCTTAAAAAAAAAAAATGACCACAACTGGGCGAGACTGTCAGCGTTTGTCGTTTTCTGACTTTATGCTTGATTAAATTTCAGTGACCTTTCAAATCATTTCATTAGCCTTCGTTATTCGATTAGATTGCCAACCCTGAGAATACAATATTAGTAAGGGAGCGATACTGTCATGGCTGGATAGTGCGAATCATTGGCTTGCATGATTTTAGAAAAGATACGTTCTCTGTGAAGCCAAAGATTTTCACACGACATTTTACCAATTCACCGTAACGCTATAAAAACCATCCATCAATGGTTGCAACTAATTTTTCTTTGATTATCGATTTTGTCGTGATTTTCGTAGTGAAATGAAATAGACAAGTTAAAAACGTAAAGAAACAAAAATGCTTTATGCGATTTTGCTTTTCCCTCGAAAAAAAAATGCTAAAATACAACTTTTCTTTTAGGTGTAGGATAATTTCTGAATTTGATAACAGTAACACCGTTCTTTAAAGTTCGTTTATAAAATATGGAAAGTGATGGCTCTTCATCCTGTCCACACGTTGGGGTTTGATTCATTGGCTGACTTTATTTCTAATGTTGAATTTTTTTTTTTTTTTTTCGCTTAAGGTGTTTTTTTTTTGTTTTGTTTTTCACAGCGAAAAATTCTTTCGTTCCATTTTGTTTGAATGATTTTTTAAAATGTTTGCATCTGTTGACAAGTAGCAAGCACCGTTTACGAATTAATGGGGTTTTATAAACAAAATCGGCACGCAAATTGGCTTGTGTTTATGGCCCAGATTCAGTTTTTATTGAAAGTTCCACTCGACTTCATTTTTGTTTTTCTCTTCTTTTTCGGATGAAGAAGCCTTCTTGTCTCTTCTTCACACATAGTAGTTTTAATGAAGAGTAGCTCTTGATTCGCTTCGGTGAGATTGCCCATTTGTCGATGGTTTTCCATCTACAACCCTACAGAAATGGGTTTTTTACTACTCGTTAACCATTTCCAATGAAAACATAGGTCGGGCTTACACCGTACACGCAAGCCTTCAATCTGCCACTGGGTAGCATGCCATTAATTAGCATTTACTGTTGTCGGGTCGCCGGCATATTCGTCTCGGCAATGTTACAAATAGCGGACCGTTAGAAGTCCACCGGTGGCTGCCACTACAGGGCCACTGGTATTGCCATCAACGACTTGCATGTAGGGACGCCTGTTGTAGAATGAATTATATTTGTTTAAAACATGTTTATTCAAACATTTACTTTGCTTAGTTTGGCATAGGGTCATAGAGGATTCTACGGCCGAACTGAATGTCTAACAATAGTTCTATGCTAAGCGCCTCAAAATGTAAAAACAAAAATGGCTTAGATTAAATATGCTTTTAATAAGGAAAATTGGGAGCGTAAAGAAAGGTAAATATGACGTGGTAGTTTGAATTCTTGCAGCAAACGACGCTCCCTTGTCTTGGTATCCTCTTCTACCGAGAATTCTTTTGCCGACTTCGCACATTTCCTGGTCAGACGCACCATCGTGCGTAACCAGAAATCGGATGACAACAAAACACGATATTGATATTTGATTAACAAACAAGAAAGCGTAGTTGATAATAGTTTGTTGTTTATTAGCATTCCCAACGTTGTCAGTAAATGCTAAAAAAAAACAATCATCTTTAGGAATTATTTTGAGCGAGAGAGAAAGAGAATGAATATATAGCGCAAAGGTAGGAAAATAATTTATTTTTTAATAATCAAAAAGTTTTGTGACTTGGGAGAGAAATAAATGAAAACAACTGAAACGAACCGAAGTAAAACTGAAATCAAAGTGAATAAAAAAAATTAAAAGTAAAACCATAAAAACAACTTCAAGGGGCGGGGGTAATTGACCAACGTTTTCTCTGAGCAGGATACATTTAAATAGCAATATTATTACTGAAACCAAATTCAGTTGGTGTGTTTTCGTCACCTTCAGACAAAGAATTCGAGTTGGGCAAACCATTCTTTTCAAACTTAAACTTCCTAGACAGCAGCAAAAAAAAAAAAAAAAAAACTGTTACTGCCATAATCAATCTTGACATGGTTTTAATCAATTGTGTGAATCCTTCATTATGTGAGAAGGTGTGAATGAAGGGAAGATTCTTTAGGTTAATAATAATTTTTAAAAATGAAGTGTTTTTGGACGGAAAAATCCAGATGAAAGATGTCTTTTTTTTATTTGGTATTTAAAATGGTGTTCGGGTGTTTTGCTGCAAGATCGTCTTGCAAACTACGACTAACATACCAAATTTCATCATCGCCCTATTCTCTATATTTGTAGCTTTGTTCCTAGACTAATTTAGTTCAGATGGAATCAAAGATGGAATTATAAAATATGCGAATTACAATTAAAACAAACAAAACAAAACAAAAAAAAAAACGGTTTACACAGGTTTACACTTTACAGAATCGACTTTGTTGTTTATTTCTTCCCCGGCAATCTTCGTAATTGAAAGAGAAATGAGAAGAAAAAAATTGTCCCGTGGAAATTAGAAACTCTTGAATAGGAAAAACATAACTGTCTTAAAAAGAGGAATAATGTGTCGGTCTTTATTTTGTTTTATGGACGGGGTACTGAGAAATGGAATCAACAGGACAACATCAAACAAATTTACAAAATTGATTTCTATTTCATTTACAAGTTGAGAAGAAAACAAACTTTAGAAAGCATTTTTATATTTGGTGCTTTAAAAAAAAATCACAAACACAAACACGAAAAATAATTTATTTAATTTTTGAAGTTCAACAAAAATAGTTTTTATTATTTTATTTTTATATTTTTAAATAAATTTGTTACTTGGTCTAATTTAGAAAATATTTAGAGAGAAATTTGATTACCAATTCCAACCAGTTAGAATTATCTCCCTTCAACTGATTTATTGCATCATCTCGTATATAGACTGTCAAGATTTCATTATATAATCAACAAATTACTTTCTTTTAGGATTTGGCCATCTTTTATAAACTGGGTAATTTAATCGTCTTTACTGGAATTTTGATTAACGTTTGCATGCACAAAGTGAGATAACCTTTGATTCTTCGAAAAAAAAAATGCTAAAATTCCAAAGCAAAAGGTAAGTTTAGAATAGATTATCAATAAATAACTGTCCACCAACATAAGATATTTGGTGTGTCTGATTGTGTGTGTGTGTGTATATATATATATATATATATATATATAATATATAACAATAAATACCAATATACTGTTTGAAAAGAACACACAACAATAAAAATAAAGAATTACTGGTAATAAATAAATAACAGCCTAGTAATTTCTACCAAATTTGTGCGAAGAATTGCTTTAACGAAAATCATAACTTTCTTTTTTCTATCATTTTCTTTAACTCTACCAAATACCAATGATTCATTAAATATTTCCAAATGATTTTACTCACTCAACACAACAGGCTTTGACCAAATAAAAGTTCTTTATGAAACATTAACAAAAATCCTTTTACTTACATTAATTTAAGGGCACAAATTAAAAAAGTAATTTGTAAAAAACACTAAAACATATTGCAGTATGTAACAAAGATCAAGCATGAAATATTTTGAAGTATTATTTACATCTTCGAATCACTATCAGAACTTTATGGACTCAATACTAGAAATATCGTTTTTCACGCCAATAAAACGATTTTGTAAAGAATATTCCCAGTATTTTATTTCGTTCTTTAAAATAATAAAATTATTTGTTTGCGCACTCAGTTGTAAATTTAAAACACTTCGCTTCTCAATCTCAAAAGTACAGACACAACATTAAAAAGAATTGAATCTCTTTTTAGTTTTATTCATAGACAAAATTTTCTTGATACAAAATCTCATTCAATTTGAATTTAATGGAAGAAATTCTACGACAAATGCGCAGAATTGTTGGAAAAATATATGAAAAAAGGTTTAAAGTTCATTTGGAGTAATATTTCAAATAACCCTGCGAGCCCGAATAATTTTAACTATTCTGTGCTCCTGAATCAAAATTCGCAAATAATTGGTATATATTTCACGGTAGATATAAAAATAATTACAAGTGTTTACCCGCCGTTCAACCGGTGGCTGGGCATTAAGTCATTTTTTCTCTACCACAGGTAAAGCGGTGGTCAGGGCTCAAAAGGTTATTGAATATATCTTACGTGTAGTAAACATTTTTGAGAAACGACAAAAGAAAAACACACAAAAAGATCAGTATGAAGATGGTAGCCCCCAGGAAGAAAAGAAAAAAAGATAAAAAATAAAACTTAAAAAATTGGAAATTTGCGGACATGAAGTATAAAAATAGTTCAAACAATCACTTTGATTTATGTAAAATGGAAAAGGCCATCGTGAAAATACTGAAATGGCCTAGTGGAAATAAGAATACGAGTCTTTGAAAGAGGTTATCTTCAGTCAGCTAACTCGTTTTTACAAATCGACGCCAAACGATTCCTTTTTGCCCAATATGGTAAAGGGTTCAAGGAGGCATGTTGGAGTAATGAGAAATTGGAGAGCCGAGTTCGAATTCCAGTTGAATCAACTTCTTCTCCCCCCCCCCA
>OZ010591.1:101491327-101543827 GCA_963932145.1 Acanthosepion lycidas
TATATGTATATGTTATATACATATGTATATATATACATGTATATGTTATATATATATATATATATATATATATATATATATATATATATATATAATGTGTGTGTGTGTGTTATATACATAAAATGTATTTATTTTTACCGTATCATTGCTAGACTTTTTTTTTAAAGCAAATATAATTATCATTCCCCGTGATTTTCCACGGTTAGTACTTTTTCCTTGACCCCCCCCCTTTAATCTTTAAAATTCTGACTTTGTTACTTAAAAAAATGGGGTCTGAATGGTTCGTATATAAAAGTAGGTTATATTTGCCACGTGATTCAGCTAGGATTTTATCTGGGTTGGGGGGTGCCACATGTATCACTTTATTTATGAATCTCTCTATATTATTAAATATTCAAGAAGGAAAAAAAAAATCAGCGAGAAAGAAAAATATATTTTAGGAAATTTTAAAATTCTTTTGGCGTCTGAAGTTCGAAGTTTTCTTTTTCATTATTTTGTTTTTTGTTGTTGTTGTTTCGGGCTATTTATCGTTATCATTATTCTTTTGATCACTATGTTTCCTTCTTTCGAGACCTGGCTATCGAAACAGCCGAGATAAAGGTAAAAATAAACTTGTAAAGACGATTTGTTTCCGAATTTGTTTTTTACGCTTATTTTTGATTTCCCGTCCGGGATAGTTGACCCTCCCCATTAAATCTTTCTTTTGATAAAAGCGAAGAAACTAAATGTGTTGTTCTCTGTTGGAGTTATTCATTCAAACTGCCCTCCCTAATGGCAATAGATAGCAGCTGGCATGAGAATAATACACACAAAAAAAGAAGGCATTTCATTTTTATTCGAATAAAAATAAAATTCACATTTAACAGAAGACATGATGTCAAGATGTAAAAACTGCGAAGCACACACATACACATGGGATCACTTAAACTCACTGAGAATTCTTCACATACGTACACACACACACACACACACAGACAATAGCGAACGAACCGAATTTGTGTACCTATTATGGTCAGCCAGGGACTTGTGTTCAACTGTTCATCATCTACCGGTCAGTCAACTGGCGGTTATGTTAAGAGGGTGGGGCTTTAGGGGAGACACACCTCCAATGGAGTCTTGTGCTTATTAGGGGTGGGGGCGGTTATCGAATGTCTAAGTATGGTTATTTGCTTCAAACTTTTGATAACTTCATTTCAAAGACAACAAGGCGCTGCGCCTGGTTTGACGAACTGTACCGTTCGCTTCTTTTTAGTGGTAAACCATAGGCGAACCGACGATCTCTTTCTTTTTTTTTTTAAGCACTCACAAGTTTGCTTGCTGTAACAACGAAAAGAAAAAAAAATTCCCAAAACAAGTTCTTCTTAATAAGTCCCAAATTTTCTGTTGTACGCGACCAGTTTTTTTTTTGTTTTTTTTTTGTTTGTTTTTTTTAAATATTTTGTTGATGTCAAACAAAACATTTCAGACAGGCTTCTTTATGTAACTTCTTTGACTTTTAGAAATTTATTTTAAATTGTATTACTTTTTTTTTTTTTTCTAATTTAATTTTAGCCGTCATATCGTGTTTTTAGTTGATGGTTCCCGTTTCACTAAAAAAAAAAAAAATGTTAATAAATTTAATGAAAGATCATAATTATCAATTAAAAATCCTTACAAATTCTGTGATGAAAAGATTACGTTAAAAAAATATTTACAACTTACATTCACAATTGTCCCCAAAACAAAGTAAATATAAAAAATCTTTCCAACTTTTTGTTTTATCTCTCCCCATAATTTCTTCTTATTTGATAATAAATGTTTTTATTTTTTCAATTTTTTATTCCTCGGGCTGATTCGGCAAAAAACAAGAACAAAATGAAGAAATAGAAAAAAGTGCCTACTCTTCTGCCCTCCCCCATAAACTATCTCCAAAATATCTGCATAATTCATTTGTTAAACATAAGGATAAATAAAATGTTCATACTTTCTTTAAGAAAGAATATTAAAGATTTTAACTTCAATTCAACCAGCAACGGCCAAAAATTTAAAAAAAAATTAAAATAAAAAACTAAAAAAAGGTAATCTAAACCGGTATTAAATAGATTTTGGTTGGCCCTGAACTAGCATGAAGGAAAATTGAAGACAAATTTATCCGGACTTCTTTGAGTGACTAAATAATTCCCCTTCCCTCTCCCAGCATAACTTATATGTTTCTTCTACTCGAATTGCTACTCGTAAAAAAAAAAAAAAAAAAAAGATACAGTGTAACAGACATCTATCATTCGTTCATTCAATGCAAGTCTATGTCTTTGTAGAAGCAAAAAAAAGGAGGGAAAAAACCCTTCAGAAGAAATGTTGGCAAGTCAGGAATCGAGGAGAGGAGCTGACGTTGTCGGCCGTTTCGCTTGGCTGACTCAGCTTCGGTAAGCCACCCCGAATATGGACAACGTTTTTATCTTATCACGTGATAAAACAAGGCGAAAACGTCTTCTAATGACTTTTTAGTTTTCAGACTTGAGTTAAATATACAAGATTGTATGTTTATAAATAGTCATTCGAAGCGTTGAATGAAAAAAACGTACTTTAAATTTTATCACGTTCAGAAAAAATATTACGTATTTCATTTTTAAAAAAATTAATTTAACAATTTATGGCAATAAAATTCGGAAAATTTTAACAAAAAACTTTTCTTTATCAATAAATTGACGGCTGAGGTGATCTTTAAAAATTAATAAGAATGTTTGTAAAAGATACTAGGAATATTTTGATTAAAATAACATTTATTTTTCCTTTTAATTAAAAAAAAAATTAATTTCAGTTTTGGTTCCGTTAGATTCGATCTGATTGAAGTCACTTTTCAGTTGGATACAGTATTCGATCTTTTGTGGACAATTCGCAAATATCGATTAATTAAAAATATATTGATTATTTTTAATAAAGGAGAAAAGAGGTGTTTACAAATAAGAAAAAAAATCATGGTGTTTCTGTTTACTGTTTACAAATAAGAAAGATTTTTTTCACTAATTTTTTGTATCAACTTTTCAATTTCAGACGTTTTAAACATCGCAAATTGAAGTAAAATTCGGACTCGATAGGTTTGTGATATTTTTAGAAAGCCTGACAGATCCTGAAATAGTTAAGGTCAATGATATGGGATCGAATTTGAAAATGAAGTTTTCCTATTTTGTCTCAGACAACAGAAAACGTTTTCACACAAATGTACACACATGTCCCTGCTCGCTTTCTGTAAAGTTTACCTCCACGCACACATTTTACCTTCTTTGGCTTTTTTTATTTAGACTAAAATAAAATGAAAAGTGAAATTAGGTGCCTCCAATAAGATTTTTACTGTAAAATTAAAATAAACAAAGCGATATAGTTATAATTTTGCCAATTTAAAAAAGAAAGGGTGTGGGCGCCATCTTAAAAGTCATTCACTCGAATAGAAGTGATAACTTATTTCACTAATTTCAGGGAGTCAAAATTTATTCGGAAGTGATTTAAGTTAAATTCTTGTCACAAACAATGTGTTGGGGATGACGTTTAAATTATAATCGCCCAACAAAACATACAGAAGTATTTTTTAACTAAAAACTTAGGCTCACATAGAGATAAATAAAGCAGGGTTGATTTCCGTCAATTTTTGAATTATAGGATGGCTTTTCCTGCTTTGATCATCAACATCCAAATTGCTGTTTTTTTTTTACCTGAGATCCAACACGGAGACGCCCCCATACAAACACCCAACTATTTCAGCTAAAAATAAAATAAATGGTTTCCTGGCTGAGAGTTGTGAAGCACTAGTCCAGCTAAAAGCCAGATTTTCTTGCAGACTTATCAGATTGGCTAATTCTCTTCGCTAAAAGGTTGGCGCAACATAATCTTACTCTCAGTTACTTCATTTGACCTTCTGTAGATCTAGCTAGATGAACTTAGTAATAAATATCTACGAACCAGCATTTTTCATAGTCGAATAATAATAATAATAATAATATTTTAGCCTGTTTTCTGGGGGAACCGTACCCAAGGCAGTACCTCCTTATTGCACTAAAATTTAGAGTCAATGCGTACACGCTGAAATCTGCAGCATTGACCAATGTAACTGAGCAAAATCTTCTACTACGTCCATCCACATATGTAGGGTCCCCACTTGACTAAAGAAATTTTACCTCGTGGAGAGACAAATACAAGTCCATTTCCTTCTATTTCTACCTATCTATCCATCCAGAATCGTCAATATCCGTATCATTATATTTCATTATCTGTCTAATAATTCTATTATTAACGTACACGCGTGAGCACACACTCGCGTATATAAATATAAATGTGAGTGTACTGTAAAAAAGCATGTGTGTGTGTGTTAGGTACGCGGTTACCTGCTGAACTCAACATATATAACAGAAATGCTTAAACTCAGTTTAAAACAAAATCTCCTTCGATAGTTCGGATATCGGCCACACCCTTGTCTTCTCCACCACCAACAACAACACGTAGAAAAATGCCGAAATTATAAGAATTCGATTCAATGCCAACTTCCTCACCCTAAATTCTCCTGATGACCCCCGCCGTCAGGTGGCCATATTCCGCACACCTGCCCATGTAATAAGGTAGTGAAAGAGGTGGAGGCGATGAAAAAAGGAGGCGTTGGTGGAGGAGGACAACGGAGGTTTGTAGTAAGAGAGACATATATGGTTTGTTTGTTCCGCGTGTAGCATCTGAACGCTAAAAAACAAAACAAAAAAAAAAATACTTATATAAAATACAATAAAAGTGTCAGTGACTTGATATTTTTTCAGTCCAAGGAAATAATATTTTTTTTATTATTTCGGGACCCAATAGAAAATATTTTTTTTAAAGAAGAAACGAAAAATAAAACTTTGAAGATAAATTTTGGGAAATCTTTCGACAGCGTAGAGAAGTAGTGCTAAAAAAAATAAAAAAAATGGAAAGTAAACAAAGTCTTGTTTTTCGGTTTGTGATAATCAGAGAGAATTTAAAAATAAAAATAGCTTTAACAATAGAACAAACATTATTTTTTCTACCCAAACAAAAGAATGGGGTTGAAATCTGTTATGTTGAAGACTAAGAGTCCAGGGAAATGTTGGTCAGAATCTATAGATAGACACGCACATAGGAAACCAGAAAATTCTATTAAATCATTTGGTAAATATATTTCTATAAGAAATGATTTAATGGTATATTTTAATTGAAAAATTAGTGAAAATTTTCTGTTTAAGTGAAACACTCTGTTAATTATCTATCTATCTATCTATCTATCTATCTATCTATCTATCTATGAACATCTACTTCACAAGATTCAAGCGAAACAACACATTGAGTTACTAAATGGATAGATAGATAATGAATAAACTGGGATATATATTATATATATATATATATATATATATATATATATATATATAAATTAATGAATAAACTGGGATCGATAGATATTAGGTTGGTGCAAAAATAATATCGTTTTTTGACGTTAAAAATACGTCAAAAAACGATATTATTTTTGCACCAACCTAATAGATAATGGATAAACTGGGATAGATAGGTAAGATATATATATATATATATATATATATATATATATATATATATATATATATATATAATGAATAAACTGGATAGATAGATAGATAGATAGATAGATAGATAATGAATAAACTGAAATGCAAACGAAGTATACCGCATTGAGTTCCTAGAGAATGGATAGCTAGATAGATCTGAGCAGAGTGAGAATGTTAAACATACCCTGATAGAGTGAAGGGTAGGGGGAGGGTGTGTATAAGCAGACACAAAACCCCTAAACGGTGACGTCATTCTTAAGTTTTCCGTCTGTTCCGTTGAACTCCCCCTGACTTTTACCTTCATTCCCTTCTTTGTAAACTTTTCCTCTCTACGAATCATTAAACCCTCACCCCCACCTCGTCTGAAAACCGTTTTCATTTTGAATTTATCGTCTTTTATCATAGATGTCCCCCAAATACGCCTTGAAAACGACCCCGATTTAGAATTTTAGGATTTTTTGCAAAATTTGAAATTTCAACGGTTAGGAAGCGGAACAAAAAGTAGCAAGCAGAAAGAAAAAGGAACTTGATTTTTTCAATCTTAATAAAACATGTAAATTAAGTTTAACTTTAGCCTAAGAACACACAGGAAATGGCCGTGTCTTATCAACTAGTGGCAGTGGTCGATGTATGGAGCCCAGATAAAAAAATACGTTTTAGAATGGCGATTTTTATGGAAAGCAGGCCTCATTTGCTTGACGGGATAAGAATTGTTCCGATTTGATTTTATGCCTCTCTAAGTGAAATATCACCATCAGTTCATTAGTTTACTGAACAGATAAAAGTCCGAGTTTCACTTGGGGCGCTGCAATGATGGCCTTATGCCAGGCTTGACTGTATCAAAATTGTTCAGATTAACGTGCGTCTAAAAAAATTGAACACACAGACGATTCTGACTTAACCAAAGAGGGAATTGTTCATCGAATTTAGAAAAAAAAAATTATTACTGATTAGTTGGGACTTGTCAAAGTTTAGTATGAGGTCATGTTTATGGAGCATCTAGTTAATATACTCCTGCTTCATTATCCGCCAAATCTCAAATAACCAGTTTTTTGTTTCAATTGGATGATTTATTGAAACGTTTAACTTATTTGTTTTGTCCTAAACAAATGTATTATTTCTCTTTTCGCACAAGCAATATTGTATAATTATATACGAAATGAGTAAAGTGGCCTAGTGTTTCAGATGTTAGAGTTCCAACCATGAAGACCAGGTTTGTCAAGGAAGTGACTTCTTGGCGTGACCAGCCTCTGGGGAGACGATCCCAGCACGCAGAACCGTTGGGAAATGCCTGAAAACCAAACCAAAGATGGATCCAAGCCTTGTGGGGGAAATTAGGCTCAGAGAACTGTTTAGAACACATCGATGATTGTGCTAGCACGAAGTCACAAGTCATCGTGACCGAGTGTACTGATTTTGTTCAAACTGTTGATCATGTCAGATGATTCGTTTTTTCTCTCGGAAACTAAGGTTTGTTCAGCATAGTTGCAGTATAAACTACAGGTGAGCTCTGAAGGTGTTTAAAAAACAGAGATGTTTCTGAGCATGTGTCTGCAACAGAGATTAACAAGCTATCCAAGCAGACAAGCATACTCGTATAGTAGTCACCATTCTTTTAGTGAAACTTTCAATAGCATATGCTACAATCTGCGGGGTTTAGAGTCACAGAAATTTCCAGAATATGTCAAAAGAGGGCGTAGATAATTTAGTTTTTTTTTATGATCCATGTGGTTGGCTGAAACTTTGCTTAGAAGAGACATTTCTTTTTTAGAGGACGTTTCCTGAAATAGGTTTATTTTGTGTCGATTAATTTTGCGTATTGTATCCAACAGCAAGGCGTCTGATCAGGAGGTTTTGAGGAGCGTGGAACCACATCTTAATTGCTGGTATTCCCAGGTCCACCCTGACCAGGGGTAGTAGCACCTGTTAGGGGGTCACAGCTATGGACAAATAGTAAACCCCCAAATTGGATTCAAAACATATTGAAAGTGTAAAAATAGGTTTTAATACCAGCAATACATTTTTGCAAAAAATATTACCATCAATGAATTTTGGAGGAAAAAATATTACCAGCAATACATTTTTGGAAAAAATATATGACTAGAAATAAAAATCTTGTCGGCATTAAATAACCCATTGAGGTGTTGATATGTCGTAAAACAAACCAAACCAAATTTCTTGCTCGTTTCGCACGAAAACCGGAATTGATTGATACACAAGATAAATCATGAGGATTTCGTAGCAAAATGTTAAGAGTCGGCTTATATACAAATATTTATGGTTTAAACTAGAAAAAATAATTTGTAAACACGGTTAGAAGTGAGCCTGCAGTTTTTGCGCGGTACTGATTTCACATGAGTAACTACAATTTACTTACTATTGAACCTGTTAATTCAATCGGTAAAAAACTAATGTCCGTCTGTCAATGCTAGAAACATAATTTGACATGCACCATCTGCAAATTGTAATCGCTTAATAATAATACCATTCAAATCTTTCTTTTTTTTTTTTTTTAAAGATGCAATAATCATTGCTTTTACATTTGATTTATGGTGTAAATTCTTTTTTTTTTTTTTTGTAAAGCAAATTTCAGTCTCAATGATTGCAAACAACTTTGTCTCTTTGAATCCCCCCCCTAAAAATAAAACAAAAAACAAAACAACAAAAAAAAAAACACGTACACACACATAAAAAAAAAAAAAAAAAACGTCAAAAATAAAATAAACTCTTCTGTTTACTTTTCCATGTATAACAGAACAGTTTTATTCTGAGCGGATCACAAAAATACAAAAAATGTTTCTAAACTTTCAAGATTCTGGGTTTTGATTAACTTTAAAGACTTTCTATTCGAATTTCTACTGAAAAGTTGGACTGAGAAACGTTTCCACACATGCTTCCTCACTTTCAAATGTTTAAGTCAACTGCAAAAAGAATAAAAAAAAAAGCACACGAGAGTCTAGTTCAGCGTTTCACAACAGGTGCGCCCTGAAAGGTAGTCAGGTGCACTCATAGTTAACACAAGAGTTGTTGAAGAATGTTTTTATATTTTTAAAAAAATCTTTATTTTTAAAAAGCCCGTGACACCAAGGACATATTTACGTCACGTATTTGTCATTTGATATTTTAAACTGGATGCTAAATTTCCTTTAATCTTTAAGAAATTGTGAATAATCCTTTTTCCTTTGCTTTCCTTAAGTTATTATCAGTCTTTCTAAAGAAAAAAAAAATCAGATTCAGATTCTCTATAAATCTACACCGTTAATCTTCGTTTGGTGCACTAAACCCAAAATAACGCCCATTAAAGGAAAATTTCTTCTTAAATTTACTAATGGATGACAAGTCAAGCCTTTAAAGACCTTGGTTCTACTTAAATGTAAGTTCATCTGAGATTCTGGCCCGTCAGTTAGTGGATACCCAGACACTGCTAGACTACATTTCAAAGCTCCCGTTTAGGACACTCGGTAAATTATACTTCGTACATTATAAAAAACATAAATTGACTACCCATCATAAAATGAATAAATTTTTAAGCAAGAAACATATCCGTGATGAACTTTATTCTAACAATGAAACAAGTTTAAGCGCAATAAAATGTCCAGCCAAGAAAACCAAAATTATGCCTAATCACAAATACAACAAAAGTTATGGTTTTACTTTGACTGGAGATGAAAATCGGCCTATTGTGCTAGTCCTACTTTTTTTACTTTGAAACTGACACGAATGAGAAGAATGGATATGTAAGATATTTATTTATATGAAATACATCGGTTAAAAGTAAAACATAAACACTATGTCCTTTCCTATATATAGAGAATATGTTAGGCGGATTTAACCATCTGGTGAAGTGAAATAGGGCTAGGTAGCTTGTACCCTTAATAAAACCCTTGGTAACTATTATCGTTGTCAGCAGATAGAATTTCTTCCGTTTTACCTCGGAGCAGGTCCGGTCCCTTCTCTTCGGTGGTCAGCTTTTTCTTAATCCACGTGATTTTATTAATCATAGAGACACTGCCTAACATCATGTGACCAATCTCTCTATATAGGAGCAGACGAACTTATTTTTTACATACCCAACAGGCTTTTACCACTGTGTTTGGTTTGTGGATGCAAAATGTTAAAACAACGAGTCGATATTTTCTATTAAGTCAATTAAGCGCCTTCAAACGTCATATTGCAGACTCCGAGCAAAAGTTATTTTCAAAAAATTACTTGAGCCATAAACAAAGCAAGAAGTTGTTTTCAAAAGTAGAAGAACCTTATCTGAAAATACTCAAATTGCTTCTTATGAAGTATCGGAAATGATTGCTGCAAAAATGAAATCGCAGACCCACTTTTGCTGAAAAGTTTAGAAATACTAAAGAGTACAAATCAAAAATGATACTAGAAAGAAAACTATTTTTTTTTATCTATCTAAAACGGTGTTTTTCAACTGATGCACGCTAATGTGCTCTGAAAGAGTAAGGTAGCCATATGCACCAACAGAAGAATAATTTATTTATTATTTTTATATTTAAAAACATCTTTATTAAAAAAAAACAAAAAAAAACTAGAGACAACAAGCAATGTAATATCTTAGAAAAAATAAATGCTTATTTCAGGAGCCTTTTTTATTATTGTCCTTTTTCAAATTTCATGACTAATTTTTTCTTATAAAAATTTAAAGTGGACTCTGCGTTTTAGTTATTCTACAAGTGTCTCCTGAAAAAAAAAAGAGTAAAAAAAGGTTGAGAAAAACTGGTCTAGAATGATAGTAGGTCATCTTCCATAACTTGAAGTCAAACCGGATACACCATTTTTATTGAGAGTTTTTCTTTGATAATTTTTCTTTGATAATTTTTCTTTGATAATTTTTGCCATTTTCCGAAGGAATCTGCTTCATTTTAGGACAAAATAGAACAAATAAAATTTCCTTAAACATTTTTCTGGAATTGACAAAAAACAAAATGTCTTTTGAAATATTTTGGTTACAAAATTCTAAATCGTTTTTTGCTTATCGTATAAACTGCATGAATAAAGGATGACCTCGGTACAATGCAGCATTTCGAGCGCGCGCTTGGTACGAATCAAAATTGACTGTCGATAGATTGCGCGACCGGCATACGAATCATGGCACAATGACTAGCACTTATTGCATGACCATTATAAAAATATCGATATACCATGAAAATACTATTCTTAATTCACTATGATTGTTTAAAATCTTGATCGACAACAACCAAAATCTTTCCAGCAAAAACGTCTTTCGAACGCGACCAGAAAAAGAAAATTGTTTGATAAAACAAAAGTTCTTTAAAAATAAAAGAAAAAAAAAAGAATTGTCAATTGACAGAAAGAAGAAGGTAAAGAAAGAAAGAAATCACAAAAAATAGTTAGTTTAAAACCTTTATTTTCCTTACTAAGAAAGAAAAGAAATAGAAGCATGTTTGTTTTTGAATCGACTCATTGAATTCAGTTTTTTTTTTCGATAACAAACTTCTACGCTTTATCCTGAAAAATTACTTCGGAAAATTTGGAAGATGGATTTCGGAGAAATAGTTTAAGATTTTCTAACAACAAACACAGACACATATATCTCTGATATAGCTTTCAGCTTTTGTTCAAAGGATTCTTGAAATTGATATTAAATTTAGCCTTGGACCCGTGTGTGTGTGTGTGTGTGTGTGTGTGTGTGTGTGTGTGTGTGTAATTGCTATATTTATACTTGTTGACTGTTCTTACCGCAAATAGCAGATGAAGTATTAATAGTAGGACGACTCATACAAATAGTAGTAGTAGTAGTAGTAGTAGTAGTAGTAGTAACATTAGCAATGGCAGTTGTAATGTAAACCGGCGGTACTTGTTCTCGTGTTTTGGGTAAGAAACGATGCTTCAGTGATTGGTAGAGGCAAAGTTAGCAGGCTCAAACAAAACCGAATAGAAAGAAAGATGGAAGAAAGACCTAATCGAAAGAAATAAAGAAAATTAAATAAAAACAGAATAAAAAGAAATAAAATAAAGAAGAAAGAAAGAAGAATAGAAATAAAGTTACAATTCGTTAAAAATTAAAATCCTTTTGACCGAAACGTTGTGAATATGGCAATGAAGATGGGGATAACAATCCGAATAATGTGAATAATGCAAGTAGTCTTAGTACCTCATCTCAGAGATATAAAAAGATCCCGAAGAAGGCCGTGGCGTACAACGGCGGAAACGTTGAGAATATGTCAGTGAAGATGAGGATAACAGTCCAAATAATGTAAATAATGCAAGTAATCATAATACTTTATTCCAGAGATATAGACAGATTCTGAAGAAGGCCGAGCGTACAACGGCTGAAAAGTTGTGAATATGGCAATGAAGATGAAGATATCGGTCCGAATATTGTAAATAATGCAAATAATCATAATACCTCATCTCAGAGATATAGACAGATCCTGAAGAAGGCCGCGGCGTACAACGGCCGAAACGTTGGGAATATGGCAATGAAGATGAAGATATCGGTCCGAATATTGTAAATAATGCAAATAATCATAATACCTCATCTCAGAGATATAGACAGATATTGACATCAAACGTTCATGGAAAAATCTAAAATTGGTAATAATCTGTAACGATCAATTCAGTTTTCATTCAATAAAACTATAAAATTTGTTTAGATCAATAAAATACAAGATTGTCAAAAAGTGTTTATCTACTTACAGCAGTATATTTAAGACGCTAGTAGCGAGACTAATTTTGTTTTCTCTAGTGTTGTTAAATTGAGAGGTAGAAAGTCTACGGTTGTTAGGGAGTCTCTGGTCGGGAGTTACCGGGAAATATCTCCTGGGATAGTTTAGTACAACTCCTTCTAATTTCTACAAGTTTAGAGACATCAAGTAAAAGAACATGGAAGAAGCAAAAGTTCTTCACTGTGCGTGCGGGAGTTTTCCTTAGACCCTTACTTAAATGAACTGCAAACAGTCGTAACTCAAATGAAAACTTATTTCAAGACACAATACTAACTGGATTGACAAGCATTGTACGTGGGGAGAGGCAACGCAAGAGAATCTTTTCGCGCAAGGGCGCGTCTGTCTGTACGTGTGTCTACGTGTGAGAAGAGTGACAAACAGACAGAGTTTAACTACTATAAAAGGTCAGCTTGCTCTGGGACTCTATCCTATGTAGTCTTTCCTGTTTGGGCAATTGTACCACGCAAATCTACATCGTCGTCTCTTTATCCGTTTGCCGTTATGCTACGGAAATGTCATTGCTGCCACAAACCACAAGACAGTCGCCAGGCCACGGGCCCTGGGGCCTGGGCCCTAGACGTCAAGCTCCATCCTTATCTTGTAACATTACCATTGTGAGGCTGAGAAACGTCATTTATCTGGTTCTGTGAGACATTTTTGTGGCCTTCATAAACGGAAAAACTACTCACAGACATATGTGGAACCAAACATCGCCATAATCTTTGTGGCCGAGGAAGGTATGAAAAAAATCCGGGTGACCCTACTTCCAGGTACTTTCCCTTGAGTGTTGAGTCAGTCTGCATTTCTAGTAGTTCCATCTCTAGACTTTCCTCTGCTTGAGCAACATCAAAAGTGAATGGTGCTGAGAATAATGGAAACTGATCTTTACAAGATGAAAAATCACAAAATCTTTGCTGAAATTCCTTTGACAGCAATTCCAGGTAATTGTTGTATTTACCAAAGATAAATACAGACTCAGTATTGGCAGTATTTTTTCAACTTCTTGCACATAGGATAATGAATCAAGTTTTCATGTGACAACTGGGACTTCAATAAAGCTATTTTTGTAATGAAACACTTGATATTATCATATAACTTTGTGATGAGCTTATTTTTACCTTGTAATTTCAAATTAAGGTCACTTAATTGGGTAGTAATATCCACTGAAAAAGCTAGATATTGGAGCCAGTTTTCATCCTTCAATTTATCTGTGCTTTGACCCTTCATCTCCAAAAATATAGCAATTTCGTGTCGCAATAAAAAAAATATTTTCACCAACTTGTGACATGAAAGCTATCGAACTTCTGTGTAGAATGGGACATCTGTGAACTGATTATTCATGTTTTCTAATAACTGGCTAAACTGATGGTGATGCAGAGCACGACCTCTGATGTAGTTCACTGTTTTTATGACAAAACTCAATAAATGATCTAATTTAAAGATCTTACTTTATTTACATTATTCGGACTATTATCCCCATCCTTGTCGCCATATTTATTACAAAGTTCCGGCCGTTGTACGCTCCGGCCTTCTTCAGGTGATTGGAATATCGAACTGAACCCTTTATTTCGCTCTAGTTCCATGTCAGTTGTCAGTTCTCTCCTGTTAATTCCCCTCTCCAAGTTCTGCCGTAACTGGGTATTGAACTCACACTCTTTGGGTCCTGTATCTAACTAACGCCTTTATCCACTGTGCCATGTGTCCTTGAGAACATCGGTGTATGAATTTCTGGGTATTATAAACCTAATGGATTCAGCAACCATTTTTTATCACAGCTCATATTGCAATGCCGGAGCGTACAACCGCCGAAAGGTTGTAATAAATATGACGACAAAGATGAGGACAATAGTCCGAATAATGTAAATAATGTACATAATACCTCATCTCAGAAATATAGACAGATACTGAAAGGCCGAAACGTTGTAATAAATATAGCGTCAAAGATGAGGACAATAGTCCGAATAATGTAAATAGTGTACATAATACCTCATCTCAGAAATATAGACAGATACTGAAAGGCCGAAACGTTGTAATAAATATGGCGACAAAGATGAGGACAATAGTCCGAATAATGTAAATAGTGTACATAATACTTCACCTCAGAAATATAGACAGATACTGAAAGGCCGAAACGTTGTAATAAATATGGCTACAAAGATGAGGACAATAGTCCGAATAATGTAAATAGTTTACATAATACCTCATTTCAGAAATATAGACAGATACTGAAAGGCCGAAACGTTATAATAAATATGGCGACAAAGATGAGGACAATAGTCCGAATAATGTAAATAGTGTACATAATACCTCATCTCAGAAATTTAGACAAACATAAGTTCTCTTGATGAATTATACAGTAAAAATGCTTGAATGTTGAATCTGGATATATGTTTTCTATTTTTATACATAACTTGGCAGCAATACCATTGTCTCCCATCAGTAGATAACGACACAAGTTTACTCAAATGAAGGCCATACTCATGGCGAAGCTGTTTAATTTTCTCAAAAATGTCCTGGCTTGTTGTAGTATCATGCATTGAGAGCAGTTCAATTAGTTTTTCCTAAATTTGGAATTCATTGTCACAAGCCCTGATGAAAACAGCGAACTGTGCTATTCCAATTTCCAGTTGTCACTGGATTGCTTCAACCAACGCTTTTAACCACTGGGCCGTGTGTCTCCATGACACA
Organism: Acanthosepion lycidas; assembly: GCA_963932145.1. NCBI lineage: Eukaryota > Metazoa > Mollusca > Cephalopoda > Sepiida > Sepiidae > Acanthosepion > Acanthosepion lycidas. The sequence continues at coordinate 101,506,278 of OZ010591.1, forward strand.
TGACCCAGAAGATAAAAGCGTTGGTTGAAGTAATCCAGTGACTTGACCCAAAGAGTTGTGAGTTCAATACATGGACACAGGTATTGAATTCATCACAACAGAGATGAACAAAAACTTAGAAAATTGAGTTACTAAAGGGAACTTACTGAAACTGGGATATCCAGAAAAGGCATGGCATGTGGAACTAGAACTATCTACCCCGACGGACGAATTAAAGTGTTCGGGTCGAAATTCCAACGTATATCACCTGAAGAAGGCTGGGGCGTACAACGGTCGAAATGTCGTGGATATGATAATAAAGATGTGGACAACAGTCCGAACAATGTAAACAGTGTAAATAAGAATGATTTCGTAACATCGCTTCAATTTGGGCGGGAGGAGGAGTGGGAGGAGTTGGCAGATCAGAAGAGAAGAAAAGAAAGCAAATAAAGAGGAAGCGGAAGACATTTGCCAGATTTTGATTTTCAAATGTCTTCTGAAACACCTGGGCAAGACTCTGTCAGACGGACACCCACACAAACAAAAAATAAAGAACTACAGTTCAACGTTGGATGTTCTCTCACACATTACCGCATAAAGTTAATACCTGTGTATGTGAAAAGCGGGGAGGCGACGTCATGCACGTACGTAAGTGAAACTATAATGAGTCACAGAGCGTTCTCTCACCACATTCCGTCGACTTGGCTCATTCAACACCCCTACCCCAGTCGGACGCCTTTGCTTCACACACACACGCACACACACACACACACACACACCAAATACAGAAAGCGTTCTTTCTTTGTCATGGGAAAAAAATTGGATCCATTTCAGTCGAACGAAAGCAAGACGTGTTAAAAACAACTTTTCATAGTTGCAAAAAATACATGCTCTATTCGAAAAATGTCAATTATATTCTCTCGACTAATAATTAGACTATTTCCGTTGTGTCTTTCCTGAATGAATAAAAACGACAAGAGAAAAGCTTACTTCTAAAACTTCAATTTATTTTTATTTGTCGACGACGCTGTGAAAGTTTAAATTTAATGTCATGGTTGGAAAAAGAAACGTATTGCTTAGAAGATTCACAAACGTGTTGTCTAGAAGATGCACGAATAAACATGTTTTCTTCAACAAAGGAATTCCAATGCTACAAGCTTTTATATACTTAGTTTGGCATAAGGCCACATATATGGAGCACTGAATCCGGTTCGAATTCATTACTGATAATCAGCCCCGCAATGCATAAGTTGAATATTTTAATGTCTATAATTACCCCTCAGCCATCGTGGGTTCGTTTGCTAACTGAGATATTTGCTCATTTCTAAGTAGTCGGTGTTCGATCCCAGATTAAAAGCTAGGATATGCAATGCCGATTTTCAAGATGGGCAAAGCTGAGAGAAATACGCAACTTCTTTGACCAGCGAGCAAAGACAGGATGAATAACTATTGACTTAAATGACTTGAAAAAAAACTTATTTAATAGGGATTGAAAGAGTTTAATGAATCTTCAGAAAAAAACACGTTTTTCGGTTTTGCTGGAAATTATCTGGATTTAGGTCCGCCACAAACAAAAAATAGAAACCTTTAAGTCCTCCAGAAACAAAAAATAGAAACATTTAAGTCCTCCAGAAACAAAAAATAAAAATATTTAAGTCCTCCAGAAACAAAAAATAGAAACATTTAAGTCCTCCAGAAACAAAAAATAAAAATATTTAAGTCCTCCAGAAACATATTATTGGATAAAGTAATGATTTCCACTTTGATAAAAGCGTCGTAAATTCTATTGTTTTCTTGTTTATTTGGCACTGTCTGTAAGTTCATCTATGTCATCATGAAGCCGCTTTGTATAAAATCATTTCTCAACTATTCTGCAATCATTGGTCTGTCAATAAAGATTAACTATGTCAATGCGAGACAACAAGCAAAAATTGACTAAGTAGGTTAATTTGGAAAAGTAAGAAAGTATTATTTTGACTGAAAGTTATTCTTTTTCTAGGAGATTTTATAATTCGAATTGATTCTTTTAAATGAAGAAACATTCATGTCGTGAAAATACGCGCCCGAAATCTTGACTTCCATCTGGGATCGAACAACAATCACTGGCATTAATGGGAAATCGGCAACTACCTAAGCCATTAAATTCTTAGGAAAACGGGAAAGATTCCAAGAAAGACAAACCGTTGAATTAATTTTGATGGCAACATGACAACTTCTGTCAGTTTTCTGTTTTTTCCCTCCCAGTAACCTCCTTGCATCTTAGTGGCTATTAAGCCTTCCTTGGGGTAAAATGATTAAAAAAAAAATGAACGTTTGTAAAATCTTTTTAAAAATTTAGTTTTTAGCCAATCAAATCCAATTTGTTGACCCACTATATAAAAATACTATTTCAGGGTTCACTGTTTCTTTGATGGTATATTGCTTGCTACTAAACTCCATAGCTCATTAAGATTTCTTTATTGCTCTTATTCAATACGTCTAAAATGATAAAAATCATTTCGAGTGGTCTATATTTCGCTTGACTTCAGGTCTTGCTTTCGCCGAATGGGTCCTTCTGGGATCAACCGAGATTTAAGCGTTCTTGTTAAGAGAAAAAACTACAGCAAAGAGAGACACAGGACAACAAGTAAAAATTTAGCACATCACGGAAAAATAGATCTTCGTTAATGGAGACAAATTAATAATGCGCTCAATTTCGTGAGGTCAAACGTTGAAGAGGGACACACAATTGAGTTTTAATTGGTGACAAGGGAAATCGCTAAGAAAAACTAAATGAACAATCAGGCTTTAGAAATTTCCAAATGAGTAAATTCAGATGTGATGGATATTTTGGACCAAGCACATTATCGATAAAAAAAAACAAAAACAAAAACAAAAACAAAAAAACAACACATTTGACAGAAAAATAGAAAAATAGAGGCAGCTAAATCTCTGGTATTGAGGTTTGTGATTTCTGGTTTTAAAACAAAAGATTAGTTCTTTCATATTTTCGTTCCTATCCCTTTTCTCCAGTCTATTCATTATCTATCTATCTATCTATCTATCTATCTATCTATCTATCTATCTATCTATCTATCTATCTATCTATCTATCTCAGTTTGTTCATATCTATCTATCTATCTATCTATCTATCTATCTATCTATCTATCTATCTATCTATCTATCTATCTCAGTTTGTTCATATCTATCTATCTATCTATCTATCTATCTATCTATCTATCTATCTATCTATCTATCAGTTTCAATCTCCCTGGTGTCTTTCTTATTCAATCCATTCCATTTTTGTACTTTGACTTTTCCATATTTCTTTCAGCCAACCCATGACGGTTAAAAAAGATTATTTCGGGTATTTGCTCGGTCCACTAGGATTAAGATTTCCACTTCAGAAAACCCGACACCCGGCGCAGCATTTGATACGCTGTTCAGTAATTTTCCGTTCAACACCCACTTCCGGAAATTGAAGGTTTCATTTTCCAATTTTAAGACACACCTAGAAAAAAATTTCGCGAGGTTTTGAGATTTAATAGAAAACTTCTACTGAACAGAAATTCTTTTTCTTTGTCTTTATTCGCATAGCTATAGGTAGATAATCTATCTATCTATCTATCTATCTATCTATCTATCTATCTATCTATCTATCTATCTATCTATCTATCTCAGTCTATTCATATCTATCTATCTATCTATCTATCTATCTATCTATCTATCTATCTATCTATCTCAGTCTGTTCATATCTATCTATCTATCTATCTATCTATCTATCTATCTATCTATCTATCTCAGTCTATTCATATCTATCTATCTATCTATCTATCTATCTATCTATCTATCTATCTATCTCAGTCTGTTCATATCTATCTATCTATCTATCTATCTATCTATCTATCTCAGTCTGTTCATATCTATCTATCTATCTATCTATCTATCTATTTATCTATCTATCTATCTCAGTCTGTTCATATCTATCTATCTATCTATCTATCTATCTCAGTCTATTCATATCTATCTATCTATCTATCTATCTATCTATCTATCTATCTATCTATCTCAGTCTATTCATATCTATCTATCTATCTATCTATCTATCTATCTATCTATCTATCTCAGTCTATTCATATCTATCTATCTATCTATCTATCTATCTATCTATCTATCTCAGTCTGTTCATATCTATCTATCTATCTATCTATCTATCTATCTATCTATCTATTTATCTATCTATCTATCTCAGTCTGTTCATATCTATCTATCTATCTATCTATCTATCTATCTCAGTCTGTTCATATCTATCTATCTATCTATCTATCTATCTATCTATCTATCTATCTAAATATGTCTGCATGTGCATAAAAATACTCGATACATCTATATTTAAAAGGAAGAATGATAAAAGAATTGATGGCACCTAATCATAAATATTCAAGAAGCAGTTTTAGTAAATACTGAACACTACAGATCCCTTGGCGTATGAATCAACTGTAACAAATTAAGTATAGGAGAGAAAGAAATTGAATAGAGAATATGTTGCGCCAGATCTAGTTTCGCCTGACAACGCAAATTGCTATGAAGCTAAACCATCAACGTAAAAACTCGAGTCATGCTCTTAAATAGACTCGTTAATTGCTAATATATATATATATATATATATATATATATATATATATCAATTTCTTTTATTATACCTAATATGTACGGTACACAATCACAAATCAAACGGGACGAAGATAAAGTCATATAAACATCTACATATACTTCTATTCACGCAAGCAATATATATATATATATATATATATATATATATATATATATATATAAATTATCCATTCGAAAATTATAACCTAAATATGTTATAAAATCACTACAAAAATAACCATTCACCCTAACATTAAAGCATTCAAAAATTATTACAACCTAAGTCCGTTGTCAAGTTTTTTGAATTCTCTTATTTTTGTATTTTGATTGGTCATTCTTGCTTATGTAACAGCGTTTCCCCTCGTGAGGGAGTGTTTGATTGATTTGAACCTTTTAAAACCTTTTATTCTATATTCAACACCATCACTTGATAAGACACCAGAAGTGTTGAAAGAAAATGGCTATTTTTGTAGTGATTTTATAACATGTTTATGTTATAATTTTCAAATAAATAATTATATTTGCTCTATGTATTGAGCACTCTCTTAAGAATAGTATTTGTTGGTTATTGGAATTTATTCCGTATACACCAATCCTATACTTGTGTGTATATATATATATATATATATATATATATATATATATATATATATATATATATATATATATATATAGCCTCGTCAGATGTGGCGCTAGAGAATCACAAAGAACATTATCCAATAACAGAAACAACATGACTTGAGGACTTTCAGCAGTAGCAACAACTAAAATGGATAGTACATGTAACTCGAAGAGAAAATAATGACATGATGTTGACATTTCACACTACTTTAAATAAAAGTTTAGGAAGGAAACTCTCATCGTCACTGGAAAGAACTATGGCAGTTACTGAAGTTGAAAAATTTATTTTCCTGAAGAATTGTTTTTAAAACAAAGATTTCATAAATTTCAACCGAAAGTAGTAGTAGTTGCTTGTTTAATGAATGCCAAATGTTTCCTTATAGGGAAACGGCTATTATTACAGTTACCATAACCCTTCTGCTGAAGAGAGATATACACTGACACATTTTATTCTTCAAGACAATTTTTCTTATAATAAAATGAATACTTACCAATTATTTCCAAGTTCATTTACCCGCGAAAAACAACCACTTGACGTAAATAATTCATCGAGTTGAGAAGAAACCTCAACAGAATGCAGAAAGCACTGGACGGCCGTTTCGTCCTATATTTGGGACTCATCAGCTATGCGCATCCACTACTGAGAATTGAAACCCGGACAGTTACGTCATCAGGCAAACGTCATACCAACGGTTTTCGGTGACGAAGTGTTAACGAATTAGACTCGATATATCGTCGCTCGATCACATATTCCGCGGTGGAACTCATCCGAGTTTCTCTTTCCCCATAGGACTGTGCCCCCACGAGCTACGACTACTCTCCCCAAGTCGATCAATCTAGAGCATTAGAAGTCGGTTCAAGCAAGGATATACAGACAGAAATAATTAGGAGGATTTGAAATAATCATAATTAATTCATCGAGTCTATATCGAGTCTAATTCGTTACCTCTTCGTCACCGAGGCCCGTTGGTACAGTTGGTATGGCGTTCGGGTTTCAATTCTCGGTAGTGGATGCGCACTGCTGATGAGTCCCAAAAATTTTAATATTTTTTATTGTTTAAACACAACAACAACACAACAACAACACACACACACACACACACACACACACACACACACACACACACACACACACACACACACACACACACACATATATTATTTAAAGATATATATTTATCGTGACACAGAAATTAGCATGTTTCTAAACCAAAATATATATTATTATATAGTTTGTTATATAATTTAAGTTGGTGGGGGAATGAGATTACACAATTTTTAAGTGGGTGTTAATGTATTTTATAAAATAAGAAAATAAAAATAAATAAATAAAAATGCCAGTTGTAGTGTATCATAAAAAAAACCAAAACAGACACTAATAATACGTTCTCATATAAGGAGGCCAGTATCAACAGGCAGAAATTACAAAGCTACATCTAACTCTTAACCGATATTGACTTTGTCACCCTAAATTGTACTTGTATCCTGATTCGTCAATAAAACCAACACCCTCTTAAAAAGTTTTTTAATCTCATTCCCTCACGAACTTAAACTATATAATAAACTATTTAGCTTATAAAAAGAGTAAATCATTTTTTGAGAGTTATCCAGCATCACTTGAAAATGAAACAAAAACTTTAAATTTGAAGTTAAATTTAAGATTTAGAATTCGGTTTCGAAACAAAGTAATTTCTGTGTCGCGATGAAAACATATTTTTCAAAGGGAACAAATTGGAAACAGCGTTCAAAATCACTACCCCACCTGATGACTAAAAATTTTACTAAGAAGCATCTATGATGGGCGGATAAAAATTGATATTTAAAAAGTAGTTAAGTAATCTCATATATATATATATATATATATATATATATATATATATATATATATATATATATATATATATATATATATTATTCGAAAATTATAACATAAATATGTTATAAAATCACTACAAAAATATCCATTTTGTTTTCAACACTTCTGGTGTCTTATCAAGTGATGGTTTTGAACACCGTCACTTGATAAGACAACAGAAGTGTTGAAAACAAAATGGCTATTTTTGTAGTGATTTTACAACATATTTATGTTATAATTTTCGAATAAATAATTATATTTCCTCTACTCTGTATTGAGCACTCTTTAAGAATAGTATTTGCTGGTTATTGGAATTTATTCCGTATATACCAATCCTATACTATGTATATATATATCTATATCTATATATCTATCTATCTATATATATATATATATATATATATATATACATACAGTGTAACCCGGATATAAGAGAGTTGTCGGGATAGGAGAAGTATCTTATATCCGGGTTTCTCTTATATCCGGGTTTGGTCTATTTTATATACATTAACACAGGCTCTAATTTGGGACCAGAGAAAATCTCTCTTATATCCGGGTTTATCTTATATCCGGATCTCTTATATCCGGGTTACACTGTATATACATACATACATACATACATATATATATATATATATATATATATATATATATATATATATATATATATATATATATATATATAACTATGAACCTAAAGATCCAGGCAAACCTTCCGGACGAGTATACTTACTTAGATTTATAAGATTATTATAATTGTTATTATTATTATTATTATTATTATTATTATTATTATATATATATATATATATATATATATATATATATATATATATATATATTGGGGCATTTTGGCTCATGCCTAAATATATAAAAATATCATTACGGATTTCCTTCGTGGACGAGGATTCACGAGTGGGGGCGTTCGACGTCTGTTGTAGGCGCCCTGGTGATTGGCAAGACAGAATGTTTTTTTTTCCCGCAGCTGATGCAGGGTAGGGGTATTGATGACATGCAAATACTCACACCCAAATTCTTAATAATTCTACCTAAAACGGATTCAATGCTGTATTGCACCTGGCGAGGGAACTTCAGTTTGCAGTCGATACAATTCTAGGCGCCAACTCAAAGCCCTGCAAGTACTGGTATATAAAAGTTATCGCACTAATCACAGCTTAGCCTAAAGAAAATCCTAATCCTCCATCAACTTGTGTGTCTCATCAAGTGCGCCATTGATCTGCTATATTCATTAATTCGACCAAGCCGAACGTGATTCAGAATTTTAATAAACTGGGATTATATCTAGACGATTTTTGAGGATCTTACAAGTATGTATGGATCAACGAAAACTTAAGAAAAGACACGTCATGCTCTTCATTGTCTCTGGACAGCACGATTTTTGGTGCCAAGAATCGAAACACGTTTTTTAGCTAATTTGATGATGCTGATTCCGAAAATGACCTTAGTTTTTCATAGTTACCGTTTTTGCTGTACTGAAATTGCTCATTTTTGGGGAAAAGATCTATTTATGATCTTGGCTGATCGCAAAATTTAGTTAATAAAGGTCGTAGAAGCCCATCAATTTTCAGGTAGGCCGAGCAATTTATGTCAGCCGCCTGAAATAAACTATTTTTATAAGGAAAAAGTGTTTTTCAGTCAAAAATTTTAAAATAGATGTACCAAATTTTTCCAATTTATCTCCAAAATTCAAATTAACTGATAAACCTTATCAGTAGTAGACTTTAGTAAACCTGATAATTAAGGTGACATCAAAGAAATGAAACCCTAAAATCTTCTGTTTGATGATTCATAAATTTATCCCATCTCTTTTATCCTTTCAATGCGGAAGGAAACCAAGCACATTTGGAGCATTTTATTTTCACAGTTGGAAAGAAACTCCAACTAAAGACATCCCAATTAAATGCACCTATTCCATTGTACGTGATACTCCTGGAGTATCAAAACGGACTTAAATAACATTGAACATGACAGACAATCAAGAAAGATAACATTTTTACCATAGTTCTTATGTTCACGAAGGTTTTTTATTTCTGTTAGTTTATTAAATGAAAATACTTGATGGTCTTGGTATATTCAATCGTGTTATTTTTAAAGACTAAGGGTCTGATAAAAATTATTGAGGTTATTGAAAAAATAGTATTTCTCAATACGCAGACCAATGTTTGTTGGTTTAAATACGAATTAAGAGGTTTCTACGATTTTATTTTGAGAAATATTGCCATCGTTCTATATCATTTATACAGAAAACAAATGAAAAAATCCTTTTTTCCAAAAATGAGGAATTTCTGTACGGCAAAAACGGCAACTAACCAATAAAAAGTAAAGTCATTTTCAGATTCAGTGCCCCCCCTCAAATTAGCTGAAAAAAGATGTTTGGTGTCTCGACACGATTTCAAAAATTTATTTTTGTTGACCAGTGTTTTACCATTGGTGCTTTCAAGAATGCTTCCATCATTATTATCTCTGTCCTATTCCTAAAGTACGCTATCGACCACCATTTAAACATTACTTTAAAAAAACACAGCTACACTGAGTTGGCCATATATCGAGGATGAAAGACCATCCACTTCTACAAACTGCGTTCAGTGCAGCATAATGACGACCTGAAAAAGATGATCCTCTATAAACGACCAACTTCCGCCGTTACTGAATCAATCCTCAAACAAAAGGTGGAGGAGGGGGTGAAAGCTCCGTGAATTTTCTTCTCCTTTATATCACCAATCTTGTTCACTGCATAAAATCTTGTCTTTCGCGAATGTTGACAATCACAGGCGAGCCCCGCGGAAAACATGATGCCCAATACTGGAACATAGTTTACAACACAAACAAGTTTTCTTAATTTTTGCAGTTTAACTTTTTATTGCATTTTTCCCATAATCGAATTAGATGTTGCACATCAGGATTAAAACTGTGAATAAATTGTCCGATGTTCTTTTTTTCGGTTTTATTCGGGTATTTTTAACAAGAACTGTGTCAGTGTGGTAGACAAGGTTTTGTTGATTATATCCTGGCATTTGTTACAGTGTTGGAATTTTCTGAAATGACGCCATGTGTAACGGTTACATGGAGCTAAACCGCACTTTGAAAAGCGTGTATCAAATATTAATACATATTTTTAATGTTTTGTATAGGTATTAAATATTTTAGGCACACTTCAAGATAGCGTCGCCTTTCGTGAAAGATGTTTCAGTTATGTTATATTTAACGGTAGAGTAATGGATAGCGGCTCGGATTGAGAAATCGGAGAGCAGAGTTCGAATTTCAATCGAATACATTACATTCACTTACGTGCTAATACCCTTGGAAAAGGTATGAATCCTCTTCTTCTCCCTCCAGCTATTGGTAAGTAGCAGGACAGACCGGTTTCTATAGCCTTGGATGGCAACTGATCTACTGCAGAAAGAAATGGTAACCTACTGCGGGAAAAATCCGCCTCGTCAGTCATGTATCAAAAGATACACGATCGCCTAAGCGTATATCACGCATTGCACATAACTGACTGATTATATTTAATATGGATTGTTTTTTTTTGTATAATAATGGTTTCTAAATTTTGGAGTTTTTCCTTGCAATGGGCGATATATAGTATTTTTCTATTATCTACTAATATTTATCTCTAATAGTATTTTTACTGTTTGTGATGTGGTATATATGAATTACAGTAAATTTCGACAAATGACAACTCAACCTATGAGAGAATGTGGTACTTGTGTAGCCAATGTAAAAATTTAATGTTGTTTTCTGAGATCCTGTGATGTTGCTTACGATAGAATAAGTTAATGGTGTGTTTATTTTTGTTTATATCAGAATGATTATCAGTGTTATTTGATGTAAATTTCATTATGGTTAATTGTATTTGCTCGGCGACGACATGATTGGGGAAATTAATGTTAATAAGTGTTTATTTTATGTTGATTAATTCTTTATAAAATAATTAAATTTAATTTTGATTAATTCTTTATAAAATAATCTGTTCGAAAAAGAATTTATTTTGTCTTGGTTGTATATCTCAAATACGTAAACATTTCAAACCCCATCAGGAGAAGAACAAGGATGAAATGAGAACCCCATTCTATTTAGAAGAAAATCATTCAAAACAAAGAAGCTTTGATTGAAAATTTTATTGTGGAATGGAACAGGAGATGGCATCTGCAAAAATCTCATTAAGTGTATTCCGGACCGAATGAAAAAAGTTCTGAAAAAAAAAAAAAAAAAAAAAAAAATGGTGAAACCATAAATTACTAATTAAATTTTTTTTTGTGTTTTTATTTATAAAATTTTATTTTTTAAGAAAATATTAGATTAATTTGTACATAATAAATACAGTATAAAAAGGGAGTCACTTTTTTGCACTAAATATTTACTTTAAAAACAAAAAATAACATGCAGGTTTGTATCTGTTTATATTTCTGAGATGAGGTATTATATACACTATTTACATTATTCGGATTATTGTCCTCATCTTTGTCGCCATATTTATTACAACGTTTCAGCCTTTCAGTATCTGTCTATATTTCTGAGATGAGGTATTATGTACACTATTTACATTATTCGGACTATTGTCCTCATCTTTGTTGTCTCAAAGACACATGGCACAGTGGATAAAGGCGTTAGTTAGATCTAGTGACAGGACCCAAAGAGTGTGAGTTCAATACCTGGTTAAGTCAGTGGAGAACTTGGAGAGGGGAATTAGCAGGAGAGAACTGACAACTGACATCCATTAAACATGGCACGTGGAACTAAAACAGTCTACCCCAGTGAGCGAAATAAAGGGTTCAGTTCGGCATTCCAACCACCTGAAGAAGGCCGGAGCGTACAACGGCCGAAACGTTGTAATAAATATGGCGACAAAGATGAGGACAATAGTCCGAATAATGTAAATAATGCAGGTTTGTTTCTTAAGAATATTTTGTAAAATTTGCAGACAATGTATTATTTGCCTTAATTATACACAATTTTTTAAAACTCTATTATCTAAAATATTAAGAAAAACAAGATTTTTTCCAAAAAATATGACTGAGTCACTTTTTTTGTACAGCACTGTAGAATAGACTTCACCAGAGGTACTTCCGCTCAACACCACAAATTGCAAAAAGCGAAAATAATAACCTGAAAACTCGAGTTATATTTTTAAATAGCTTCGTCAAATCGAGACTTTCATATGGATGACATTCACGGCAGCGAAGCTGTTCAGAAATAGCTACAACTGCCAGCTGTATATAACCGCTTCATAAGACCAATAATTAAAGATGGCTTTCAACTAGTGAATCCTGTGGGTCTTGGTGAAAACCATCCATCATCGAACCTAATGGACTGGCGTTAGACAATCACAAATAAAGAACTGTACCAGAAAAAAACAAAACAAAACATAACAAAAAACAAACACATCAGTTGAGGATTATCAACAGCAGCAACAACTAAAATGGATATAACATGTAAATCGTAGAGAAAATAATGACATAATCAAGATGTTGACATTCCACACTATTTCCGATAAAACGTTACGAAGGAAAGCCCCATCAGTATTGGAAAGAGCGATAAGATCTAATGGCTGCTCGGTTAATGAACGTCGAATCTTTCCTTATAAGGAAACGACTAACTTCAACTTTACCGTTGTACTGTGTCATCTGAAGTAAAAATTAAATCAATGTAAAAAAATGGCGGATGAAAGAAAACATAAGCTAATATTCAATAAAAATATGTACCGATTTTGTCTAATATTCTTTCTTTCTTTCTTTCTTTCTTTCTTTCTTTCTTTCTTTCTTTCTTTCTATCTATCTATCTATCTATCTCAATTTGTTTATCCGTATCTATCTATCTGTCTATCTCAATTTGTTTATCCGTATCTATCTATCTATCTATCTATCTATCTATCTATCTATCTATCTCAATTTGTTTATCCGTATCTATCTATCTATCTATCTATCTATCTATCTATCTCAATTTGTTTATCCGTATCTATCTATCTATCTATCTATCTATCTATCTATCTATCTATCTCAATTTGTTTATCCGTATCTATCTATCTATCTATCTATCTATCTATCTATCTATCTATCTATCTATCTATCTCAATTTGTTTATCCGTATCTATCTATCTATCTATCTATCTATCTATCTATCTATCTATCTATCTCAATTTGTTTATCCGTATCTATATATCTATCTATCTCAATTTGTTTATCCGTATCTATCTATCTATCTATCTATCTATCTATCTATCTATCTATCTATCTGCCACATTTTATTCCTATCTATCTATCTATCTATCTATCTATCTATCTATCTATCTATCTATCTATCTATCTATCTATCTATTGTGAGACCGGAAACTACCTACACAATAGACTCTTCCAGGCCTATATTAAGTAGGCGACATCGCACTCTATAAGAGAGTGAAGGAGAGTGATAGAGAGTGACACAGAGAGACAGTGAGAGTCTCGTACAACTACCAGTGTTGGAAACTAACTTATAGTAAGCTCTGCTTACACTATCTCTGTAACCTGTTGTTAATATATCTTTCTTACATCTAATCCGTGTTCCGTGTTTTTACTTCTGTGGGCCCAACTTTGGCACCCACATCAGTGGCGACGAGGATTCTAGAAACGCACTCACGGTGAAACCTAAATACCTTACCAATCCCACATCTGGGTCGACGAAGAATTCTAGAAACGCATTCACGTCGAAAAACCTCAATACCTTGCCAGTCCCACAACAGTGGCGACAGAAAAGATTCGAGAATTTCGTTCTCACCATATCAATTGCGACTGTACTCGAAAAATACACAAACTCCACGCGTTCCCACAGCAGTGTTGAACGTGAAATTAAGCTGGTATTAATACATTAGCGATTTAAAAGATAAACATCCAGCGTCTACATATATTCCAATGCTAAACGCCATTGACAAGCTAGCGATTCGTCATCTACGGGATATCAAAGTCTGTCCAATACGAGAACGATTTCTACACACACACACACACACACACACACACACACACACACACAGTTGTTCGTAAAAAAACTCACAACACAAGATCAAGTACTACCATGGTACTCAAGTTTTCGGAAAAAACTATCGAAAAATTTTCTATGTAACTGAGTTGAACTCGGGCATAAAATTATTCTCCTCTCAAATTCACTGAGGTGAGTTCTCTTCTTTTTGTACCTCTAAAAAAAATATACATAAGTGTGGTGAAAAATTTATTCAATTACGTTAAAATTAACGGAACCACGGAAAAAAAAAGCTAAACACACATTAGTTTAGTTTAACTATTGTCTGTCCATATTTTTTTTTCTGTAAAAGAAAAAAAAAAAAAAGGAACAAATCTATCAAGATTTTTTTTGTGTACCTCCTCTTAGTACACGTGTTTCAAAGCAACAAAAAAGCGCTGTCATTTTTAAATATGGAAGATTTGCAAAAAGTAGTTGCCCAAATGTTAAAACTAAATTTGGACCAGCAACAAAAATCAGAAGAAAGACAACAACAACTATTTTTGGATTTACATAAACAGCAAATGGAATTTCAAAAAATTACGCTTCAGAATGCTGAACTACAACAGAAACAACTTAAAGAATTACTCGTAAATGCATTAAAAGGCTCAAACACTGAAAAGATACAATATTCTCCCAGAGTACAATTTACAATTCAATGGAAACCTTTGAATACGTACCAGAGGAAGACAAAACGTTCCAGGCTTTTCACAGGCGCTACGAAGATATTTTCAACGTAGAATGTGAACAATGGCCCAGTAAAAAAAAAAAGGTACGTCTACTATTGAGAAAACTGGGAACTACAGAACATAGTAGGTTCGTAGACTTCATACTACCCAAGAAAACGACTGACTTGGATTTTTCAGAGACGATTAAGCTCCTATCGGAATTATTCGGGCCTAACACAACCTTGTTTCACAAACGTTGGAAATGCCTGAACACAGTCAATGATAACCAACAAGATTTTCTAACGTATGCAGCATCGGTAAACAAGCTCTGTAATGATTTTAAACTAGCCGAACTGACTGCCGATTAATTTCAAGTGCTTAATTTTCGCACAAGGTCTAGTGTCAGCAGAAGACACCGAAGTCAGACGACGGATACTGACTAAGCTTGAGAACAAACAAGGATTGACTCTCCAAAAACTGGCAGAGGACTGTCAAAGAGTAATATCTGTAAAGCGTGACTCAATCACTATCGAGGAATCAGGTGTGACTCAGATTAATAAAATCAGAAGTAAGTCTACCTCCTATTCCCCTCAAAAAGACAAAAGGCAAATCTCATGTCCTAAATTACGCAGTAACTAAAACTCAAATAAGTTAAAGAAACCGCCCGGACCATGTTACCATTGTGGTATATGGCAATGGATGAAATTCTGTCCAGTTAAGAACAAAAAATATTGCAAAAATTGCAATAAAAGTGGGCATACTTTAACTTCGTGCTGGTACGCCAACAGAACGAGAAAACCCAAAAATAAAATTAGGCAAGCTCAATCTGACAATATTGTCGATAGGAATTTAAGAAAATATGTAACTGTGGATATTTTCAATAAGTCCATTAAATTCCAGCTTGACTCGGGTTCTGATCTTTCAACCATTAACTGGCGTACTTGGCGAAAATTGAACAAGCCGACCTTATTAAAAACGGATAAAACAGCAAAATCCGTAACTGGCGAAAAGATTAACATTTTAGGCGAGGTAATACTTACAGTAACACTAAATGGAGTTACCAAAAAGTTCAAAGCCTACGTATTAAAAACTTCAGACAACTTATTTGGAACTGATTGGAGAGAAAAATTCAATCTTTGGGATTGCCCAATGAGTACATTTTGTCGCAAGATACAAAGTACAACGTTCAATTTGGTAAATCTGAAAAAAGGAACTCAAACAACAATTTCCCCAGGTTTTTTCTGGCGGCCTTGGGAAATGTACTAAAATGAAAGCTAAGTTCAAGGTGAAGGACGGTGCACAACCGGTATTCAAAAAGAAACGGAATGTCCCTTTCGCTGCTCTAGAGCAAATCAATAAAGAGTTAGATAGACTCGAACAAGCAGGTATTCTGTCAAAAACAGATTTCAGCGAGTGGGCAGCACCTACGGTCTACGTAAAAAAGAAGTCCATCAAATACGAGTATGCGCAGATTTTTCCACAGGGTTAAACGATGCTTTGCAAGATCACCACTATCCTCTCCCAAGCCCTGAAGAAATTTTCAATAAACTCAATGGTGGAAAATTTTTTTCTAAAATTGACATCTCGGACGCATACCTTCAGATAGAGGTGGAAGAAGAAAGTTCCAAATTGCTCTGCATAAACACCCATAGAGGGTTGTACAAATACAACAGGCTGGCTTTTGGAGTAAAGGTTGCGCCTGCAATTTTCCAGCAGGTCATGGACTCCATGCTGGGCGATCTTGACTACGCAACAGCCTATTTGGATGATATACTGGTTACTAGTAAAACTACGGCAGAGCACCGGAACCATATAATAAACGTATTCGAAAAGATACAAGAATACGGATTTAAGGTTTAGGTGTGACTTTTTCTTACCAGAGATTAAATACTTAGGTCACATTATAAATAAAGACGGTCGTCGGCCGGATCCAGAAAGAGCCAACGCGATCAGAAACATGCCGGCCCCAGATAACGTTCAAGCGTTACAAAGATTCCTCGGCCTAGCTAACTTTTACCAAGGGTTCCTTAAGAACATGCAAAATTTGAGAGGGCCTCTAAACCAACTTTTAAAAAAGGACAAACCATGGTCATGGACACCGGAATGCCAAGACGCATTCGAGAAGATCAAGAAAACTCTTACTTCAGACCTCTCCCTCACACATTTCGACCCTAGTCTCGACATCATAGTCGCAAGTGATGCAAGCTCGTACGGCATAGGCGCTTGCATATTACATAAACTGCCAGATGGTTCGTGAAAAGCTGTGGCTCACGCATCAAGATCTCTACTTCCAGCTGAGAAACAATAAATCCCAAGAGGAAAAAGTATTAACAGTTTTATTTTTTCTCTCCTTTTCAAAAAAGAAAACTCTTTGGAAGGGGGTATTGTGAGACCGGAAACTACCTGCATAATACTCTTCCAGGCCTATATTAAGTAGGCGACATAGCACTCTACAAGAGAGTGATAGAGAGTGACACAGAGAGACAGTGAGAGTCTCGTACTGCTACCAGTGTTGTACACTAACTTATAGTAAGCTCTGCTTACACTATCTCTGTAACCTGTTGTTAATATATCTTTCTTACATCTAATCCGTGTTCCGTGTTTTACTTCTGTGGGCCCAACTTTGGCACCCACATCACTATGTCAATTTGTTTATCGGTATCTATCTATCTATCTATCTATCTATCTATCTATCTGCCACATTTTATATCTATCTATCTATCTATCTATCTGCCACATTTTATATCTATCTATCTATCTATCTATCTATCTATCTGCCACATTTTATATCTATCTATCTATCTATCTATCTGCCACATTTTATATCTATCTATCTATCTATCTATCTATCTGCCACATTTTATATCTATCTATCTATCTATCTGCCACATTTTATATCTATCTATCTATCTATCTATCTATCTGCCACATTTTATATCTATCTATCTATCTATCTGCCACATTTTATATCTATCTATCTATCTATCTATCTATCTATCTATCTATCTATCTGCCACATTTTATATCTATCTATCTATCTATCTATCTATCTGCCACATTTTATATCTATCTATCTATCTATCTATCTGCCACATTTTATATCTATCTATCTATCTATCTATCTATCTATCTGCCACATTTTATATCTATCTATCTATCTATCTATCTGCCACATTTTTTATCTATCTATCTATCTATCTATCTGCCACATTTTTTATCTATCTATCTATCTATCTGCCACATTTTATATCTATCTATCTATCTATCTGCCACATTTTATATCTATCTATCTATCTATCTATCTGCCACATTTTATATCTATCTATCTATCTATCTATCTGCCACATTTTTTATCTATCTATCTATCTATCTGCCACATTTTATATCTATCTATCTATCTATCTATCTGCCACATTTTTTATCTATCTATCTATCTATCTGCCACATTTTTATCTATCTATCTATCTATCTATCTGCCACATTTTTATCTATCTATCTATCTATCTATCTATCTGCCACATTTTTATCTATCTATCTATCTATCTATCTATCTATCTATCTATCTGCCACATTTTATATCTATCTATCTATCTATCTATCTATCTATCTATCTATCTATCTATCTATCTATCTCTTCGTACATATTATAAGTTAGGAGTAGATAAATTTGCCTATCGTCCTTCACACTTCTTCCCTGTCTTTTGAACAGGAGCAGAGGTTTATCCCATGTTTTCTGTTCAGGATTGTGTTTCTTGTTCCTTCTAAAGTCTTTCACTCCCAGTAGCCCCTTGCGTTTTACTGGCATTATTACCTTGCTTGGGGTGAATTGATTATATATATATATATATATATATATATATATATATATATATATATATATGCGTGCATTTATGTAGATACAAAATCTCTCTATATAAACTGGTGTACATCTAGAGAGACACACACAAAATTCGCAACTGGGTGTCTCAGTGGTAGTCGCCGTGGTGTTGATGCATAGATTAACGTATGTGTGTCGCTATATGTGCTACATGCTTATGTAACTCGTTAAAAATGGTTGCAATTCTATAAATTAAATAAATATAGTTTTTTAGGTTCGTAAAGTATTATTTCTTTAATTTATTTTCTCTTTCTCTTTTCTGGATTATGAACAATATGAGTTCTGTTCCGATCGTCAAAGACCCTTTTATTTTACGTAAAGCCTGCCTTCTCTATTCAACACTGACGCAAACCAAACGGAAGCTTAACGTATATTGACTAAAATTCAGCAAATTAATTTCAGTCTTGATCACTTGTTTCAAAACGAGGCCCTGTGTTAGACTTGATTTGAATGACTCGCAAAATTCAATAAATACTAACCTCTAATTGAGTTCATGAGCATTATTTTATTTTGGCCGCACGTGTATGTATGTGTGCCTTTTAGATTTGCGTTTCTCTCTCTTTGATCTGTGTGCGCGCAAGTGTGTGTGTGTGTGTGTGTGTGTGTGTGTGTGTGCGCACACGCGTGTGCTATGTGTTTGCTTTTGATTTTTACGAACTTGATGTCTTCTCCCCAAATTTGCAGTTGATTTCGCGGGCCTCTAGTAGTCATGGCAACATTCGAGACGCTTTCCAAGAAAACATTCTCTCACGTCTGACACGCCTTACCAAAAATGTTAGCTGATCGAAATTAGAGGAGCCGACGCTGAGGCTGAACAAAAGTTCGTACAAGTTACACTGAAGTTAATGGTGAATGAGTTGACGCATGCGCAAGTCTTCTTTTCTAGGCACGAGTAGCGAAGGGAAGAATTCTCCTCTCTTTGGCATTTTCTTCGCTGCTGTTTTGTCTTAGCGAATCGCTCTCGGCTTTTTGGCACAGATTCATTAGTGAGCGAGTTGGTGCTTGTTCATTATCCATATACACCCATGTATTTAAAACAGCGCGTACACACACACACACACACACACACATACACACAGATGTGAGTACGTGAATGCCAGCAGAAGACATAATGATATAAAAAGTTCATAAACGCATACTGTAACTAATTATGCATGCATACATACAGATTCATACAGGTCTAGGTTTCCTGAGTGTCCACGGCGAATGGAAAGAAAGAAAGAAGGAAAGAAAGGAAAGAAAGAAAGAAAAGAAAGAGAGAAATAAATAAATAAAGAAAGAAAGAGAGAAAGAAAGGAAAGAAAGAAATAAAAGAAAGAAAAAGAAAGAGAGAAATAAAGAAAGGAAAGAAAGGAAAGAAAGAAAGAAAAGAAAGAGAGAAATAAATAAAAAAAGAAAGAAAGAGAGAAAGAAAGGAAAGAAAGAAATAAAGAAAGAAAAAGAAAGAGAGAAATAAAAAAAGAAAGAAAAGAAAGAGTGGCATTAAGAGAAAATTTTCTAAAATTTTATGTAGATTTGCAATCATCGACAAATGCCGTGTAAGTATCGAGTATGTCGAATGATTCCATTCCCACGCCATATTCAAAAAACCTTTTTTTTTTAATTTTTTCTGAAATTATCTGATGTATTTTTACCTGCCGCCAACTATTTCCTTTTTTTGTCTTGTGTTTCTAATTCCTTTCTCCATCGTTTGAATTGAATAGACATTTCTGTCCTCGTCTAGGAATCGTAGTTAAGATCATTACCGCTGGAGTGAGTTCGATCCTAACTGGTTGCTGCATCCTTATGGACTTTTTTCAAACTCAGCTAAAGTGAATGAATATCCATTATTATCATAATGAGTTTCATATTCAATAGTGCGCTATATTTGTTGCCTTGTACCAGAAGCTCAATGAATTCCTGTATAAAGTGCTACACATAGATTCATTTTAAATTATTATTTGTGTTTATTTCTTCATGGTTAGATAAGAAAAATATAGTGAATAAATTTGAATGGTCTTTTAATTTTCCATATAAAAATTTTGAACTGATTCTGAAATTTCGAGCTGAAGAAACAATCTCTTGGATACTTGTAAAATAGTCGATTCTTGGGTACATGTAAAATACTTTCTTCTTGGGTGCTTGTAAAACAGTCTTTTGAGTACCTGTAAAATAGTCGATTCTTGGGTACATGTAAGATACTTTCTTCTTGGGTGCTTGTAAAACAGTCTTATGAGTACCTGTAAAATACTCGCTTCTTGGGCACTTGTAAAATAGTCACTTGGATACTTCTGAAATAATCTCTTCGTGAGTACTTGTAAATATTTTTTCCTGTGTGATTGTAAAATAGTCTTTTGAATATCTGTAAAATAGTCGCTTCTTGGGTACTTGTAAAATAGTCTTTTGGATACTTCTGAAATAATCTCTTTGTGAGTACTTTCTAATTGGGTGCTTGTAAAATAATATTTTGGTATTTGTAAAATTCTCTCTTCTTGGGTACTTGTAAAATCCTTTTTCTGGATGTTGGTAAAATAATATTTTGGTTACTTGTAAAATTCTCTCTTCCTAGGTACTTGTAAAATAATCTTGTTATTAGTAAAATGTTCAACATGCAAAGTTCTGGATAGTTTTGATGATGACAAAGTTAATTGACGACATCATTTCATAAAAAACAGACGTTAAAACAATTGTTTAGTTTATCAGTAAGTTAATTTTATTCAAGAAGATATATATATATATGCATACATACATGCATATATATATATATATATATATATATATATATATATATATATATATATATATATATATATATATTAAGGGATGTGTTGTTAAAGACTACGGAACTTTTCCGTTTAATATCTTTTTTTCTGTTTTTTCTTGGTTTCTCGCAATCTTTTTATATTTAGGTCTAAGTTGTTGGTATTTTGTCGAGCACTTTCGGTTATCGTCAACCATCATCATGACTGTATGTTTTGATTTGAAATAGGTTGCTTATTATTTTAGTTTTATAGATAATATTTTGGGTATTTGAACAATGCTGTTGTATTAGTTCATTATCAATAACGAGGAGGTTAGTGTTGATTGTTGGCGGAGGATTAGTTATTAAATACGTTTAAGATGTTTCTGCCGGTATTAAATGGTATTTTGTTTATGTTGGTTTTTTGGTTTTAATGAGGATGGCTTCAAGAGTTTGTAATCGTTTTTTGCATTTGTTTTTATAGAGGATTTTGGTGTTGTTAATTAAGATTTTTCTTATTTCGGATGATTTGAATGGGTTACTATTGATGCAGTGTGATGATATTTTTATGGCGCTGGTGTCATTAAGGTGGTATGTGAGCCTACGTGAGAGAGTTGTATTTGTGTATTTGATGCATGTGCTACGATTGTTATGTGAGAAACACCCTGGAAACGGGCATATATATATATATATATATATATATATATATATATATATATATATATATATATATATATTGTGTGTGTTTAATGAGTTTTACTTTTGCCCTGCTCAAAGAATCTCTCTTCATATTAGCGGCATCATATTATTCAATCATTTTCTTTGGTCCTTTCTTGGACAAATGATTATGTTTTGTGGATATTTTCCTACATTTTATATATTTCTGTCTAAATTTCTGTGATGTGAAGTTATCATTACTTACAGTCAGACTAATGTCCTCATCTTTGTGATTATTATCAAAACGTTTCGGCCATTGTGCCCCCGGCCTTCTTCAGGTGCCTTTCCATCCAGCAATCTCCATGGAATTTTGCTTTGTTCTTTTTCTTGATATTTCTCAGGTATTGCCCACCTTGCTTCCATTGCGTCTAAATACTTACTACCTGGCCCCGGGATTGAACTCATAGCTATTAAGCCACAAAATTCAGAAACCAATGCTTTAATCCACGAGGATTTTGACCCATGAACAAATAAACCCCCAGAGATTAAATAAGAGGTTCACTTCAAAATTCCCGGATTTATAGGCACCTGAACGCTTGATTTTATTTAAAATAATTATTACTCGATCATTATCGAAATTAGAAGGTAACTATTTTCGACTCAAACACGAAAGACGATTAACCAAAACGAAATATACTTAGACACAGGCAGCGGAAAAGAACGGCCTGCTTCTGTGGATTGAATAAAGGGTTCACTTTAAAGCTTACCCAGATCGGCAGCACCCGAAGAAATCCAGAATGCACTACGGCTGA
Organism: Acanthosepion lycidas; assembly: GCA_963932145.1. Taxonomy (NCBI): domain Eukaryota; kingdom Metazoa; phylum Mollusca; class Cephalopoda; order Sepiida; family Sepiidae; genus Acanthosepion; species Acanthosepion lycidas. Next base: position 101,529,110 of record OZ010591.1, read on the forward strand.
ATTGTTTTAATAATACCAACAATTGTGAGGACACTAGTCTGGTGTAAAGTATATATATATATATATATATATATATATATATATATATATATATATATATATATATATGTGTGTGTGTGTGTGTGTGTGTGTGTGTGTGTGTGCGTGCGTATATATATATATATATATATATATATACACAGTGTAACCCGGATATAAGAGAGTTGTCGGGACCGGAGAAGTCTCTTATATTCAGGTTTCTCTTATATTCGGGTTTGGTCTAATTTATATACATTAACACAGGCTCTAATTTGGGACCAGAGAAAATCTCTCTTATATCCGGGTTTCTCTTATATCCTGGTTTCTTATATCCGGGTTACACTGTATATATATATATATATTGTATAAAGGCAGCAGATCGTTATTTAAACATATATTGTTAAATATAACAGACAACGATTGTCTATTATGCTTGATAATAAGGCGTTCTAAGCTTCGTATAGTGGTTTTAGTTCCAGGAGAAAATAAAGACAAAATACTGCACAACATTTGAATATTTTCTTATTATGCTGTTTATCGATCTAAGCTCTCGGCTCACATGAGTTAAAAAGTCAACATTTCAGATATTTGCCTCTTCTTTTTTTAATATTCTTATCTAAATATTCGCTGATTCATATTTATCTAAATACTTATGATGCGTGGAACAAAAATCAAATCTTAAAAAATAAAGCGTTTATTCGTAAGTAGGCCATCTTGAATTTCTAATTTCGAAGATTTTTAAAAATTCAAATGTGTATTAAGCCAAGAAAAGTATTTTCTGGCACTTTTCATAGAGATTTACTGAAATGTTTTTTTTTATTCGCAGCAAATATCAAAATGGATGACATAATTCTGTTAGAAGGGAAGAAAAAAAAAAAAAAAACTAACAGCAATAAACAAAACGTAAATAATTGCCAACGTTTGATCAAAGTTTATTTAAATGAGAAAAGCTTTTTGTTTTGTTTTTTTTTTTTTTAAAGAGATATGTTCAGATATTAAATCTTTAGGGAATTTAATCAGAAGAGAGAAATTGATTCTTAGCTTGGCTTGTATTTCCGTTGGACGTTCTTCTGACACGTGATTCTCAACAGAACTTCGTTTCGATAAGCAGCAGATCAGAGTTCAAAGAAGATACAAGGCACATTATCATGTCAGCACACAAAGTAGCAGTGTTAGATGAGGAGTGTTAGAGTCAAGTTGCAAAAAGAGTTTGTTATTAAGTAAAAAATGTCGTTTTGAAGAAGCTGAGGCGCGCATGCGCGTGTGATTGTGTGTGTGTGTGTGTGTGTCTGATTATGCGTCTGTCTGTGTGTTTGTGTCAGTGTTTGTATGCCAAGAAAGGTAAGGAAAACTGTTTGGAATGAACGTAATGAGAATGTTGATTTTAAACAACTTCAGTGCCAAATTAGATTATGCATGGAACCAAAATTTCGGACAGTGGCTAATAGAGAGAGAAGCAAAGGAAAAGGCGAAATAAGCATATTTTTTTTTTTTTTTTATCAAAACGAATAAAAGATTTCTGGCTTCAATATTTTTCTCTGAATTGTTTGTGACTTGTTTAAGTTTATTTTTTCTTCCAGAAATTCTTTCAACTTCAAACATAATTGACAGCGAAATTATTCATTTCATTTCTCTTCAAAATAACATTGACATTGGTAAAAATCGTATATTTATCCGCGTGTAAAATTCGTTTTCATATCAGATGCGAATTATAGGCCAAAGATTTATCATTCTCCTTAAATGACGCCTAAAAAGGTTGACCTATTTTTTTAAAGAATTTCCAGATCAAGACACGTACGTTAAAAGTTATTCGAGAAACGTGAACATACAATTTGCACTTAAAAGGAAAATTAGGAAGTAAATAAGTTAAAAGTTTTAATGGAAAGTAGAATAGTTGAGTGTAGTGGATAAAAATATAAACAAAACATGAGTGTACTATTTATTAAAGTGAGGTCAACCAATATTTTTAACCAGCGGCACCCACTGGCATTTTTTTTAACCAAATGGCTTCATACTAATGCAGATAAATACAAAAATATTTTTATTGTTGTATTAAACTGTACACAATTTTTTTTCTGTGTAGTCGCGAAGTTTAACCCTAAAATTTTTTTCGTCAGAATGTATTGACTTTATTTTTAAATGAAGCTGTTCTTTGGTATTTACACAGACATTTTTAAATTCAACAATTATTAAATCGGAAAATGTGTTTTTATATATGATTTGTGTCTTGGTTGTTAATGTTAAATGTTTTTACTGTAAAAGTCAAAGTCGAGGAAAATGAGATGCATTTCATCATTCGATGCTGTTTTATTTGATAAAAAGAAGAAAAACAGCAAAAAAAGATATGTGCCGTTTAGGAAGATGGTGCCATAGCTAAGAACAATGTTCTTTAGTGGCTCGCTTGGTTCAGAAGTGGAAATTTTTATATGGAAGACCGAGAACATTCCATCAGGCCTACAGCTGTTGATGACCAAATTAAAACACTAATCCAGGTCATTCAGCACGTGACATCGCACAGATACTCCATATATCTCATATGAGCGTTGTAAGACATTTGAAATAATTCAACACGTTAATTTCTGATATTTTTATGTTTCGCTATTTAACGGAAAACATTTCATGAAACACATTTCCATTTGCAATTCTCTGCTCAAACGCAACAAAAAATAGCCATCTTTTAAAAGAACGATCACAGACAGAAAATGAATTGTTTAGAAAAATGCAAAATGATAATGGTTCTGAGAAAAATAAAATTGCCATCGTTATCATTCAAATATTGATCTGCATCCGAAAAATGTGATGCTGTGTATCTGGTAGGATTTAAAGGGTATTGTGTTTTATGAGCTCCACTCGCAAAATCGGACGTTGAATTCGGACAAGTACTGTTCACAATTGGACTGATTAACGGCAGAAATCGATGAAAAGTGCCCGGAATTTGCCAATCGGAAATGATGTCATCTTCCACCAGGACAACGCCAGACCCCACGTTACTTTTCAGACCCGCTAGAAATTGGTACATCTTGGCCGGGATTGTATACTACACCTGCCGTACTCACCTGACCATTGCACCTCCACATTACCTCTTATTTCGACCCCTATGAAATTTTCTTAATGAAAAGAACTTAAGTTCTTTGGAAGTCTGTAAAAACGGCTTAGACCTGTTCATCAGTCAGAAAGATGCCAAGTTCTGGGAGGATGAAATCATGAAGTTGTCTCAAAGATGGCACGATGTAGTAAAACAGGTGGCAAATGGCAGATATGTGGTTAATAAATCTATATACAAATATCAATATCTTGTCTTTCTAATTGGAGTTATTGCAGAGAGGTTTGTTCAAGTGCTTACGCTCCTCTCCGTCAACAACCATGGCGCATGGAAATGTTGATATCTTTTTGTCATGATATCCAGCGAAGAACCAATTCAGGGCGAAAAGAATTAGTATCTAGTGAATCCAGAAAGCCTCATCCGGAATTCAGATTTGCCGACTCTATTTTCCGAATGTATTAACGCGATGCCACCTTAAAGTTTTACAGCAAATCTCTAGTTATAAATACATGTGTAGTTGTCCTGGTAGAATGGAAAAGGATCGCAGAGTCGAGGAAATTCGATTTTAAGAATCGCAGAGTCAAAGAAATTCCATTTTAAGGATCCCAGAGTCGATGGAATTCCATTTTAAGGATCCCAGAGTCGATGGAATTCCATTTTAAGAATCCCAGCGTCGTGGAAATTCCATTTTAAAGATTAGAGTCAGTATTTGAGAAAGAACATTTGATTTTGGAAGCAAGCGGCCCGCCTGCTGTCGCAATCAATCAATGTAGTACTTGTAAAATTGATAAAAATCTGTATAGTTAGGATATGCTCGAATAAACATTGAACATGATGGACCGCTGGTGGTGGTGGTGGTGTGTATGTGGGGGGGCGGGGAAATAACGTCTATTTATTACTTTTACTTGATAAAGCATGTTTGTCTTCATGGTTACAACCTGAATCAGTTTGCAGAGGAATTGAAGACAAAAATACTTAAAACAATCCGACATTATACGACTATGAAGAAGCGATGCTAGGGCTGTGAAACAGTGCATGCGTTAATTTCAACCCTTCTTATTAATAACTGCATTGTTTCTTTCCAGGTACGAGGGTGGGTTGAAAAGTTCTTAAGCTATGAAGGAGTGATTTTAGAGCTGTGAAATCTTGCATGCGTTAATTTCAAATCTTATTAATAGCTGCATTGTTTCTTTCCAAGCAATCTGAGAAAGATTTAGTCCCCAAGTACATTCATGCAGACATGGTTGATACATTCGGGGATGATCCTCCAGCTTTTGCACTGAAAGTGTGCAGCTGAATATGGGAGGGGAAAGAGAATCTTGAAGATGACCTAATGTCCTGCAATTGCCACCATCGATGAAGACATTGATTGTGTTCACCACATGTTGATGGATGACAGGCCATTGACTTTAAATCAAATGACCAATGCTATAAGCATATATCGTGAGAGAGTTGAGAATATTCTGCACAATGAACTTGGCATGATGAAGGTTTCTGCTCGGTGGGTGCCACGTCTTCTGATACCTGATCAAAAGCGCACCGGTGTGATCAGATCACGGGAAAATCTGACATTGTTTGAGAAAGATCCAGCTGGTTTACTTGAACGTTTCCCAAACCAAAGTCAGAGACAAAGAGACAGTCCACGCAGTAGAAACAACCTCCCTTACCTGTTCTAACGAAGGCCAATGTCATTTCATTTGTAGGGGAGGTGATGACATCAGTTTTTTGTGATGAAAAAGGCATTGTGTTTATTGAAAAATAGGCCACACCATCAATGGAGAGCACTATGACAACTTGTTAAGGGAATTACAATAGAGGCTATCAAGACAACATGATCATGAAAACTGATGAAAGAGTTTCTTGTTTCATTAGAACAATGCTCCAGTACACAAGTCTTTGGTTTCAATGGCTGCTCTACTTGACTGTCACTTTGAACTGGTTTATCACCCTCCCTATTCTCCTGATTTGACTATCATCTGTTCACCAACATAAAAATAAGCCTGGTTGGGAACCATTATCACAGTGACGATGGCGTCATATGACGATTTTTTTGACAAATAGGATAAGCAGTCTTATTTGAACAGTCAGATATCGGTTTACCTGGAAAAAAAAACATTGTAGAAGAGTTGAAATTAATTCATTCATCATACCTTTATAAACTTTTCAGCCCAGCCTCGTATATTTTCCGTTATTTTTATTATTTTTAATTTACAAAAAACACAATATTCTGTTTCCGGGTTAAAAATCATGCGCTACTTTTCAACTCCATTAATATTTTTTAAGCATGACGCTAAAATTACCTTTTATTTCGTTTCTGAATTCAACAATGAACGCGCGAATTTAACTTGACGTGTGCGCATGTGCGTTAATTTTGATTTTCTTTTCATGAACATTTGTATTCATTTCGCACCCGTATACGGGAAAACAAATAATTATGCGCATACAAATTACACATAAGCACAGAAGTTTTTAAAAATGTTTTCTGTCTGTCTGTCTGTCTATATATATATATATATATATATATATATAGGAAATTAATAAATCCGTTGGTATATAATCCAAGTGGATTCTACTAATATAAAATATTAAAACTAATCCACAAAAAGAGCTCAATGTATTTATTATTACAGAGCAAATAATTAGTACACAATAAAATACAAAATTACTTCATATGAGAAATAGGTTTAATTGGACCGACGGGATTCGTCAGTCTTATTCAATTCCGGTATAGACTGAGTTCGGAATTAGAAATTTAACTATGATAGCTAAAAAAAAACAAAAAAACAAAACAACAACAAAAAACAAAAAAAACAGCCGTAAAACTAATACAGAATTTATCCATCTCAATGTTTCAGTCAGACGAAACGCATGATACATGGGTCAAGGGAGAATGGAAGATATTAGTTTTAAAGGGAAGAGGCTTTATATTAAACTCGGATATTAACCTTATGACATTAAATTGAAGTTACATGAAGAATGAAATGTTAAATTGAAACTAAGAGAGGAATAAAAGTTTTTTTTAAATCTTAAATTATATAAATTTACAAAATCCTACTTAAAAATACTCTTCCAAAGTTATATTTAAAAATAAGATATATTTAAATAGATTAAAAAGAAGTCATATTTAGATAATTTATATTAAAATTAAGTAAAATTATATTTAAAAAAATTATATTTAATATAAAATCAATAGGTTATATTAAAGAATTAAAAATATTTAGAAATAAAAATATAAGATAAAATAAATTATACATTTAGAAATATAAAAGAAATGAATAAATTAAAAAAATTAACTTTAAAGATAAATTAAATGAAAAACAAGTTACATAAAAAATATAAAATATAAAGTTATAAAAATATAAAAATATGAAGTTATATTTAAAAATAACCCTAAAATTTATAGATAAAGAGGTGTAAGTGATAAAAGGAAAGAGAACAGGGAACAATTATAATATATAATTAATATGGTGTAGAAATGGAAATATAAAAATTAGAATTGATTATCCATTCGACATTTGAAGAGTTAGAGAAATATAGTAGCTAATAAAATCAAATCTATATTATGGAAATTTGAATTTGTTTTCATGTCGACATTTTAATACTAATTCATTCTTTGATTCAATAGTTGGCTTTGAATATTGTATTTTATTTTTCTAAACATAAGTTACAACTATCTCTAAGACTATTAGCAGTATGTGCGGAACCTATAATCTTCCAATCTATCTGTGAGTTCAAACCTTTTTCCTTCAATTCCCAAAATTTCTTTGAAAGGGCTGTTTGGTTTAGGATTGGTAAAAGATTGCCTATTGGTATAAAATCTTTGTTTCCAATCTCCTGCGGAAATTCTAATGTAAACATTATAATTTTTTTATATTTTCTTTGGGGAAATGGTTGCTTGATATATAACCCTAATAGAGCTGCATTTGCCCTCTACCGGACAATTTTCTTTATATCTACAATTACAAGAGTGTTCAATACGAGGTTTGTTATTTATCGCATAGAAATTTCTTAATATATAGTTATTACGCGAGTTGATAATTTTATACATGTTATTGGCACAGGAGTGGCTAATTTTAATCATATTCCCATTAAAATTTTAATCGTTCTCATATATATATATATATATATATATATATATATATATATATATATATATATATATATGTGTGTGTGTGTGTGTGTGTGTGTGTGTGTGTGTGTGTGTGTGTGTGTGTGTATTTTCTTTGTGGACGTATTCTGGGCGTTTCCCTGACCAGATATGCCACGCTCAAAAATGTTATTACAATTCGTATCGGTAGGAAAACGGACTCATCAGTAAAATTCATGCCACACCTAAGTGAGTATTAGAGAATTTATAACTTTATCTCCTCCCCAGAGTAATAGGAAATTTAGCATCCGATCGACAGCCTTTATTTTTATTTTTTTTTATTTAAACGTTTTTACTTTTATGAGGTAATTTCTTCTGTCCACCTGTTTTAGTTCCCCCCCACCCCTTTTAGTACGTCTGTTCAGTTTTTTTTACCTGTTAAATAAGTCACCCTCGATTTTCATTGATTCCCATTTTCTGGTCGTGAAGTCTTTGATGTTTCCAGGTTGTGAATGGAGAAGAAAAACAAAGGAAAATGACGAGAGAATTCTTGCTCAGCCTTTTGTTCAAATGCGAAAGAAATTCTATTTTGAATTGTAATCTAAATATTAACATTAGAGAGTAAAAGAAAGACAGGTTAATATAGTAAGGAAGGGAGAGGAAGAGATATATAGAGAGAGCAGAGCCAAAAGATTGAGATACAGATAGAAACATACATGTTAAAAAATGTAGAGAGAAATATATATGTATATATATATATATATATATATATATATATATATATATATATATATATATTATAAATTAACAGATTGGAAATATGTTTTTTTCGCTACACAGTAATAACCATGTTAATGTCTCAGTAAGTCTTGTTAGGGAAGTGATTTCGCCATTAATTACATTAACATTGCTATTTAATTCTTTGTATGAATTGTTTCTTTATGACATAAAATATAAGCTCCACACTCTAATATATATATATATATATATATATATATATATATATATATATATATATATATACATGAGTGTGTGTGTGTGATACTGTGGCTTGGTGTAATCAGACACATTTCAGTAATTAGATCACCTATTTAATCGAACTGGAATTGGTTGAATAACACTATTAATAACTTAAGTGAATCCTATTGTTTATTTAAATTTTAAAATCAGCATTTAGCAGATCGAACAAAGATCACATGTACTATTGTTTATGCAGTGTGATTACTAACGTAAACGAAGGGTGTCACCAGGCTGTACAGAGCGTCCGTCGATTGCCAGGCCGAACCCCAGGGTTACATGCATCGCCGCCCCTCGGAACTGTTGTCGAAACAATAAAGCTAGCTTTATTATTTTGGTGGGTGACCGAGTGAATCTTTCCCTAACTTCACCCCCTTTGTGTGCATACCTCGACCTTGTCAATTTCAGTCAACACCGGCAAGCAATCTTCTTAAGAAAAACACAAATCAAAGCGTACGGTCGATTGCTTATTCGGCGAATCTGTCGTGGTCCTAGGGTGTGGCCACATATGCGTGTGAGTGATGGCAGGGGGGGGGGGAGAAAGCAGAATACTGTAAAACAGAAATTGTTAAATGGGTCGGAAAAAGTAATAAAAATAAGCAATTTGCTTTCTTTAGTTTCAAATTATTGAATTTAGAAAGAATTCCAGGTATGTGACATTGAAAAAATAGCGGGAAATTTATTTTATGATTTCAGAAATCGAATTTCAAATGTTCAAAACGTGAAATTTAAAAGTATTCAATTTAGACCGAACTTCAAAGAGAATTCTTTCGCCTAGTCTGGAACAAGGCCATAAAAAGTAGGAAAGAATCGAAGATACTGGTAAATGTCGATTTGCGAGACTGATTTGTTAACCATCGCTCTGTGACAGATACCTGAGTAATTGTCATTTTATTGGGCAAAACCGTTTATAAGAAGCAGTCTGATTGTCAGGTTATCCAGAGAAGATTAAACACACTAACAATGTCTTGCAAGATTTGATGTCACTCAATACCAAGTACTATTTTCGATATCGATTTCGATTAGTTTTATACAATACTGTATTGCGCTTGTCTTTCGAAGAAGAATTGCTTGCTTTGAAAATCAGCTTTTCATCTACTGTTTTTTTTTGTTAGGATCTGAGCGCCGACTGAAAGTGTCAGTGATAATTACGCAACTACTTCAGACACTGATCAAGCCCTTATAATAATAATTATTATTAGTAGTAGTAATAGTGGTGGTGGTGGCGATATTAGTAGTATTTAACAATCTTAACAAGAAGAGTGATAAGTTGAAGCACTTTCACATTATAATGGGCAAGGAAACGGATTGCAATTGTTGCAATACTACTACTAATAATAATACAAATACTACTACTACTACTACTAATAATAATAATAATGATCATAATAATAATAAATCTCCAATAAACTCCATCAGTTAATGTTGATGTTAAAACTCAATGAGTACAAATATAAATTGCCCTTACAATTCATTGGACCACTAACCAAAAGGCAAGGATGTGTCTTCTCACCGGATTTATTCAGCCTATACAGCGATGCAATTCTGAGGGAACTGGAGATCCTACCGGGATTCATCATTGGCGGACACAATCTTACCAACATAAGATAGGCAGATGACACAATACTGAGAGCAGACACTGAAAAGAAACTACAAAACTTCCTACAGAAGGAAGGGACAGCGAGAAGAAGGGACAGCGAGAAGAAGGGAGAGCGAGAAGAAGGGAGAGCGAGAAGAAGGGAGAGCGAGAAGAAAGGACTAACAGGTCGAATAGAGGGAAATATAAGACAATGGAAAGCAGTGTATCATATACTTGGCCGGGCCTTAAACAAGTGGATGACAAACGTAATGTGCGGCAGAGACACGAAATCTATTGAGAGCTGCAAGGGTTAGGAGGAAATGGAGAGCCATGATCGTCTACGTCCTGAAAGGACACGGCACATATAAAGAAAGAAAGAATTTCTCAACCGGGAGAGACCTATATGTTATACGGCCTTCAGTAGATTCTCAAGCGTAATATATCCGGACAGCCCGTCTCATACAATGTATTTAATAATTGTGTAGATAAACTCTTATAAATATATTACTGTGGAAGTGGTAATTGTTAGCAATATTTTATTTACTTTTTGAGTTGATCCATTGTCTGTTCTCTCTTAGATAAGCTAGAATCTCCATCTTTGAATTTTGAGCCAACTTTGGAAACTTTCCTTGGAATCAGGTCAGAATAACTAAGATTCATTTCACTTTTGAGTTACAAGAAAAATGGTGCGAACAAGATAAAAAGGCTCTGCTTGCAGAATCTGAACAATTCCCCTGAAGAAGCTTGGCAAGAACACTGACCAGGACGCATTGATAAAAACAAAAAAGGCAAGGATATTTTTGTGAATATCTTATTGAATTACGTGAAAGATATTCTAATAAATAGACATTTTTGTTACAAATTAAATTAAAACGTTTATTAGTAGCTCGTCTTTGTTTTTATCGCTTTAAAGAAATCTCTTCATCCGAAAAAGAAATTTTTCATCGTATAAAATCACAAAAAATGTCTTCGATTGCCAGAGCATCAAAGCCTGTTGATAACTAAAAGCAAGGACACAATGAATCGAAAATCCAAGAAACACAAGTAAAAGACAATCGATTTCTTTTTTAAGTTAATTTTGAACTGATTTATTTTCATCGTGCTGAAATTAATAGAAAAAAACCTGAAAAGAAATCGGTTTTCCTGGGAATCCAATCGTTAGTCACACTATTAGTCATATATATCATTAGTCTACTACACCGCCGCCCCGAATGACGTTAGTAGTGTTTTGGAAACCTTTTATATTCAATATTAAATGGTTTTTGACGGCTTGATTGTTATGGCGGGTTCGTTCCACTATTCATAATTTAGTAGTTAATTTTACTGATGAGTAATTTCGAGTAATTTCAAACTATTGTTGTCAATTTTAGTTGATATAGATGTTATTATAGACTAAACGTTTCGATCAAGTACTCTTTGGTCATCATCAGGTGGCCATTGATTGGTTGATATCTGTCGATTATTGTGATATGTAACAACATCTATATCAACCAAGATAAGATCAATAGTTCAAAATAATAAAAGGATAAAACTGAATATGAAGAATAGAATTATTCTTTAGAAACCTCCTTGGCTGTTTTCTAAACGATTTCCATTTTAAGTGATAAAATACGTTTGAAGTCAATGTGTTTAATGAATTTCCGATTCTTTTAAATGTTTGCTTCGCCTATCCACAAATTTTGGGAGGTTGAGATTTTTTTTTTAAATACAAAGACCTAAGTGTGTAAATATTCCAATGAAGAATTAAGGAAAAAAAAAAACTTTTTTTTTTATTATCGCGGCTTCCTGGCTGTAACTCCGTACTTTTGTGTGAGAGCAAAATGGTCGGCTGGTTGGCCAAATTTGGAGCGTTCGTTGATGTTTCTAGTATAAGTCTACTGACTGACACTGTGGCTGGTTGGGAAGCGCAATGAAACTCTGATGGGTCGTGTGCAAATAGCAGAGAGCACTCACGAGCATGTGCGCGCGTGTACACACACACACACACACACACACACACACACACACACACACACACACACACAATGTGGATGCAGATTCGTAAACCGAACCAGAAAACAAGAGGTGGATGAATATTAGTTTTCATCTTACACCTTCTTTTCTTTCTAGCACGTTTAATATTAGTCCTACTAGAGCAGAAGCAATAGGCACACTATCACACACAAAACATTTACGGCTGCTTCTACTACGATTAACTTAGTTCTAAAAACACATGGTGACAGTTGTGATTAAAAATAAGTAATTTCTGTTATTGTATCGTTCAACTTGACAGCCAATGACAAAGAAGATGGAGCAAAAATAAAACAATTTTGATTCGGACCATTAAAGAAGAAAAAATCAGAAAATAGCAAAAGAAAATTTTATTTATTTATTTAGCGAAGATAGTGAAAGGGGTCAGTCGATAAGCTTGAATATAAATAAAATATCAAAATTTAGGGAGTATTAATTAATTCATTTGGCATATAAAGTTAGATGTAATTGGGCACTCGCCGTGGTGTAATGGTTAGTAAATTTGTCTCGCGAGATCAGTTATGACTGATAGTGAGTTCCATCCTCATTGGATACCCAAATATTTTTTTTAACGTTTTATCAAGTGTGAAATGACGATGCTACTACCGTTAGTAACATCGTGATTTCCCACCTGATGAAACGTTAAAAAAATTTAACGTTGAAACAAGATGTACAGTTTTGTAGTGGGTACGTGCATGTTCTAATGTAATACTGCATAATAAATAAATATTTATTGCTCTATTTTGTATTGAGACCTGTTTTAAATTAATGTTTTGAACGCTGAAATTCTTACTCTTCGTTCTTTTACATTTGGATATATATATATATATATATATATATATATATATATATATATATATTTATATATGTATGTATGTATGCATATATGTATGCATGTATGTATGTATGTATTCCTTAAACGTTTTAGCGGGTGCAAGTGTCTGAGTTGATATCCCTTTTTTATTTTCTTAAACAGTCAAAAAATAAAATAAAATAAATAGAAAAAATAAAAATAAAAAACAGATATCAAGTCTCTCTCTCTCTCTCTCTATCTATCTATCTATCTATCTATATATATATATATATATATATATATATATATATATAGAAAGAGTGAGAGAGAAAGAGAGGGAGAAGAATATATTAGGTAACACCAAAAGGATTTTCTTTCGAAATGTAAGCAAAAAATCTCAACCACCTGTTTTAAAATATTTGCCAAAAAACCAGGGAATTCTCCGGATCCAGACGGAATTTCTAGGACTTATTCAAGAAATTATTTTTTTACTGAATAGGTTTTGTTTTCATTAAAAAACTTTGTGAAAATATTTTTGAGGCTATGTTACTCGCCCCCTCGAAATATATTTTTTAATTTCAGTGGCTGTTCGTTTAATTTTGTACAGTTTCATAAAAATAAATCCCTCAAGATAATTTCAGTAAAAAACTTTCTGCAATATCAAACGGTTAAAACGGAAAATTCAGCCAGGAATCTTAACAAAAATAAAACTTAAAAAATAAATTCATGTTTGCATAATTTAACCAGACACATTGTTTTCTTTCAGTTTGAACAGAAAAAAAATCTACAGTTACCATTTGTTTAAAAAATAAATGACTCGTAATTTTTCAGTATCTGTCTATATTTCTGAGATGAGGTATTATGTACGCTATTTACATTATTCGGACTATTGTCCTCATCTTTGTCGCCATATTTATTGCAACGTTTCGGCCTTTCAGTATCTGTCTATATTTCTGACATGAGGTATTATGTACGCTATTTACATTGTTCGGACTATTGTCCTCATCTTTGTTGCCATATTTATTGCAACGTTTCGGCCTTTCAGTATCTGTCTATATTTCTGAGATGAGGTATTATGTACACTATTTACATTATTCGGACTATTGTCCTCATCTTTGTCGCCATATTTATTGCAACGTTTCGGCCTTTCAGTATCTGTCTATATTTCTGACATGAGGTATTATGTACGCTATTTACATTATTCGGACTATTGTCCTCATCTTTGTCGCCATATTTATTGCAACGTTTCGGCTTTTCAGTATCTGTCTATATTTCTGAGATGAGGTATTATGTACACTATTTACATTATTCGGACTATTGTCCTCATCTTTGTCGCCATATTTATTGCAACGTTTCGGCCTTTCAGTATCTGTCTATATTTCTGAGATGAGGTATTATGTACGCTATTTACATTATTTGGACTATTGTCCTCATCTTCGTCGCCATATTTATTTTACAACATATTAATGTAAATACTCTTGTAATTTTTCATTGCGATTTTGCAATTCATTCCGTTTCTGTTCATCACAAGAGTTTCTTTTATTAAATAAAAACATGTTTGGAAAATGAAAAAATGTCTAACTTAATGCGATTTTTGAGTGGGAAGCTTTTTTTAAAATAATTTTATTTTATTTTTTTCCTTTTAGCAACTGTTAAATATTTTTTTTGGAATGAATGTACAAAAAGTACATAATTCTGATATTTTGTTTTAACTGACTACTGTTCAATATGGAAAGAATATTATGAATTAAACTAATTTCCTATCTCCCGTTCAGTCAGTCTTTGGCTTTTAAAAGCAACATTTCGATAGTTCATTGTTACGGGTGTTGCTTTTTCGCCTGTCTGTTTTCCTGCATTTATTTACAGATTTTTGTATACAAGAATAATCATTACTTATACTTACTTCAGTAATTAAACCTAAGTTGTTATTTAAAAATAAATCTTTTTCTTCTTTTTTATCTGCATAATTTGTTCCCTTCGCCACGAAGAACATTTCCAGAATTACGACGTAAATCGTGATGATCGGATGTTCCTATTAGTAGACCTCGTGCTTTGAGCTCGTCTATTGGGACTTACAAATGGAACTTGTATATACGAGCTAAAGATGCTGGAAAAAGGGTCGGTTCTCTGTACTGCTCCAGTAAGTACCCGACTCCTCCTGCTCTCCTCTA
>OZ010591.1:101546327-101563827 GCA_963932145.1 Acanthosepion lycidas
AGGGATTGGCTAGTCGCCCTAGTAGACGGGTATCCTCGAATACGCCTGGCCAGTTTTACATACGCCGTTTGCACCAAACTATTCGCTTACATTACTCTGAAGCACGCTCATGAGACAGAAAACTGCCCAAATAACTAATGTCTCTATAGCTTAAAGTCGCAATGAATGCCTTATAGTTGAACACTCAATATCTTATACGCTTGACTTTACTTCAAGATTGTGTTTGTGTGTGTGTCGGAGAGAGAGAGAGAGAGAGAGAGAGATATTAATACAAGTTGAGAATCCTTTATTGGGAATGGAACCCAACCATAAAAAGGATATCCCTTTATATTTCATAACACAGCTTATACACACACTCGGAAGGTTGCTTTATATAAATAACATATACCTTGAAAGTAGTTTTATATAAAATTTAATAAATTTTATGTACATACAGATGCAGATAATGACGCTAATCATGTAATGCTCACACGGAATTTTAAGTGATGAAATTAGGATTTCACGCAAAATTAATGATGTGTACTTTATGTACGTGTCCAAAAAACATGATCACTACTTACAAAAATTATATAAATGCAATGCCAAGCACTACTTCTACATTAAGTGTGAGAAACTAGAGGGGGAGCGTACGTCATCGATGACATCACTGTGGGTATGAGAAGGAAAATTCGGTAAGCTATCGGTCACCACCAACAATGTCATATTTTGATTAAAATGTTACAATCCAGACAGGTACAGTATTTGTCGAAAAACAAACCATGGATTCTGATTACAGTTAAATGTAATGAAAACTAAAAAAAAAAGTCAGTATTTTATTTGTAGCGCTGCAACGCAATAATCATGTTAAGGGTCGCCATGTTGCTTCCTGAAATTTTCCATTTGTGGCAAGTCATGTCAGCTCTTGAAAAACTTTCGGATTTTGGAATTTCGGATAAAGAATACTCAACATGTAATGAAATTTGCAGCCGTGGATATAACTAAAAAGACAATTATCCTCTTAACTTCCTAATGAACATTGTATTATGTGAGAAGGAGATTAGAATAATCCATAACTCATACTGGCAGCAAACTGCCTGCATACGTATAGGAAATGAATTCAGTAATTATACAAAAATAAAAAAAACAGGTGTAATACAAGAATGCGTCTTCTTAGCAGACATTTTCAACGTATACCGCTGAGGTCATTCTGAGAGAATTAGAAGTCCTACCGAAATTAATTATTGGCGGTTACAATCTTAACAGCATAAGATATGCAGATTTCACAGCATTGATAACATACACAGAAAGGAAACTACAAGAACTCCTCCAGAAAGTAGTGATAGGAATCAAGAAGAAAAGACTAAACATCAATTGCAAGAAGGCAGAATATATGGTTGTTAGCAAAAGGGTCAGCCCAACATGCAAATTACAAAATGGAGATGCCAAAATTACGCAGGTGCAGTAATTGAAATATCTATGAAGTTTATTAACTGGGGACGGAAATTGCGACACAGAAATCCGAAGACGTATTTGGGATAGCGAAAGGTGCCTTCTAAAATCTAAGCAAAGTATTAAGAAATAGAAAAGTATCGTTAGAAACAACGAAAAGAATACTGAACTGCTATAAAGTATCAGTCCTTCTGAATACTGAACAATTTCCTTACGGATGAAGAGACTTGAAGCAAGAGAAATGTAGTTCTATAGAAGGATGGTGAGAATACCATGAACATGTGAGCAACGACGAAGTTCTAGAGACAATGGTAACAAAATGGGCACTTATACTTAACAGCAGGAAGAGATAGTTGAAATTTCTGGGGCACGTAATGAGGAAAGAGGGCTTGGAAAATCTAATACTCACAGGACAGGTTGAAAACAAGAGGAACAGAGGAAAGAAACATGATTGTGGAGCAGGGTCTTGAAA
Source organism: Acanthosepion lycidas (assembly GCA_963932145.1). Classification (NCBI taxonomy): domain Eukaryota; kingdom Metazoa; phylum Mollusca; class Cephalopoda; order Sepiida; family Sepiidae; genus Acanthosepion; species Acanthosepion lycidas. Next base: position 101,548,228 of record OZ010591.1, read on the forward strand.
ATATGGCAAAATGTCAACAGTTAATAAGAGCTACAAAAGACAGGATATTGTGCAGAGCCATGACCGCCAACGTCCTGAAAGGACACGGCACATAGAAGATTTTCATAAGATTTGGCATATAGATTTAATAGATAAATAGATATGAACAGACTGAGATAGATAGATAGATATGAACAGACTGAAATAGATACATATCTATCTATCTATCTATAGATACATATCTATCTATCTATAGATACATATCTATCTATCTATCTATAGATACATATCTATCTATCTATCTATAGATACATATCTATCTATCTATCTATAGATACATATCTATCTATCTATCTATCTATGATATAGGTATGAACAGACTGAAATAGATAGATAGATAGATATGAACAGACTGAGATATATGGATAGATAGATTGATATGAACAGACTGAGATAGATAGAAAGAAAGAAAAAAAAGAGAGAAAGAACAGAAAAAAAGAGGATAAGACGGATTTATACATTTTGGAAGAACCGTTTGCCGTTAGAAAAAAAATTAATCTTGGAATGTTTCCTACATTCGGGAATTTTAAAACACGACGCATACACAAATGCACGCATACACAGATGCACGCATACACAAACGCACGAGCACACACACACACACAAACAATTCATGCCATTTTCGATTGCTTTTGAGAAATATTTGCTTTTATTTATTTTATTTATATAAAAGATAAAGAAATCCCGTTATGACGAAAAATAAATTCAACAAAAAGTATATTTGGGTTTGAAGAAAATGAAAACAAAAGAATTCAGTAACCGCAAATTCACTCCCTCCGTCCGGCATCTTAGTGACTTTATCTCCTTGCTTGGAGAGAAATGATAAAAAAAACTTTAACGAATTTATTTGGTTGTTGCTTTTTCAATTCAGTTTTTATTTGAATTAAAAAAAAAAAAAACTTCAGTTAAAGGATTTTCGAGTTTCTTAAAAGCTGAGTTTTCGTCAAGTCGAGATTCAGCTTTGCTTTAGTTCAACGTAACCCAACTAGGCGGCTTTATCTCGTATCGAATGGCGGCAAGTCGAGAAAATGTAGTCCGACCTTCCCACACAGGGTAGCTTTCTGTGTTTGAATCCGCTGACAAATTCTTTTCTTCTAGCCTGGGGAAAAATCAGGAAAGAAAAACAGTAAAGAGCTTTCCCCGCTTTTTTTTTTTTTTTTATTATCGAAATTGGTAACCTTGACATTTCTAGCAAGAGTTGAAATTCTTCTCCAAGAACGAGGAACACTTCGTCCCAAAAATCTGACAGCGGATTTTTCTCTTCCTATTTACCCTTTGATGTCAAAAACAGAATGATGATGAAAAGATTTCAAGTCGTACTAAGAGTCATTCTTACCAAATATGAAATACCCCTGTCCAACATTGTAGCTTAAAGCTACAATACAAATAGTAGACGATTTTCTTTGTCTTTTTATAATTATGGCGGTGTTAAAAGTCATTCACCGCATTTGGTTGAGTGGAAAAGAAGAGATGCTTTTTACTACGTGTACATTGGTGCGCTAATACTTTTGCAGTTACTTATTGAATTTAGCTTAGTCTGGGACAAGGCTACAATAGTGGAGCATCCAGGGAAAATCAACCTCAGTGCATATGCGAATTGGTGGCGAATTTGTCAACCATCGCCCGACAGCAGACCTCAGAATTACTTTTCTATATTTGTAGGTTTTTGTTATTTATTAAACCTATCTTAATGTAAAATGGACTATATGGTAGTGGTTAAGAAGATTGTATAACGTCATTGCTTCAATTATGAGGAACCTAATTACTTTCAAAATCAATATTAGAGTCTTTTTCTTTAGTCCTCACCCAGACATAACGCCCTTCCCTGGCGTAGACGTGTATATACGTTTTTTTTTTTTTTTTTTTTTTTACTGAAACACGTCCAAAACATCATTTTTTTTTAAAGCCAGCTACAGACGTGTTTATACATCGATCTTGATTCTTTTTATGTCCAACTGAGTATAAAAACGAGTCCAATTGTTAACTCATCCATCTGTTAGAGGTATTAGACATCACTCGGGTACTTCTGTTTCTTAGTTACTATATTAAAAACAAATAATAATAATAATAATAATAATAATAATAAAAACAACAACAAAAAAAAATCGTCTGAAAAGGAATCGTTTTTAACAAAATAATTAGCGGGGAAGGAGTTAAAGTAATAAATAGAGTATTAAAAAAGAACCATGACTTTCGTATTCTTGCCGAACACGGCGCAAAATTCTGATTTAATTTTAAAAAATAGAATAAAAATGCGGAATCTTAAGCCTGGAGTGGATTAACAAACTTAACATATCAATTCCCACTTTTTATAAATATTTTGCTTTGGTGAGAGAAGAATGTGAACGCCTCTAAATTAGTTACCACCTAAAATTCGCTAAAAAAAAAGTGAGCATAAATGATGAAGAAATGCCCAAAACTTAAACAAAACAAAGTTTTATCGTCAAAATCATTGTTGTTATTATTAAGAGGAAAGACCAAAGAATAATCTTATGTAATTTTTTTAATGTTTTGTTAGAAACTTCGAAATGTTAGTTAAAAATCTTGCTTTTCTGGTGTCAACGTGGGACCATAAATATGTATGGGAAATTTTAGCGTCTTTTTTGCATTGATTTAGAAATTCTTGCAAAAATCAATAATTGTTGGATTTTAAATTAAACTTTCAGGATTTATTCAGAAATGAATGCAATTATTTTTTAAAAGTTTCTTTCTAAGAAAATCTTAGTATAAATATTTTTTTACGTCTGTTGCCCTAACACTTATTTAATTTTATGAAATTTTTAAAAATTATTTTTTGTTGGACTTAACTGTATTTACTAATCATAAATAGAAAAGCTTACAGCAATTCAGCGACACCCAGTATTTAAAAAGGAATTTTTAATTTGTTTGTTTGTGTGTGTGTGTGTGTGTGTGTATGTGTGTGTGTAAACGTGCCGATTTATGTAAATACGGGCGTCCATAGACTATATTATCAGAAAATAAGAGTGGTTGCCATATTAAATTTAAAATTTATTGGCAATTTTCTAACATTTCCTCAACGAGTGTCTTCGTAAGTAAGACTATAAAGCCAAAGTACCTATAATTCAATAAACTATTAGAAAGCTAAAAGATTTAATATTTTTAAGATTACTGTGTAGTTCAAAAAATATATAAAAAAAGCCGTTTATGTTGTATTCGTGTAATTTTATTACAATTACCCTCCCCTTATTTTTCAATGATCAGGCTGTCGATGAATGTGTCAACAACTCATGAAGCACCCACGCCCGCGTTACAAATGCTTTTCTGTGATATTTTAAACTAAAAATAAGTAATATTTGTTTAAATTCAGATTGATTAAACATTAAACCAGCTATTTCTTCTCTAGTAACATTTCAAAAAAGTATATTTTGTTTTTGAAAGATTTTAAAAATAAAGGTAACTATGTTGTATTGACAGATTTGCCAATATAAACGTTTTTATGGATTTTACTGATAATCATTCCGATCAATTTAAATTCGGTTTGAAATACAGCAAAGTATTTTGTTTGATGGAAATATGAAATTTAATCGATTAGCTTGGAATTAAAACTAAAATAAAAGCTTCAAGAAAGACTTTTCATTTTTTTTTAAATGCATTTTAAACCTTAAGTATCTTTTTTGTTTTGGAGTTATCTACCCTAAATAATACCATCCTGGGTATGACGATAAACTACGCCCGCGTCCTGGGTAAGACGATAAACTACTTGCAAGGCCTTTGAGCAGGAAGTTCTGAGGAGCGTGGAACCACCTCTTAATTGTTGGTGTTCCCAGGTTCATCCTGGCTCAGGTGGTAGCACCTGTTAGGGTCCTAGCTATGGGCAAATAGTTAACCCCCAAACTGGGGTCAAAACACTATGAAAGTGTAAAAACCGATTTTAATACCTGCAAAAGATTTTTGTAAAAAATTATTACCAGCAATACATTTTTGAAAAAAAAGTTACCAGCTATACATTTAAAAAAAAATTGCCATCAATACATTTTTGAAAGAAAAAAATATTACCAGCAATAAAAATCTTGTCGGCATTAAATAATCCATTGAGGCTGATATGGCGTAAAACAAAACAACCAAACCAAACCTAAATATTATATTCTATATTGTTAATATTTTCTCATTTCAAAATTTTGGTACTATTCCTCTTCTTTCGGACAAAGCAGCAAAAACCTGATTAATCAGAACCCAAATAAAATTGTTGCAGAATTTATGCTAAGTAAGATGTGTCAGAAGGTGAAATTGTGTGAAGGCCTAAAATGTGCGTGTACATTATGCATTTATCCACAACAAATAAATAAAAACGAACATATGAAGGCAATACAACTTGAAGAAATCAAGGACAAAACAACGTAGTTATAGATTTCAACAATAACATGAATTTATATATATATATATATATATATATATATATATATATTTGACATACACAAAATGATGATAGGTTGCTTGTTAAACGTGGCAAATGAGATAAGATTGCAAAGAGTGTCCATGCAGAGATTTGGTGAATGAATGTTGATGCTTTAAGTTTGTTTGAAATTAAAACAGTTTAATTTCTGCAAGGTAAAATGTCAATTGTGTGAGTTCAAATAATAGTGTGTATGTGTGTGACAATTGTAAGTGTTGATTCAAGTTATGAAGAGTTGTGTGCCTTTGACTGATATGCTAAAATTGATTAAATGTACAACTACTATTTCGTAGTGATAATGTCACCTTTTTAGTAAATTGTAAGTTAAGTTTCTTCACGCGACAATAGTAGTGCGAGTTGTGTTGAGTTGATGAGAGGCTGGTAGTCTTATTGAGTCAGTGTGTTGAAACGCGTGGAGTCTTCTTGCATCTCTCGAAATTCAGTGTCTGACTGACTTGAATTAAGTCGAGCGATTCTTTTTTTTTTTATAGATTTTTGGGTTTTCAAATAGGCTCCAGACAGCTGCGCGGGGAAAAAGGATTTGTCTCAACTTGCTACATTTTTGTGTCCTTTTAACCAATTGGAAGTTGAGTTTGGAAAAGTGAAGTGATGCTTGGTTAAAGGTTAATTTGAGGAAAAGTGCATCTTCCGTAGGCATGTATGGAGGATTTCATAAAATAATGTACAAGACTGGGCTTTTGGGAGAAATTTTGATTCTCCGAAATAAAATAACTGTTAAAAATGAGTTTCAAGTCAGCGAAAAAAAAAAAGAAAAAAAAAAATTTATTTATTTATTTTCTTTCTAGTTTTGCGTATATTAAAAATATGGACATTAGCTTCTGATGAAGATATACAAGCACGCCACTAGCATTTTTTCTATATTCTAACATTAGCCACTGGCTCCGTTAGAGGTACACAGCTATCTTAGCCAGCCGACGTGTATTTATGCTATACTATTTACGGATATGCTGTGTTCTGTTGCTGCCAATATTTTAAGTTTTCATTGAAATTTTTTTGCGTTTATTCTGCAATTTAATCGTAACTTTTGCTTAATTTTCCTTGTGTTAATGCGACAAAAATGAACAGAAATTGCGTCAAATAAAAATTATGTGTAGGAAATAAGATAAAATTATATTGCTTCCATTCCTGAAAGTAAAAATAAGAGTCAGTAGCAGTTTTAAATGCTGGTCATGGAAAGAAACAAAAGTAGAGCTGGGTCTACACTGCGTGCCAAATTATTATCGAGATAACTTTTTCTAATATTTCAAAAACCGTCCAATCAATTCACACAAAATTTTCACACAACGTTGGCAATACTGACCTGCGCAATCATTGAATTTTTATTTTGAAGTTATCTCGATAATAATTTGGGACGCAGTGTATATATGCTTGAAATGTGTAAATTGTCCCGATTTGCACAAATCTGATTTATTATCTGCTAATGACCATCACCAACCAACCTACTTCACACGACCGAAAGTTACGGTCATTTAGTATTTTGCTCATCAAACAATCTATAAAAGATTATGGAAATCTACAATTTGACTGTTTATGACCAATAGAAAGCAGTCGTTATTCTATAAAATTATATTACGAATTCATCTTTCTATGATATTTCCATTAATAATTATTGTGTATTGAAAAATTTCTCGTAAAAGTTTCTTTTTCATGATCCTCGGAGAAAGTTAAGGGTTTTAATCCTGTCTCTGTAACCAGGTTTTCATAGAACTATGCTGCCTCAAATCATTATCCAGCTGTCACCTACGTCTGAATATGATTTTAATACTCGTTGAGGATCCATGCCTATTTCAAGGTAGAAACGATTACTTGAGTGTGGTGTTTGTTTATGTCATTTATTTCAACTTTTGCGTGAGTTTTTTTTTTTTTTTTTTGAGTTCCTATATCAGTCTTCCGCCGACTGGACAAATCATGTCAATTTGTGTCTTGATTCTCGCTCTTGCCGATATGCACTGGGAAAGGACTGTTGCACGCCCACAAGGAAACGAAAGGTGAAAATATCACCACGTCGATAAATGAAAAGGCGTAACTGTTTCGAATATAGTTGGTCATTTATTCAAAAATTTACATACATGGTCTAGGTGGGTAGGAAGGCGACACTGAGACATCTTCTGCTACTTACATCACAACATTCTAATGGAATAGATCTCCCTTAGGCCGGCGAAAATCCCGACTCTCCTAGTACCCCTCTGCCCTTCGCCATCACGACATGCAGCTGGCAACAGTAGTCCGGTCATTTCTGGAGTGATACAAGGGATAGGCCATTCTGCTAAAATCTTTGGCGATGGCACCGAGTGTATGAGTTTTACTTGAGTTTGAAAGTGAGCTTTAATCCCCAAAGAGGTTCGAAGTAAGAAACCTCAATGAGAGTACGACCACTCATCAGGACGGAAGAAAATTTAGTGTCTTCTCGGCGTGGATAAAACGTTACCAGATTCGTTTTAGAGATATTGACTGAGTGCCAGGATGATATTGTTAAATCGTAATATGAAATTACATTTCTGACATAGCGATATCAATATGAGTCATATGGCTATAATATATTTGTAATGCAACTAAAATTGAGAAGGAATATATTTTTGCATTTTATGTATCAATACGTAAGAAATAAGTCTAAATTCCTAAAAATCACGCATACAGAAAATCCCAAGTTATCATCTACGTTTGTATTTCGTAAAAATAGCTTTGAATTCACGTTAAGACCATTCGCGTCTTCTATAATCAAGAAAATTTGAGAAGTTGAAACTTAAGAATGTTTTAATTTCCATTCCCTAAACAAACTTCATTGACGTCAGCGTGAAATGTTCACGAACAACGACTGGGCATTAGCGAAAATATCTTTGTAGGTATTGCACTTAATATCACATCAAAGTGAATTGCTTTATTTTGAGAACTGTTCGCTTGTCGATGTTTACTTTTATCTTGACTTTGATCCATTCAATAAACAAGGCAAAATAGAATGTTTCCCGGCTGTGAAGAGATTACCAAAAAGTGTCACTGAAAATCTCCAGGAACAATTAAAATTCCTTTAGATTACAAGGAAACTTTTTTTTTTTAACTCTTTACAAAAGCCGGTTCATCAACGAAATTCTCAAAGTTAAATTGACAAAATAAAAAAAAAAAAATCATTAAAATGTGAGATTATGCCTTGTCTGTAAGAAGACCACCAGTTAGTGTTGTATAAAAAGAAAAGCCAAAACACCTTCCTCTCTATCTTTTGTGGGTGAATAGGTTGTTTTTCTTATACACGTCTGCGGTTGTGGGGGATTCACTCACATCATAGCAGCACAAATTAGTCTCATGTTCATGGAGATAAAAACATACTTGACAGGAAATAAAACGTACAGAAATAACAGTAAAAGCATGGTAAATTGCATGTTAATTTCATACAATTTATTTATATTTTTGTGTGTATTGGTGTGTGTATTTTTTTAGGCTACATTTGTTTTAAGTTACATGTGATAAAAGGGAGAAATTTATTCCCTAGCATTATAAGCCGTATCGCAGAGAGAAGTTGGACACGTGTTACCCGTACCAAGGTTCGAGGCGAAGAGTTTGAATTTAACGCCTATTAGCGGGAATGTTGTATTTCTGATAGAAACAGTTTTGTTGCATACTGGAAGAATTTTTATTATTTTTAATGCATTGATTGTAATGCAATCACGTTGTGCGATCAACATGGCGTACTGTCAAGCTCTTCATAGGACCTTTGTTCCTTGCAGCATTGCCTATATACTGCAAAGGCTCCACCACTCAACCGTAGAGGGATGATACGCCCTACTTCCTGAACGTCGTACAGATCACAACGAGTTACACATTTTCGAGCCATTCAACTGTCGGTTGCTGCTCCACTGAATTCCAGAATCAGTCGGATGCCAATTTGTCCGTTGGCCATTTTCTTGAAACCGAAATAGTTTAAAGGGATTTTTTTCTTATTGGTCGGGTATCTGCCAACGAAGAAGGAAAGAAAACTCAGCAGCAACAGCGGAATCAAACACTGGATTATGACGGGCAAGACTTTGTGGGTTAATAGGTTGTTTTTCTTATACACGTCGGCGGTCACCAAAATGTTGTGGGGGATTCACTCACATCATAGCAGAAGAAATTAGCCTCGTGTTCACGGAGATAAAAACATACTTGACAGAAAATAAAAGGTGCAGAAATAACAGGAAACGCATGGTAAATTATATGTTAATTTCAAACAATTTACTTATATTTTTGTATGCATTAGTATATTTTTTAGGTTACAATTGTTTTATGGTACACGTGATAAAAGGGTGAAATTTACTTCGTAGTATTACAAGCCATATCACGTATGTTTCTAGAGTTATAGGGATGTTTTATTTTCCGAACACAGCACATTGTGGCCGTCCCCGTAGTTAATATTATTGAGTGTTGGGTTTTTCTTTTTTATTATTAAGGCTTCCATTATTTTCAATCTTTTTTTACAGGTGGATGAGGTTATTATGCTTGTATTTTCTACTAGTATGTTTCAGATGGAATCTGGTAAGTTTGTGTGTGCGTTTAAATGTGTTCTAATAGAGATGTGGTCGGATTAGAACCTTTAACTCTAGAAACATACACACAACACATACACCCAATTAAAAAGCAAAAATAAAATCATCCTTGATAATGGTTAAAAGTATAGCTGAAAGCGCTTGGAATATTGACAGTTTCTACACACTCTGTCCAGAAAAGAAAACATTTGTTCGGACACAAGAAAAATTAAGTAAAAAGCTTAATCGCAGTACCGTGTCGGTCGTCTTTAATGAAACATGTATAAATAAAGGATTGCTGCATAAATACACAATATATATTAAGTAATTCATTGCGTTTAGAAGAATCCTTAACAGAATACAGAAAGCTCTGGACGGCAGTTTTGTCCTATATGTGGGACTAATCACCAGCGAGCATACATAACAGATAATCGAACCAGGACTGTTACGATACGACGCAAGCGTCATACCAAATGCACCAACAGGCGTCGGTAAAGAGGAGGTGACTAAGTAAACTCGATATAGCGCCAGCCTTCACAAATTCCGTGGTGTAAATCATCCAAGTTTTTCTAACTTAACGAGTAACGTCTTCTAGCCCCAAGCCGCTCCATCCATATATATGATTATATGTTTTCTATTTGTTTTTATCTTATCCTGTCGGATTCCGATCCATATTTGATCTGAATTTGATTTTTAATTCATAGGTGTGTATGTGCAATTCTATGTATGCAGTAGATTACCTAGTATTCCTGTTATGGAACATGCCCTGGGCGCCACTTGAAGTGGGCACCATTGAACAGTTTCTATAAAAGCCAGAAAAGCCATCGTCAGATAAAGAAAGAATAAATTTCTTCCGATGAATCGTCTGTGTCTGATTATCGTGCGTGAGAAGCATTAAGATGTTTAACAACATAAATGAATTATTCAGTAAAAATACAAAGGTCATGGCAAACTCGGTGATCTTGTCTGCTGAGTATAATAATATAAAAAAAACTAGAAAAACAGACGACTTTCAGTACGTCATAAAAAATTTATATCATTGAAAGCAAGTCAGGTGCAGCTGTAATTGCTATGGAGTGGGCGTAATTTGTTTAAAAAAAGTTGTCTTGTATTCTTGAGCTAAACGTATCGTAAAGTTTTATAAAAGGGTAGATGTCACTGTGAACAAGGCTCAATTTCAGGGTTTCCTTTAGGTATTACTTTCCCTAAGTAAGCTTATATATATATATATATATATATATATATATTAAGTAACATGTGACAGATTGTAATAGGTTATATTTCATCAGCAGCAAGGAACGATTGCTTACCTGATCTAATGTCGAACGTCCTAGATGTATTGCCTTTATAAAGATAATAGGAACCAAATGCCCTGTTATTTATTTATAGATAAAAGGAGGATTGGATTCATGCCTTGCGAGTGTTATCTCATCCCTAGATCAGGTTCGGGATGTAATCAGAAATTTTCTCTTTGAATTGGATATTTTCTCTTGTATACATATATATATATTAATGTATATTTGGGAAGCAACCTTTCTCTCAAACTCGTTATAATGAACAATGAAAATTTTATTCATTTTTTTTATTTAGTTTTTTTTCCAGCATTCTTACTTTTTCCCGTTTGGTGGGAGTGAGGAAATACAAAAACTGTTCATAGAGTTCATTCTCAAGCGCTTTCGGCCACTTCTTTAGCCATTTTCATACAATTTAAAGAAAATAAAAATAAGTTAATAAATAATAACTAGTGAATATCTATTTATTAATTGTTATAACAACGTCCATAATGATTATGATTGTAAGCACTTCCGGTCCCATTAGAGAATGCTGGGATCAAAACGGATTCAGCTGGTAGTTTGAAGAAATAAGTATACCACATCTTGTGTCGCCTTTGTTTTGCTTCGACTTTTCAGTGACCAGTGTCATATAACGTATCTTTCCACCCTAACCCCAGTAGAACATTAATCATAGAAATATTCTCCTTTCTGTGAGTTTATACTGACGTTCTGGACATTTTAAAACTGGTTTCAGTGCAATGAAGTTGTCAACAATATTTTGAAAACTGAAATTATCTTTACATCTTTGACCAAATAAGGAATGTTGCATTGATCCAAATATTATAATCCAATGTCATCAAATCTAATGAATAGGCATAATGAATAAAAAAAATATCCTATCTTTAAACTATGGGCGGACAAATATTGTCATGCAGTAGTGTAACTTTCTGGCTTCCGTGTCTCATAAATGGCATTTTTCCTCCAATTGCAATATTTCAAGTGATGCAGTAATGCTTGTATTGCTATGCAATAACATTTTCACCAGCAAAACGAGAAAGACTAATTATTAATTATACGAAGAAAGAATGAATGGTTGCCAGAAAAGACAGCTAAAAGGCTAAGCGGGCTTTTTGTTGAAAACATTAGAATCAAGCAGGTATAAAAATTTAACTATCTAGGTGGTTTAGTGCTAACCAACAGAAAATATGACACTAAGACGTGCATCGGAATATCAATAGATGCCTTTTAGAAACTAAACAAAGTATTACGAAATAGGAAATCTTCGTTAGAAACAAAGAAAAGAGTTCTGAACTGCTACATTATATCTATCCTTCTATAGACCAGTGAATGCTGGATAGATGAAGAAGAAACTGAAATTGACAGAGGGTGTAATTTTACATCCAGGAGCTGAGAATACCGTGAACTGAGCATGTGAGCAAAGAAGTTTTAAGTTAGGAAGTTTTAATGAAAAAAAAAAAAAAAGAAAAGCTATAATTAAAATCAGAAAGGGAAAATTACTGCAGCACATTATGAGAAAAGAGGGCTCGGAAAATTTAACACTTACAGGACATATTGAAGGCAGAAGTGACAGAGCAATTAATCTACCTAACGGGCTTTTGAGAATGGGTGGTAGAGCAATGGACACGGATCGTAAAGAGTCAAATGTTGCTTCTAGTTACAATGGGCAGGAAGTTTCGTAGAGCTACAAGAGAGAGAGAGAGAGAAAGACGAAGTTATAGAAAGCCCTAATCACCCGAATGGAAAAAGCACATAAAAGAAGGATGGTGTACACCTTTAATATTCCATTAAATACAGATCAATACAGTTACGTTTTTACTGTTGACTGTTCTAGATCTACACATCCTTTTTTATATGGAAGATTATCATAGTGAACCCTTTTTCATGTTCAGTAAAAACTCTTTTTTTTCCCACTTTGGCAGGAAGTGATTTTCTAGAAGTAAGACACTTGCCCAATGCACCACTGATAATTAATATGCAACCCATTTTCTGGTATTTTGAATGTTCATCATAGTTTTCAAATGCCTCAAATGTTGTGAGTGATTGACACCAAACTTTTTAGCCAACCCCAACGTTGATTGAGTGGGTGGGGTGGTAGTCATCAGCCAAAAAAGAATAAAAATAAAAATAAAAATGCCAGTCAACATTTTCAAACTTTTGTTGCCCCCTGTTGCATAGTTTGTCAAGTTCACCTGTTTTGAACTTTACAAATTATCGATAGCGCGTATAACTTCCAACCAAACACTCCCCACAAGCTTTATTAAACATATTCGCTTTCGTTGCTGTTGTTTTGCCCAACTTAAAAAGGAACAAAATGCAATTTTGTGCATGTTTCTTGGCCATAGCCATTTCTTTCTTTTTCTTCTCAGCGCAGGATAAATCAGTGAATACAAGATCTTTCAAAACCACTGGTCGGTTGTTTATTGAATCTTGAATTTTTGATGCTGGAAAACTTTTTACACCTGAGAGGATGGACATTTTTTCAATATTTCTTAAAATCGCACGGTAGAAGTCAAACGTGGAATGAAGATCTTCCCTAATGAGATCCAAGACATGCAATAAAAAAAAAAAAAAACATTTATAGTGAGCATTATATATCTGTGTGTGTGTGTGTGTGTGTGTGTCTGATTCAACACCATTTAATGTCCTTGTCAGCGTTTCTTCCTTCTAAAATATTACGTAAACCCGCATGTTTACATGACGCAAAATTCAACGCCCAAAATGTCACTTATTCTCAGACGATCGTCATAGAATCAAAACCGATCTTATAATTATTTTTCTCTCGTAAGATTTTGTGCTGAACTTGGATTAGTCGGAAATTAAAAAAGAAGATATGTTAGCATTTATTATTTCGTAGCTTTCAAGGAAATCCCACTTGGCAGGAGTTTATGACTCTTCACCAAATGTCAACACTTATTTAAAGAAAACCCTTCGTGAAAAGTTCTTCACTTTGGACTAAAAACTTAATCAATGTTGGAATTGGCTGAAAAATAAAAATCAATACAAGATCGATGTTGGGTAGGGTATATATCCGACCTCTGAGCTAAAAGGAAACTTGTAAATTTTTTGGAATTAAAAAAAAAAAGGTTTCTATATACTGATGACAAGCGTAGTAACTTTGTTTGAGCCTACGTAATTTTGTATATCCATAAACCGTAGAAATTATATAGTGTTGGATTGGATGACTAATAGAAAAGGGAAAGGAACTCTAGATAAATTTTGTACCTCCTGCTAAAATTCTTCATTTAGGAGCTAAAAATCATGAAGACCCACTATCGCAAAAACGTTACCATTTTTTTTTACACTGTCTTTCGTAGGGATGGGATGCGTCAATATGTGTATTTATTTGGGAGGGAATTTTAAGGTGTGTATTTATTAGGAAATATAAAGATCGCACTGATAATGTGGTGTAGACAGTCACTGAAACCACAATGAAGTAGAAAGGGAAAATATGGCGAAAAATGGAGGCAGGGAAATAAATCGAATTTAAAACGAGGCGAGGAGAGGCAGAGAAGAAAGAACGAAGGAAGAAAAAAGATGGACGGAAAAGAAAAAGTAACGGAAAAAAAGGAAAATATAAAGAAAATAAAATAACGGAAAATTATAGAGGAAAAAAAAGGAAAAGGCTAAAAGAGGAAATGAAAGACATAAAATAAAAGTGAAAGGAAAGAAAAGAGAAAACAACAGAAATAAATAAGAGAAAGTAAAGGATGAGGTTAAACGGAAAATAAGGAAGTAAAAATGAAAGAAATAATGGAAGAAAAGAAGGAAGAAGGGAAAATTTAGGAAAAGAAAAGGGAAACACAAAGAAAAAAAGAAAATGAATGAATGGAATGTCGTAAACGAAAGCAAAAGAAAGAAAGGATACAAATAAAGACAAAGTCTCCATATTTATCGACAGAGAGAAAGAGAGAGAGAAAGTGTGTGTGTTAGAAAAGAAGAGAGAGAGAGAGATAGGGTAGTATGGAGAAAGTGAAGGATAAACAGAAAAAAGAAAGCGAATGAAAATGAATAAGTGAACATTAAAGATAAAGAAAGAAAAAGAGAAAAAGCGAAAAGAATAAAAAAGGGAAAAAAAGAAAGAACGGAATAAAGACAAGAGGAAGAGAAGAGAGAAAAATAGAAGAAAAGGAAAAAGAAAGAAGAGAAAAAGAAATAAAAGAAAGGAAAAAGAAAAGAAAAACAAATAGATGAAAGAAGAAGTAGAAAAAAGAAAAATAACATAGAAAAAGAAAAAAGAATATTAAAAGCAAGTAAAAGAATGAAAAATAAAAAGGAAAAAGAAAGAAAAAAACAAAGGGAGAAAAGGAAAAAGAAAGAAAAAAGAAAGAAAAATAATAAAGAGTTTTCTCTAATATTTTTCTTTTGTTTTCTTTTTTTCAAGAAAAATGTTTCCTAAATCTCAAAGAGAATTGCTCAGTGGTTAGCAGGCTCGTCTCACGGGGCTTAGTTTGTGTTGTGCTTTCAGTCCTTAGGGCCCGACTGTTATTTTCCCACTGATGTCCATGTTAGGAAAGATTTCTTATCAACCTCTATTTGGTTATGTGTCGGAATAAATTACACTTAAATGCATAAAAGTTTAGTCTGACACAAGGTCATAATAACCAGAGCACTTGAGGGAGCGAACTCATTACTCTTGCAATAGTGACTATTAGCAACACTATATGGTCAGTGCTCAAATAAAGCTAACTTTTTCATATATTTATTAAGCTTAGCATAGTCAAGCCGTAAGACGTCTAGTAAGGGTTGAACTCATCACACGAGCCTTGCGGGACAAGCTCGTTAATAGTCGCGCTACGTTAAGCACTTCTAAGTGAACCTAAATATCTTTAGAGAAGAGAGTAACTGAGAACAGAGAAAAAACAGAGAGAGAGAGAGAGAGAGGGTGAAAGTGATGTGATAGTAGAAAGAAAGAAAGAAAGAAAGAAAGAAAGAAAGAAAGAAAGCAAGATGAGAGCAGAAGGATTGGATGAAGAGAGTGGAATTGGTAAGCAGAGAAGAAGCGTTGTATTTTGCTACGGGTTCGTGACGTCACAATGTTGTAGACGCCGATCATGAAACCAAAGGTGGTGCTAGCAGTCCGAAGTTATTTCGAGTGAAAAAGAGATGAAGCCTGCTTCTCTGCTTACCAGAAATCCCTAATTCTATCTGCCTTCCAAAATGAAAAGCAAGCAGTCGTTACAGAGATAGCTAAGTGGGCATGCAAGCAGGCAAGCAGACGAGGCTCTCATGATTAGATGCAGGTGGGGGTATGGAGGTGTTGGTAGCTGTAGTATTGAGAACATACACACTCTTTTTCTCTCATGGACGAAGCGAGGTAACGCCTTATTTTGCTTTCAAT